>CM062525.1:8752500-10002500 GCA_031439595.1 Pterocarpus santalinus
GTCTGATGTGAGATTTGAACGCACAATTTGCTGATAAGTGATTTTGGAATATGTTATTGAATGTTATTGATTTGTGCACTTTGTTGGATTTTAATAATTGTGGCCCAAATTATGATCATTATTCTAGAAATTACGAAATATCCCTTTGCTATTCGGGGGAACGATGCATAAATCTTTGAAAACAACCGAAGAGAAAGACAGCGCCTAAGAAAATGGTAATTGGATACTCTGATAGTGTACCGAAAAAACAACGTAATCTCAATTTTTACATCTGTACTATCACAATGAGGAACCTTCCGATACACTATCAAACAAATAACCTTAATTATTGTTCAGCGAGATCTGTGACTGTTACTTTGTAATATAATTTTATGGCCTTGTGGTAGAGTTGTACTAGATTTTCAGACATTAAGAGACTGTGCTACATGAGTGAACAGTTTTCGGAACACTGCAACATAGTTATTAATATCTTGCTACATGTGATACGTATTTTAAGATACATATCTTAAATTAATAATTTTGATACTATCTTCGTATCATAATATAAGTAAATATTCTAATCATATTTTTAGTATCCTATAATTTTAAATAGTAACCAATCGAGTATATTTTAATATAAAAATATTTTTAAAATTTTAAAAAATTAATATTCAAAAGGAACATCTTATTAAGATGAAAAAATGAAATATTAGATTAGATTTAAAAATTTAAGAATTTAATTTAAATGCACTGACAGTGTAAAATATTTTTACATCATCAATCAATAGAAATTGAAGAAAGTACCAATTCATATAAATAACTATCCATTATAATAAGGAACCTATCATAATTTCTGATTTTTCCCTATTTCTATTGGTTGACAATATAAAATAGTTATTTTACACTGTTAGTGCATACCAATTAAACTCAAAATTTAAATATTAAATTTAGATTAAAAAATAGAATATCAGATAAAAAATAAAAATCATATATAAAATGAGTTTAATTGGTATCGTTGTGATGTAAAATAGTTTACACTCAACCAACGTAAATAGAGAAAGTGAGATTAATGGTGGGTCCTCATTATAATGGGTAGTTATTTAGATGAGTTGGCTTTCCAATTCTTTATTGGTTGGCATGTAAAACTATTTTACACTGTCAGTGTATTTAAATTAAATTCATATAAAATTATTAAAAGTTATTAAAGGTTAACAATCTTACCATTATAAATCACAACTCAATTTATAATTTTTTATGCCATATATATATATTCTTACAAGTAATATATATTTTACAATACTTGCTGTGCTATATTACAATATGTTAAAAATTGAAAAATCAATACACGATATGACAACTATGCAGTAGATATGTATGAACAGGTGGCTGGAAAAGCACGGAGAATAGATGCAAGAAAGCGTTGCAGGCTTCAGGCTTGCAGCAAAAAAACATGACATTTCATATTCATATGCTAGATGTTACTATTATATAAATAAACTACATAAAATCAACAGGTGTTGCCGTCACTCACCATTGAAGTGCACGCCAAATAAAAAAGAAACACAAAAAAAAATCAAGTTGGTTTCAGATCCTGAAACAGTGAAGGCCACAGTGTGTGATCATCATCAAAATCAAAATCAAGCTTGTTGTTGGGACTGTAACCCAATGGGCTCTCAGCTTCAGCCCTTGTTGCATCAGAGTGCCTCAGTATCGGCATCCTCGGGCTTCTATTCTCAGCCATCACTCTTGCATCAAGAGGCCCTGATAATCTTGGGCCCTTTGTGAACCTTCCATCAATAGGCCTACCAGATCTTATTGGGCTCCTTTTTGTGTACACCATCATCCTCTCATGCATCCTTCCATCAATAGGCCCAGATAGCTTCATGGCCTTGTTGGTGACCATCTTCTCATGCATCCTTCCCTCCAAAGGCCCTGAAAGTGCTATGGTCTTGCTTCTATACATAGGCGGCACTGGCAGTGGTGGCTTCTCTTCCTTCACCTCCTCACTCCCTTGCTTCCTCACCATTCCTTTCCATTTCCCTTGGTGCCAATTTGGCTCTAGAGGTAGTGGTGGTTGTGGTTGTAGTTGTGATTGCAGTTGCGATTGTGGTTGTAGCTGTGGCATGTTCTTTAGATTCACATCATGTCCATGTAAAACAAGCTTGCTCATGCACTTCCTTAGGCACCTCTTGATGACCAAAGAGAGCTTCTTGGGGCGCACTGCACCTTCTTCCTTCTTCACAAGCTTGAGAATCTCTAGCCTGTGCTTGGCAATTGAGATTCCCATGCTTTGAAGCAACTCATGGTTGAAGTAGGTGGCATCTTCCAATTGAAGCTCATTGCGTGCAAAAGTGAGGCCATAGTCATAGATGAGGGAAGGATCAAGGCTGGTTCTGGATAACCATGAGAACCAGTCCATGGTTGATGATGGGATTGGGGCAAAAGGGTAGGAT
The DNA here is from genome assembly GCA_031439595.1 of Pterocarpus santalinus. NCBI lineage: Eukaryota > Viridiplantae > Streptophyta > Magnoliopsida > Fabales > Fabaceae > Pterocarpus > Pterocarpus santalinus. The sequence continues at coordinate 8,754,933 of CM062525.1, forward strand.
ATGCTAAGGTCAGAGGTGGTGGGCATTGGGATTTATAAGGTTTTTAGATAAGGAGAGGTGTGGGCTTGAGATTCTTTTGAGAGTCAGTGCATAAATGATAAATGTGGTGGGTATGTGTTATATGACTATTTATTTTGGTTTCTGAGACCAGTGGCACTAGGTTCCTATTTGTTTGTTGATATTCTCATTTTTCTTTTTAATGCAATTTGGATGGTAGTTGAGGTTGAGAGGGACAACAGTCAATAATTTATTATGTGAAATTTGCTGACATTATCTTAAGGATAGTTCACGGGTATAGATACTATATAGGATATGAGAATATATTACAGCAGGCTTAGATCCTGAAAGTTAGAACCTGCCTATTTAAGGATACTTAAGAAGAAGCAGATCCAAAGAAAAGAAAAGAAAAAAAAAAAAAAGAGTTTTATTTCGATATAAACTGGCTTAACTCAAACAAAATTAATCCAGGTTTAATAAATTTTGTGTTACTAATAGTTTAAAGATAAAAAAATAATTTTTTTTTGAGCTTGATATAATTCTCCGTGATGTAGTTAATTAGCTCAAAATATAATTTAAGTACATTTTAATAAAATAAACTATTATTTAAGAATTTAAATAAAAAAATTGAAATCTTGCGTTCCGATTGGGCTAAATTCCTTATTTATTTGCCATTGGTTCAAAAGCAATTTGTATAATTCTCTTAACTATCATCAATTTCAGTGTACTTAATATTGAATTTATTGCATTTTCTTAAAAAAAGTAAAAATTATAACAGTTAGCAGGTCTAATCCACAATATGTTAGATTGAGTTGAGATGCTATTCAAGTGGGGAGTGGGAAAGGAAAGGACAAGAACAGCAGCATCTTCTCGCTTTCCGTGCCTACCTTTTTGTTTACCCATGCTCATTCCTGGTCCATGCTCTGAGGCTGTTTTTTTAACTTCTCCTTCCTTGCCTCCCGGTAGCTTTTTGCAGTGATCTCGAGCAACTAAATAAATCATAAAAATGCAAGAAAATTTTCAATAAAATAAAAAAATATAGAAACAAATACGTAATTTAAGAAATTAAGGATGAGTTAGATTTAGGATATTATATCATCTTTAGCTTTTAATTAAAATTAATATAATATTTTTGGATATAAATCATCAACATTTAATTTTTTTTTTAATTTCAACTAATTTGATTTTAGATAAATTAATTTACTATGAGATAAAAAAATTTTACCGTTAGTTTTTTTTATGCAAAAGATTTAAATACTTTACTTCATGAGAATAAATATTAAGTTACTTAAATTAATTAAATATTAATTAAAAATTAATATAATATTTTGATATGAAAATGACTCTAGATATATATTACATTAAGGGTAGTTTTGTACATACAAAATTCTGCAAACTGAAGAGTGTGATTTCAAAGGACGTGATATTTGTCCCTATCCCTAAATTTGTCTGAGAGAATTTTTACCATGTCTCTGTCCTTGCAAAGAAGAAATTTCCGAACAGGGCCCCAGACGTGGATAGAGTTGTCCTTACAAAAAAATTTATGTTTAGGGTGTATTTGGTATTAGATAAAAATAGAACAAAATTTTTATAAATAAATTTTATATCTAAAATTATACATAAAACTTATTCATAATTTTTTTTTAATTTTTTTACCCAATGAAAAACACACAATTAAAGTTAACAAAATAATAATTCCAACATATACTAAATCTAGTTTAACCTACTCTGAGATTGACTGGATTACACTCGGTCAAGCATTATGACAGTTCTAAAAACTGTGGGCGGGTTGATGGTGCTCGACCATGTTAGATTATTTAAGACAGTGGCTGGCTATAGAGGGAGAGGGAGTGAGTTGAAGGCATCAGGGGCCCAAGAAAACGGTAGTAGTTAAGGCAAATCAATTTGGTAACCTACTACCCATTTTGCTGATCATGATCTAACCAAAAGTCCAAATGAACACAATTTCACAGTTCAAGCCTACTAATTAGCATTTACCTACCCACATTAATTATATAATAATAATACTAATACAAACAAGAAATTAAGACTTGACACTGTGTTTGAGCATTTTTATTAATAAAACAGAATAGAATTAGCAGGAATTAAGTAATGTTACCTTTTCTCTTGTTTAAGAAATTAATAAGAAAATAAAATAGAGTTTTATTTATCTTATTTAGAAATTATGTTATTAAAAATGAAATAGAATAATTATACTATTTATAAGTCATAAATTTTTGTTTCTTCTTTCCACCCAAATTTTAGTTTTTGCCTTTGACAAAGGAAAAAAGAAATGTTATATTATGTGTATATATAGAATGTTGAATATCATATTGATTCACATTCCATCCACTATTAAATAGGGTGTGAACTCAATTCAAGTGCAGTTTACATTTTATTTAATAGTAAATGAAATATGAGTCGATACGATATCTTACTCCCATATATACATAAAACATTTAAAAAAATGAGAATAAATTTCTCATATCATTTCCTTTCATTATTTTTTTATGGGATATTTTTTCCTTTTCTATCAATATTTAAACTCTCAAATAAGAAAATTGATTTTTTTTCCTCACCCTTTCCTCTTTTAGCTTGTTCCATACGATCATCTATCATCCAAAAGAGTAATGTTATTTGTACATAAAGGTGGGACATCCAAATATAACTCTCTCTCACATAAATATACAATTTATTACCTTATCTCGATATATGTACACTTCAATATTCACCCACACTCATATAAATATACTATATCTCATACTATGTTTATACATAATATATTCAAAAAACATTTCTCCATCCAAAATGGTGTAGGGGGGGAAAGGGAAGCCATATAAATGACTTAAAATAACAAATTGCTGTGTCAAGCGTACCATGTCGCTCTTTGATCTGCTGTAGTGAATTAATTTGTTAAATGAAGTGAAGTCACAACTCACAGTTGGTGGGGCAATATTGTCTTTCACTGACATTATTGATGAGAGAAGACGGAAGTAGATTTACTACTGTAAACCACTGGCGTCAAGTTTGTTCTGAAGCCAACGTCCAAAGAGAACCTTGAGTGGTAGTTTGCACCCTCTGATTATGGTCCAAATCAAAATTCGGTTGCACATGTTGTAGGCCCTTACAATAGATTTCACATTGTCTACATATTATTCCCATGCATGTCGCTCATTTAGTTCACTATAATTTCTTGAGTAATTTTCTTCTTTGTTAAAGTGATTTCTTGGGTAATTATCTTGATTTGAAAACACTGCAATTTACAATTTACTGAAAAACATAAAAGACGAATGTCTTAATTACTTTCGCTCATAAAAGGAGTCTAATGTAATTCTTTGAAATGTAATAAAATAATCATTAATTTATAACAAATTTTAGTGTTTTCTTGTAAAACATGAGCCAAAAAATTATCAAAAGAAACTGAGTTACAAACTATTAATTACACACTGTTACCTCATCAGTCATCACAGTTGTAGTACTACCCTCACCCAAACGTCATTCACCTTGATTTCCTTGAAAGCTCTAGCCACGGTTGGTGCAACAATTTGCTGCAAATTTAAAGCCTTAGCTGAACTTGACAGAAAACTGGGTATCAACGCAGCTTAATCCAACTGATATAAATTGAGATACTACTGGTGAATTGACTGTTTAGGCAATTGGGCTAAAGTTGAGAGGGGAAAAAAACAAGGGTTAAGTCTGAAGGGCAGTACTGGTAGTTCCTTAATGGTACTTATTAAATTACTGAATATATATAGTATTTTTTTTTTCATTTTTATAATGTAAAACAAGTTATTCTTCAACGATGACTCTATCTATCTATCTAGGGAGTAGCATTTAATTTATTGGAGAAATCACAACCACCAACCAACTTTATAACTTACAATCTGAGTCAAAAGATAATTGCCACACATTTCCCGCTCAATCCGTACAGACCACATCTGGGTCAATGCCTTATGATGATATCAAACAATCAATCAATGTTGTGTTCCCACACTCCAACGTTTTCTCCCTTACAACCTCAAATTCCTTCTCCAACTTCATTGCCATTGTCTTTCAATCTGTTTATGTACATGCACATGCTTCTGTCTATATACCTTTCTACTCTCACCTGTTTCAGCATCTCAACCTTGGCATGTATTCTTGGGGCAGAAGGTTCCAACTCTCTCTCAGGCTTAGCACAAGGACGTTGTGCAGCCAATCACAACGCCCCATATCATCACCATCATCATCATCATCATCATCATCATCTTCTTCTTCTTTGAGGTCCTTTGGTGGGTCAGGATCCTATGGTGGCAATAGGGGAAAAGACTTGGAGTCGTTTCTTAGATCAATCACTTCCGGGGTTGTGGTTGTTGGGTCTACCTTAGGCTTTTGGTATTGGTCTTCTTTGTCTTCTCCTGATGCCAATTCTCTTCAGTCATACGCTGATTATGCAAGTGAGGATCAGCTCCAAAAAAACTATGAAAACAAGTCCAAGTTCCTGTTTAATGGTAACCCCTCCTTTTCACTCATGATTTACGTTGCATGTAGTCTTCTTTATTGCATTTCTACCTGGTTTTCCTCTAATTGCAACCAGAGCCCGTGGATTGGACTCAATGTTTTTTCACTGCATATTTGAATATCTTGTAAATTGAATCTATACTATGACTAAATTGCATTCTCTTGAATTCTAGTTACATTGAATGTTTTCTTCAATTTTAAATGCCAAATGTTTTCTTCTTAGGCTAGCTTTTATTTCATAATCATAGGTGTCATAGAAAAATACACTTAACAAGTTTTTGTTAGGACTTTATTCCCTAAATTTGAAGGACATTGATATAAGATTCTTGTAGCTTAATCGTTAATTTGTTCGCTTTGGGACAATTACTTAGGCTTCTTGTGTTTGTCTTTTGCTGCAGATGGCTATAGGAGAAGAGTATTCTTCAATTATGAAAAGCGTATCCGCTTACAGAGTCCCCCGGAAAAGGTAACTACTGTTTTCACTATGTGTTTGTTTAATGATCAGCCATGTTTTTCTTTATTCATTAACTTGAAACCAGCACTTGCTTTTTCATAGTTTGGTTACCATGGAATGTTTCATGTATCCGGCTCCACGTTTGGCTCCAGGTTTTCGAGTACTTTGCATCAATTAAGACCCCCGGTGGTGAGGTTTTTATGACACCTGCAGATTTGATGCGTGCTGTTGTTCCTGTCTTTCCTCCTTCTGAGTCAAACCGTGTTAGAGAGGGTTCTCTCAGAGGGGAGCAAGTTCCTGGTGAATTGGAGTGTGAACCTTCCCAATTTTTTATGCTCTTTGACACCGACAATGATGGACTCGTTTCTTTTGCAGAGTGAGTATTTTGTCGTCTCTTATTTGCTTGGAACTTCTCTGTCATGGCATCTTTTATATATACGTAATTTGGGTGAAAAAGACCTCTTCTTTGTCGACACCAGGTACATCTTTTTTGTAACTCTTCTCAGCATACCGGAATCGAGCTTCACAGTGGCCTTCAAAATGTTTGACCTTGACAATAACGGGTAGGAATCTTCTCCTTTCCTTCTAGAAAATATCATATGCTTATACATTGAGCTTCAGTCTACTATGTTGTCAGCAGCATTATTGATACTTTTGGCAATATATACGTTAGATGGATTGTCCACAATTAAATTATGAATGTTTTTATAATAAACAATTGATCTCTTTCCACTATAAATGAGATGAAGAAATTACATGTAAACATCTATCTTTTGGCTGCGTCAGAACAATGTGTTTCCAATTGCTCACAAAGCTCAATCATATTTTTATAGTCACTGTCTAAACAAATTTAATATGCATATCAAACTTAGCTCTTAAAAAAGTTAAGTGTGTTAGATACTTGAGATATCAATTGAAATAGGCATGAAGAATGACAAACGTAGACAAGATTCGGCTACAATATCAAATGGATTGCAGAAATGGCTAAAATTACTAATCAGTACTTCTGCATAAGAATTTGGATTTTGTCCATCTGAATTTTCTAAGGTGTCTGTCAAAAGGGAAATTGACAAGGAAGAATTCAAGAAAGTGATGGCCTTGATGCGATCTCAAAACAGACAAGGGGCTAACCACAGAGACGGACGACGCCTCGGCGTTAGAGCTTCTGTAGAAAATGGGGGTCTCTTGGAGTATTTCTTTGGCAAAGATGGAAAGACCTGTTTGCAGCATGAAAAATTTGTTCAATTCTTAAGAGACCTACATCATGAGGTATGCGTGTTCCCTCTCGCCTCTCTGTGTTATAACGATTTTGCAGCACTTTCTGAAAATTTTTGGTTTGAACCTATGTAACTATGTACCCTCAAAGATTGCATAGATCTTTTATGATTAACAAGTAACAACTGGCATGTCACAACATAATTTTCGGTTCTGAACTGTGTATTACTGTGGTCTAATAATTTACTTTGCAGATCTTGAGGTTAGAGTTTTCCCATTATGACTACGATAAAAAAGGAAGCATTTCAGCCAAGGATTTTGCACTTTCCTTGGTTGCATCTGCTGATATCAATCACATAAACAAACTGTTGGATAGGGTCGATGAAATAAACAGTGACCCGCAGCTAAGGGACATACGAATTACATTTGAAGAGTTTCAAGCTTTTGCAGAATTGCGCAAGAAGTTGCAATCCTTCTCTCTGGCCATATTCAGTTATGGAAAAGTTAATGGGGTATTGACAAAAACTGATTTTCAAAGAGCAGCATCACAGGTACTAATACCTCCCTGTGCCAAAATATAGATGTATAGTATGCTATTGACCATTTTTAATCCAAGAACAGCATCTTATGGGTATGTTATATTTCATGCAGGTATGTGGCATCACTATTACAGATAAAGTGGCTGACGTAATTTTTCATGTTTTTGATGCTAACCGTGATGGAAACTTAAGTGCAAACGAGTTTGTGAGAGTTGTACAAAGAAGAGAAGACAATTCATCACGTACTGGCATGGGGGGTTTGATATCTTGCTGGTGGAACTGCGCAACAAACCGTTCTTCAGCTAAGCTTCAACTCTGACGGAGTACTTTGACAAGCATCCATCTTCACCTCTCATAGACCACTGAGACGGTGAGATATGCATCTTGTTTTGCTTGCAATGAATTCAACCATATGAAGCATCGTTTAGGGAAAGGGCCTGAAGATTCATTATCTTAGCAAGGGAGATTTGCTCTTAAACTGTCACAGCATATGACTGCTGTGTACTCAGGAATGTACAGTGTTCAATTTTGTTGTCTAAGATCTTTCCATTTTGGGACTAAGTCTTCTTGTGTTATATTTGTACATACTGACAAAACAGCTACCATAAATGTTATTGCTTCTAATAGTTCTTTCTTAATAAAAAAAAAGAATATATTACCCACAGTATTAATGCTATGCATATAAAATTTAACATATAGTGGCTACTAGATTAATCATGAAAAGTTCGATAACATCCAGTTCTTTGTAATTTTGGTTCAATCTAAAGTTTCGGTTTCTGGGATGTATATGAATCTGCAAAAGGATGTGTAATAGGAGTTCTCGAAAGTTGCAGACATTGGACCCAAAAACAAAAAAGAAGGTTACAGTCAGAAACTTAATGGCCGAAAAGGTTACTTACTTGCTTTAATCATTTAATCAAGATCAGCAGAAAAACTTATTAACTACTCGACTGATTAATCATTAACCACTTCAAAACAAGTACTTTTTCATAATTAAGTTCAGCAATTACTCTTTTACAGTAAAAATTCCGGTTATATATTGTGTCCGGAACTAAGTTGATTGAATTTGTGCAGTATAACACAATCCACACTTTATGCTTCCAGCCACAGTTTCATAATCGTTACTATTATCTCTCTTCAAAGACTACCAAAGATGAAAAAAATTGCTCCCCATCATCTAATTCATAAGGGGAGGATACTGACACAGAAATACTTGCCATTGTTCTAATTACAATTTTACAAGCCAACGGAGATCTTCTATAACCAAAATATGCAGTGTCCAGACACATCAACAATGGACTATGAACTTAACGAGCATAAATGCACCTAAAATTATAGCTTTCATCTTCTCAGGCTTTCACGACTCAGACGCAAAACAAACGCATCTCTTATCATTCATAGTTTCTGTTCAGTGTTCACTTTCATCTACCACTTTGTCTACCGATCATTGAAATTGTATGATGATTACAGATTTCATAGCTACACATGAACTTTAACCGTGTGAACCCCGTAGTCAGTGAACTATGATAAATAATACAAATACAATCACTGTCACTATTCAGAAACAAAATTTTGACATCTTGCTACCTTTTCTTGTTAACTAGCTACCAAGCCTCAACAACAACAAAGCCTTCGTTTACTGCGTGGTACTAATTAGTAAAGCGGTTACAGGACAACTGAATGATTGGTACACCAAAGCTCCACGTCGTATAAGTAGTGCAACTAGGATATGACAAAATGCTGTGCATAAAGGCATTGAAGCCAACCAACTTAACGGAAGTGATAGCCCTACATCGTTTACAGACTGTAAATGAGACACACTTGCCAGTCAGTCCCAAACAACCTGCTCACGAATCAAAATATGTCATCCCTAAGTTATACTTGCATGCATGCATAATGAAACGCAGCAAACTCCAATGCATTTCATCCTCTCAAGCTCACCCGACTCAAATGCATAGCAAGCGCATCCCTTATCCTCATTGCACTCTCATCCACCACTCCATCAAAAGCAACAACATGATCCCCTCCTCCCTCCTTTTCCACACAACTCAATTCTTCATCAGGCATTGGCTCGTTACGCTTAATCAGAAAATTATGCAGCAAACAGCCAGTCACAATCACAAACGGCAAATACTCAACACACCCTTCTTTCCACTTCCTTGAAACGGAAAGAAGCTGCCACCTACCCCTAACCCTCCCAAATGCATCACCAACCAACCCCATTGCACGTTTGTGTGCACAATTGAATGCCCTTTCAGCTGAACTAAAACTATCTTCCTCAGTCACCCTATTATAAGGTGTCAAAAGCCAAGGCAAAAGGGGAAAACATGATTCCCCCAAAACATACTGAGGAATCAAACTTCCATCACTGAGCTTATAAGATGGACCCTGCAACAACTCCTTCGCTTCCTCAACCTCAAGAAAAAGCTTACTCTGACGCAAAATCGTTTCGGGTTTCAATGTACTAGGCCACCCTGCTGAAACATCCAAGAACCTCCCTTCAGAATCCACCAATGCCTGAACCATCAAAAACCCATTTTTACCCAAAATTTCGCTTTCAATCGCGAATTTAGCCAACCCCAGAACACCGAAACAATTTGGGAGCGAGCTCCACCCGAAACCCACCACGACCATCTCAGAATCGGTGCGAAGCTCGAAGAGGTGCCCTAGATTATCGGTTACGGCCTTGCAGAACGCGAAGAACGCGCGGCAAGCATCGGCGGGGGCGATCGCGAAGCGGCGCCCCACGGCGGCGTAGGCGGCGCCGTGGGCTAAACGGAAAATCGCGGCGGCTAGGGCGCAATCGGGGGCTATTTGGGGAACAGAGGAGCGAAGGGAAGGAGATAGAAGATCGAGGAGGTGAGAGAACGACGGCTCCGACATGCGGAACGCGTGGAGCCACCGGGAATCGGAGTTGGCGGCGGAGAGGAAGCGGCGGAACCAGCATCCGGGTTGCTGCGGCGGCGGTGATGGTGGTGGAAGAGAGAGGGGGTCGAAGGGTTTTGGGAGGAGAGAGAGGAATGTGGAGAGAGAGTGGGAGGTTTGTGAGATGAGGGATTCGAGGGCGAGGGATTGGGAAGGGAGGAGGGAGAGGTCGTTGTGGGAGAGGAAGGACTGTGCGGTGGAGGTGACTCCGGAGATTATGGCGGCAAGGTTCTGTGGGTTTGGGCGGTTCAGGTGGTGGGATTTCTTCCTCGCCTTCCGTTTTGCGCTGGCGGTTGGTTTTCTGGAGGAGGAGTTGCCGCTGCCGGCGGCTGCCATGCCCGGTGGTGGTGTGCTGTCTGTTGCTGATTGTAAGTAGCAGGAGTGCCGGCTTCAACTGTATAGGATCTAATAAGTTGACATTTTTTTCCAGAAAAAAAAAAAGGGAAACGAATAAATATAATGTTAATATATATATATATATATATATATATATATATATATATATATATATATATATATATGTAGCAGCTGTTGGATTATGAGCCGGATCACTTGCTGAGTTGCTGTTTGTTTTTATGAGTGCTGGTGATTGAGTTCCCTTGAGAGAAGTGTTGAGAAATAAGAAAGTATTATGCTAATATACATTCAAATTTATGATAAATCTTATATATGATAATATATTTATGAGAATAATTTTTATAGTGTAAAATAAATTTTATACTATTATTCACATTTTGGCTTAAGTGAAATCCTTAAACCTGCAAAATCCCTAATCTCCCAAACTTCATATGCGACTTCTATAGAGGAAGTAAGATGGGTGGCATATATACCTTCATAGCATGGCAAAAACATCATATTCATCATTTCTCTTTCCAACTTTTCAATAATATGAACAATTAGAGATCTAAAACTTAAAAGATGATTAAATTGATGGCCTGTATTGTTAAAAAAAAAAAAAAAGCCATGTTATATAAATAAACGGGTATATCCTTGCAATTCATTATTAAAATTTACTAATATATATTTTTAAATTATTTTAAAATATTTTTCTGTTCTATCAAACAGTTTTTGAGCAGTGTGTCGCAATACATTATATACAACTAAAATTTTTGTAAAAAGAATATCTCCGTGTAAAACATACAACGCGAGCAATAAACATTATTTTAATCTTACGTAGACACTACAAATAATCTCAAGCAACAAACAAGCTAACAAGAAAAGTTACTATTCCAGTCTCTGGCACTTTTTAACTTAACTAGCCATTGCAATGACAATAACATACATTTTTTTTCCTCTTTTTCTTTTTCCTACTGTTCATTCAAATCTTGAAAAAAAAAATCCACATTGTCAATTGAAAATTCCATAAATTTTATACTATTAGATGTTTAAGGCATGCCATTAGTGCTTCCTTCCATCTATTTTCTTCATAACAAAGATTACAACTTTCACTTCTAAAAATATCAACTGTCCTAAAATTTCACTACTCCAACCATAGTCAACTCTTTCATTTTAGAGATTTTCTCCAACCTTTCATATTTATTTCAAACCCAATCTTAGGTTATTTTCAATTTTTTGACTCCTTTCTCTTTTGTCTAGAGGAGAGGGAATTTTCAAAAAATTGAGGAGGGATCGAACTATGGTACAAAACTTACGGGACATACAATTTAACTACTTTGTCTCAAATCTCATTAGCTAACTCTTTTTTTATGTTACGGGACATACAATTTAGCTATACACGCTTTTAAGCCGATCAATGCGGCTGGCCCAGAATTTTAGCTTTTAACAAGTGCAATGAAACCTTAATTACAAAGGAACTTCTTACCATTTCATAATTTAATAATGCATATCTTTTTCCTAAACTTTTCACACTTTGTAGTAGGCGTGTAGCCAAAAAAAAAAGGAAAAAAGAAAAACCTTTGTACTAGGTGCTTGCCTCGACTTGTAAATATAGGACTCCACGTCATAGTAAAGAATCACCGGTCTTAGTCACCAAGTCACAACCTCCGATTCTCCGAAGAGTCCACACTCGGAGCCTTCCACTCTGTGCTCGAGTCTTTCTGTGTGCCCCCTTGTTTGTGTCGAGATGGCGAGATTGAGGATTGGCGGAACATGGGCAGGGGTGCTAGATGTTGAACTCGAGACATGGAACATAGCCATGTTGAGGGAAGAGGTTGCAAAGCGATCAAACTGCAACCCTGACTCCGTCAACTTGATATGTGCTGGCAGGATCCTCAAGGATGGTGATGGCCAGCACAACTTGGCTCAATCGGGCATCAAGAACAACGCTAAGATTCTAGCCACTCGTATCTGTGCTGAAGAAGGAGAATCCATCAAACAAGAGATCGTGGCTGAGGAAGAACGATCTCGCAGGCTGGCCAGGGTCAAGTACGTGTTGATTGATCACCCCTTTAACTCTTTTCAGTGAAATTTGTGTTTTTGTTTATCGTTTTGAATATTTGTGTTATGTTTGTTCAACGTGCTTTTGTGAAAATTAAAGCTTTTTGTCACTTGAATTTGTACGTGTTAAGAATTTGTCTCGGTTGATTTGAAGGTCCCCACCATTTTTAGGTGCCGTCATGGATGATTTATAGCTTATCAACAATCAATGAGCTTTGAAACGTTTTAATGTGAAATTTACTTTTATTCTGTACTGTTACATATACACTACATCAAATTATAATGATGAAGATACAATTAAAAGTTACACGTAGTCTAATTCCTACTAAGCAGGTGACACACATCAATGATACGGCTGCAAGTGCCTAGGATTTTTTTTTTTTTGGCGGAATTTTATGTCTGTTTGATGGTTATTGCGTTATCAAAAACCTCGGACTGTAACAAAGGCTATGTGATCCCGGCGTGGTCACCCACAAATGTGTTAGCGACCGCTCAAAATTTTTTGGTCGGAGGCGGGTTATTAGCATTTAAAAAATCCGACTCATATATACCACACATTCATCTCATATTAATGCATCATGCTTCCTTATCCTAATTCACGCTGTGTCTTGTGTGCATCGGTTCTGTAAGTACAAATAATTTTTTCCTTAGTCAAATTGACATAAGTGCAGTGTAAGGACAAATCATTCAATTGTCACATATTTGTTCTTCAATAGCAGTACTCATACCGAAAATATAGGCTACGTAAAGATTTTATATCAAGTATTCAATTTTCTTTTTCTTTTTACTTTTCTTTCTTACTTACTCGTTTCTGTTTCCGTGTAATTCTTGCTCAAGACTTCAGAATTGAGTCAACCCGACCGTTGGTGAAATCCACTATTGTATTGACTGGATTTGACCTTTTTTTTAAAAAAAGTTTTTGAACTTTAACTTGACCAATTTTGAACATTATTATTATTAATTTTTTTTCCCAAGCCGATCCATCTATTGATTCAGAAAATATGGGGAAGCATCTCTGTATGTTAATGTCAATCAAAGTTTTACTTGTGCTCCAACTATGACCAGTCTCTTACAGTATAATAGTTTTGTTAAGCTAAAAGAAGATTGGATTTTGTCCTTCATTTTGAATCTTTATGCTTTTATACTTACGTGCATCTATCGCAAACAGGGCAGCTGCTACTGCATTGGCTGAAAGGCATGCGGATGGCTCATTACCGATTGAGGACTTCAACATAGAAGTCGAAGATCAAAGTGGAAAGAAAGTGCAACTTGGTTCTGAGACTGATCAGAGGTATTAGCCTTGTGACATATGTATGCACCTATATTGAACCAGTTCTTTTATTTTATTTTATTTTTTTCCTGTTATTATTGTTTTAGATTTCTTATTTGAGTGTTTTAAAGGCGTAGGTTCTGTTTTCATGTTGAATTAAGACTTAAGTTGTCATTTGGCAGGGCTATAATGATGGGACTGATGCTTGATGCAAATGGAAAACGCCTTATTCGACAGGGAAAATACAAAGATGCACTAGAAGTGCTTTCCATGGGAGAGGTCAGTTCCGGATGAATTTGATAAGAGCTATATTTGTACCAAATATGTTTTCAAAGTGTTACGGCCCTGAAGGGGAATAATATGCTCTCAATCTGATCATTGTTATGCTCAATGTAACATTGCAGGAAGCATTTTCTCTTTGTGATTCAAACGTCCTTGAGGTGAGTGATACAATCTATATCCACGTATTGGCATATGGCAGAGTTTACGGGAAAAAAGTTGACAGCTTAAAATCATGGGAACAAAGAAAAGGATAGACTTGCATTTTAAGTAAAAGAATTTAACTCAATTGAAAACCTCTTCACTTCCAAAAGGAAAACTTGCTAATGCTATATAGGGCAAAAAGTAGTGACATTAAACTCTAATAAGGTGTTTCTTAGATTTTACTTGATTTGTTGACTTATATCTCTTTGCATTTCCAAGATTATAAAAATGATTTGAGCCACCAATATAATTGATTCCACTTATAGTTTCATTTAATTTGTCATTGTGAACTTGGACCAATTTCTGCCTTTTTATCCTTTCAGCTTATTGACAACGTTCCAATATTGCAAATAAATATGGTGTGGTGCTACTTCATGTTACGAGACATCAGATGGCTATCAGAGGCAGGAAAGCGTCTTGAAATGGCTAGAGCAGGACTTGAACGAGCTCATGGGAAGGATTCTCTCCGCCTCAGGCTTTTACAGGGAGGTTGCTTTCCAGAACTTGCATTGTGAGTTGTTTGATTGTATTGTCCAGCTTCTTTTTCTTTAGAAATTCTCTGAAAGACTCTTAGGCTTAAATTTCATGTGGATTGATATTTAGAAACTATTTCTTCTTGTTTTAAGCATATTAACATTTAGGAATTTGTATATAGGCATTTGAGACTGGAGCTGCTTGAAGGGGTGGTGGCCTATTATAGTGGTCAGTTGGATAAATCAAGAGCAGCATTGACCTCTGCAAAAGCAAAATTTGTTCAGGTTGATTAAACTGTGAAAGCCTGTTGTGATAAATTATGATGATATTTTTTTTTTTTTTAAGTCTGATTATCACTTCTATTTAAAAAAATATAAATTCTCTAAGAAAAATAGAATTAGTGAAGCCCATTATTGCCGTTTCAGATGCTTAACTTTGAAGATTTTAATGTAACATATATGCGTCTCTCCTTGGAAACAATCCTGTTTTTTATTGCAGTTACAAGTGTCAGATGAATCCTTATCACTTGTTATGAGCATGGGCTTCAAAGAACGTGATGCAAAGCGAGCATTGCGATTGAACAATCAAGATGTGGGGGGTGCCATGGATTTCCTTATTGAGGAGAAGGCAAAGAAAATGCAAAAACAGATGGAAGATATTCAGAGAAGAAACGAGATCTGGTGGATTACACTTGACCTTTACTTATTGACTTCTATTCTCTGTTGTATCTCTCTGAGGATTTCTAAATAGCTTCCTCCCCCAGGGAACAAAAGCAGTATGGGGTGACACCCCTAAGGAAGGCTGTTGATCTGCAGAGATTGAATGAACTGGCCTCTATTGGGTGAGTAATAGTACTTCTTTGCGATTTAAAGTAAAATTTTTGGCTAGTAGCATCGAGAACTTGTCAGCAGCTATTAGTTTGTGACATCTATCATTGCATACACATTTTCAGCGTTGACATAATGATTGTGTTTTTCCTTGCCAATTGCTGTTGCTAATGATATGTGATTATAAAGTTGCTTATGTTTAATCAACCAGTCAAACTTTGAACTGCTGATTCTGGCAGGTTTGAGAGGGAGCTTGCAGCCGAAGCCCTTAGAAGAAATGAAAATGATACTCAAAAAGCATTGGATGATTTGACAAATCCAGAAACCAATTCTACTTTACAGGTTACTACATACTATATGATGTCAGTCTTACCGAAGTTGGATATAATTTAAACAAAATATCTCTACTGACTTTCACCAACATGAAGGTTCATATCGAGTCAAGGAAAAGGAAGAGACAGCAACAAGCCACTGATTCTGCAATTGAAAGATTTGTGCAAATGGGTTTTGAAAGATCAAGAGGTACTTAAGTTTACTTAGATCCAAGTTGAAATGTCCTGTCATATAGAAGTGTTTGATGAGTTTTGATATCACTTCTTGTTTGCAGTGGTTGCTGCTTTTGAGGGTGGTGGCACTACAGATCAAGTTATGCAAAGACTGATGGCGCAAACTCAGGCAGGCCCCAACATGCAAAATGAAGCAAATTCAACCGCAGCTGCCAATGGTGGTGCAAACTCATCTGCTCCTTTACCACACAATGTTGGTTCTGATATAGTAAACCAAGTTAATGGTGGTGAAGGTCCATCACATCCCAGTAATGCAGTAGAGCGAGATGTGGAGATCGAAGATGAGCTTTCTGCTGACATAGCAAGATCAGATGCCTTGGCTGACTATGACATTGAAGTTAACATAGAAGGGGAAGCCATAACTGAGTACCTGGCTCTGGTGGAGTCAGCAGCAGGCAGCAGTGGGAAGACATCTACGTCCCAGTAAGAAGAAAGTGGTCCCGAAGGATAATTATCAGTTTATGTAAGAAAATGACACATATTTTTTGCTTTTCAGGAATGAATTTCTCATATGAAAATTTTACATAACTTAGTTATGTTGAGATTTTCACTATTAATTAAAAATGCAGACCCTAGTTTAATTCCTATAAGAGAATCTAATCAATAATACAAATTTACATATGATCAAGTTTTGTAAAATTTTTATATAAGGTAATCCATTCCCTTGCTTTTCATTTTTCGGACAGAGAGTATCGGAGAGCCCATATATAACATTAATTTAAAATTAATAGTGCATTTAGCCTTAAATACTTAATTTGAACTTGCCAAAAGAAAAAAAGCTTCAAGCCACAGTTGACTGATAATAACTGTATTTAGTAATAATAGGTATTAGGATCGTTTTCAGTTTAAAACAAAATTATTTTTCTATTGCCGTTTTTTTTAAGCTAAGGTTGCTTACAGTTCCCAAAAGCCAAGAGGATTCTTTTCCAGCCTTAAGTGACATGTAAGCGTGAGATATAAAAGTCTTAGATAAATTCTAGTATGTTTGGTTTTTCTTTTAGAAACTCTCTAATCACTAATAAAAGTTATAAGAGTAAGTTTTTGTCCAAACCATAGTTTCAAACAGAAAATTCAACATGCTGAAGAAATAAAAAGGGTTTATAAGACTTAAATTGAAGAAGATTAAGATGATAACATTTTGATCAAGTAGTCTAATTTAAGTCTGAGCCCAAAATTGTAATTTTAAGTCCATTATTCCACATTTTATCATTCGATGCCAATTCTAAATCATTCCTCAGTACAAAAATGGCGACATGCTGACTTGACAATGACAACTTGCTCCATGGCTTTCTACCATTCTCAATGTGATTAATTTCAGAACATGTGTGTGTGTGTGACCATAAGAATCTTCATATTTGTGTTTTCTTGTCCCACCCTACTTTCTTAAAGCAATCCTCTGGAAGAATAATCGCAGTTGGCGTCCCATACAGACACTAGTCTCTCCACTTTCAAAAATCTGTAGTTAATAATACCTGCAAGAACACCATAATATGCTAATTAGGTTATCATTTATCATGTGAAACACTTCTCCAAGTTGAGCCTATTTTCGTACCAAAGTAACAGTCCCTGATACAGGTGCCATGATATGCATATATTGGACAGGGATCCTTCAGTGTAGAAATGCCAGAACGTATTTAGTAGGCAGTTGCTTTGAATCATACACTCCCAAGAAAAATTCCTGGACCACATGTTGTAACAAATAACAATGGAAAAAAGTACAATTAATAATAATCTAATACTAATATTGATGAATAGAAGATAAACTGTAACAGCAGATTTATATTAATAACTGACTAGTACTGTCAATAATCGCCAAGAGAATGGTAACAAGATTGAATCTGACAATCTGTTAGGCAAATGTGACGTCTCATGGATTATGTGGGAAAATGATGCGTGGCTGATCAAACTGGATACTGACCCAACTCCACCAATAACAAAAAGCGAAGTGCTCAGTTGACTTTCAAACCAATTCATGAATTTGATTCCTCTTCTAAATCCGTCATCTTAAAGTATTCATATGGTCCCACCGGCGGATTTTCTTGGGGACAATGGGGCCCCCCAAAAACAATTTTTTTTTAAAATTACTATATATATATATATATAAAGAGAGAGAGAGAAATTTTGTTTAATAAATAAATTTATATTTAAATATGTTAATTTATATAAATAACACTGCTATGCAAAAATAGACTTCTAAGTTAAAAATTCATTAGTTTATTTTTAGATTGTGTTACAATTGAACACTATTTTAGAGTAAAAATATTTTTTGTTATAATATATAAATAATTATAAAAATTGAATAACATTTTTAATGATCAAATAATTAATTTATTAATTCTAGACTTTACTTTGATTCATATAGATGCTTACAAAATATTTGACATTATTAGATATATGTTTGGAGATGCAAGAAAATAACTTTTTTTTAAAATAAAAGTTATGTTTTTAAATATTTTTACATGTTTGGATAAAAAGTTTGAATGAATTATAAACCAAAAATTATAATTTTAAGTGTATATGTGAAAGAGATTTTTGAAAATTTTTAATTATACACAAAAGTTGATTATTTTTTAATTATAATATTTTTACCAAAATAACCAAAGTATCAAATATAATAAAATATAAACAAATTATTCATACTCTTTTTAATAAGTTACCCTACAAAAATAATTATTTGCACTCAAAATCAAATAAAATGCATTATTTAAAAATTATTTTTAAATTAATACATTCGATACTATAAGGTATTAATTTTTTACAATACTATAAGGTATTAATTTTTTAGTCTTTCTTTATAAAATTAACAATTAATTTTAGTTATTTGCTTTAAAATTTATATATATCATGCATTATTAATTTTAATTTAATTATTATCATCAAATTTATATTTTAAATTATTTGCTCCCC
This sequence comes from Pterocarpus santalinus, assembly GCA_031439595.1. Lineage (NCBI taxonomy): Eukaryota > Viridiplantae > Streptophyta > Magnoliopsida > Fabales > Fabaceae > Pterocarpus > Pterocarpus santalinus. The sequence goes on from CM062525.1 coordinate 8,773,487, forward strand.
TAATAATTTTTTTAAAGCTTCGCCACTGTATGGTCCCTTCGGTATTTTCCACATTTTATTGTTGTGACTCGTGACTCGTGAGAGGATAAATCTTGCTTAGAATTTTAATATTTTCAGCCGTTAGGCGACTTTAAGATACTTCAAACATCTGCAACCTTAATAACAAAAAATATGGAGTATAAATTACTGTCGTGCTCGAGATGACTACTAAAATTATGTTCTTATTCTTAGTTCTTACTTTAGGTAGAAGCAAGGTTACATTACGTACGCCTCTGAGACATGCGGTGGCGGTGGCAGTGGCAGTGGCGAAAAGCTCAGAGGAGGCAGGGTGGGTCCCATCAACACCTACCTAGTTAGTACTAGTTGCTAGTTTCCTTATGAACGTACGGTTAATTGAAGTCACAGCATTTCAGTCCTATATTTTTAATTTAATAATATATTACTTTTAGATATTATTTTAGAATTTATGGTTATATTAGAAGTTGATTTATTTTAAAGTTATTATATTTTTATTAAATTAATCTTAAATATTAAATATTATATATTATAAATAATTATTTTATATTTTTTAATAATTTTATTATATAAAAATAATTTTTATATAATTTAAATAAAATAAATTATTTTAAAATTAATTTTTAATTGATATATCTAAATTAATTATATAAATAAATAATTATTAAAATAATTTTAATCTTACAATTTTTTAATGTGCACTAAACCCTAAAAATAGCAAAAAAAATTATTGAAAAATCTAAAATCTCTTTTTAAGACTTCTACGGGCTGGGTTAGACAGATCCTAGTGATTGGACTCGATCAATGGACGGGCTTCAAAGAGTTAAAAAAAAGGTTGTTAGTTTCCTTGGCTTTTTCTCTCCTCACGTGGTTTTGCACTCTTCCTATCTTTTCCCAAGATGTTGTGGTGGCAGATGTGAGGCTAGGGTCGGGTTGGGTCCACAAAAAGATATTCCAGTAACCACTATCTGCTTTTTCTTTTTCCACCACAAGATATTTACTTATTTAAATACAAGAATTTAATAACGAATAGGGCAAGGGAGGTGAGAAGGAGTTGGTGTCCACCGCCCAAGTCCGTTGGGTTGGCAATATTTGGCCATGGCAATCAAGAATTCATTATGTACATTTTGCCTTTGTTTTATGGCTCCGTGTTCTATGTGCTTCGTGGTCCAAGGTGTACTATACACCTTGTGACCGTAGCATATCAAATGGTGAAAATTTGTGAGATGTATCAATATATTAATTATTTATGATGTATTATAGTAATATATTAATTTTAAAAAAATTAAAATATATAATTAAATATATTTTAAAAATTAATTTTTATATATTGATAGTATAAAATTATACTAATAATATAAAATAATTTTAAACTATTAGTATAATATTACACTGATAGATAGTGTAAAATTATATTGACAAAATAAAATTATACTGATAAAATTTTTATAATTTTTAGAAATTAATTTTTATATAGTAATAGTGTAAAATTATATTGACAGTATAAAATAATTTTATACTATCAGTATAATTAAAAAATTTTATCAGTATAATTTTACTTTATCAGTATAATTTTACTCTATCAATGTAATTTTACACTGATGGTATAAAATTATTTTATACTGCTAATATAATTTTACACTATCAGTATATAATAATTAATTTTTTAAATATATTTAATTATATTTTTAAATTTTCTTAAAATTAGATATTATTATAGTGCATCATAGGTGATTGGTGCATCTATACACCTCACAATCTCACCATCAGATTGCAAGGCGCACCATGCACCTTGACCAGCGAAATGCACCGTAGATGGCGCCTTGTTTTATATGTCTTTCCACCTTGTTCTGTCACATTATTTTCTCTTCCTTCTCTTTTTTCAATTAAAAAAAATTATCTCTTTGCCAGTTGCTACTTATCTATGATGACAATTTACAATGTTGTGAGCATACCATTTTTGTTATTTTCAGACTCATTTTTAATCTCAATTTTTTTTAAAATTTATATTTCAAAATTAACATACATAATTTAGATGAAATCAGGCCACAATTAGATCACAGGTATCACGTTTCCATAAGCTTTTAGCAGTGCCCTCGGGCCCTATTGGAAAATGGACTAAACTTGTCAATCAAATGATGGTTGATGCTTTAATCATTCAACTATTTATCCTGCTGACTAGTATCTAAATCTATTGCGAGACAAATGGAGAGTGCCGTTATATATATATATATATATATATATATATATATATATATATATATATATATATATATATATATATATATTTCTGAAAATCATAACATAGCTAGATGGAACTGCTTGAATTCATTATTGAAGCATTATTACCAATTAAAATGTAGAGGAAAAAACAATTATACGCTTTATGAAGCACCAACGACTATGAATGAATGATCCATCTCTCTTTCATCACCCCAAACAACAAAAGAGCATCTATAAACAAACATCACAAAACTTAACAAAACAGAATATTTGACATTTGAGTCAATCTGTTTTTCCCCCTTCCCCATAAGGTTAACAGCCAAATGCTTCCCTCAAAAGCAATCAAATGCTTAATTTATTACTCTTTCTATTATAAAATAATAGTGTTCTAATATAATGACACAAATACTAAAAAAGTAATTTAATAGTTTTGAATTTTAAAAAATGATATTTTCAAAGATTAAATTGTCCTTTAATTTATTAAAAAGTCAAATTATATAATAGCTCAATGGAGAAAATAACAAAAGAGAATGAAATAGTTACAATTAATGAAAATAAGGATAAAATTAATATATAAAATAACATATATTTTATAAAAATCCTAAATCGAATATGAGTTTTTCTTTTATGTTTTTTTTTCCAACAACAGAGAGAATTAAAAAAAGTGAGAAGGGCCAAAAAAATGAAAGAAAGAAAGAGAAAAGCATATTGAGTTTCATATTCTGGTTTCTGAGTTGAGATAACAAACTTGCATTATCTGATTATTCTCTCTTGTTTGTGTGGCGTTCACGTCAAGGGTATGAAAACCATTCCTTGTACATTACAAAAGGACACCACAACATGTCTTGTTTCTCTTCCATCTCTCACAACTCAGACCTTCTTGCTGTGCCGTCGTGTTTGTCTCTCCCTTCCAAAGTCTGAAACTTTTTACCAGAATCTGTCACCCCACATAATTTTTCTTTTCTGGGTCCTTGTTTCTCTTCTTACAAGGCCATTGTTGAATCTCCTTCATCTTCAAATACCAGTTGTTGTGTTGTCCATGTCCCTCTCTGAGTTGGGATTTCTATTAGCAGAAAAATTAGATCCTGATTTGGAGAGAAGGATACGTTTTTGTTGACTGTTTTCAGATTCATGCCATTATGGTAAGAGGTCAACGTTGAGATTTTGAACTTGTTTCCTTATTGCTGCCACTGCCATTTAGAGATTTTGTCCTTCAACTTCGTTATGGCTTTCATGTGGGATACGTTATATATATGAAGTTTTTCAGCTTGGTTTTCTTATGCTTGTTTTTTTGTGCATTGTTCATTGTTCCTTTGGCTTTTGGATATTCGGCCAAGTTGATTTTATCTGAAGTTCTTTCCCTTTAAATTGTCTTTTTCTTTTTTGGAAGGCCTTGTACTTGGTTTGTCTTGTGTGTGCACTTCACTATTTTTGAAAAGTTGTCTTTCTTGCTTGCTAGCTTGATTGGATTGAGGTTTGAGTGTTGTGATATAAGAGAAGTGATTGCTTGGATTACTTTCTTTACTGTTGGATTGTTGGGTTCAAAATGGGGAAGAAAAAGAAGCAAGTAGGAGAAACAAGTGAAGATGGTGGAAATCAAAGCGCAGTGGGAGGTGGAAGCCCCAAAGCATGTGACAATGATGCTATGGCATTTATATCCATGTCTCAGGAGCTGAAGGATGAGGGGAACAGGCTGTTCCAAAAGAGGGACCTTCGAGGAGCTTTATTGAAATATGAGAAAGCTCTCAAATTGCTTCCAAGGAATCATGTAGATGTGTCCTATCTGAGGAGTAACATGGCTACATGCTACATGCAGATGGGACTCAGTGAGTACCCGAGGGCAATTCATGAATGCACTTTGGCTCTTGAAGTAACACCAGAATATAGCAAAGCTCTGCTGAAGAGGGCAAGGTGCTATGAGGCTTTGAATAGGCTGGATTTAGCTCTGAGAGATGTTAGTACTGTTGTGAAGATGGAGCCAGGTAATGTCATGGCATTGGAGATCTCAGAAAAGGTGAAAACTGCACTTGAGGGGAAAGGATTAAGAGTAAACGGTACAACAATTGAGTTGCCCCCAGATTATGTTGAACCACCTAATGCTGTACCACCAGAAGATGTAGTGAAAGAGAAGACGCGCAAGAAGAAGGGCAATAAACAGGAGGAGAAGGCCCCTGATAACAAAATTGTGGAAAAGCGAGACAAGGAGGAATTTGAAGAGAATAAGGCTGATGACAGTGTTGTAGCGAAGAAGACCAACAAATCCAAAAAGAAGAAGGCCAAGGAAAAAATTGATGAGAAGGCTGATATTAAGGAAGTTGTAGAGGTAAAAAGTAATGGTGGAAGGGAAGATATACCTAAGAAAGCAGCAAAACTTATTTTTGGTGAGGATATAAGATGGGCTGAATTGCCTGGTCATTGCAGCCTCTTGCAGCTAAGAGAAGTTATCTGCGATCGATTCCCAAGCCTAGGAGCCATTCTTGTGAAATACAGGGACCAAGAAGGTGATTTGGTTACAATCACTTCTGATGATGAATTAAGATTGGCTGAAACAGGATCTCAGAGTTCTATCCGGCTGTATATAGTAGAAGCTGCCCCTGAGCAGGATCCATTCTTTGAGAAACTTGAAGAAAAGGTGGGCAAAAAGGTTGGCATTAATGATGTACCTGAGATTGGTTGTGTGGTAAAAGCAAATGAAATTGTTAGCTCCTCTTGCATTGAAGATTGGATAGTTCGGTTTGCCAAACTATTCAGGAACCATGTTGGATTTGAATCTGACAGATATTTGGATTTTCATGAACTTGGTATGAAGCTCTATTCTGAGGCCTTGGAGGAGACAGTTACAAGTGAAGAAGCACAAGACTTATTCGAGATGGCAGGAGATAAGTTCCAAGAAATGACTGCTCTAGCATTGTTCAACTGGGGAAATGTGCATATGTCTAGGACAAGGAAGAAAGTATATTTCACAGAAGATTCTTCTAAAGAGCACCTATGTGAACAAGTCCAAAGCTCATATGAATGGGCACAGAAAGAATATGCAAAAGCAGGAGAAAAATATGAAGCAGCCATTAAAATCAAGTCAGATTTTTATGAAGGCGTCCTGGCACTAGGGCAGCAGCAGTTTGAGCAAGCAAAACTTTCCTGGTATTATGCACTCAGTAGTAATGTAGATTTACTAACATGGCCATCCACTGAGGTTCTTCAGCTTTACAACAATGCTGTGGATAATATGGAGAAAGGAATGCAGATATGGGAAGAAATAGATGAGAAGCACCTGAGTAAAGCCTCTAATTCAAAGGATGTACTATTACATTTACAGAACATGGGGTTGGATGGGCTTGTTAAAAATATATCCTCAGATGAAATTGCTGCACAGGAGGCAAATATGAGGTCTCAAATTAATCTCCTATGGGGTACCATGCTATATGAACGCTCAACTGTAGAATTCAAATTAGGACTACCGGCATGGCGTGCATCTCTGGAAGTAGCCGTTGAGAAGTTTAAACTTGCTGGAGCTTCTCCAACAGATACAGCTGTAATGTTGAATAATCACTGTTCAAATAATACTGTAGTTGATGGTATGTTTTCATGATAAATAGAAACTTTGCAGCTAACTTTAATGGCATATGTTCATATATATATATATATATATATATACACTAACTCTTTTCGCTAACAGGTCTAGGATTCAAAATTGATGAAATAGTATGGGCACGGAATGAGATGTGCGAAGCTAAAAAGTGGCAGAGTGGAGTTCCATCATTTCGTTTGGAACCTTTGTTTAGAAGGCGAGTTTCAAAAGTTTATCAAGCATTTGAGCTTGCATGAGTTGCGCATTTTTTCTTCAAGTATTTGAAGAATAACAGAGCTAACATTGGCTTAGGCTTCTTTTGTGCCTAAAGTGCTATTGTCATCAGAAGGTAACCGAGTCTGGCGCCTATACTGATAACATTCATTTTATTAATTTTCTTAGTAGTCTTGGTTCTCTATAGCATTTAATAATCTGCATGATTTATTTTCTCCCAATTGTGTAGAAGAGTCTATGACTGCATCTTGCAAAAGTATCTTACAGATTTGGGCTTTCATTAGTAGTTTTAGAATATTGGCAACTGCCTTATATGCTTTGGTGTTAATGCTTTCAATATTTTCTTGCTTAAACTTTAGAACAGTTTCTTCTGCACATCCATTTTACAATGCACGAGCTGCTCATTATATGCGTGGTAGCAGTAGAAAATTGTCGATCAAGTGTATGATGTTTGTAAATGATATTCCAAATAAGTATGTCTTTATGGTTTTAAAAACTAATATATGAGCCCCTTTTTAAGATGTTATTTGATAAATAAGTTTAGATTGCTTCATCTTACACTGCAGGCAAACTATAAGCTTTTTTTTTTTTTTTAAAAATGATTTTTGGATAACAAAGCAGCCTTTAATAGAAACACTTTAACTTCCATTAGAACTAATACATGTGTTGAAGTCCAAGTCCAAATCTTCTTCGTGGATATTTGAAAAATAGAATATTTCAAAGAACTAAATATTCAATTGAATTTGTTGATGAAATTCCAGCGAACAAGTTAGTATAAATAAATAATTAAATATATTTCCTAATCTCTTCAAATCTTTTCTTCAATGTGCCACAATGAGCATTAGTTGAAAAGATGATTTTTCAAACATGTATAGTTTGTATATTATTGACTATCACAATAATTTTTAGCAACAATATTCTGTTGTATGGTAATAGCAGTTCTTTAGCTCTGATGCATACAATTTGAGAAAAAAACTGAAGATAATTGAAAAGAATCCAAGACCAGAAAATTTGGTGTATTACTTAATTTACATTGTTTTCATGAAACTGAAATCTATTTCTTCAGAGATATCTGGACCTTCGAATCTGATATTAACTACTTAATTTTGTGGTTGCATGCTACACTGTTAATACTTACATGCGTTAATGATTTCCAATTGTTAGCATATATTTATTTTATGAACATATTCACTGTTAAGTTTTCTTATGTGTTCTGGACGTGAAATCACCTGAGCATCCCTTAGTTATGTGCATGACTGGCATTACTTGCTTATATTATTTACCCTCCTTTCTATGCTACCCTTGTTCATAATAGGATCATCATCCTTGGGCTTGGTGACAACCTTAGTTCACCTATTCTGCTGGTTATTTCTTACTACTTGTAAGAGTTTGGATTCAACATTGTAATCATACAAAGAAACTATTCTTTTCATTGTGCTTACCTTTTCCAACAACGCAAGGTCGGCAAGTTCCTTTGAATCGGGAAGATGGAGTTGGCGGGAATTACCTTCTACTTAGTGTCTTCTGCTCATGCTACCTTCCCTTTAGTTATGCGATTTCTACTGGTTGTTAGATTTTATATTTGTACCAAAAGAAACCCGAGAGATATGTTGATTGTTTTTCCATTTTTCCTTGTTTTGTAATTTATCCATTCGTAAGTACCATGTTCTTGGTTGAGTCATTAGTCTTTATGAATGAGATTTCCTCGTAGAACAATATTGAGCTTAGCAGTTGCAAGTGATTCTATTCTAAATAGCAAAGAAAATGACCCGTCTGAAAATTTGAGTGAACGTTAAGCAGTCTGATTGGGCATCATCACCAGTAATTATTAGTATAAATTAAGCACTCTATATAATATATGTATCATTAAGTTCATCCTGAGAATGCACGAAATTTTTTAGATAATGTAATAAATGGAGTATCTAAAAGATGATGTATTAAACAGCACTCAATTAAGAGTTTTTCCCCCTTTTTTTTTTCATTTTCAGAATGACCACCGCCTTATAGGGGGCGTGTGGTAGGGGGTTTTAATTTTCATTCTTGGGAATCTTAATCCCAGGAATATTATCCCCAGGAATAGTTTTCCCAGGCATATGTACTTTGAGGCGTTTGGTAGACGGATTAAATTCCCAGGAAAATTTTGTTCATTTCCAAAAATACCCTTGCGATCCGTGACAAGCGGTGATGGTCCGGTGACGGTCGACGGTGGCCAATGGTAGTCCGGTGACGGTCAGTGGTGGTCTGGCGGTGGTCAGTGGTGGTCCGATGACTGCTCGATGGCGGTTGGCAGCAGTCGGCAATGGTCCAACAGTGACCGGTGGTGGTTCGCGGTGGTCGATGGTGGTCTGGCGGTGGCCCGCAGTGGTCCGGCAGCGATCGATGGTGGTTCGATGGCAAACGACGGTGGTTCGACGGCGGCTGATGGTGGTTCGGCGACGGCAAACGACGGTGGCTAGCGGCGGTCGGCGGTGGTCTGGCCATAGCCGGTGGTGGTCCGGCAGCTGCCGGGGGTGGTTGGCAGCTACCCACGGTGGTCCGACGGCGGTCTAGCGGTGGAGGGTAGTTGGTGGAGGGCGGTAGTAAGGATAATTTGGTCTTTTCACCAGAAAAAATATTCCCTTGCCATGGGAATGTTACAATCCCATGTATGAGATGGGAATATTTTGGGGGGAATCTTACCCCAAAATCAATCCCGGGAATGTTACATTCCCGAAAATATTTTTCCAAAACTTGTACCAAACATAGGCATTTTTATGAGATTCCCGGAAATCCTATTCTAAACCCTCTACCAAACGCCCCCATAACAAAGGCAATACATTTACTCTTTCCTTTCTGTATTCATTCCTTCCATCTCCAAGCTAGCTGAAAATACTTGGTATGGGATAAAATGTAATGTTAATCGAAATCGCAAAATACCAAACGCCGCCCACAAACGCCTGGTACGTTATACTAGCCAGTGATCACAAAGGCAACAATAGATATCAGTAGTTTAGTTTCGCTGCATCAGAAGGTGAACCTCCAATGTAGACGGGGTCTGAGTACCGAAAAACAGATGCAGTCTTAAATTGTTACCCATCCAATAAAAATAAAGTTACAGTGAACGGAACATGACATCGGCACACTAGATGCATTGGCCCTAGTTGTTTCCCTATGTTGTCAAATCCAAAATCTATGAATTTCACAAGTACATAGCTGACAATAAAAGCCAATCAACATATGCAAAATTCTATTTCAGTCTAATAACTTGAACGATTACTTTATGAAACTATAATAATGACAAACATCTTCATTACATATATCAGAATGTTGTTACATAGTGCATAGAAGATAGCCCCACTAGGCATCTACAGCCAGAGGAGAAAGGAAAAAGAGAGAGATTTATGTACAATTATTCTTGGGGGAATAAATACACATGCAAAATAAGGCAAAATCATATTCTTGCATGCACAATATTTCATGCACATTTTTTAGAATTGCCCTTATCTTGGTCATTTATAACATCCAAAACAGGAGCTATAAATATGTACAGAGAACAGTTCACCAGGCTGATAACAGAATCCTCGCATTCTCCTGGTCTATTCTGGCCGAAAGCTTATCAAATTTGGAAGGTCAGTTGACTGAAGCTTCTTAATTTCAGAAGCAGTGACCTTGCATGCCTCCAAGGAAAGAGTGCGTAGATTCTTTAGAGGCTTCAAAAACCGCAGTCCCTCATTGGTTATACGAGAATTTGAAACATTTAGCGACCTCAATGCAGTGATTCCTGTATTCAGATAAAAACATGCAAGAGGTGTCAACAAAAGCAGAACTTTTTATTTGATCCGACTATGGACAGGTAGAGGAATCAAAAACAAATGCAAACATAATATTATTCTCAATTTTTGTTTTCTTTCAGATTCAAATTCTGATTCTCCAATAACTTGGTTGCCAATTTACGTGCACAAAAATTGGATACCATGTCACCTTGGTATACCAACTTCCAAGTTCATTACATTACATGTGGTGCTTAATTAACAGCCAACTTGAGTTTGCAAGAGGTAATAGATCATTGATTGGCCATTCATGATTCAACTTAACAGTCTTGTGTCTCTATTACATCTGTCAAACCAATTAGATCATTATTGTTGATAAGAAGTTGAAAGGAAGATAAGAAATCCTAAAGACAAGCAGAAAATACCAGATATCAATTCCAAAGTTTTATCTGTCAAGTTGCAATTCTGGGACAGGTTTAGCTGTGTAAGGGAGACCATATCTTTTATATTTTTTACGCCTGCATCACTTAATCCTCCACCACATATTTCAAGGTATTGCAGGTTCTTGAATGCTGCAGCATGAAATGTAAAGAGGAAATAACATTTCAGCCAGCGAGAGAAATTATGCACAAGGTTATGCAGATCCATATGTTCCATTATGTCATTCAGATGAAAAAAATGAAAAAGTAAACTAGAGTTGATCCATACATCGCAAATATGCAGTTCCAGCATCCGAAATCCGTGCTCCAAAGAGATCCAATTTTATCAATCCACTCAGACCTATACAAGACGAGCCATTCAGACAGCTAGATTTAAAGCAGTCAACAAAAGTAAAATTAATTACTAATGGCACAAAAGTTAATTATGTATAAATATGGACTGTCAAACAGTAAAACAAAAAAGAGAAGAAGACAATGTAGCTTACAGCAGGGCGGATGGCACCTCATATAAACATATAAAAGGGACATCCTGGTCAGTTCATGAGGTAAACAAAATATAGTTGGTTTGGCACAGTTTTTGATGGAGTTTGCTATATACAGAGCTACTCCAAATCAATCTTCATTTCTATCAAATATCTGATCCAGTCCCAAGATTTGAAACCAAAGATCTAAAGGTTGCAATACAATGACTATGTTTCCCAAACAGCACATGACAAAGATACCATGGGAAAGCTTGCCAACAGTACAGGTTTGAAAGACTTAGCGAAATATAGCTGTTACATTTTTGCACATCCATCTTCACACTTCTAAATGGTTACATTGAAAGTATCAGCCATTAGTAGAAAATGTAGATCACATAATTTACAAGTGATAAAAGAGAGAGAAGCATTAAGATGACTCAGTATAGATGAAACCATTCAAAGGGAACGAGATAGAGAACACAGTTGCAGTGGCTCTATAACTCTCTTGTCACCTGTTTCTTAAAATTTTGAATCTCTGAAAACTATCATAGATGCAACATATTTATTAAGAATATTAAAAAATAAAAGGAAAATGATAAATCATAAATTCAATCCGAGAGTTTGAGCCATGTTCAATGGTTGTTATTGATGCATGCTCACCAGCACTATGTAGCACCTTCTATACATAGACAAAACAGTTCATACAACAAAAGCGCTGACTTAAAAATGATCCCAAGTGAATCAACATAACTGAAACACATGGCTGATAGATGAATATACACAAGGAAATGCTTACTTGTAAGATTTGCAAGTCCAGCATCAGTAATCTGTCGGGCATCCAGATTAAGTGATTTAAGATTTGTTAATCCTGACAATCTTTTCAGGCTACCATCACTTACTAAGGTAAATGACAGGTTTAAATCTTCCAGTTTGTTTAGACCTGAATAAAAGCAAGAACTATATAATCAACACATGCATAAAGTATTGTCTCTAAAGATCACTAAGAAGATAGAATCAGATAGATAAACAAATGCAAATAAGCGAAAGTGCATGTGTATAAAAGATAGTGTGTGTGGAAAAATTAAAATAAAATGAAAACATGAAAATTTTTTAAAAGTATCAAATGATTGAAAAAATGCAATAAAATTACACACAAACAAATTAAAGCAATGACCGTAGATTAAAACTTGTCAGATATCTTACCAGAAGCTGACATCTGGAAACAGAATAGCAAGGTGATGAAAATATTGCATGAAAAGTAAAAATATAGAACTTGAAGTCATAGCAATAGGTAAGTAGCTAAGAAACAAAAAGAAAAAAAAAAAAAAGAATAAAATAGAACACCTTGAAGAAAGGAAAAAAGGATAAAATAACAAGGTGAAAAACAAATAATAAAAGCAACCCAAAAAAAAAAAAAGAAAAAAACCCTTAAGAGTAAAAATGTAAAACACCTCAAAAATATAGAACACTTTGTAGTCATAGCGCTAGCACTTCAATAACTATCTTGCATAAAGCATACAACCAACAAAATTAAAAACAAATCAAAGATAATTTGAATTCTTGTCTGCCAATAAACACACACGCTAATTATTGAATTTAAATTTTTACTTGATAACTATATATGTGATTGTGTCCATCAACCTGATAGATAGCGAAGCCCACTGAAACCAACTTCAGTGTCAGACAACACTAGACTTTTCAAGAGAGTGAGACCTGAAAGAACAAATAACTATAAATTTCATATCATAGAAGATACTTCCAATCCAAAAATTTGATTCGTAAAATCTCATAGAAATTCAGAAGAACCAGAACCTTCCCCCCCTCAGAAAGAACATTCTGATAGAGCAAATTAAGTAAATTTTTAATAAAAGAAGAATTTTATTAAGATGAAGAAAAGAAGGATGCAAAGATATAGGAGGACGAGATCCTCTTTAGAAGAATGATAGAAAATTAAGTAAATTAAAGAACAAATCAAAAACAAAAAGAATTAAAAATATGAATTTGATGTTTACAAGTTCAAGCCTAATCTTCTGGAACAGAATATAAGCCATGGCATCAAAGCATGAAGCCCATCCTATAAATCCCCGAGCACAGATCAAGAGAATATTAAAAAATTTGTAACAGTCTAAAAACTTTAAACAATGTAATGGCCATTTAATCTACATAAAGGAGAATTTTAAAAGTTAATAGTAAACCTGTCAAATTGGCAAGCCCTTCGTCACCTATTTTGCAGGAATCCAAATTCAAATACTCCAAATTTGTTAAACCTATCCAAAAATAAATAAATAAACAAAATCAAGGATATAAAGGACAATTGGAAAAATTAGAATATACAAGTTGTATGCATGATGTTAGTTAATGACATAGGAGCATCCATGATCCAACTTGAGGAGTTTGAATCAAGTAAGTTGTCCCAATGGCATTTAAGAATGTGACGGGTCAGCAATCAGTAGAGACCAGATGGCCTAGTTTAAGAAGAAAGTTAAAGACCACAATATTATTAATATGTGCCTAATAATTTCAAAGCGTTCCAAAAATCTATAGGGGAAACGAGGGATATTAGGTCCATAGAAGAAAATTGTGTGGATATTAGGTCCATAGAAGAAAATTGATCAGAGAAACGAGGGTAAGTACAATATGGGAGAACAAGATATCCTACAAAAACATGTCATTGTGAGGATATTAATAATTAATAATAACAATAATAATTTATGAAGCAATAATAATAATAATTACTATCATTATAATATTATTATTATTTTAGGTGAAAAATGGGTAGGGAGAGAGGAGATATTTGCGGCAAATACCTACAAAATCTATTTTTTTTTTTTTCATATTTTGTAGTGATTTACATTTACTTCAGAAATTACAATAGTTCATTTAATATATATTGGTGAGCAACATATAATGGGAAGCAGCATGTGGAAAAGACAGTCACTCTTATAAGAGGCTGAGAAATTAGAATCACCTCTCAGATGAACTAAACACGCATCTGTGATCCTGTTAAATGCCAAACTTAACCTCTTCAAGTTTTTAAGACCTGCAGGAAAGTGTGTGCAATCTTAAACCAAGAATTTATAGATCTGTCAACCTTAAAGCTACAAGTACAAACATGGCACAGACAGTCGTCAACTTTGTTCATTATATGTCAGAGTCTTCAAACTTACCGGAAATTTTCTCAAATCCATCATCAGATAGACTGCACCTGTTGAGATTTAGGCATGCCAAGGCAGCTAAGGCTATACCAGAAAGAAATATATAATTAAAGAACTGGCCAGTAAAATTAAAAAATTGTCTTTGCAGCTTTAGTACCACTTGTGTGCATGTTAAACCTGTAAAATCCTTAATTTTCCAGATAAAATTGACACAAGCTCATTCATAATATGGTGACTTCCAGGAGAAACAAAAATGCTGCTAAAATCAAGAAGAATAACATAAATGAAGTGAAACTTTAAAGAATGAAATGAGAGGAGGAAAAATAGAATTACCAGCAATAGACTCTAAACATGCAGAAGTGATATTGCATCCTTCAACATTTAATGTGGAAAGCCTCTGCAAACCTGAAACCAGAGAGAAATGGTGGAAGTAATGTAGAGAACAGAATAGCATAATACATAAAGCATACTACATTTTGAACTTATTAATACTCCATTTTGATGATAGTAAAAGCATAATATACTTTCACTTGATAGTGACCATTAACTGACAACTAGAGATGTGCTCATTTGCATAAAACAGCAGCAGCAGCCGCTATATTCTTCCAATGAAACTTGTAACGAATGACAAACACTATGGAATATACCTCTCAGATAAGCAACACCAAGATCAGTAATACTGCTGTTGGAAATTTGTAACTCCTTTAGATTTATAAGACCTGAAACATTACACACTGACAGTCAACTAAAAACAGAGATCATATTATCATAGCCTAGCATTTTGCATCTTAAAGCAAGAAGAAAAAGAACTGGTGGTAGATGATCTCATGGAGCTATTGACTAAAGCTGCAAATCACATGTTCAGGTATAAACTCATTTAAAAGAAAAAAAATAATCAACCATTATAACATTTTACTGTCTACATATAACATTTTATTGCCACATACAGGATGGTATTTTGTTAGCAGAAAGTCTCCTGAGCATCCCCACTATCCTTATCTAAATGGCCTAACTATAGTTGAAGACAAAACAAAGACAAGTTTCTAGAAGTCCAACCCAACCAAGAAATAGCAAACTAGATCCCAGAAGAGACTTTAATAAAAATTACGCTATTGCAGCTTTATTTTGATAAATAAGGAGGCCAATATATTGTAGCAGTGTGCAGTTCAAGCAGTTCCCTAGTGTATTTGGTTGAAGCAAAAATGCCCACATCTTAAGGAGTATTTCATTCTCTGTGCACGTTATGGATAGATTTTGGTTTCTGAATTTGCTAGGTATCCTACTCATGATTGCTATAAGGGGCTTTCTTTTTGGTTAGCAGAGTGATTGGACAGCTCTGAGAAAGGAAAACACCCAAAACAGCAAGCAAAGAAGTAAATTTGGGGAACAATATTCCTTAAAGAAAGAGCACTGATCTCTATCCCCAACTCTCCAGCCCCTACCTTTTAGCTTAGCCATCTCTATTTGCCAACTAGGACATGAGCAGGAACAAATGCAACTGAGACATGGGATATCAATATATATCATACAAAAACTGAGTTCAAATAATTAACTCCTGAGCAAGACACAATGCACTGACACAAGGATACAGCCTTTTCACCACATTGCAATAACTACGATACATATCTCACCACCTCATGATCAATACCTGAGATAGCCTTCATGTCTGAATCCGTAACACATTTACAGCATCCAACATTAAGAGACTCAAGCTTTTTCAGACCTGTATTAAAACAAAAATCAAAGGAAACTAAGTCTATAACGTAGTAATTCCAAAACCAAGTTTCTATAGAAGGGCATTCTAAGAAATATAGCATATGATATCTGATAACAAGGTTCCTTCAAATAGCCAATGAGCAGTGGCTCAACTGGTGGGATCGAACAGCATTCGCTTCAAGGTCTCGATTCTTGTTGGTGGTCCTTCATTGGTAGGTATCTTTGAGTCCCTAATCCTTGTGGCATGTCGATGCCATCCCACTAAACTTTAGAATGGGACAGCCACCCATCCCACTAAACTTTTTGTACCAAAAAAGGGTTCCTTAAAGGAGTGTAGCACTTATGATAGCCATTAACCACAGGCTACGATACTAACCAGAAGTCCTCAAACCCCATAACTAATAATGATATTAGCTACTTCAACCAGAGATATTGATTCAAAGAACATGATGATAAATACATCAGATGCACTTGAAAATTGTAATGGAAAAGGAAAAACCAATAAAAAATTTAACAAAAGTACAAAAAGGTTGGAGATTCTAACAAGAGACATAAAAGGGAAACTTGAGATTAAATAATTTAGAATAATGATCACGTTCATCTTCCAGCCCAACAAATTTCATGTCAAGCCACCAAATTAACCATATACATCTCATATTTAACTAAATTACTGAGCTTGTTTCAGATTCCCAGACAAGAGGTTAGTTTTTAACGATGGAATTACACTAAGAACAAGTTAAGTTCTAACATATAACAGAGCAGGATATCAGGAACAGAAACCTTTAAGATGAACAAATCCACCATGAATCTCTGAACACCTCTCAAGATCCAACTTCTCCAAGTTAACTAAGCTGGAGAAAGCACGCATTCCATCCGGTGTGACAGTGCTGCTCTTCCTGATACTCAAGGAAGTCAGGTTCAAAAGACCTGTGCAATAAAGCCCCATTAATTGTTTATTTTAATCAGATTGGGATCTTGAACTTTTAGACTAATCAATTTGATATCAGAACAAATAAGATTACTACTCTATTTACTGCACATAATTCCAATACATAACGTTCAATGAGGATTTCATTCCAAAATTTGAATTTTGTCATTCCTATTACACCAAAGACATGACAAAATAATATTAATTGATCACTAGGAATAATTCTGCACAGAATGCCACTCAACTGAACTGACACAAGCACTTGCACACAAAAAATGATGGTGGGGAATTTATATGATTGAAATCAGCCTTTAAAAAGTTCCAATATTCAAGTCATTTAACTCCATATCTTCAACACGCAACCTAGCTTTCTCAAATAACATTATACTATGGTACAGCCAGAACTATAATGAGGCTGAAGAGAATGGCTGGTATAACTATTGATTGCTTTTGAATAGGCCATGAAAGAGATCAATCAGAAGTTATTATTTAGTAGGGTGAGTTCTATTTTAACACAAATGAATTTCACCAATCTTATTTCATGACATATACTAAGATCTCCATGATGATTAATAGTTTTTATAAAGACAGAATGCGAGATATGTGTTGTTAACAGTCCCTTCACTTGAATAATTTGTATGAACTTAAAAAGTTCAGAAAATCAGAAAAGCATTCTGGCCAAACAAGTACTAATCCTAAGGAAAGAAGTAGTAACCCTACCACTAATGTATTTGAGCCCATATTCTGAAAATTGGTCACAGTAATTGAGAGTTAATGCTTGGAGATTTGAGCAGTCCTTTAGGAGGCGCAATCCATTATCTGTCACATGAGAACCAGAAAGATCAACTGAAAGCAAAGATGAACCCTGCGAAGAGATGACGCCCATCCAACCATCATTCACTCCAGGGTATTCACCCAACAAAACATCCTGCCATGCAAAACACACGTCTCATAAATAGGCTAATATTTGTAACTGAAAACTTTTATGTAATTGACTTAAAGCAAAGCAACACTTGGAATTCCACTGTGCCTCTCATACACTACCTGAAGAGCACAATCTCGAAAAGCTTCAATAGATTCTTCTATTAGGCACTGAGAATCCACCAATTCATTGAAGATTTGCTGGCTTATGTCTCTTGGAAGTATCGAGAAAGAATCGTATTTACGAAAATCCTGTCATAATGCAACAACACAACTGGATCTGGTACAGAATGAAAACAAAAAATAACCAAAGAAAACAAAAACAATAAACCTATCGAAAGCATTTACCTCGCGTATCTTATATATGCATAAATCCATGAGGGAGGGGCAGGTGCCCCCTCCAGGGCAATGATTTGCCTTAGCCCGCAAACTCCTTGCCGCTAACCATTTTGAACTGGCACTTCTATAATACCTTCCTGAGACCTCTCTGTGCAAATCATTTTCAATGACTTGTTGATCCCTCTTCCTAGAACAGATACCCCCCATGGCTTAATTATCAATACTCAATACCCTTGATCATAAATGCACGGTATGTGCCAAAGAAAGTCAAGTTCCCATCTCAGAGCAAAATGCTGTTGGAGTGAACTGCACACAAAAAAATAAACATACAAATCTGTCAACTAAATTATAGTTCAAGTTTGTGAATTCTTTTTTTTTTTTTCTTAAAAAAAAATGATTACTTGCCAAATTAATCATATTGATCAAACAAACTAGGCCACAGTCATGATCAAACAAACAAATGCTAAAAAATCATGATGATCAATCAACTCAGTAGTAGTAGAAGAACTGCAAAGTCTTTTATTTTACATGCCAGTACTGTACCTATCGCAGGCTCAGTTAATTAATTACAACAGAGGAGGAATAAAAAGAAGCATCCACCTGCATAATCCATAATTGAACCACTGCACTCAATCTCTCTAATGAGAACAAATTAACATGATTCGTTCAGTAACCTTCCTTGAGATTATTATTTCATTTTCTTATTATTTCTTTTTTAAGAGCAAACAGCAAAAGCAGCTTAAGATATTTTTGAGCTTTCACTTTTAATTAAATAACCAACAATTTTTATTTTATTAAAAATACAGAGAAAAAAGGTATAGATGAACCCCAAAAAAATTAAAAAAAAAAAAAAAAAAACGGAACGTGTTGTTGCTTTTGCTTGAGCTTACATCACAGACCTTGCTCTGGAATGTTCCGGTAACCGAAAAATGGTGAGGGAAATGGAAGAAGGAGTTAGTGAAGGGAGAAACGCGAAGGTCTCCGAAGATCAAAAGCGAAGTGAGTTTTGGAGAGAGAAAGCGAAAGAGTGAGAGAGAAAGCAGAGAATGGAAGAGACGGTGCTGTGCTGTGAAGTGTGAGGAAGAAGAAGAAGGAGGAGGAAGTGTGAAGAGGACGCCAATGCCATTTGATGGGTGACACGTGGCTACAGGAGCGGCGCGTGAGAGCGTTGATGAATAATGATGAATGATGAATGAAATGGAAGAAGATAAGAGCGAGAGAATAGAGTGGGGTCACGGGAGAGAGCGGGTCCCACATTGATTTCTCTATTCTATTGGATCATCCTCGGACAACACGATCCCGTCAAAAAAAAAAAAAAAAAAAAGAGAGAGAGAAATCTCGGACAGCACGACACCGCGCCCCAAGTGAAACGCTCCCCATACTCCGCTAATCTTGTCGTTTACCCTTGGTCTCTTCTCTATTTCCTTTCCTGAACTACGGACTATGTTCTTCGTGCCAATTATTTGTTGTTTCAAGAGTATGTGTCTGTAACTTTTTACCCTTCATTTGTTAGTTATTGTTTTATGTTTAGTTTCATTTGAAACCTGACAAATTTTTTAAATAAATTTGGTACAAAATAATATATTCTTATGTCACATTATTTAATTTGTGTCATTATTAGTTATTTTGACTAATATTATAGTTTAGTTACATGTTTTTTTCGGGGACTCAGTTACGTACTTATTATTTTATTAACTGTCTTTTACCCATACCAGTAGGTTAGAGGGTTTATCGAAGATGGAATAAGAGGAATGAATTCTCTTTATGTGTAAATTTTGCATAATTAAATCATACGTGATTTTTTAATATTTATTTATTTTTATCAATTATCATGTATAGACACCACTCTTTTAATTACACCTAAAAATTATACTTGAAAGGATCTATTCCCTAGAATAAAGTACTTATGAAATGTTTCAAGTTAATTTTAAAATAAAAAGGAGATAGTAGTGTAACTTAAAAAAATAAACATATTTAAAACATTTTTTTTATGTATGCTTATGTGGAAAATGGGGCCCATTTTGTACACGCATTAGGTTTAGACTCAGTTGATATACAGTCTTTTACTTCAATAATCAGAAGTTAAAGGAGTCAATTAAAAAAAGGCAAATGTAAAAGATATATAAACTACAGTACCCTAAGAATTAATTGATAATTTATAACATATAACTTTGTCATTGTAGTGATTAAGTTCAAATTAAAATGGATTAATATTTAGTATTGATATAATACTCATATAGAACTTTTATACTGTCAACTAATAATATATTATTGTTTATATAATTTTTAATATAATTATTGTACAAGTTAAATATTTTTAATAACATGAGAACACATAATTAAATTGTATTTCATATTGATATTAAATCAAAATTAATTTTTTAAACTAAATAATTCGAATTTAGTATAAGTATAATGATCAAATAACATAATTTAGTTTGACAAAATATGATATTCCATTTAAGGGTTTGTTTTATGTATTTACATCAGATTGAAGAATGTCTCTTTCAAAGATTTATTGTTTTAATAAATATTTTTCTACCAAATGAAGGCGGAAAGCAAATTGGGAACTGGTTTCGAATCCAAATCCAATGAATTGTGAATGATACCGTCCACCCCTCTAACTTTAAAAATGGCTGACTGCGTAATCTACACTGCAAAGTGCAATGACTTCAAAAGTTGAAATTTCAAACCCGTTATTATGTTTTTCATTCTTCGGTCGGTGCATGATATGTACCTTTTTAAAATTATTTATATAAATGATATAAATCATGTCGTTTCCATATTCTTTTGAGCAAATCAGTGACATTTTTGAAGTTAAAAATGTCATGAGATTGCTTATTAGATTTTTTCGTCTAGCAACAACTAACAACATCATACATATATATATTATCTCATTTCTTTATTAGAATTGGCAGGAAAACTACTCTATGGATAAAGAGAAATAAATAAAACAATTAATATAGAAGTACATATACAGTATTGTATTATGGTATACATTTAAAACAAATTTGATAATACAAAAATAAAATTTGATAGCATAAAACATTATTTGTATATTTAAGAACTAATTGTCATTTCGCTTGACAGTTATTTACTGAAATAGCACATTAATATTTACTTTTTCTTTTGTCATCCATTATTCCATTGACATTTATATTGATAAGAAAAGATAAATAACTATTTAATGATTCCTCTATATTCATACTGATATATGCAAATACTTAGTTGGATATAATATTAACCCCTATCTTTCTATCTTCGTACGGTGTCAACTGATAATAGCGACCAGAAAAAGCATACAGCAATGTCTAATATTTTGGACGGCAGCAGAGAGCCAATCTCTACTTCAACAAAGGGGCCGGCACTAATTTGGAGAAAAAGACACAGCCCAAAATAAATGCAATATGAGTATCATATATAAAATAATGAAGAACAAAATTGTTAAAAAAAACAGTCAATCTATCCAGTACTCCACATCCGGACTCAAGTAGGTCCAGAATATCATGTGAGAATTAATATCATATTGGTACATCGCCTATAAAACAATAACCGTTAATGGACAAGCTTACACTAGGTTGTCGGTATCACTACTAATAACCTCTTTAGCAAATATAAATGAATTTAATAACGATTTCGAGGCCAAACAAATTCCCTATTAGCTTTAAACGCGACTCAAATTATTTACGAAAGGAGAAAAGATAGAGAGAAGAGAAAAGAACGTGAGGGCTAAAATGTAACACCACAAAATGGCACGTGGGTATGGTAGAAAAGAGCCACAATAAATTGAATATTAACGTAAACTAACCCAGATATGTGCCTATGATACATTACACTTAGGTACAACCAGACATGTAAATATCATGATGAGGGTGCAACAGATCTGCTGCTGTTCCGCCCAAGGCCAAGACCTAAGCCCAGTGGGACGCTCTCATTTCTGGTTTTGCCGTGGTTACTATGGCTACAATGTGAAGAATGAACATGGCCATTAACATGGCCATGATGTGTTTTGGAGTTGGGACTGTTGGAATTCACATTGATAACAACATGGCCATTTCCATTGCCCTTGGAATGTTCAGAATGAGAATGTGTCTCTCCATTTGCTAAGTTTGAGCTCCTTCCCATGTGCATCATTCCAATACCCTCCTCTGAATGACCTAATTCTTCCATATACTCCACATCTTCATTGTATCCATTGATCAAGAAATCAGAACAGTTCTTCTTGATGCCATGATCATATGGGTTTCTGAATCTACCACCTGGACCTCTGAGGTAGCCATACCGCATTGCATTTGCCATTTCATTTGTTGTAATGTTGCGTGATATCTGGGGGCAAGAAAAAATGGAGTTTAAAGATACATACTTCAGATCAGAGGAGAGAAAACATCTGCACCGAATCATAATAAATAAATAAAAACTAAAACTAAAAGATAAATTAAGCCAATAAGACATACCTGACTAGCCTGAACAGCAGTCAAAGCAAACACACCGAAGAAGAGGAAAAAATCAGCTATTAGAAATGATATTGCACCAACGTGATTCTCGCCAACATACTGAATCCATGCTCCAAATGAGGAAGGAGCAAGTGGATCAATTAACACTCCTGTATGCAGAAAATTAGTTTCGCTCAGCAGTTTAAATTACAGAAAAACGAAAATTGACAACATTAACTCATTATGTCTGGGCAGTTAAAACACATACTTGAAAGAGTAACTCCGCCAGTAACCAACATTGCTGAAACTTCGAGAACAAGAAAAATAAAGAAGTCCCATTTGTTCTTCTGTAATCATAAAGTGAAACAAAACTACGTCAATTCATCTACAAGAGGAAAAAGAAAAGGTCAATTCAATAAGTCAGAAGAAGAAAGTTGCATACACAAAGGCAGATGAACCAAAAAGAAAAGAAGGATGTCAGTTCTTAAATATAACTAGGATTGATAACCATATCACTCTACTAACAAACTGAGATAGTATTGATAGTCTAACCTAACTTATTTTACAAGATATATATGACTTACTGTAACAACAAATTCAAATAATTCATCCTAGGCAAGTACAAACATTCTATTTACAGTTACAACACAGATTATTAAAGTTAAATAGTCACTAGCACCTCCACACTATGTAGACTGACCAATCAAAATGTTTGCACCATATAAATCCCCAGTGGGGAACAAAAGAAATGTCTGCAACTTATGTCTCTACCACACCCTTCTCTTTTCAATTAAAGTCAATAACAAACTGAAAAGCTTAATTTAATCAATTAACATTCAAATTGCAAGCATGTAAATTGAAAATTCATCCAGAAGCACCTTGCCAATGCAATTGGAGACCCAAGGACAATGATGATCAAATTGTTCCACGCAACGATTGCAGGTAGAACAGTGTTTCGCACGAAGAGGCCTGACAATCTAAAGAAAAAGCAATGTGAAATTGTGTACAAAAGAATTTGAAGAGAGGATACATGGGCATGTTAATCTGCGTGCAATTTATTGATCGCTAGAAAAGAACGCTTCGCAGCAATAAGTAGGACAATCTAAAGAAAGCAGAATGGACCTTGCATGTTGCACAAAGCTGGGACCAATTTCCAGCTAGCAAAGCAGGATTATTTATCTCAATCTTCAAGAGAGGCTCCTGCAATATGTCATTAAACCTTTTAAAGTCAATGGCATATACACTTCTTATACATTTTGAATAAATCAACAAGGGGATTGATGGGCTCCAAAATAGAAACAAAAGTTATAAAATATTCAGGGTGAGGGTAGGGGCCGGTTGAGAATCAAACCAGGGACCAGGTAGAACAGAACAAACTCACATCATCTTTCATATTCTGAGTGTCATGCACATTCATTCTGATGTAACCCGGATCCTTGCTGTCAAAAAGTTAAAAACAGAAAGATTAATAAAAAAAAAATAAGAAAATAAAACAAATGAAAACAATTTTCAAAGAAATATGGCAGGTATTTAGAAACAACTTCCAACTAGATATGCACAGAATCAGCAAAATGTATATTAATTACATATTGACAACCACAGAAAGTTCTATTAAGTTGACTCAGGTCATATTAAGCTTAAAAAAAAAAAAATCAAAAAAAAAAAAACCTCTGGTTCTTATACATATAATGGCATAGCAGGTATTCATGAGGAGCTGTAATGTTTAAAATCCATTTCACTTACCTGCTACACCTGTAAAACATAACCAATCCAACAGTTGCAAGTAAAACTCCAAACCATGCAAGAAGGCTAGCTGCAGCTGTCAGCTTTGGCAGATTCGTAGCTGCAGAAGAGATAGAAATTACAATGTAATAACCATCAAATAAAGGCATATATATGCATGCAATTGCTCACATGCCCACATAACTTATTTCATATGTAAAAGTCAAGTAGATACCCAAGATCACGGAATGAATATAGGTGACCAAGAGCAGAAAAATTATACACCAAAGTATAGGAGCAAGTCCTAATTTGGAAATCTTTCCAAGGCGACTGTTCCCATCACAGCGTTTGTCAAGCAGCCTTCGGGCATTTCCCTACACAGGATTTAGCAATCAAGAAAAGCTTCTTATTCATAAATTGGTCAATATATAAACCAATATAGCAAAAATGCTCAGCAGATTTGAAATTATTCATTAGAACAAGATGGCAATATTTGCAAAGCAAATCTTCAGAAGCAACAAACATATATAAATGTATAAAGCCAAGCCATAATAGAGATGTAGAAGTACCATCACTCTATAAAAGATGCCAAATAACTTCTTTGTTACAAACTCTCAAACAACCATACCCACACAAAATACCTGAAGGTATGTTTGGTTTCTGTTTTTATTTCCTGTATTTATTTTCCATTTTCAGTTGTAATTACAAAAATGCCACCATGTTTTCAATCTGTTTCCTGTTTTCAGAATCTTGTTAAGGAAATAGTGAAAACAAGAAAATCTTGTTTCCTATTCTCCTTTCCTGTTTTCACAATTTTCTTCACAAAATCCTGAAAACATGAAAACAGAAAATTGAAAACAGGAAATGAAAACATAAACCAAACAGGCCCTAAGAGTTTTGTTGTAATAGGACATGACCTTAAGATTTAACATGGAGGACAAGAAGATATTCTCTTTCTAGCATTTGCATTTTCATCAATTAATCTTCTTTTTATTTGAAACAGAATCATTGTAGTACATTTGCAAAGGTTAGTTAAGACACATACATTTTTGTAATAGCAGTAACTTTGATAGGTCAAAAGCTTATGTGCATTTTGTGTTTAAAACAACTTATAATCAAAGTTTCGTGAGAGAGCTTTCGAAAGAAAAAATAATTTCCCCCCCTAAAATAAATCAAATCCAAACATACTATAGGAGTAACTTCTAAAATTCCATCAAGACATAATCAACATTCATCCTTCACTCATCAAAACAATACCTTTTCAAAATTGAAGAAGTTCAAGTTGTAATATATGAATATGCAATAGCAGCATTTCAAATACATTATTATCAGAGATCCAGAAGTCCAATATGAATTGTGGCAGAAGCATGCAATCCACCACACCAATACCAGATTGAAAAAAAAAATCTCAAGTACATTTTCCTATTGATAAAAAGGATGTTAAGTAGAATTAGCAAACATGCATTTCTTAACAAAGGAAAGTAGGAAACACTCGTAAAAACTCCACTCCAGCACTTATTCTACACATACAATGAATGCAAATGCTTTTCAGGCAACCAAGCCAATCTGAAACCATGAAAAAAGGCATTTTGAAAAAGACAGATGGCAAATGACATCAAATTGGGATCACTAACCAAATGAAAATATTTTGATTATAAAACACCTACAAGGAAAAAAGCAACTGGTCTGTGATTCTTATCAGAAGCAAGCTGTGCTGGTGTAAGGCCAGTATTATCAGTCACCATCAGGTCTTCCTTCTTGCCAGCCTGTACTAACACAGTACAGGCCTCCAAGTTACCCCTGATAGCAGCCCAATGAAGAGGAGTGCAACCTGAATAAAGTAAGGAAAATAAAAATTACAACAATTCTTTGAAAATCAAAGATCAATTCAGCATTCGTATCAGTGCATGAATAACGTCAGCACAATAAGTGAAGTTCAGAATAGAGCATTAGAACGTACCCTCTTTATCCTGACGTCCCCTATGTGCATCAAGAAATAATAGAAGACGTATACAATCAGCAAAACCTTTGTAAGCAGCCCTAAAAGTCAAGCCAGTAGGGAAGAATCAATTCAAGCACTTAAAAGTGAATAGTTACACATTTGATTCACTAAAGTAGAACCATTCCAAATTTCCATCTAAACAGAAAATGGGTATGTGAAATCAAATAAGTAGCACAAATACCACATGTACAATGTACCAAGAGAAATTACATGGCATTCACAACAAGGATCTCCATCTTAAAATAATCAAATGTAATTGGAAAATTAATAATGCTCAAGGAAGATTACGACCATTTGATTTTAAAAGCATTTCCAAATTTTCATTTTCAACTTGGGCAAATTAGGATCTATTTCCCAGATTACAATTTCACTAAAACTAAAGGGCCACGCTTGACTGCAGAGCAGGGTGTAACAAATAGAAAAAGAAAATATCTGCTTAAATATATAAAAAAAAGGCTGAATTGCAAATTCTTGATTACCAATGCAAAGGGCTTCTTCCATCATTATCAGGAACATCAGGGTCGGCATTCCATTTTGAAACAATGTGGTAAAGGAAAGCTGTCTGACCATATTGAGCAGCAACATGCGTTGTCTGCATTATAATAAGTAAAATCAACATTTGTAGCACAGTACACACATGCTTCAAGCTAAAGGTGAATTGAAAACTACCAATTTAGCAAAAGTAACCAGATACAGACGACCAAGTGTAAGGGATAAATAACAACATCGGCAACTAGAACAAGTATTCTGGAATTAATATTATCTTTCATTTACAAATTAATAGATATGCATTGATGAGTTCGCATTGCTGTGAACAACCAATATTTATAAACCTCCTAAAAGAACTAGCAACCCACAAGGGGGAAGCAATGGGTATGTCACACACAACTCACATTGCTAAATTCATCATTTTGAACTTTACCCCATGGTATCCTAAATAAAGAAGAAGGGCGCGGGGGAATAATAAGACCAATCTAACCTGATATCCATTCATATCAGCAGCATTCACTCGGGCACCCTCTTGAAGTAAAAGCTCCGCAACCTGGATAGCACCCCGAACTGCACTCCAATGTAATGCCGTCTGGCCAGTATGATCCGTTGCATTCACATCTCCCCCGTGCTGCCAACCACAACACCAATACATAATGAGTTAACACCAGAAACCACCAGTCAAGTTTGCATATCACATAAATAGTATGAAAACCAAATTCCAAAACTTCTTTACAAAAATACTCAATTGCAACACAAATAGATATCATATTCAATTTCCATTTCCATCACGTAAACATGATCAGCTAGCTCTCTAGCTAAGCTAAGCTTCTTCCACAAATTCTATAACTAAAACCATCAGCATCGATTTCTTTTCTACACCTTCCTCCTAAAACAACAATCACTAACTCTTCCATTTTTCACTCCTAAATTTATTTTTCTTGAAAAGTAAAGAATAAACAAGTAATTCAGCAGTTGCCAAAACAATCGACAAATTCAGGAAACACGCTATGGAATGCGGGTCACAACAAGCGAATCTCAAGAGACGAGCTTACAAAACGAGAGCTAGAACTAAGCAAAACGCAAAAATCAACAAACCGATCAAAGAACCTCAATGATGTACTGAGCAGCGGCAGCGCGGTTGTTGAGCGCGGCCCACTGTAGCGCGTAGTAGCCCAGCCCATCGGGCTCCGTGACGGTGCAGCCCTCTCGCTCCACCAGCCTCTGCATCTTCTCCAGATCCCCGTAAGCCGCCGCCGTGTACACGTCGTTGCGGAGGCTCTCATCCTGCACCTCGCCGCCGCCGCCGCCGGAGGAGGAGGACGGTGGCGATTGGTGTTGATCGGTGGATTGGACCTCCTCGACGACCTCGATCTCGGACGACATAACTGCGGGGAATGGGAGTGAGAGGAGCGTTGAGATCTAGAATTTGAAATCGGATTGGAGCGTTGACTTTGCGATTGAACAAAATTTGGGGGAATTAATTAAATTCTAGGGTTTTTCTGGGAAGGTTTGATAGTGAGAAAGAAAGAGAGACAGACAGAGAGAGAGGGTTTGGGTCATGGCCGTCCCTATTGACCGAACCCCTCTGAGGCTCTGAAGGAGACGGAATCAAGTACCCCCACACACGCACAGACAGACAGAGAGCGTATCGAATAGCAAGAGATATTTGGGCAACTTGCTGCCACTCTGCCATTTTTTTTTTTCCCATGCTGGGCGTAATTTTCACTGTTTTGCTTTCAGAGTATTTTCATATTCATTTTTGTTTTTTGATGTGACATATTTCCTTAACTTTATTCACACCTTGCCTTACCGCAAAATATTCCCTACTTATTGTTCATGTCATTATAGATCTAATTTAAGAATTTGATTTTTATGTATTATCTATAAATCTATACATATAATAAAAAAGATTCCTTTTAATAACTACTTTTTGATCTTTTTAAATTAAATTGAAATAAATTTTGAGTTTAATAAATATATTTAATTAATATCTATATATAATCAATTAAATATAAATTAAAAAATAAATAAAATTACCAAAAACATACCCATTTATTAATCAACTGCCATTATATATATTTTAAAATTATCCATTAACTATTATAAATCATTAATATTTTTATTCTCTCTTATTTTTGGTTTATTTTTCACATAATAAAAAAATATTTTAAAATTTATTCCAAAAATAAAAAATATGGACAATCCATTAGTTAGTATAAAATTTTTTTATACATATATGTAATTATATATTATTATATTAATAAAAATTTTTAATTTAATTACTTATTATTTTAAAAATTTTATAAATAAAAATATATAATTAAATAATAATATAAAAATATTATAATACTTATTTCTATAGCTTTTTTTCTGGCGTGTGTACAAGTTATGCCATTATGGAATCTAAGTTAGAAATTAAAAAAATGGGGTAGCATCACCTTAATCCTCAATTTGTTGATAAGGGCGTGTTTGATTTTTTTTTTGTATAAAAAATAATTTTTAACTATTAAAAGACTAACTCTTTCTGGAAGTTATTTATTTTAATTACTATTGAAAAGTTAAAGTTATTTTTTTTTTTAGGTTTTAAGTGGAAGTTTAAGGGTGCATTTATTTGTGGTTATTTAGGCAGAAAATCACTTTTTTTATAAAAAAATCACTTCTTGTATATTTTGATAATTTTTAAAAAATAATTAAAATCTCAAAAAAAATCTATTTTCAACTTTTTTTGTATAAACTGAAAAGAATAGCTTATAAAAAAGTTAAATTTTAATTTTTTTAATTATATATAAAATTTAAATTTCATAATCAATTTTTTAAAAAACTGAACTAAATGTGCCTTAAAGATATAATTTTTATAAAAGTAATTTTTTGTATAAAAAATCATTTTTTTTGTCAAAATAAGTTAAAGCATCTGCATCATAAATAACAAGGCTATGACTATAAAAAATTATTAGGTGCTCTTAAAATACTAAGTAAAATGGTGCTTCTATTTTTTTTTTTTTGGGTCTTACATTCCATATTCTTCTTTTTTCTCTCTTTTTTTTTTTTTTCTTGTCGGTCATAATTTTCACTTCTTCTTTCTTTCCTTTTCTTTTTTTGGTTGGACAAACTCTCGTCTCACGATTTTATTACATGTGGTCCATAACTTCAACTTTGGCATTGTTCGCATCCAGCTTTTCTCTCTTTATTTTCATGAAAATTCATTTTATTGCATAGAAATATGAATAGGATCCAACTTATCTATAATAGTAGGAAGTTGAAGAAATAGAAATAACTACCAAATTTGCTAATAGCAGGTTGGATATGCATTTGTGGGTTAAAATTAATTTTGACCCAAAAATCAATAGCATGTTTGGAAGCACTATGAGAAATGCTGGGAATCGATTTTAGACCAAAATTGATTCCGACCAATTTTTATGATATTTGGTTGTATATTTTCAAAATCAACTCTTGCCTCTAGAATATATTTTAGGAGAAGTAAAAATTTTTTACTTTTTGTTAGAATTACTTTTAGAAGTACTACTAAATATAAATAACTTTACTTCAAAATTAATTCTAATAAAATTAATTCTATCTAAAATCAATTCTACAAAAATAGAATCAAACATGCACTAATTTTGCTAAATTTTGATATTGTTTAGTTATAGAAATCAAAATCAATTTTTGCCTCTAGAATTGATTTTAGGAAAAGTAAAAAATTTTTACTTTTTATTAGAATTACTTTTAAATTTTTTTTTTACATATATGTGTCCAAGGTATTCCATTATGGGATCTAAGTTAGAAATTAAAAAAATGGGGTACCCTCACCTTAATTGTCAATTTGTTGTTAAAGGCGTGTTTGATTCAATTTTTTTTTTTGTATGAAAAATAATTTTTTAACTATTAAAATACTCACTTTTTTTTGGAAGTTATTTATTTATATTCGTACTTAAAAGCTAATTTTTTTTTTTTAAGGTTTTAAGTGAAAGTTTAAGTGTGCTTTTATTTGTGATTATTTGGGCAGAAAATCACTTTTTTTACTAAAAAAATCATTTCTTATATATTTAAATAATTTTTAAAAAATAATTAGAATCTCAAAAAAAATATTTTTAATTTTTTTATAGAAGTTGAAAAGAATACTTTCTAAAAAAAATCAATTTTTAATTTTTTTGTCATATATAAAATTTAAGTTTTATAATTATATTTTTAAAAGTTGAAACCAAACACATCCTAAAAAAAAATCACTTTTTTTTCAAAATAAGTTAAAGCAACTGCACCATATATAATAAGGCTATCGCTATAAAAAATTATTAGGTGTTCTTAAAGTGCTAAGTAAAATAGTGCTTCAATTTTTTTTTTTAAGAGTCTTACATTCCTAATTCTTCTCTTTTTTTTTTTGTTTATTCTATCGTCATAATTTTCACTTCTTTCTTTCTTTTTTTTGTTGAACAAACTCTTGTCCCACAATTTATAAGGTATGTAGTTTACAACTTTAACTTTGGCCTTATTCGCATCTAGCTTTTCTCTCTTATTTTCATGAAAATTCATTTTATTGCATAGAAATATGAATAGGATCTAACTCATTTTATTTGCAAATAACATGTTTGGATATGTATTTAGAGGTTAAAATTGATTTTGACCCTAAAATTAACATCATGCTTGGAAGCACTATGAGAAGCACTTGAATCAATTTTGATCTACCAAACCAATTTTTGTGATATTTGGTTGCATATTTTTAGAATCAATTCTTGCTTTTAGAATTGATTTTGAAAAAGTGAAAAAAATTTTACTTTATGTCAGAATCACTTTTAGAGGTACTGTCAAATATAAATCACTTTATTTCAAAATCAATTTTAACCAAATCAATTTCAATAAATTTAATTTTATCTAGAATCAATTCTATAAAAGTAGAATCAAACACACACTAATTTTACCAATTTTTGATGTTATTTAGTTTATAGAAATCAAAATCAATTATTATTTCTAAAATTGATTTTGAGAAAAATAAAATTTTTTTACTTTCTATTAGAATTATTTTTAAAAAAATTATTAAATATAAATTATTTTATTATAAAATTAATTCTATTTAAAATTAATTCTCAAAAGTGGAAGTAAACACGCTATAAATAAGTAGGTGTAGATTATCATCTAGCGAGAGTATTGATATATAGCGCGCGGCCTCACTGACCTCTCTTGGAAAACCAGGCGAGAGCATAACGCTCTCCCGTCATGCTGCCATTTGCCTTCCCATCCTTTGTGGGTTGTTGGGCCCAGTTATTCTACCGCTGTCGTTTGTGATCTTATGTTACCACTCTCTGGAACCCTAACGTAGAGATGTTGGGCCTGTGTGACATTTTCAGCCATTGATCCTAGGGGCTTTTTCTTATTGAACAACGTTGGCCCATGCCCAAGATCAACTCTTTAAGAGTAAATTTTCTTTGAGTAAACTTTTCTTTTATCAATTTTTATATTAAATAAATTAATTTTTAATAAAAATATATTAATAAATTGTTCTCTAACTTTTTTTTTAAAATAGATGATCTAGTTTCATTGAAAAAATTTGATAGAAAATATAAATTATTTAATTTTAAAAAATTAAAAACTAATTTATCTATTTTTTATTAAAAATTAATTTATCTGATATTTTAAATAATTAAAAATTAATTTATTAATTTATTTTATTAAAAATTAATTTATTTGATATAAAAATTAATAAGAAATATTTGGTGTTTTACTTTTTTTTCTTTTGAGAAAACAAGAGTAACAATATTAATGATAAACAAAAAAGAAAGAGCAACAAATCCTCTATAATGAAGAGGTTGATAAAATAAAAAAAATGAAAAGTTAACAACTTTTAGATCAATAACTTCTATTATAAAAATGATTCATTTTTAGATCAATAATTTCTACTATAAATGAGATCCACTAAAATAATTTAAAAATTATTAATCTCTTACTTTCTCACTTTATCAACCTCCTCACTTTAAAATGTCTAAATCCATAACAATAATTATATCACCATAAATAAATTGAAAAAAGGTATAGTGTTTGTGATAAAAATCAATTATTTTGGTGAGAAAAACCCTAACCGAACCAACCCCAGGGGTTTACCCTAGCGGGACCGAACCCATTCCTCCCCTTCTACTCTCTCCTCTTCTCTTCTCTTCAGTTCGCTTCTCACTGAGATTGGTGTTCTCTTTCTGTTCTGTTTAGTGTTTCATTTCACCGTTTTTTGGTGGCAATGGACGACCTATCCTCTTCTTCTTCTTCCAGCTTCGTCCACAGCACCACGCCGCTACCTTCCGTTGTCGAAGCCATGGCGGTGGACACTCTTCTTGCTGCTGCCAAATCCCTCCTTTGCCTTCTCATTCTGGTATCGTTCTCAAAACCCTTCTTTTAATATTTGTTTTTCGGATTTTTATTAGCTATGAAATGTTCTTTAATTTTCGTTATTGGCGTAATTAATCGGTGTTTCTTTTTTTTTTTTTTTCAGATTAAATCTCATTCTCTGTATACTCATATTCTTTCAGCCTACATAGTTTTGCATAGGGTTGGCTTTCAATTATTCCTTTTTTCGTTTAATCATTGTTTTCAGCAGAGTTTAGGGTTTTTTGTTTTCTGAAACATTACCGTTATGTCTTTTTGGTCAAAGTCAATTGGCAGCTTATACTGGGAATTTTCTAATGTGAAGCATTTGTTTTGTGTGTGACACTGTGTGTGTGGAAGGAGGGTTGGATTTGGTTCAGTGATATAATTAGAAGACTGCAGTAAAAGTCTTCTTAGCTATTGTTCTTCCTTGATGTTGCTGGTTTGCAGGGTCTGCTTGATTACAGAGGATGTTGCCCTGTTTGGCCCAAAGTCTGTTCTTAGTTGGGTGCTGGAGAATGACAATTTTTTGTTATTGTGTTTATACTGTGATTGTTTGTGACAATCGAGAGTGTTTCAGACATCACTTTGTCTTTTAGATGTTCAGATTGAGGCGATCAGGTTTTTCTTTTTCTTTTTCTTTTTCTTTTTTTTTTTTCCTCCCTTCCCTGAGATGTTAGCTAGTTCTTCTGAGATGATTATTCTTCTTGGTTGGCTTTAAGTTGCTGTCCAAAATAATAAGCTATGATGTTTGAAAATTTTAACCAGTGATTCCAGAAACGCATTTGTGTGAAAGGTTAGGACAGTTTGCTAATGTGGGGTCTCATGTTGATTGTGTCTGAATTAGTTGCGGGCTTGGTTTTGAAGTTTCTCCTCCTTAAATTGTGAAATTTTTTTGTTCTGTATTCCATTCTTAGAAATGGGAATTATATTTTCTTTCCCTATTCGTTGCTCTGTCTTTTTCTCTGGGTCTTGTACTATAGATCTCTTTGTAATAATTAATGAATCGGTTTGTATGAGTTGGAAACAGCATTGTAGAGCTTAGTTTCCTTCATTGCTACTTGCTTTAGAAGTTTGGCGCAAATCTCTGTATTGCAATCATAAGTCCATATTATATTATTAGGTCTTATGATATTTGTGTATGTCATAATCTTAGTAGGTTTTGCATAATTTTGATGAGACTAAAGCAATGCCATCAGTATAGTAGCACAAGCTTTCACATTGAACTGACTAAGTGTTCTTAATTCCTATGTCTTTATTTTTGTTTATAATCCAGACTGGATCTCTGCTGTCTGACATCAATCATCCAGTGTTGCCAGAGTTGACCACAATGGATGGAAGGTGAGAATAAATTTACGCTCCTCTTTGGAAGGTATTGTTGTGATTTATGATTGGAAGGTTTTGTAGCCCTGACGTATGTTAATTCTTTGTCAGATTTCCTTTTGATGAACTCTCTAAGGGAAAACATACTTACCGGAAAAACAAGGATGGTAGTGATTCAAATGAAGATGATGAAGAAGAAGATGATGATGCAAATGATCAGGATGATGAGGGAGGAGATGAGGATTTCTCAGGTGAAGAAGGTGAGGAAGGGGCAGATCCCGAGGATGATCCTGAGGCTAATGGTGCAGGAGGGAGTGATGGGGATGAAGACGATGATGATGGTGATGAGGATGACGATGATGATGATGATGACGGAGAAGATGAAGAAGAGGAAGAGGATGAGGACGAAGAAGAAGAGGAAGACGAAGATGAGGTTCCACAGCCTCCTACTAAGAAGAGGAAGTGAAATTATAGTAGTGGGTACAGTGTTTCCCTTCCCTCCTTTGTAATGCACTAGTCAGCCTTAGTTCTTAGAACAAAGGGTTTTCTTTCAAGTGGACCTATCTTCCCATATAAAGCTATAATTAATGTATTCTCATTGTTATTATTATAATTGTTAGTTTTTGCTAACATTGTTATTATTAGTGGTATGCATTGATAGTTAAACCATAGTTTTTTTTTTTTTTTTGAATACGCATACGATTTTTTTTTCAAAACAAACTTTCCATTGATTATCAAAGGCAATAGTTTATTTACAATAGAAAAATTGATCCAATAAAATTTGCTAAAACATAAGCTAAGCCTAAAATTATTATAAAATAATACTACAACGTTAGGGAATAAGTAACAAGACATGGATAATTTTACAACATACTATAAATGTAAACGAAAGTTAAGGTGGGTTTATTGGATCTTTGATCTTGTTCTAAAGTAACTTCCAAACTAATTTTTAATTTGTGTTTGGATATTTTTTATTAATGGAAAGGAACAAAACTAGTAGGAATAGGCTCGAAATAGAAGATAAAGGAATGAAACAGAGTTGTTGTTCTTCTTGATTAGAAGATTAATAAGGGAATAAAATATAATTTTATTGATCTTATTTGAAAGTTATATTATAAAAGAACGGAAAGACTATTTATAGTGTTAATAGCTAATAATTTTCGTTCCTTTCATTTCTGTTTACTTCACCTCAATTTTAGGGTGGATAGAAAGAGGGGCTATGAGGGAAGTAGGGAAAAATATTCTCCCATAATTTCTTTCATTTTCTATTGATATTTAATCTTCCAAACAAGAGAACTAATTCCCTTTTTTCTCTTTTTGTTTTTTTTAATAGAATCCCTTTTTCTTCATTTCCTTTCGATTTACCTTATTACTTGTTATCCAAACATACTGTTAAACCAATTGTATAAAAAGAGGAAATAGTGCCTAACAAAATGTTTAAACTACTAACTAAAGTATTGCAATCATGCAATCTACAAAACCAAAGCACTAGACACACCAAGGTTGCAATGCTAAATAAGGAGAAACAGGGTGAAGGGTGAATTGGGAGATAGAATGGCGTGGGAAAGGGTGGGGCTAGGAGATCAGTAGGGGGAGGATGAAGAAGAAAAGCACCCCCATGACATTAGGGTTTCGCATATGAAATTTAACATTTTTCTTAAAAAAAATGAATAATATCCTAAGTCTACTTGATCTCAATTCAATTTAGAAGTCAAGCTAAATTTTTGGACTTAGAAATGACTTGATAATAACTCAATGAGTTTACCCATCTTGACTCGAAATTATACCATGACTGATTTTAAGAACATGAACATCGATAGCCGAGGTGGATTATCGTGTAGGTTGTCTCTTAGCTACCATTTTTTTTTTAAAATCACCAATATTTAAAATTCACTTAACTCCAATTATTCCGACTCATGCCAAATTAGCCTATTATGATGACAAAGCTCTCCTGGTATCAATTTTTTTAATTCACAAAATTTGAAACCAAAATTTTACTTAAAGAGATCAAATATTAAACCATTTGAAGTACCTAAATGTTAAAACCTGCCAAGTTATTTAGTATCTAGTACGTAGGTGTAATGAAAATAGAGGCAAGCACCAAGATGCCCTTCTCATATCGAACTCGAAGGAGAACCTCTCTAAGGAAAACAAATTTACAAAAGGAATAATGTGGGAAGTGTTTTTTTTCTCAGTAGCCCATGAATATCATGGAAGCCCGTGAATATCACACAAAAATTTGTCAGACTTGTATCTGTTTATGGGAAGAGATATAGAACCACTACAGTACTAATGAAGAATTTAGAGACGTGAAATTCAAATACCTTTCATAACAATGCCCCAAATAGTGGCTCGATTACTTTAAACAGCATGCAGATTACATAAAAGCCCCTAAAATAATATAAGTTAATGCTACAAAAGCCCGAGGATACAAACGCTAGGTCATTCACAACAGTAAAAACTTTTGATTAAATTTTTTCCACAAAGAGTCACGAATTGCTACAAGTTTTGCTCGAAGCCAGGGGGTGTTAGCATCGAGTGTAGAAACACTCGAGTTTTTAATAGCATGATCCGATATTGTAATATGTATCATACATAAGGGAAAAGAAGGGCATAGTGTACCTTTTACGTGCCAACATTTACTGCATTTAGAAACAACTGAAATCTTGCATATCTGAGCCTAATTGATAAGCTCGTTCAACTGAAATCTTGCAAATGTACATCATATTTAGAAATTGGAACAAAGCAACATTGAGGTTACCAAGCCGGAAGATACTCTAGCAGTACTAGAGGGCAATTCGCTTCAAGAAGTCAACTGAATGCTCGACCAAGAATAGTAATGATAGCCGCATATGCACTTTATTAGAACAATCCTCTCAGACTTCTCAAAACTACTAAACAGTCAAGGTTGTAAAATAGTTCAAATCCAACACAAACCTCACATAATATGAGTTACCGTCATTTTCTTAGATAAATATAAATAGTTTTCTTAATAGAATGAAAATGCAAATGGTTTGTTTATCAGCCAAGAAACAGAAAAGAAAATATAAATAGTCCTCTGTAGGAGTTACAGTCGCCAATCTAGCCCGCCATTCAATCAACAGTAACCTAAAAAACAAACCGTTATCATAACAGTGTCAGTAATGTCACCAGATGCTTCAACGACAAGTTCAAAGGCAAGGATCAACTTGAAACTGAAGCTAGGCAGGTATTTTTAAAGAGATGGCTAGTCTTCCAATATCTAATTAAAATCTTGTTGCATATGAAGCAAGAAAAATGTGTGAGGATAAAACTTTTGCATGGAAATTAATGGAGAGGATAATCAACAACAATTGACTTGTAGAGTTCAATCACTAGAGGTGATAATATACCTTATTTTGATGAAACACTTAGGGGATAAAGATACAACTTGACTTAGTGAGTTCTTCAAACAATATATTGAAGTTGAAGAAAATGTTGGATGAAGGGGGGAGGAGACATGCAAAACTATCGAAGGATGGAGCTCATAAGTCATACTATGAAAGAAACTGTGAACGGAATATCGCCCAGTGAGGAAACTAAGCTAAGGTGGCTCGTCAGAAATCACTTGCTCAAAATATCCTATTGAAAATTTGGTTTATGTCATCCTTCTCTGCATATTATCACACAAACACATTGAAGAGCGCTTTCCTTTTACACTTTCAGGTCAGGATCTCTTCACTTTCATTGTGGTAGTTATACAGTCTCCATAGACTGAATATCCAATTTTCAACAATAGCACTAATGTTATACAATCATGTATGCGATAACTTGACACAAGTCATGTAACATAACACACCATATTCCACCACCTCCTACAAACAATATGGTCTTAAGGCAGAATGCAGAACAACAATCATCATTAGACAATTTCATGACACACACTAACAATTGCATAACACAGACATGTAGAAACAGAGAACTAGCTAGCTCAATTAAAAGAGATAGAAAATTCACTCACTATGGCAGCTTCCCAGATCGAAATATTGCAAATTTGGACAATGTAGAGTACGAATAATCAATCCCATTCTCCTTCAAGAACTCCTCCAGAACCCTCTTAGCCCCATCAGGGTCAGCACTCTCACACTCAATCTCATACAGAGTCCCAAAATCAAAGCTAGTTTCATCCACCTCCAATTTCAAACCCTTCCACTCATACACACTCCTCACGTTCCCAAACCCTCCCAAACCCACGAACCCGTTCTCCCCCTTCACCCCAAACTCCTCCCTCACCCTTCCCAAAACCCTAGATTCCACATTCCCAAGCTTCCCCGGCTCCGAAACGCAATCGAGACCAACCCTAGGGTCCAGATCCTCCTCGTCTTCCTCCACGCGGCTCACGCCGTCGACCAGAACGGCCCTAGCCTTGAGCGAAACGACGCACCGTTCGTCGTCATTGTAGAAACGGAGGCGGAGCACGGCGCGCCGCGCAGAGAGCTCCGAATCGGCGCCGTCGAAGAAGAGGTTGCGCTGGCGGTGGGTTGCGACGTGGAAGGGGGAGAGCAAGGTGGTTACCCTGCCGTGCGATTCGGCGTTCGCGAGGCGGAGCTTGACTTCGACCTCCATTGGAGAATGGAGATGAGTGAGGGAGCGTGGGGAAAAGGAGGAAGGGGTTTTAGGAGGAGAGGCCGATGCGGTGCGCTTTGGAAGAGGGATCTTCGGCGCGATCGAACTGGCGGAGGAGAGCGGCGGCGGCGGTGGCGCCAGCGGTGGTGGTGGTGGTGGTAGCGGTGGCGGGGGTGTTGTTGCGGCGGCGAGCTTCCTCGAGTTCTTCCTTGTCTTCGATCTTGACTTCGATTTTGGTTGGTTTTCGTCTCAGCATGTTTGTTGAGAGCCTGCAGCGTGTGTAGGAAGGAGGAGGGAGAATCCGTTGATTGCACGAATTGGATTCTTTAACCCTACGGTCCATGATCCGGCACAATCGGGTTGGATCTGACCTGATTTTCAAATGACTTTTTTTGTGAAAAAATATCTGGGGACACAAAATAATAATGAATAATTTCGTACAAAACTACAGAAAAGAATAATGTTGCTTGCAATTTGATGAAGCGTTGAGAACGAGAAAGACAGTAAGTTCTAGCATGATCCTTGGTCAGTTATGTATTAAGATAATCCTTAAATTTTATTTATAAAAAAAATTTATTAATAATTATTTTATTATATAAAATATTAAATAAACAATATTTAAAAAATATTTTGGTCATTGATCATTTTAGCAATATCGTGAAAGTGGAGGAAATACTTAAATTAGGAAGAGGAAGAGGTTACCATCCTCTCAAATTAACTGGGAGGATTGGATCCTCATAAATTTTTTTTTGCAAAGATTGATAGGAGCAGTAACATTGAAGATTAATGAATAATTTTAGAGGAATTTTTTTAGTTATGTAACTAGGATTAAAAATTTTTCTTTCTTTAGTATTTTCTCTCTCAAGCATGGATAAAGATAAATTTTGAGTAAATAACCTTTTTTGTTCTAATATTTTTATATTTAATATTAATTTAATTTTGAAAAAATTTTGATATTAATTCAATTCTGATATTTTAAAATTTGATATCAATTTAATCTCACTGTTAAATGTGACTAACATTGTTAATTATTATCCTACATGGCATATTTATATTTTTTTCACTAAATCCATATCATCAAAATTAAAGAAAAAATAAAAAAAAAAACTCCCCACCTCACAAAAATTAGTCATCAAGCCTGTTCTTTGGATCCCTAAGGCAACCCTTCCTCTCCCTCACCACCAAACTCCAACAACCCAATGCACACATGCTTGGACGGCCACGAACCCACCTACAATCAATTACTCATTAATTGGCTCATGCAATCGTCTAGGTGCTCTCTCAACCATGGGTCTTTAAAGGTTGAAGAAAAGAAGTTGATGAGATCCCCAGATAATAGCAAGTGATGAGATTGGAAAAAAGAAGTTGATTAGGTTGAAGAAGAAGTTTGTAGGATATAAGAATGAAAGTATGAATTTGAGAGTAGGATTAAAGCTTCTATACTTTTGTTTTGTGTTATGGATTTTATGGATTAGAGCTTCAAGTGTGCTTTTGTTCCTGCTTATAAATTGATGGTCTGTGCTTTTGTGTAATAGTTTAATGTTGTGATTTGGTACTTTTAGTGGACAGTGGATGTAATTTACCTTAATGCAATGTAATGAGAAAAGGAACTTTAAGCCACTAGATTTACATAAGCTACAGAACAATAAAGTGAAGTCATGTACATATGCAATATAAGAAAAATAATATTTCTTTGATGCAAGGTTTAATCAGAAATAGATATAGTCATAGTAATGCATACACCAACCATTTATTTTTCAAGTTTCAAGCCCATATAGCGGGATTTTTATTTTTCTTGGGATAATTAGAACAACAAGTACATGGGCCATGTGTACCAAAAACCCATTCACCTCTGCTTTTTTTTGAAACAGGGAAATGACAAGGCTTTAGCTCAAGGAACCAAATGAAATAAACAAGATAGGAGGGCATAGATCAGAGAGTTGGAGAGGCTATGCCTTGTCGGAGGTGGTTGTCAGAAGTGTGGCTTTGTGGTCGGCGAATGTGGGTGGCCGATCGTGGAGGTGGGTGGGTCACGCAGAGATGGTGTGGTTGCTGGGCACTTTAGGTTGGGGTGGTGAGGGAGAGGAAAAGGCTGGGTGGAGGGCACTTTTGCTCTATACTTGATTCAATTTGTTCATGGGGAGGTGGGTATTTCCAATTTTTTTTTTGTAGTTTTTAAATTTTGATAATGTGGATTTTGTGAAATATATATTAGTATGCCATGTTGGATAATAATTAACAATATTAGTCACATTTAATAGTAAGATTAAATTGATGTCAAATTTTAAAATATCAAGATTAAATTGATGTAAAAATTTTTTTCAGAACTAAATTCATATCAAATATAAAATATTAGAGCCAAATAGATTATTTACTCATAACTTTTTTAAATTTGTATTCGACTATATAATAGGAATCAATATTCATATTTTTGGGGATTTATAATTATGTAATAGAAATTTTTATAGACAAGCTTATATTTAAATATGCATTTAAATATATGATAAAAATTCTTACTCTTCAACTAAAAATCCTCCAAGTTTTTTATATAAATATCCATTCAATTAATCATATGATAAAAAAATTGGAAAGACAATAAATTATTATTAGAAAGAGAATATTTTTTCCTATTTTATAACTAGAACTCCCCTCATAAATCCTTTATCAATCCCCATTATGTGAACATTGCACAAAA
Organism: Pterocarpus santalinus; assembly: GCA_031439595.1. Lineage (NCBI taxonomy): Eukaryota > Viridiplantae > Streptophyta > Magnoliopsida > Fabales > Fabaceae > Pterocarpus > Pterocarpus santalinus. The sequence goes on from CM062525.1 coordinate 8,814,832, forward strand.
CCAGACAAAATATTTTAGAAATTTATTGAAAGTATCTAATCCAATAAAATATTTGAAAAAACTGTGGACAAAACCCTAAAATTATCAAGGCTAAATAAATTTAATGTCACTTGAATTAAATGCTCTTTGACAAAAACACCTGGCTAACATAAATAGAAAAGCTAAAATATTAGCTATTAAAGTAGCGGACTATCTTGTCAAAGAAAAATAAATAAAAATACAGAACTATGATATTAAAAATAAAATTGGAAATATGTGCTAAAAGCTTTTGAAAAGAAAAAAAAAATTGGACCTTCTGTTTTTTTCTATCGGGTGCGCCGTTCCCCGAGGGGTGTGGTTTTATTTATTACACACAAAAGAATCTTGTTTTATTTGTGGTCAACAATAACAAGGGAGTGAGGGCTGTTAATTTTAACATTAGTTTGCTTGGACCACTATGACCCATCAATTAATAGACCTATCCAACTCCGATCAATTTAATTGGAATCCAATAAACTTCAAATACTCATAATTTGGATAAAAAAAATTATGACTTTGGATAGATGACATATGCACCAAACATCTTATTAACTTTAGGGTTTTCAAAAAGAAAATCTTATTAAATTTTGGCCGTGTCACTATACTTGTGCAAAGATGCTAGCAGTAGTTTGGAGTGACTGGTGACTTACTTTCTGCCACATGTATCATTAATTTTAAAATAACAAATTCAATTTATTTTTTGTAAATTAAATTAAACAAATTAAATTTATATTTAAAATACATGGAGCATGTGATTAAATTATAATGACAAATTAGTAAAACATACCAGTACCTTATTAAAATTAGGGTTATCAAATAGATATCATCATATTGGAAATGAATGAATTGATAATATAAAATTTAATATACTTATATCTTTAATACATAATTTTTCATAAAATATGGTTCATATCAATTTTTATATAATTATAAGTAATTTAATTTTTTTACACATTTATATTATATTTAGACCCTATGTTCCCAGTTTTTCTTTTCGCTTTATTTTGCTTTCTTTCGCTCAAGTACACAAAAAAAAAAAGTAAAAACCTATATTCTCAAATATGAAAAGATATATTTTAGATATGTAATGTTGGTCATAAAAAGAGTTGACCAAATTAATTTTCTGCAACTTTTGTTTAGAATCTATTCTATTTCAATAAATAACATGATATATTATTACATAAAACGATACATCAGACACCAATTAGCAGTTTATTTGTGGAAGCTAAGGTTTAGACTAATATAAAATAAAAATTAATGAGTAAATAATCTTTTTAATATTAAAATTTTATAATTGATATCAATTTAATTATCATATTTTAAAATTTGACATCAAATTATTTTGACCATTAAAAATTATACTAACACCAGTAATAATCCTCATACCTAAATTACAAATTTATTCTCAACATCCATATCTTCAAAATTACTAAAATTAAAAACAGCATGAAACAAAAATTCAAAAGCTTTTGCTATTCCAATACCTTCTTATCTTTTCCTCTTCACTAACTAGAAATTGGAGTAGGCACTTTCACAGATAAAAGGAGATAAAGATACAAACTTTAACCATTAAAAAAAATAAAATAAAAAACCCATGAAAAATATTGCACCTTTAACCTTCCATTTCCACGTATACAAAACACAAAACTGGTATCAGTGAACAAAATGAAAATGTGTGGCATGAGACAATGAGCAAATCTAGAAGAACGCGCTGGGGTTAATTCATTGGTTGGTAAGGCATCATGGATGTGCTTCTTCTTTCCCTTGTGGGTTTTTCTTTTGGTGTTGGCTTCTAAGCTTGAGAGGTCCAATAAGCCGAGCTTCTAAATTCGCTTCTTGTTCTTTTCGATCCTTTGGTCCCTAATTTGCTCGTAATGCGAAGAGTTGTCATCTTTTTTGGGCCTTTTGGATGACCCCAATTCTATTGATACATGGGCTCGTCGGAGATGTGCTTCATTGTCGTGGCAGGGGTAGGTGGTCGGAGGTGCTCGCACTGGCGGCTGGGTCGGACGCCAGCGAGGTGGATGGTGGCCAAAGGAGAAAGGACAGGGAATGATGATGGTGACTGGGTGTGATGAGATGAGGGGATGAATAAGTACAAAAATAAGAAAGAAATCTGGATGGAGAAATTTGGGGAATTAGAGATTTTTTCAAAAAAATTTTATAATTAAAGATTTGGATATTAAAGAGGATAAATTTATAATTTAGATAGAAGGACTATTAAAGGTGCTATTGAAATTTAATTGATAAAAGGATTTAATTTTTATATATAATTAGTGTAAAAAGATTTTATATAGATATTTAATTATATATAGTTATATTAATAAAAATATTTAATTTAATTATCTATTCTTTTAAAATTTTTATAAATATAAATATTTTATTAGATAATAGTGTAAACTTTTTTTACATTATTAAAGTAATTTGATGTCAAATTTAATTGAGAACTAAATCAATGTCAACCGTAAGAATTTAAGATCAAAAAGATTATTTCCTCAAAATTAATTTTTTAAAGACCAAATTATTTTCACAATTTTTTTTTAAAATCAAAATGATATTTTACAACACTTTCAAAGACCAATTTTGAGTTGAATAAGACTTATATCAAATTCTTTATATTCATTTTAATTAATTCTTAAATTAAATAATGATATGTAAATATTTTTCTTGTAATGAGTAATTAAAAACTTACAAGCATACACTTTTTTTTAAAAAAATTATATACTTATTATTATTTGATTTAAAAATTGAATAGAATTAGAACAAACAACTTTATCTAAGTTTTTCTTTTTGGTTTCACCTTAAAATAAGAAAAATGTTTGGTGAATGCATAAACATATAAAAAAAATGAGGAAAATAACAAAAATACTCGAATACTCGAATGATGAATCCTATATAATTATTGTTACTTTTATTTAATTTTTTTATCAAAAAATTTATCAGTGCAAATATTACAAGTATTAGTAAATTTTATATATATACACAAAATTTTCAGATATTTGCATTATTTGAGTTGGTAAGTTCTTTTTTTTTTTTTAACAAAACTTATAAACCCAAACAGTATAATGTTGATAAATTTCTAAATAAAAAAAATTTTAAAAAAATAATAATTATATAAAATTTATTATACAAATATTTTTATCATTTTCGTCCCTCTCTTTCTATCGCACCGTTCATCCGTATCCAGATCACTGCTTTTAAAACAAAGCGCCTCAAAGGTTTTGAAATCTCTAAAAAGGACATCACGTTTAGATAATTGAAAATTGTTATAGCCAGCCACAGTTGCTTTGGATTACCTAAGGAAGGATTACGTGGAAGCAAACAATTGGCTGTGGCGGTATCAATTTTGAAGCCCCCAAAACCCTAGGGTTTACGCTTATCCTAACGAGACGAAACTCAAATTTACGTAGCGAGGGGGCCACAGGAGAAGGGACCAGTGTAGCAGGGGCAGAGGCACAGCGTGCTGGGGGCAATGGAGGTGGTGCTTGGGAGTCTCAGCTTTGAGGAGAGCACCATCTGGTTACCCTCCTTTCTGGAGGCCATGGTGGTTAATACCGTCCTTGCTGCTGGGAAGTCTCTTGCTTCCCTTCTCATTGCGGTATTCTCTTGGAACAAGAAAAAAAAAAAAACCTCTCTCTCTCTCTCTCTCTCTCTCTTTTTGGGTTCATGGGACATTCCCATTTACCTGAAGTATTTTTCTAGATTCTTGTCTCAATGCCATAACTCATACTTCTTCTGTAACAGTTTCAGCTTTTTTTTTTTTTTTTTTTAAGTATGTTTTCTGTGCTTTATTTTCTTGTTTTATGTCATTAGGTTTATTGATTTGTTATTACTAAAATGTTCCTTTCATTGTATAATTTATCTGGTGAAGTTGATTCTCTCCCCAGCAAAACCTATATTTCTTACATTTTTTTTTTAAAGTATACTGTGGAACTGTGTGTTGCCTTTATATATGTATTTCTCATGCTTTGTTTTCTTCTTCTTTGTTGGCTTTTTTGTACTGCTGGTGTTCTGCTTACTTACCATGTTTTGAGCGATTGGTGGTGCATTTTTGTACTTGCTGGATCTAATCTGCTGTTTTATTCATCACTAATGATACTATTAAATGTCTTAACACCAAGAATTGACTAAACAAGATGTATAGAGAGATTCCAACAGGAGATTTGTGGCTAATGTTAGGAGATTTTTTATCGACATGGTCTTACATTGGTTGTATCTGCATCACATACATGCTTGTTTTGCAGTGTCAGCTTGTCAAATAGTGAACCCTGTGTACTTCTTTGTTTTCTATGGCTATGATGGGGTATTCTTTATAAATCCCTATACTGTCATTTGAGAACTCTTTGTGGTAAATTTAATTGGAACTGTTCTCATGTTGCAAACTCTTTTTTGAAATTTCAACTTTCATTATTGCACATCTGCTTGGTGCTGTGCATAGATCGTCAAACTGCTATTATGTTCTTATAGTATAATTGTCTCCTTGTATTTCCTCAAGATCTGTGTATGTTATAAGTTGTGTAAATGATTTATTCTTCATTAGGTTAGATCCAAATGTTTGTCATTGTAAAAGCCATTACATTGCATTGAGTAAATATTCTCTTTTCCTTTTTTCTTCCCCCAGACTGGATCACTTCTTACAGATGCCAATAATTTAGTCTCACCAATAGATGGAAGGTAAGAGTGAGATTAAATTTGTATACCTTGGCATCATGGTTGTATTTATTTGGAAAATCAAATTATCCTGATTTGTTTTAATTCTTGGTTAGGTTTCCTTTAGACCAACTGTACAAGGCAAAACATACTTCTGATGAAAACAAGGATGCTAGTGAAACAGAGGATGATGAGGACGATGAAGATGATGAAGACGTAAATGATGGAGATGATGATGGAGATGATGAGGACTTCTCTGGTGAAGAAGGTGAGGAAGATGCAGATCCTGAGGATGATCATGAGGCCAATGGTGCAGGGGGTAGCGATGATGATGAAGATGATGACGACGACGATGATGATGAAGAGGATGGGGAAGATGGGGAAGATGAAGAAGAGGAAGATGATGAAGAAGATGAGGAGACTCCACAGCCACCTTCTAAGAAAAGGAAGTGAGAATTGTACCAGTAGGCAAATTGTTTTCTTCCTGCCTTTGTAATGCTTTCTAGTTTCTAGTCTCGCTTAGTTCTTTGGACAGAGATCTACCAGCCTGGTCCTGTCGCCCCATCATTCCCATGTCTAAGATTGTGTTTTATAAACATTATGATTAATATATTGTTATTTTTGTTATTATTAGTGTTGCTTGTCGTAGTTATATCGTCGTTAATGTTACTATCTATTCAAGTTTGAAGGTAATCAGAGTTATCTTTCTTGTTAGTTTTCTGCTTTTCAAAGACGAATTGATAAGGTACCTTGGTCTTTAAAAGAGTTAAAGTTACCGAGCATGATAACAGAGTTTAAAGTTTAAACTATTTTCCTTTGTTGCTTGAGCATTGCTCTCCTGAATTGAGACACCTAAAACTAAAATATGACTAATTGAATGTTCAGTGTTGACGATGGTTGACCAAAAAAAAAGAATGTTCACCATGAACAACATCATGGGAACTCTGGAGCATAAAGAGAATTGAGATTACCGAGTCACTGTTTTTGTATACTATTCGAGTGTAATAGACTAATAGTGGTTCAGATAGCCATAGTCTATGATTTTGATCTATCTCCAAATTATTATGAAGAACGCTAACTTCTTTATGTTAAATAGAGAGAGCACTATTGAGAGCAGAACATTCAAAAGCTGCATGTTTGCGAATAGATGAACCTACAAGGGGTTCCTGCTTGCAAAGTTGCAAACGTAAATAAAATATTCGGTGGAGTTCTGCATGAGTCATGATTGTATGAAGTCAATGGATATTTTCGTAGTCAAATTGACAACAGAGGGCAACATTTGATTTGATTTATTTATTTATGGCATTCAATCATTTTCAGTTTCATTATTTGGTAGATGGTATCGGCATGTGCGTGTGCATGTGTTCACTACTTGTTCTGCCATTAAGAATTATGGAATTCACATGTTCAGGCACATTCGAACACTTAACAATAAATTTGATCAACCATATGGAATAAAAAACATTAGGGAAAAAAAAAAAAATCCTACAGCATTGACAGCCTATTAACCGGCCTTCGACGGCCTTTAGTAGCACACTACTATAATGCATTAAATTCCAAAACATAACTGCGCAGCATCGCATACAACGCTGTCAAACGTCATTATTATGCCTCATTTGTCTATACTAATGCATATATAATCACATAACTGCACGTAAAAAATATCAATCACGTAACTTCATTCAAATTTTTGAAAGCCTGTAGGGTCTCTCTTCTTTATCTTTTTATTTTTAAGAGAATTGCTTTCGCAATTTTGGATAATTAGATAAAACTCCTTTTAAAGTGGCAACTTTAGGATTCAAATATATGATATTACATATAAAATTTGTTTGGAGTCGCAAATTCACTTTCGTGACTAACAATTTTTTAGGAAATCTGTACTATCTCTACTGCTGATCTTAATTGAAGCACAAATAACAGTGAGCCTCCATTAGCTTTGAAGATGTCTCAGGCAAGGTTGGTAAATGTTATTGCAGCGTTTGCCTTCATGTTTTTGGGCAAGATCCTAATATTCAGGATCAAGAGTGCCTAGGAACCCTCCAGCGCGTGCAAGGTATTATAACTATTAACTTCTATCTCAAGCCTTTAGCACTGCTCACAATTGCTGGCATAATGTTTTCTTCCTAAAAACTCATTATCCCTGGTGTGGTATAGCACTAGAAGGACTAAGAAAAATGGACTAATAAATGTTTCTAGCTTGGGATTATTCATAAGTTATGGATTCCATTCCTTTGATTATGGAACAACTTTCAACTTAAATCATTATTAGGTGAGGTGATTCTAGCCATTATGTAGGGATTCGTGGTGATTTTTGTTTGACAAGAGGGATTTATTCATAATGCTTTAGATCCAAAATGTTGAATATTCAAAAGTTACTGCCTATAGCAGGAAAAAACATACAAAACGCGTATTGCTTGATAGTTAGCTGCCCGAAGGAATTGGCACAATAATGAGCAAAAGAGAGGTGAATGAAGAGGGCAAATTATCAAATTTTATTATATGCTTGAATTATACACATACACATACACATATAATTCATGCTTATACAGACACACAGAACTCATATAATCAAAATTCAAATTGAAGCAGATTAAAACTTTATTTACATGGGCCTATTGAATTTGTTGAGTAACTAGACTAGGCACCACTTAGAAATATTCTCATCTCTAGTATTCTGTTAGCTCTTTTCCCACATAAACTACTTGTGCATCATTTATACGACTAAAGTAAGTGGAATTTGTGGTAAAACCTTGCAATGAAAAGAATACAAGTGGCAATAATGCAATATAACATTGTTGGGCATTTTCGTATTTCATAGTTGGACATTTCCCTGAATGCATCTCATCAATTTATTTCTATTTTTAGTTGACTAGAGTAGTGGACATTATTGGACCAATTGAGTAGAGCAATAGTACCCCAAGCCCACATTGTCTTGACTCGTGAGGCAGATGCCTATGGCTGACGATTTCCCCCCAATTAAGCTTCAGTTTATATCTTGACTTGTTTGACCAAATGATAGATAATATACAGCCACCAACAATGAGTCTTTAACTATAACCATTTCTCTCTGTTCCTTTGTTACAGATGGAATCACAACATTAGATAACAAGCATTAACATGTTTGGGTCATAATCATGTAATAATCAATGCAGAGCACAAAGCTGACAAATCTCTATACGTTTCTCTTCTTCCTCTTTCCGTTGTAGAACTAGAAAGCCCCATATTGTGTCTCACCTAATGGTTTTAAACCATGCAAAATGTCCCTTTTTCTGCTGGTCCCCTTTGGCTTCTTCATTCCGGCAAGGCAGGTTAATTTGTAAATTAAACACAAAACCACTGCAGTTGCATAAATGGTTCCTCCTGAGTCAAGATTTTTTTTTTTCTATGTGCCAATTAAAAAGATTAAGACCTTCTTTTATTATTATAAACATCAAAACATTATTACGTTGGTTATTGGACAGGTACCGAGGAATATATAAAAATCTAGTTAAGCTGGCTAACTGGGCGGTTTCCCCAACATATCCTTGTTTGGTCAAAGGTTAAAAGCTAATTCTAGAGAAAAGGGAACCATGGGTCTCTAAAAGGGTATGCATTAATAGACGTTACATATACCATACTATAATGCTTTTATTGTTAATTATGAATTTTCATGTGGCCTAGCCTTGTAGTGGGTGACAGGCCAGCTGAAGAAGGAAAAAGGAATCAAATTTCAGTTGTAACTTTCAAGGTTAGCTTGGAGTGAACTAAAACCTCACCAAACAATGAGACCTTCTTATCTAATCTAGGAACCAATCATCGTTGCGGTTGATTGCTTAGGTCATGTTCCCATTAGCCCTAATCCAAAAGTGCCCAGATCCGGCTATGGGGGGGGATCGCTTTAAAACTTAACAATGCAGTTGGCAACAGCAAATATGGACACAATCAATTCTATTCATCAGCCCTATTCATATAGATTATTTTTTTTGGGTACGTATGATAAGGTGATGTAGATTTGAGCATGGCAGATAGGAATAGAGAGCCCTTAGGACAACATGGATTTTGCCATAGTAGCAGCTCAACAAATAAATGTCAGAGATCTCAAACTAGTGGTAATGGAGTAGATAACAACATTTGGCATGTATAATTGAGAGAGAAAGTTACTTCTTGAATAAAGTAGAACACTTATTGGTTTATAATTCCACCAAATTAAGTGCGTGTTTGACTTTGCTTTTGTAGAATTAATTTTAGATAGAATTAATTTTAAAGTAAAATAATTTATATTTGATAGTTTTTCTAAAAGTGATTCTGACATAAAGTAAAAATTTTTTACTTATCTTAGAATCAATCCTAAAGACAAGAATTGATTTTACTTTTTTACAACCAAACATCATCTACCATATTCAAAATCAATTGCTGGGTCCCACAATTGATTCTAATAACTCTAAAAGGGTTTCCAAACACACTATAAATATATCTATGCACTTATGCCGCAAAACAACAAATTTTTGGTGGGCACGGCACCATTTGAGGAATATGTGCTCCGTGGGATGTTAGCTTGCTGATATTTTGAAGCATTAGGTTATACATTGATTGGCTTTTATTTTATGCCTACTAATCTTTGCATTCATCACGGAACGAGAACTTGTAGGAAGCTGTTCTTTTCTATTGTATGTTAGGGATGGAAGAGGGGTTGCTAGACAAATTTGATGAATGTAAATAGTTCCCCCCCCCCCTCTCCTTCTTTCTCTCTCTTTTTCTCTTAAAAAAGTCATTTTTATAATAAACAATAATGTCATTGTGTCAACAGGTTAGTTCAAATCAAATCATTTAATATAAATATAAAATTTGTTTTTCAGGAATTAATACTGCCACCAAATTAATCATTTGACATATTTTAAATTTCCTTTGAAAATGGACATGCAGCCACCCAGAACATTATAACATGTAATTCACATTACACAACATATTTTAAAACCAGCAGCTATCAAGTTTTTGGCTAAGATCTTAATTATTAGTTCTCAACGTTCAATATTGAATGTATAACCGCTGGGCTACAAGTGCTTTGTCAAAAGTTTAGTCTATGCATTTGAGGACAAACGTGGAATGCACTGTGATATATATTTTTTTAAATAATATTGGAACACGCAATCAAGATCACAAGAAAATTAAAGGGGAATAAAGATTGTAGTAAATATAATGATACCAAACAAAAGAAAGAAAACAACGTAGTAACTCAAGCTTTGAATCTGAAATTTCCATAAACAGGAAAAGCCCTTGAAAAAAATGTTATACACAAAAATGTTATCCAGTCCAAACCAATCTAAGGCAAAAGTGCTTACGACACAATGTTTCAATGATTTGATTCTAATCCTTAATACCAACAACAATAATACTACCGCGCATGCCCATCAAGTTGAACCTTCCTCGCTTAGTTCATGCCCAGTCCAAATCATTGTCATTACCAGCTATTGACATTACCAATGCCACCATCCCCGTTAAGCTATCAAATGACAACAAAGCATCAATGAAGTTAGTTATAGGTTATTCTTGTTCTGGATGAGCGAAGAACCCAACAACATGGACTCATCCCCATTTATATATCATTGAAGACGAATTATTTTTCAATTCAATACTATATATTATATAAATACAGTATATAATATGAGAGCGAAAGAATATCAAAATATATGTGTATTATAATAAGATAAACATGTTATATATATTTATATGAGAGATATATTATATTTAATGTTAAATTTTAATATTTAAATAACATAACTCTTTCGAATTATGATCATCTCCTTAATTATTGCCGCAAGATGAGACTTCATATATTTAGGTACATCTCTAATAACAATTTTGTTTACACTATTTTAATATAAATTATAAGTAACAAATTAATAAAAATACATTTTCTAACACATGCTTTTCCTTTCTTACTTTCTTAAATTTTAAAACATGAAAATAGTGTAAATATTATCTTTATTTTCTTTTTTTAAATGAAAATTATCTTTATTTTCTTAAATTATTAAAAAAGTATAGAGAAAGTATAAATATTATAATGTATAAATAACAAAGTTTATACACAAAGTTCAAGTGTAACAATCATAGCCTCAAAATACCATCACAATCACATTTTTGTATCCAACTTAAAACGCTGATACGATTCAGGCCACAGTATGACTCAGAGGTAATTTTAACTCAAGAGAGTGACCCCCCCCCCTCTCTCTCTTCTTTCTTTCTCTTCCCCAAAAGAAAAGAAAATAACGGATGAAAAATAAAAATTGATTCATGAAACGAGTAGCCGACTGCAAACCGCTTATGCAAGTGGTCATGTTGTTTTCCTTTGGTTGAAAAAAGTGAAACCATCTTTGTCCACTTTAGCCATCTTTGTACTTTCCCTCAGGAAAGCTGACCGTGACGGCCTTACCCCACCTCCAACAAACATCACCATATTCTATCTATAGTTCCATTATCAATATTTCCAACCAAAAGTCTCATCCAAAAACACAAAATAGAGAATAAAATTAGAAAATCTGAAAAAAAAAGAGAAAGAGATTTTTCTTCCTCCAAATACTATTTACTTTACATTAAATAATAACTAAGTATATTATATCCATACATATTTTTACTAGCAAAGAGTGGCTCAATTTTAATGAGATCTTATTGTACAAATTAATACAATAATAGAAACAAACTCCTCTCCAATTCTTCTTTTTCCAAAAAGTTGTGCCTATTTTCCAATTTTTCTAATGCTAATTTAGAAAATACTTAGACACCAATCAATTAGTTACTTACAAAAACATTGAAATAGTCTTTAATAATTAGTAGTTAGCTTCCTTTTCCAATGATTTATTGGCTTAAAAGGATCAACAATTCTATCAAAACCGCTACCAGCAGTAAGGCCGAGGAAGTGGCAGTCTTAACTCTTAAATCTTACGTTTATTAGTACCAAACCTCTGTCTCTTGCCTGCAACGTACACATGAAATGAGTGTCTTTCCAGTTTCTATTTGTACAGACATACTTTTTCTGCTAAGAAAGTTGTGTCATTGGACTATAACTCCTTTATACACCTTTGTCTTTGTCTTTGTAGCCTGCAAACTCTGCAATAAACAGAAACTCTACTCTTTCATCCCTATGGCTTCCTAGGTGCTATCCCATTTGTGAAAAAACCACGGAGATCTTTGAGTTTGGTTGGTTCAGGAAATGGGTTCTCAGATAAGGCTTCTGGGTGTGTGTTTATGGATGTACTTGGTGAGCTTCAGCTTCAATGCAGTGAATGCTGTGAATGGAAGTGGGTATGCAGCTGCGAAAGGGGTTGTTTTGATTCATGGGAAGTCTCATATTGGAAGGATTGATGATGATTTTGTCTGTGCAACTCTGGATTGGTGGCCTCCTGAGAAATGTGACTATGGAAGATGCAGCTGGGGTCATGCTTCTCTGCTTAATCTGGTATTGTTGCTTTCTTTTTGTACTATGGTTTTTGAATCTGTATAAAAGGTGGTTTTTTTAGTGTTTCACTGCTGCAAATTATATCAACATAACAACTAAAGATTGCTTTTTAGCTGCTGCGTTTTTGTTGAGTTCTAAATATCATTCTCTGATGATTTTTCACCCAGTTTGGAATGATGCTTTAATCTAGAATGGGATGTCTTAGCTCAGCTGCAAAATAATTCCAGTGAAAACAACTTTTACGCTTTTTTTTTTCTTTTTTTAAAAAAGAAGATAATATTGTTATCTACTCATTGCTTTTGGAGAACAAAATAATGTAATGATGAGATTATAGTGTTGTAGAACTCTTTTTCCCCCTTGATTAATTAATTGAAGGTTCTAATAATCTGTCCAACTTTCATTCAGACCTTCAGAATCTTATATAGAGCGTAAAAGTGAGAGAGAATTTACATCTTTTAATTTTCATTTCATGCAGGACCTCGACAACAAAATTTTGTTAAATGCAGTAAAAGGTAAGAGAGAATTCACATTTCTGGAATTTTCACAGCAATTTACTTCTTTCTTTGCTCTTATTGTGGACCATTCTTCTGGGAGCTTATTAAGATGTCATTGCTTCTGATTTCTGAATGTTGTGCAGCCTTTTCACCATTGAAAATTAGATTAGGTGGCACTTTGCAAGATAAGGTCACATATGGGACTGAAGATAATCGGCAGCCCTGTACTCCATTTGTTCGGAACACTTCTGACATGTTTGGTTTCACTCAAGGATGCTTGCCAATGCATAGGTGGGATGAGCTGAACAGCTTTTTCAGAAATGCAGGGTAAAAATCAGTTCTCCCTTTTGAGTTGTTTCCCCTGTGTGTGTCTGTGCCTGTGTTTTAGGACTAAACAGATTCACCTTGTTAATAACAACTTTAACATTAATGATAGGTATATTTCAGGGCTAAGGTTATCTTTGGATTGAATGCTCTTGCTGGAAGATCTATACAGTCTGGTTCTGCAGTTGGACCTTGGAACTACACCAATGCTGAATCCTTTATACGTTACACTGTAGGAAAGCATTACACCATTCATGGTTGGGAACTTGGTAAGTGTATACAATGTTTTTTGTTAAAGAATAATGGCATGTTTCCCTCTATAGAATTAACTGTGCTGTTGTATATTAAGCCACAATGAAATCCTTCTTGCTTGAGGTGCTGTGCATGTGGACTAACTGCTAGGAGCTCTCTTTACTGGCAGGCAACGAATTGTGTGGGAATGGAATTGGAGCAAGTGTTTCTGCAGATCAATATGCTTCTGACATTGCTGCTTTACGATACATAATTCAAAATTTATATAGAGGAATTGAGCCTAAGCCACTAGTAATTGCACCTGGGGGCTTCTATGATGCAAATTGGTTCCAGGAATTTATAAACAAATCGGGTAAATCAGTGGATGTGGTAACTCACCACATTTATAACCTTGGGGCAGGTATCTTCCATTAAACAGTGATAAAATTTATAATATCAACAATTTCTATGAGCCTGATTATAACTGGAAGCTACTTTATCTTACATACAGGAGTTGATGAGCACTTAACTGAAAGAATTCTTGATCCTTCTTATCTTGATGGAGAGGCTAGCACATTCAGTGGCCTCAAAAATATACTTCAAAGTTCAGCAACCAGAGCAAAAGCATGGGTTGGTGAGGCAGGAGGGGCTTACAATAGTGGCCATCATCTTGTGTCCGATGCATTTGTCTACAGCTTCTGGTTAGTGTAACTCCCCTTGATTCATTGTTATGTCATCAGAAGGGGTTCCTTACAAATATTTTCTCTAATGTTCACATATCATACACAGGTATTTGGATCAGCTTGGAATGTCAGCTGTTTATGACACCAGAACATACTGCAGACAGAGTTTGGTTGGAGGAAACTATGGTTTACTGAGTAATAGTACTTTCGTGCCAAATCCAGACTATTATAGGTACCAAATAAAAAATTTCATAGTTGGAGCATGGGCAGCGTTGCCATGTACTGATTGGTTTCAGCATTACTGTGTCATTTTTCCTTAGCTGATATATCAGATTTGCGTTCTCACGTGTATGATGTTTGCTTCATAAATTGCTTGCCACTTCATTAAGGAATCCAATTAACAAGAGGTTTTAAGGGGGGTCCCATTTGACGTGGTTCACAGTGTTTTTAGGTGAAGACAACATCATTTGACAGTTATGTGATTATGTGTGCTTTCTTCCATGTAGTGCTCTTCTTTGGCACCGACTCATGGGAGTACGTGTCCTATCAACTACTTTCTATGGGACAAAGAAGATACGAGCTTATGCACACTGTGCAAAGCAATCCGTGAGTGAAATTCTATAAAAAAATTATTTTGATACACTGTCAGCAAGATTTTTACACAGTTATTTGATTAACTTTTGTGATAATTACTCAAAAGTTGCACAAAGTATGATATATGGTTGATTGACGATGAAAAACATTTTACACTGATAGTGTATTCAAATTAATCTCATTTTTAATAGTATGATTATTTAGTAGATATGCTGGTTATGGAATCTGATTTGATACCATTGTAACAGAAAGGAATCACAATACTATTACTAAACCTGGACAACAGCACCAGTGTTCATGCCGAAGTGGCCTTCAGACACTCTAGGAGTTTGTGGCACAGAGAGAAGTCTCATGATCCAAAATTTTCTAAGCTACCTTACAATCGTGCAACAGCCAGAAAAGAGTACCATTTAACCGCACAAGGTCGGAATTTACATAGCCAAGTCACATTACTAAATGGAAAAATCGTAACTGTAAACTCAGCTGGTGATATTCCTCCTTTGGAGCCTCTATATGTGGATCCATCAAAGCCAATAATAGTTGGTCCCCTCTCTGTTGTATTTGCACATATACCAGATGTTGATCTCCCAGCTTGCTCCTAGCTCAGTGGCACTAGGCGAAACCAAAAATTGGTTTCGCTTGGTGGTTGAGAAAATAAAGAAACAGAATATATGGGGAAAAAATATATTAAGTATTCAATTTCTTGCTTATAGTTGCCCTTTTTTTTGGGGGGGGGGGGGTGTCAAGCATTAGGATTTTAATGGGTTTGCTTGTTTCACAATGCTCATCATTCAATTATTATGACAATTTCTAAATTTTATAAATTGAAAGTGGCAATCAATTTCTTGTCATCGGTTGATGAGTCAATTTTTCCTGCACGTTAAATGTTTTGGTTGGTTATAGCTTATCCTAGCAACAGCAGGTTTTTCAAGGGGACCCCAAATTAAAAAGCTTATAAGAACAGGAGTTTCGAGGACATTCCATGATCCTTTATTAACAAATGAAAGGAGATTGGTAAAGGGCATGAGTACGTCATTCATGACCAGCTAACCTGACAACTAATGCTAGAGAACAATGGTCCATAACGAAATAAAGAAACTATTGCATGAGAAGTTTGATGAGATGTCAATGACTTAAAATGTTCGAGACTATCCAAATGGTCACAACAATGGCGTGTTCTACGGTGCACTTCAGCGGTCAAGGAGTGTGGTGCACTTTGCAATCTGATGGGGAGATTGTGAGGTGTATCGATATAACAATCACCTATGATACATTATAATAATATCTAATTTTAAGAAAATTTAAAAATATAATTAAATATATTTTAAAATTTAATTATTATATACTAACAATATAAAATTATACTGACAATATAAAATAATTTTACACTTAATATAATCAGAAAATTCTATCTATATAATTTTACTATATCAGTGTAATTTTTTGTAATTTTACTTTATTAGTATAATTTTACACTGATAGTATAAAATTATTTTATATTAGTATAATTTTACAATATATAAAAATTAATTTCTAAAAAAATTTATTCTGTCAATATAATTTTAGGATATTTTATACTATCAATATAATTTTACACTGATAATATAAAATTATTTTATACTATTAATATAATTTTATATTATTAATATATGAAAATTAATTTCTAAAATATATTTAATCATACTTTTTAATTTTTTTGTTAAATTAATATATTACTACAGTGCATCATAGATGATTGATATATCGATACACCTCACAAATCTAATCCATTAGATATGCTGCAGTCACAAGATGCATAGTACACCTTTGATTGCAAAGAGCATCGCAGTCGGCGCCCACAACAATGGCCATTTTTATGGTAGAAACTTGAAATCAAAGGATCGAAACATCAGAAGTTGGTAGGAAAACTACAACAGATTCTTGACTTCGCAATATTACAACAAAATAATTTCATTTTGGAGGCCAACCGGAATCATCTATTCAAAATATACAACTGCTACAATAAGCTACAGTGAAAAAAATTTACATATGACAAATATACCTATGCCATCTTTCCTTTCTACTGAAACTTCAAATGATTCAGTTTGTATATGAAGCGGATATACAAACCCTCTATCAAAAACCAGTTTAGCATTAAGGTTTTCCTAAATTTCTAGGCTGTATTCAAAATAATGAATGGTTGAAACATGATCAGTTTTCGTCAGAAAAACTTTGAGGCTTACTGCTGGCGAACACCAACCATATGAGGGCACCAGTCAAATAGAAGAAGATTGATGGCGCAAATAGTGACATCTACATGGTATAGAAATGAAATATAAATCAAATACAGTATGATATATATCATATAATGAGAAAATAAATAAAATTAACAGCAACTTACACTCCATGAATCAGTTAAATCAAGAAGATAACCAGTGAGCGCTACACCTACAATTCCGGGTATTGCCCCAACGGTATTAGTTATGCCCTGAGGCAAAACACGGAACAACAAAGAAAGTCAGATGCAATTAGAGCCAAATATATGAAGGTTGAAGGCTACATAATTTTCTTTTACTTGCCAAACAAAAATTTATGCATATGGCTCCAAGTCCAACTTCTCAGAGCAAAAGAGGAATATGATTTAATCTAGGATTTTCGAGCTACTCCTAGATAACTTAAGCAAATAGAAATTTCGTTGGTTGGGAAAATTGGTTACTTTTTAAACTTAGGATTGGAGTTTCAAAGATGCATAGGTACTTGTGTCCCTCTTCCGAATTTGATGGGAAAATCATGCTTCCTTCTTTAAGATTTTTTATAGGCAGTATGTCAAGGACTCAAAAATAATGAGAGAGATGCAAAAGCTACAAAATGAGATTACTGTATTGTAATGGCATTAACCTTCCATTGTGTGGTATGAGTTTAAGCTGACGTACCAGAAGTATACTTGCATATTCTGGTGACATATCTTGATGGGTACAATAAAGTCCTGCAGAAGCAGATAAATACACAGATAGTTAAGGCAAAGAAAAGTGCACAATTGAATTACTTACTTCATAAAAGATCTGACAAAGTATATTTTCAGGATTCTCTAATACCTGACAAGGCAAAGCTTGAGAGGGCTAAACCACCTGTGAGAATGCCCACAATCTCCCAAGGCGGTAACCCTAGATCCAGCGAGGAAAAAGTCATGCAGATTGCAGGGGACAAAAATGCAATTGATTGGCAGATCTTTCGAACCTATTTTGTTTTTTTAAAAGAAATTCAGGCAGCCAAGAAATCAAGAATAAAAGTCAAGGCAGGTATGCTACTGAAATTATTTGTAAGTTGTCAGTGATATGTCTGCATTGTCTGTGCAACTACATATGCTGTGTGAACATCCCATGAGGTGAAGTCGTGTCATTACCACATGTGTCGTACCTACAGCCAATTTTGATGCAAAACAAAAGGGTGAATTAATGATGTTTTAGTGACTCTCGTACCGTAGTGGTTTCAACTCCTCTTGAAATCAAGTTGTCAGCTAACTGTGCTGCAAGATTAGTGACAAATATTGAAGCCAGTGGCGGAAGAATAGACACCTGAAATGATGAAGAACTCACAATTGTTAGTATGTAAGTGATATGAGCCTGTTTCCTCTCAAAAGAATACTAAAGCAGTGCCTTAAAAACAAGATTGAACTGGTGGGTTTGATCAGCCTGCTGTTTAGTCCATTCACCCCCTAAAGTGAAACATGGAACCGGTCAAAGCCATTGAAAACTGGTTAAAGCTGGTTAAAAGATCAGATTGAACTGGGAGAGGTTGCTTTCATCATATTTTAATAAATTTATATATGCAATACTTGTTTCCTCTTTACAACATGATAAACCTCAGTTGCTACAAAAATGTGCCAATTTCTTGTTTACAAAGTGTAAAATGTTTCTTATTAATAATTGTTAGCGGATCAAATTTAAACTACTCAAGTATTATACGAAAATGGCAATTTCTCATGCACAAAGGTCACTACAATTTGAAGTTTATTTTATTATTCAAAAACAGCTTGATGTTCACCCTAAGGAATGAAAATGGTTACTTTTCCCGCTTCAAGGCATGAAGAAACTGGGTTAGCTAAAATAAAAAGGAGAAATAAATAACTATCAGTCTTACCCATGCAGCTTCTGTCAGATTTAAGTTCAGCTCCTCACTGCATAGCAAATAGACGGAAGAATTAGATTCTCCATTGGGTCAAAACTGTAAATAATGCTAAAATTAAAACACACTGCACAACTTTTCATTATTAAAAAAAGGAAAAAAAACTTTAAGAACTGATGTTTACGTAAACCACAAAATCATCTAGTCCCTCAGAATAATTTTGATTAATAGATGGCCAAATGGCTATCAGTGATGATCAATATGCATTAGTACAGTATCTACAAAGTAATGCCAAGTAGTCAAAAAGTAGCTTTGGGTTTTTCCAAGGCATATTATAGTGACTTTCCTTGGTTCAGGCAGTTGCAGCTACAATAAAGTTTGTATTTGATGTATAAGTATTTTAGTACGGTCATCATAGCACCATAAAATTCTTAACACTTTTTATCAAATTAGAAATATCCTAAGCTAAAATTGGTTCATCCTAACAAAGGAGAAAATAAGCAGTATATAACTGCAAAAATTCCAGAACACAGCTGGAGAACCTTAAGTGAGAGAACTATAAAATTTATTATTCTTTATTCACATGATACAATGGTCAAACCTCATTTATATAAAAGAATGAAATTATTAATGTGAAAAGTCTCAACTAACTCCTCGATCACCTGGACTTCAATGATAGAAAGCAAAAACTAGAAACAGTGAAGCATGATATTCTCACAGGGTACCTAAAAAATGTGGGGAGCCATGATAGACAGGTGTAGTGACCCCAGCTACCACAGAAATGAGCATATATCATTGCCCATACAGCACTATTTCGGAAAAAGGCCTTCCAAGGTACATCCTGCACTTGAAGAACAAGACTTGAAAAAAAGGTCCATTCCACAAATTGTAAGTATTCACTCAAGAAAAAGGATCTACCCCAGTGCTGCTGTTTCTGAAGTTAAAGAATGAGATATTTTTAAGAGGAGAAAATAAAAGTAGATGCTATTATGGCAATATCATGCCAAACAAAATGAGATCTAGCAAATAGTTCTCAATAAATAAAATATTAGAATATGAGAATCTCAGCCAAAGCAGAACTGCCAAGTCATTCCCCCCTCCAAGAAGACAAGAAAGAAGCTGCAAAAATGTGATCGATATTGACCAATACCTTCAAAGAGCTATTCAATTCCTTTAGAGAAGTTTTCCATGACAGTGTCGTGGTAGCTTGGACCGCTGTGAGACAATTGAAGGCAAAAGAAGTGAAAAACAACCAGTTAAACCATAAGCATTGCACTGGACAGAAAAGGCAGTATATTTACAAGCATGCAGGCTTCTATCAACACATAACATATGAAGGATGGAATATTAACAGATAGTATCTTTATTTATAATTTGTCATTCCTAAATTAAAGTACAGATCATGAGGTTTAGTCAATTAATATAATGAGAAATTTTATCAACGTGACAGCATGCTGGACTAACATTAATGATTGCCACATGCATAACTGCATAAATATACAAGAGTAAAGATCTAAGAATAATTACGTAGGTGGCTCACAGCCGATGCTCTAGGTAACAATGAAGAGCTAGTAATGGGTATTACAGCAAACACTCAACCACAAGAGGTGCATAAGAATGATTAGCATTGAAAAAAGCAACAGCACACAAGGTAACACAGGTTGTGCATCAATTATCACTGAGGAAGTGGTGATCAAGATGAAGGCCAATCTGACACCTCTACTGAAACCAACTCAGATCAAGCAGGCAGGAAGTATGGATGAAGTCCAAAGTATTCTTCAAAAGATTGAAAAAAAAAAAAAAAAAGGTTCCAACAGATTGAATAAACTAGACACTAAATTATAAATGTCAACTTCAGCATCCAATGAAACATAAAAGAATCTAATTCTTTTCCCAATAGAAAGGCACCATTCATCATCAATCATTCAATAACACACTTCAGAAAAAAAAGTTCAGATTAAGTACTCACGTGAAATAGATTCAGCATTTAACTGCATTTCACCTCCTTCAAGAACTTGAAACCCCAAAAACCTTCAAAATTCAAGTCAATAATGGAAGTCATACTTTTAGTCAAATTACTAAATTTGCGGCTCAAGAAACCTACTGGAGGAACTTCACTACTTCAAACTAATAGTCACGTGGAAAATTGTACAAGATTTATTCATTTCCACTTACCAAGCAATCCCAAAAAGACCAAATATATAGAATACTGACTCCCAGCCAAGATTTTGGATAAGAGGTGGAGCCAAAAGTAGCCTGACAGATTACAGTGTTAAAATTTAGGGTAGAGAACAAAATAAAACAAAAAACATCACATTCCTTAGTGATTCATGTTCCTATTTATATCAGACTACATGCTAGAAAATGCATACCCCATAACACTTCCAACACTCAAACCACCAAACACAAATGCTACTGCTCGTGAGCGCTCTTCCAATGGTATTGACCTGCACATGGTGATTAACTTTACCAATCAAATGTATGGAAAATAGTAAGTGGCAGAACAAATATATAGTATTTGTCAAAACCATTCCTTTGGCTTCCACTTACAAGTGTAAGGCCTAGAAGTAACAATACACACACACAGCTTAAGTTTAACTCGATAAATAGTTGGCTAAGGCAGCAGCCAACTACTACACTTAGAAGTTGAACTTTTCCACAACATGAATTTTGGTTAAAACATTTTTGTCCAGCTCCAACCAATCATTCTTAATGTTTTGGATTATCTTAAAAAATTTCAGAGTTTCCATCAAATTTTCTTTTAGGTGAGAAACTAAAGATATTAAATAATTGTAGTGAAAAGTAAAAAAATGTAAAAATCCACATGCTCACTAGAAAAGTCAGCAGAAGATAAATAAAAAATCAGATCATAAAAGAAAAATACAAATCAACAGAAAATATCAATTTGAACTAAATACATATTTCATGTTTGGATGTTTACATGCCTGGCAATGAGATCAGTAGCAGCAGATGGTGAAACACCTTCGCCTATCCCAACCTGGATACACAATGGAAAGGAAGTGCTTAATAGTGTTGAAAAGAATAATGAATGCAAACCAGGCTGTATTTTAAATAACAGTTAGTGCACATAAAGAAACATTAAATAAACACATTGGTACATAGAAATCCAGTGGAAAGATAAATACAACAAAACCATGACATTCTGCAACAAAGAAGCAAGGGTGCATTAAGGGGGGAAAAAGTAAAGGAAACTACTGACCAAAATCCTTGACAATAGTAAGCCAGGCATATATCCAGCAAGAAAAGGAACAACAGATGTAGCCACTGACCATACCAATACTCCAACCTTGAGAACTTTTCTGAAAAGATAACAAGGTAACTTCATAAGCCCAAAAACCAAACTGAAATCTGTAGTTTCAACTGTGAATGAGGCAATTGTCTAATTACTCTTTCTCTCCCTCTCTATAAGGCTTCAACATGTGATTTACTCAATCTACTCCCATTTTATAAAAAGAAGTTATAGATGGAGCTAATTGTCAACAATAGATTAAAGAATGTTTAGACAATGGTTTAATTGAGAATATAGCAGGACACACACCACTTTTGGATACCTCAGTTTAATCTTGCATCTCTCCTTGGAACATAATCATAATGTCATCAGGCTGCTAAATGCGAGGGGGAAAAAAGCATTAAACAAAAGTATTGTTTGAGATGGCTTAAAGGACAAAGAAGACAAATTTGAACTATTAAAGCTTGCAGTTATGGGAAAATATATCATTAAACGAATGTTTGGTAAACAGGAATGACAATTATAGTTCTGCTTCCATTTCATGGAATCCTATGCTTGGTGCAGTACAGAAAGAGACATATCCATCCTGGGCCTTGCTTACGTTGAGATTGCATGGTGAAATGTCTTCCACTAAGCATTTCAAAGATATGGTTCTTTTCAAAGTTGATCCAAAAATTGACTCATCATTTAATATCAACTCTAAGCTATAATGGAGAATACTCAAATCATTTACCAATGTTTCTTCATCCAAAAATAAAAAATTGATGCTAGTCCTAATTTATTAATTTTCATACTTCTACTCATCAAAACTTGAGAATTGAGATCAAGTTTTGTAAAACCATGGTGCAGGATGGGAAGGTGTTTAAAGTTAGTTTGAGAGGCATTCAATCTTGGAAATTTTGGCTTGAGCGTTGAACTATAGGAGCAAATAAGGCACTTCACTAAATTCCTGAGAAGAAATTGTTAAAAAGTTTTCTTACTGAATGATACCCTCATCAATCCTAACATGAATCCTATACTTCTCTCTTAGAAATCTATCCTCACAATTTATCAGTATCCTTGGTCCATAAATCCTGAAACCTCTTCTACCAACACCCTAATTTCATGCAGGGACAAAATTCAACAATCCTTCTGACTTCTACTCGTAACGTGGATGCATCATAGGAAATGAGTATGAAGAGGGTCATTATCAAAGAGGTGCATCAATCAGGGGAAAAAAAAGTTTTTTTTTTAATTTATTTATTTTTTGATGTATGCCAAAATTAGGCATTTCAACTGGTCTATTCATTCCAGAATATAAATGCAGACAGAACAATTGTCTGAGTTGAAAATATTAAATTAAACGAAGAGACAAATAAAGGAGAACAAGACGTACAAATAAATGAAGTGCTCTTTTTACCAATTATATATTTGATCAAATTAAAGCAACCAGCTTGACTTATGCCTGGTTCTCGTAAATTCCACACTAATTTTACAAACAGCTTTCATTTTTTTTTGGCAAGGAAAACCAACAATACTTTGATTTCAATAAGCCATTAAAAGCCCTCAAATCCACTCATCAGCAAGCCCGTGTGTTTATATACTTTACAAGACAACATAATCCCTCTTTAAAAATCTAGACACAAAAATGAGATAAGTCATTGTGTAGCAACTAGCAACCTAGTTGAAGGATAGAACAAACTTCAAACTTGTGTTGCCTCAAGTAACTAACCTGCCACCAAATATCTTGGCTAGCCAGCCCCCAGGCAATTGACTCAACGCATAACCCCAGAAGAATGAGGACTGAACCAATCCTGCCATCGACGAGTTCCACCCAAATTGATGCGACATTGGAATTATGGCAACACTCAAGTTCACCTGCCCAATTAAGTACATAACCCAAAAAGGGGGAAAAAAAATAAAGAATCAAACCCCACACAATCCAAATGCCTATCATGGAAGGAACTCATTAATATACTCCAAAAATGCTTTCTTTTGATTAAAGCCGTTACTATGGGAAGCTCCAGTAAACAATTACCAAATTCAGCACTTTGATTTTTAGACAAAAGATAAAAAAGTAAAGCAAAACAACTGCTCCAATTCAATGAATCATCCTAGTTTGGTTTTTACTTTGATCAAGTACCAAACTTTGCTTCTGGGGTTGCAACATGGAAACAGTAAAAGCAAGGTAACAACCTTATCCATGTTACAAATAACAAAGGCCAGTGAAGTGGTTCCAATGAGCTTGTATCTTTGAGGAATATTCTTCCAAGGTGGCCAATTCCCAACAGTTTCCGAAACATGAGCTTTCTGTCCAACGTCGTTGACCTGAAGGCCAGCGAGAACCTTGGCCTTTGACACCCTCTCGTCGTCTTTAACATCTTGTTTGGTGCTGGATGATACTACTCTGAGCCTGAGGGTGGGGTTTGAAGGTGAGAGGTGGAAGTGAAAGCGTTGATGAGAGGTTCTGATAAAAGGGGTGTGTGAGTTTGCTGTGTGGGGAAGGAAGCAACATGAGTTGTGTGCTCTGAGAGTGAATTTGTCCATTTTAAGCAAACTATTGGAAGTTGCAGGAATGGAATGAAAAATGAGCAAGAAGGAAATTTTGCGTGTAATGTTTAATGTTTCATGTGGAAGTGGCAGTGTCATGTTAACATAAGCCATGTATTGGCAGTGTTCACAGGAGAACATGAGGAGGCCACGGAGGACCTCACGCTTGTGGCTCACATCAGATTCTGCAACCAAAATTTTGGAGTGCATTGTATAATGAAAAATTGTTAATATAGGCTCTAGCAATATCTCAACCAATAATTTTATAATATTTATATGAGTTTAATTGGTATGTGTTAATAGTATGAAATTATTTTATATTATCAATTAATAGAAATAAAGAAAAATAAAAAATTATAATAGATTCTTTATAATAACAGATAGTTATTTATATGAGTTAGTACTTTCTATTATCATAATGGCTATCAGTGCATTTAAATTAAATTATATTTATATATGTATAATTTTAAAATTTATCTTAAATAGTTAAGATATTGCTATATATAGCTTTCATTATAAACCCAAATCTATATTAATATTACTCTTGTATAATAGATACCTTGAAAGGATTCAATTAGTAACATGTTATTGTAAAATAGTTTTCTATTAGACGTTTTTTTTTTAAGTGAGTTTTGTATTAGAGTTTAATTTCGTAATATAAAATAATTTTATACTATTATTTAATAGAAATATAATAAATTGTCAAAAAAATTATAATATAATATTTTTTAATTTCTATTAGATGATAATATAAAATAAATTTAATTTATATATATTGTCAGCTTGAAAAAAATTTATATTGACATTCGATCATATATTATTATATTAGTAAAAATATTTGATTCAATTATTCACTATCTTAAAAATCTTACTCATACAAATATTTAATTAGATAACTATATAAAACTCTTTTATATTATTAGTAACATGTTATTGTAAAATAGTTTTCTATTAGACATTTTTTTTTAAAGTGAGTTTTGTATTAGAGTTTAATTTCGTAATATAAAATAATTTTATACTATTATTTAATAGAAATATAATAAATTGTCAAAAAAATTATAACATAATATTTTTTAATTTCTATTAGATGATAATATAAAATAAATTTAATTTATATATATTGTCAACTTAAAAAAATTTACATTGACATTCGACCATATATTATTATATTAGTAAAAATATTTGATTCAACCATTCACTATCTTAAAAATCTTATTAATACAAATATTTAATTAGATAACTATATAAAACTCTTTTATATTATTAGTATATAATAATTAAACTCATATAAAATTGCTTTACACATTAATACATGAAAATTAAATTCTTTGTATTTACGTCATATTATTTAGTGAATTTAACCTATTCCATGGTGTTAACTTCTTTTTTTCGTGTGGCGTTACATGTTGTTAACTTAAATGATGTAATAATATGAAATTTACTTTCAATAACTGTTAGTGTAAACTTTTGTTTACACAGTGTCATATAATCCATATCATAAAATATAATTTGATGATAAAATTCTTTACAGTAAACTTTAACAAAACTCTATTTTTCTCTCTCTTGACACTAAAAGTTTAATTGAGATGTACTGACAGTATAAATCTTTTTTACACTGTCATCCAGTCAAAATATTTTATTTGCATGACCATTTAAGTAGTGGATGATTATATCAAAGATTTTTACTGATGTAGCAATATATGATTGGATGTCTGTATAAAATTTTTTTACATTGACAATATATTCAAATTAAATCCTTATACTAAATAATTCATGTAAGACTTAATAGTTAAAATTTACTCTTTTCACTTTTGTAATAAATCTTTCATTTCATGTGATATATTCTCCTTCTCTCTCTCTCTCTCTCTCTCTCTCTCTCTCTCAAAGAGATGTATGATTGAATGAACCCATCAAAGATTTTAGAAAATTAGGAAAAGGAATATATCTAAAATATTTATAAAAATAAATAAGAGATAAATACGAAAATTATGTGATACTTTTATATTTTAATATTTTATTTTCAAATTTATCCAATTAAAATATTGATTTGTAACAAACAATTTTCTTTTTTTCATTTTCTCACACAACTCTAAAGCCAAACATAAATGTCTCTACTATAAGAGAAATTTTAAATTTTACATTTTCTGATATATCACTACAATTATAATATTAAAATATGAGATTTTGCTGATTTTCTCCATCTCATTTTTGGGTTGTGAGGTCAACAACCTTTACTATATTATGATTAAATAAAAATATTTCTTCTTTATTTATTAAATAATTTATTTTTGAAAATATTATTATAATTTATTATTTTTCTCTCCTCTCTCCTTATTCATATTTGATCCACCTAAAAATTAATATTTTACATAAAAGACATGAGAAGAGAGGAGAAAGAATTCTTTTTAGGTTTATTTTTATTAAGATAAATATAAAATTACTATAATACCATCAAAAATAAATTATTTAATCAATAAAAAAGCCATATTTTCTTCTGATAATAGTAAATTATCAATCATGACTTACATAATTAAAATAGTATATATTGAAGGATATGTGTTAATTTCTTTCACGTTCTTTGCTAAAAGAGAATCTTTGAATTTCCTATGTGTGTAGAGCCTCCGACCAAAAACAATCTTCTTTGTGTGCTTTCTATTTTTTTGTCAACAAAACATCTTTCCGTTTTTTTTTGTTTTTGGGTCGTGACCAATCTTTGGTGAACGCTAACTAAACATTTTTTTTTGTTCTAGCAAGTGAGCTACGGTTGGAGCCAGACCAAACGATTGTTTTTTGGTCAGACGATCGGTTTGGCAAATGTTAACAGTGCAAGGTGAGCTAGACGAAACAAATTTTCTGTGTTCATGTCACAAAAAATTTGGATCCAGACGAACCGGGAAATAAGACTTCTACCTATTTGCGTATCTGTAGGCCCAATTCATATGTTTTTGGGATAATTTTATTTACCGTCATTCTTCTCCTATAGTGCACCGCAAGTTTGCTTCGTTTGGCCTGTTTTCAGCCATGCCGAATTGTGGTTTTTCGTTTTCCCGTCCAGTTTGTTGTGTTACCCGTCTCCGGGCCTGTTATGTCCACCATTTTCTTGCCTGCGCAAGGCAAAACAAAAAATTCATATTTTTTTAGAATTTGATTGGTATATATTGATAATATAAAATAATTTTATATTATCAATTAATAAAAATAGAAAAAAATAAAAAATTATTATAGATTTTTTATTATAATAAATAATTATTTATATAAGTTGATATTTTTTATTATTTTTATTAATTGAATTAAATTCTTTTTTTATATCCATATTTTTTAAATTTGTACAGAGAGCTTCTGTACAAAGGTCTATTTATATTAGACCTTGGGATAAAGGTCCATTCATGATCATTGTTGTTTTAATCCATAGATTGGCAAAAGAATAATTTGTATCTAAAAACTTCTCCAATGCACTGGCAAAAAGGACACTGACCATGACTTGACCTTGTTACAAGGTACAGTATAAACTGACCCTCTGCACACGAGTACATCCATCATTTCTGCTTCTGATTATAACAATTTCTTGCCTATCACGTTTACCAGCTGATTTATGTTTGTGCGGTTCTTGTCAATGTGCAGTTCGTTTCACCAACACCACCATTTGGAAAAAATGAATATGATAGATACAGAGTCACGTACGGAGACATGGCCCGGAATACCTGACGTTATACCCGCTCCCAAACAGCATTCCGGGAATGTCTGTGCATTGCATGGTTATTAGTTAAAAAAAAGGCTATGCGGTGCTGCCATTCGAAGCCCACGCGTGGAAATGACTTTACAGTGTAAATTTGTGGTTGAGGCCGTGGATCAAATGGCAATTATAAAGTTAGCTTATAAAAGAAAGAGTGTCCAAATATTTATAAAATTTATTTATGTTATATTTTTAAATAATGTGAAATTTTAATACATCTGGAATAATGTCAATTTTAGCCGTTAAAATACACGGGTTAATTACCATAAAAATTAACAAGATAACACTCTTGACCTTGAGCGCTTATACTTCTAGAGTTTCCCACAGCAAAATCCAATTATAAATAATTGACATTGGTAATACTTTCATACGTGAAAATCACACAGCTGTTAAAAATAAACCGCTGCAGTGATTTTATTAATTTTGAATAGAAGTGCCAAAGTGTTCTCGATGAAACCCTCTTGGTGCCATATTGAATGTAAGTGGTAGGGATCTTAATTTTCTTTTTTTTTTAATTAAAAAAAGAAGAAGATGCTTTTATTATCTATGCCACAACTTTTCTTGGGGTACACGTCAATGCTACAAATTC
Organism: Pterocarpus santalinus; assembly: GCA_031439595.1. Lineage (NCBI taxonomy): Eukaryota > Viridiplantae > Streptophyta > Magnoliopsida > Fabales > Fabaceae > Pterocarpus > Pterocarpus santalinus. The sequence continues at coordinate 8,843,463 of CM062525.1, forward strand.
AGAAACGATGAATTGATAACGCACACATTCAGTGTTTTTTACGTCTCTCTTTCTTTCTCTTTCATGTTTCAAACAATTATTATTCATTAAAAGGGTGTAGCAAGGAGTTAACCTTAAAAAAAAAGGTGTAGCAAAGAAGAAGAAAAGCCATAAGCCACTGCTCTTGCCTTGGATTGCACCAACGAACAATTAATATTTTAATACACACACTTCATCAAAAATATTTTAACATGCACGCATCAGGATCATTAGTATGATATTAGCAATGACCAAAGAGTTAACAAAAAACAAAAAGGTGTAGGAAAGAAGAAAAGCCGTAAGGGGCCGTAAGGGACCTGAACCTCCTTTCATTAGCAAAATTCACACATCAAGAGAAGCATAAATGGCCCGCAATCTGCTCGTTTCGGAGGAGATATCACTGCCCAAGAGCGTCCACGAATTGTCCATGGATGGTGATGAGCCATCACCAGAGTATGTAGTTAAAGGAAATAATAGCATTGGGTCAAAAGATTCTTCATCATTGATTCCAATACCCATCATTGATGTGAGTCTCCTCTCATCATCAGAAGCTGAGTTAGAGAAGCTAAGATCTGCTCTCAGCTCAGCTGTATGCTTCCAGGTGCGGATTTGTTAAAAAATACTTGCTGGAACTTTATTATTAGTGTATTATAGGTTCAGTTTACTTGGAAAAACATGGTTCATTGACTGCCACTTACATATGCCTGAAAGCGCCATAGGTTAGTTATATATTATATGGGTGTAAAAATAGACTTTTAGTGCAACAAACAAATGCTAGAAGTTGGATGAAGTATGAATTGATATGATATCCGATCCAAAATATGTTTATCAAACATTTGACATGCAACAAACAAGTGCTAGTAAATATCAATGCTTCATTGCTTTGTTATAAATTTTCTGACCACAGTTGACGTGCTTTTGCTAACAGGCGATTGGTCATGGAATGACAAGTTCATATCTTGACAAACTACGTGAGGTTGCAAAGCAATTTTTTGCACTACCAGTGGAGGAAAAGCAGAAGTATGCTGGAGCTGTTAATGAATCTGAAGGGTATGGGAATAACAGAATAGTTTCAGAGAAGCAAGTCCTTGACTGGTCCTATCGCCTAAATCTTCGAGTTTTTCCAAAAGAAAAATGAAGGCTTTCTCTTTGGCCAGAAAATCCTAGTGATTTTAGGTACTACTCTTTTCTCTTGGTGAATTAAAATGTGTATAAACTCTTTGGCACCTCTTCCCCTGTACCATTCACAGTCCATAATTTTATTAGCATAATCATGTTTTCAACCGAATTGCTCATTCACAAGTTGCATGTGAAGCAAATCTGCATATGATTAATATGAAAAAATGTTTGGTAAACATATTTGATATCGGACACCGTGTCGACTTACATCACATCCATCATTAAATGAGGCGTGAATAGAGTCCAAGTAAGAGCCACATCCCATCTAATAGTGGATAAAGTATAAATTGGTATGATATTCGATACAAAATATGTTCATGTAATATAGCTAACCTAAAATGTTCACTTCATCATATATCTCAGTTAGTCCATGCATACCCAAAATAAAAGTAATTAGCACTAAACTATGCCAAATTGTAATTAGTATGAAGATTTTTTTAGGGTATCCTTCTACTATAAACTGAGAAAAATAATGTACTGTACTAATAGAGAGAAATTATTGAGCTTCGTTTTCTTAATATTTATGCAGTGAGATATTAGAGGACTTTTCCACCAAAGTGAAGTCAATGATGGATTATCTCTTGAGAAGTATGGCAAGGTCACTGAACTTGGAAGAGTGTAGCTTCTTCGACCAATTTGGGGAACAATCATTACTACTAGCGAGGTTCAACTTCTATCCATGTTGTTCTAGACCTGATTTGGTTCTTGGAGTCAAACCTCATACAGATAGATCAGGAATCACAGTTCTACTGCAAGACACGGAAGTGGAAGGCCTTCAAGTTCTGATAGATGACAAATGGGTCAATGTCCCCACAATACGTGGTGCTCTTGTTGTCAATCTTGGCGATCAAATGCAGCTATAGCACATGGCTCTATCTTGGTGATCAAACCGGTTTTAAAGTCTAAGGACTTGGTGATCATATCGGTTTTTAAGTCTAAGGATTAAAATACCCATAATCTAAAATTCAAGGGAGAATAATAAACTTATTTTTTGTTAATAATGGACAGAAATTTATTAGAAGGATTAAAGTGAACATTTAAGAAAATTTAGGGGTTGACTTGCGTGTTTTTAAAATGTTGAAAGTAAAGCGAACATAATCTATATTCAAGAGCCCAATGCATAGGGTTGTGACAAACACAGAAAAGTTGAGGATGTCTGTGGCTATGTTTAATGAACCAGAACCAGAGAACGAAATTGGACCAGTGGAAGGCCTAATAGATGATACACGGCCAAGGTTGTACAGAAATGTTAAAAATTATGGTGAGATCAATTACAGGTGCTACCAAGAGGGGAAGATAGCACTTGAGACGGTCAAAATTGCAGATAATTCCGATCAGAAGTGAGACTATTTCATGTTTGAATTCCCCATGACAAGAAAGATCTTCACTAGCCAATTTTAACAAGCAAAGTTAATGTTTCTGCTTAATAATCAAATTATGGAAAGATGATGTATGATTATTCTGTTGTGAAATCATGATTAGCCATATATATAAATTTCTGGAAAAATATCATAATACCATGCGTGCAAGACATTCTTTAAGTTATTCAAATGTATGATATAGGGTGTGATATAGCTTTCTTCAATTTATTTTAAAATTAAAATAATGTTTTTTTTAAAGAATTTTTACTTTTTTAAAAAAATGCTTATCTAATTATTTAAAATTGTTGATTGTCGTACATGCTTTTTAGTAAAAAAGCATTTTTTTTCCTTTAAAAAGCAAAAACATATCCTCAGGACTTAAACTACTTAAATTTGTTTTATTTTAATTCTAAAAAGTTAAAAAGTGACAACAGAAGAACTAACATAAAATCACAGATAAAATTATGTGGAGGCTTAATGCCTGGAAGGCTAATTTCCTTTCTTTAGTAGGTCAATTAACTTTGTGTTCTTCAATTCTAAGTTCTATACCCACTTATGCCATGCAAACAACTTTCTTACCATCTCCTGTGTGTAATCAAATTGATAGCCTTTGCTGTTGTTTTTTGTGGGGAGTTGTTGATGAACGAAAACTTCATCTTTGTAGATGGGATCATGCTTGCCATCCTAAGCTATCTGGTGGACTTGGTTTATATTCTGCTAGTAATTACAATTTGGCTTTCCTAGCCAAAATTGGCTGGGGCCTAGTTAATAATTCTAATGAACTCTAATCTAGAGTGTTGCAGAGTAAGTATAATTATGGAATTGATCTAATTCCTACGGTTTGTCTTCAAAGAGGTTGCTCAAATTTATGGAAAGGAGTTTGCCGTGCTTGGAATGTGGTGGAAAGAAATATTGTTTGGCGTATTGGGGATGGTACTTCAATTAAATTTTGGGTGGATAAATAGTTATTTCCAATTGATACTTTACAAGAACATGCTTTGGTTCCTATTTCGGATTATATGTTGAATGAGACGATGTCAGAATTTGTTAATTTTGAAGGCTGTTGGGACTGGCCTAAGTTATTCTACTTACTCCCTCCAGATATTTGCAATTATATTGCTAGTCTTGCACCTCCTTCTCACTTGGCTGGTTTGGATACTCCTGCTTGGAGTGCTAGTCAAGATAGGAATTTTACTATTAAATCTGCTTATTTTCAGTTTACTCAGCTTCCCCTTATGCACCCTGATCCGCTTTATCGCCTCATTTCGGGTGGAAGGGCATGGAATGCATTAAGGTCTTTCTTTGGCAGGTGGCATCAAGATCATTGCTTATAAATCATTCTCGCTGGTTTTGTCAAATGGCTGCTGATCCTTCTTGTACGAGATGTAATGTTGGTCTCCATGAAACAATCATGCATGCTCTTCGAGATTGTCCTATCTTGCATGGTTTCTAGTCTAAGCTTGTGGATCCTATTTAGTTTCCTAAATTTTATACTATGAATGTGCATGATTGGTTGTTGAAAAATCTTTCCCATAAAGGTAGCAGTGATGAAGGATGGTCAATGATATTTGGTTCTCCAGTTCACTTTCTTTGGCGTGTTCGCAATGAAGAACTCTTTCGGTTAGCAACTCCTTCTATCAAAGACATGCTTGAGTGTTTTTGGTTCATTTTCCAAAGGCAGCATCATCACTATGCAGTTTATGCTTCAGTTGCTTCTTCCAATGGTCCCACGTTATTGCATGTTCATTGAGAGTACCCTATGAAGCGTTGGGTCAAGGTTAATTGCGATGGCTCGATGTTGTAGGACCTGAAGGCAGCGTGTGATGGGATGATTCGCAGTGCCATGGGTGATTTTATTGGTAAATTTGTAGCCAATTTAGGCTCTTGTCCTGTAACCATATCAAAGTTGTGGGGAGTTTATTATGGTCTTCTTTTGGCTTGGAATAAAGGTTGGCGTCAAGTGGTGCTTGAGATAAACTCGTTTAGTGCTATTGCTCTCATCCATAACACCAATTTTGATCGTCACCCCTATGCTTCTGTTCTAAAACATGTGTAGTCTTTTCTGCAATGTGCTTGGGTTGTAAAGATACGACATATTTATCATGAAAGGAATCATGCGGTAGACTTTCTGGCTTCCTTAGGGCATGGGCTTCAACTTGGAGTTTGTTTTTATGATCTTCCTCCTATTGGTTTGGCTTCTTTTTTGAGGGAAGGTGTTGCTGGGATTTCATTTCCTAGACTCGTTGCTTAGTTTCTCTTTATTTGGGTGTTAACCTCATTTACTCACAAAAAAAAATAAAGCATGAAAGCAACGAGATAAAATAATTTGATGGAGCTAACATAGTGATTAAGTTGTGTGGTCTAACTTGCCTTTTTTAGGGGCGGTGGTTTACAACACTTGTAGCATGAAAATATCGAAATAAACAAATTTGGACTTACAAACTCAATCGAAAGAAAAGAATAATGTTTGGTCAATGCATTTTTTGTGACATATTATGTGATGTATATAAAAAAAAAGTAAAAAAAAATTATAAAAATATTTGCATGATGGTCCCATATAATTATTGTTTATTTTGTTCAATTTTTTTTTTGGCTAGCAAGTTATCAGCATATTACCAGCATTTTTAGCAAAATTACCTGTATTTTGAACAAATTTACCAACATCTCACATGATCATTATTATTTTTGTTCAAGTTTTTTTTTCAGAAAGTTACCAACGTTTTGGGCAAATTAACTAACGTTTTAGACAAATTTACCAGCATTTTGGAAGAATTTACTAACATTCTATATGATCATTGTTAGTTTTGTTTAAGCTTTATTTGTCCATAAAGTTATTTTGGCAAATTTACCAGCATTTTGGACAAATTAACTAGCGTTCCACATGATCATTATTACTTTTGTTCAAGTTTTTTTTGTCCAAAAAGTTACTAATATTTTTGGCAAATTTACCAGCGTTCTACACAATCATTGTTACTTTTGTTCAAGTTTTTTTTTGTCCAAAAAGTTATTAGCATTTTTGGCAAATTTACCAGCACCCCATGATCATTGTTACTTTTGTTCAATTTTTTTTTTCAGAAAGTTACCAGCATTTTGGGAAAATTTACCAGCGTCCCTTTTTTGTCCAGAAACTTACTAGCATATTACTCAAAATGCTGATAAATAAGAGTTTTTTGTAATTTTGTTTGTTCAAAAATTTACCAGCATATTGTTAAAAACCTTGCTAAATGCTAGTCTTACTTACCAACATTTTCAGCAATATCCTGGTAAGTAACATTTTGGATAAAAGTCACTTGACAAAAAGAATAATAATTATGTGGTACCAAGCTTTTTGTCACTTTTTTTCGCTTTTTCCGTATGCGTCACGTATGTATCATAATTTTGTACGTCCCTCTATCATTACTCGAAAGGAATTATTAATGAGAACCGATACATGATTAGTAACTTCAGTCATGTGTCAAAGATCACATGGAAACTAACAAGGTGTTGTTGGTTGAAATAAAAGGGATTTGGATTTTTTAAACATAAAATTTTGAATTTGATTTTAGAATTTATATGAATAAAATAAATAATGTTAAGAAGGGATTCTTATTTAAACATTTGATTACATTTCGAGAAATTAATCTGTGATCTCTCAAATGAGGGAATAACCAATAAATCAAAAAAGATCCCATGGGAAACATGTACGAGAGAGCCCTCTTGTACCCCACATCCAAAATCAATGATTTGGTGAAGGATAATTTGGTCTAGTCATGCTTGGAACCATTGCATGGTTTGGTCAAATAATTGCAAAATAACTCCTACATTGCTTACATCACTCTTTTAAGAAATTGCAACTTGGGTCTCCTTATTTTATATCCTGTTCTAACTTGCTACACACTCCGACAATTAATCAGAGGAATGAAGGGAACCATAAACAACTTTTTCTTTTCTGGTTGACAACCGTGAACTAAACATATAGAACTTCTAATAGCCTTTAAACATATTTGTATTTTCATTCAAACAAGATAATGGTCCATCTTTTACTCAATCTACGAAACATTTTTTCAGCAAATATCTTCAATCCAGGCTCAATTCATCGAAGGCCAATCTCTCATGCTTCTAGCCCAAATACAAACTTGCTCCAAGATCCCTTTTCTTTATATTTGATTTTCTTTTGCCATTTTTTGCTTATGATTCTAAATGGGCTTTTTCCCCCCTTTTTGATTGATAGGATCTTTTTACTTGTGTTCTATTCAAGAGAGAAATTGTGAATTAAGATTTGTTTATGTTACCTAGTTAAATAAAGTTTTGATTTTTTGTGGTGGTATGTGTTTATTTTTGTGATTGTTAGTGCGGTTTTAGTGATCCCTAGTGCTTTTGAGGTATGGCATGGACTAATAAGAGGAAATAATTTACTGGAAGCGTCAACTATGACCATGAAGGCATCACCAACTCACTCATTTCAATCTCAGATCATTATGTTAAAAATCGATTTCTAAACAATAAAAACACATATAGGTGACAAATCATTAACCCAAAAAAATCACATATGGGTGAGAAATTGGTAATCAAAGAGCTGAATCCTTGTTAGACACTCAGTGTTGATGTTCATTCTCCTCCGTATTTTTGTTATCTATTTTTGATAATGTCCCCAGTTCTTGGTTTGCTAGGCACATAGATCTGGGTTAAAAGATAACATTAAAGAAGATAAACACATAGATCTTGTTGATGAGATTTAAATCTTGGGTTTAAAATGTTTTGAGCATATATAATAGCTCAATGAAATCTTATATCAATATAATGCAAAGATCCCTTCTGATATAACACCAAAATTTACATTATGATAAAGATAAACATTTATATGGACCAAGTCCTCTATTCATCCCTGGACATAAATTTCTGGAACCCAATCACGAAGCAATGTGATTGTTGTAGAAAATTATGTTGAACATTAGTATTTTAGCTTTAGGTAATAAGAATAAAAATGACAATAGCAACAATAAGAAGTAGTAGTAGAATAAGGTTACCACGAATCGTGCAAAGCACTGTCCTTAAGGGTTTAATTCCGCCCTACCCAAAGCTATGCTCGGTGGAATGGCGTTGACGGTTAACCCTCCAGGATTAGACGTGGGTCTCCACAGGAACTCGTCCACACGATGATCCCGGTACGTTGAGCAGCAGACCTTGCAAGAAGCAGAAAACGCAGCAGAAGCAGTGGGGGTAGCTTTTATTGCGCAGAAGAGAGAATCGAAAGATGGTTGTGTTTCACGATGATCCCACATGCGCGTGGACGAGACGCGACGGGGCGGGGCGGGGCGCGCGTGTGTGTATTTAACTAAGGCCCATGTCCACAATGCTACCTCAATACCATAAGGTATTTACCAGTTAAATACCATCATATATAAATGCTTATTAAAACATTTTCATGAGCAATGTGGGACTTCTTCCGTAGCTAAATACATATAGACAAACTAAGTTTGAAACACACTAAGACCCATATATATATACAATAGTGATGACCCTGATGTTCACCATGGCATAAACATTGTCGTCGACAAGTGGTGGCGTGCATCCACTTCTTCCACACCTGGACAAGGCTGCCACCCCCTCCCTGTGGCTAGCATCAGGGTCAAACACCTCCGCCCAGTTGGTAGACTTGGTTGTCAATGAACCACTCACCGCCGATGATTGTTAATATCCTACGGTTGAGAAAACAAGGGGATCCATCTGTAAAAATAAACACTTTTGGAGGTCTCAAATAATTTCAATACTAAAAAGAGTGGGTGCATTGTCAGCCGTAAGATTTTAATTAAACATCATTTGACGGTGGATAATTGCGAATGATGACATGCTCCAAAAGATGTGAGGCCCAACATATCCTCCGCCCAATAATTTATACAGCTCAATGGAGCATCTTCCGGGACATCCCCAGTTGTCAGTGACACCCACGTTGACCCGCCTCTTGTACCTCACTTCGTCAATGCGCCGCAGCTCCGCTAAACTTTCTTATAGAAATAGAATACTACAAACTTAATATATGATATATTTAAACCAGCTCCCTTCAATAGCTTGAACAATTTTTTTCTTCTGGGAAAATCTTACAGGGACAACAGGCGGTTAATTACATTCACACGACAAGTAATTTTCTCGGTACACATTAATGCATTATTAAGACGTATTAATCAAGGTTATGAAAAAAGTCGCAAAAATTCAAAGAATTATCTTTCACAAGGCATCTGGGGTAGGAATGCATATTACAAGTATAGACTAGTTTCTTAAGGCATTTAGTATCACTGTCTCAGCATTGTACATGATCACAACAGTTTAAGTGATCACATCCGGCTTTCAGGTGAAACCAACTAAGTGAATATTTTCATTTTAAAGTCATTCCTAGAGATATCAAACTTTTATCTAAAGATTCTAAATGATCTTAACTCTGTTGCACTCACTGAATATCTCTCTTCAGGTTCAGAACTCTCAAGTCTACATTCGATGCCATGAATAACAAAGGGACTTGAAATATGAACATCTGAGCTCCATTCAATGCCAATGCAGCAAGCTAGACATAGAAAGACAGCAAAAAATTTTGCTAAGTTACAATATCTGAGAATTACAACACCATTTCTGCTTTTATTTCAATCAAACAAAGCAGTAGAACTTCTAGAAAGATTGAATATGAAATTTTAGAATCAACAGACTTATTTACACCTACTAACTGGATATACCGGGCCTGCTACTTGCCAATGAGATGGAAATCTTAGAAATCAAGTTGATTTAGTGTCCACAGTATTTGAAACATGCGATGCCACATTACTATCTTCAGATTTCTCTGGCAACATGGACCTCTCTGGCAGAGCACGGACCTGTTCTTCATTTTCAAATAGTTGCTTTCGGTAGATACTATGCAAACGGCCAAAAACCTGCTTCTTCAATGATTCAAAAGCCAGGTCCAATCTATGTAGTTGCTCCATGGCATTCGAATTATATAAGAACAAACCATATTGTATAGATCAAAACTATCCCCCACAGTATTCTCCACCAAACTCAACAAAGGCTCATAACCCCTTGTGTTGATCGGTGTTGTCTCCAACCCCAGTTTTTGTAAAACTCTTCCTGTGATGTGTGTGATAAACTGTGATCCAGCGGCATGCCAATCATGTTCGGCACATGACGTTTCAACCATTCGGCACCCTTGATTAGCAAAATTTTTTTAAATTATTAGCCGATCAAATTCTCCTATTTACGTGACTGTTAGAATAATAGGTATGAGCGTCAAATATGTTTGCTAAAATGGTAATATATGATTAAATAATAATATAAAATTAATTTATATTATCAGTACATATAAATTAAATTATATTTTTTATTACATTAATAATATCATAATACATAATTGAGGGCTGTGTATTTACACCAACAGTTATTGAAATTAAATTTCATATTATTACGTCATTTAAGTTAACAACATGTAACTCGCCATAAAAAAAGAAGTTAACAACATGCAGTAAGTTAAATTCACTAAATAACATGACATATCAATACAGAGAATTTAATTTTCATGTACTAAATATATAAAGTAATTTTATATTGTCATCTACTAGGAATGAAAAAAAAAATATCATGTTATATTTTTAAATTTTAAGTTCATAAACCTGTCTAGAGACTGTGTTAGATTGTTTTATTAGAAAAAAGTAATATTTAATAGTTAATTTTATGTAGAGAATAATATATATTTTTTAATTTTTGTTTTCAACGAAAAATTTAAACAAAAGTTACAACATATGAAAGAAAATAAATATGTTACAATCAAAATTCAAGAAAAGCACATATATATGCCTAACATAATATCTACTATAATATTTAAACATCTAATTAAGTAAAAAAATTTACAAAAAACTAAACGTTTTAGGGGCGAGATGGGGGACTGCCCTTTTACTATAGGAGGAGCCACCCCTGCAACTGTTTATAATAATATAATAGTTTCTTGAATTCCTATCCTATTAAATAATAATATAAAATTATTTTACATTATTTACGTATAAACTTTTTTTTCTTTTGGTCATGAAATTGTTTCTTTGGTCAATGCTACTGTAACTTTATTATGTTTGTTTACATGTTAACTGTGCGAGGTTAACCAGACCAAATAATTTTTTGTATTCAGGTCACCAAAAATTCGGATCCAGACGGACCGGGGCATATGAGTTTTATTTGTGTTCTTGTTGGCCCAACCCAATCTGTTTTGGGAAAATTTGAATTGCTTTGTCCAGAATCTTAAAAACAAAAAACGGTTTATTTGATGCTGACCCAAAAAAACAAAAATATTGGTTTATTCGAATCAGCTTTACGCAAAATGCATTAATTCAGGCATTTGGTAGCCTTTATTAAGTGCAAATATTTAATATTTGTGAAGTTTTCCCATATTACTGTAACTAGGTATAATTTTTTAATATGTTACATAAATAAGGTATAATAAGTGACTTGTACATAATTATATAATTGGTCTTACATATGGCCCATTTTTTTTCATGAAAAAAAAAAACATGATAGTTGGGATTTCAGGGAGAAGGACCGTCAAGAGTTAATTAAAAAAAAGATTTTCTTATTGAAAAAAAAGAGAGAGTTGATGATTCAACAATTTACATTTATTAAATTACATTTATAATTTCAATCGTGTTATAGAGTGAAACATGTTTTACATCTAATAATTTTTTATAAATTTAAAATAATTTAACTAGCATATATTTTATTTAATCCAAATTCAAGTATATTAAAATTATGATATGATTTAAAAATTAATAAATATCTTTTTTAGTTCTAACATTTTAAAGTTGACATCAATTTAGTTTTAATATTTTGAATTTTAACATCAATTTAGTCCTATACTAATGATTTGATAGAAAATTTGATTTTACAGAAAATTTATTATGACTAAATTGATATCAAAATTTAAAATATTAAGACTAATTTTATGTTAAAATTTAAAATATTAAGACTAAATTAATATCAAAATTTTTTTTAAAATTGAATTGATATCAACTTCAAAGTGTTAGGATTAATTTAATGTTAAAAAATTTTAAAATCAAATTAATATCAATTTTAAAATATCAGGATTAAAAAAATTATTTACTCATTTAAAAACTTTGAACAGATATTCTCTTAAACATATTAAAATTTTATATTTTTTTTTGTTATTTCATATACAATGGTGATAAACTCATCTCTCTGCGTCACAAAAGTCATCTCAAAAAGAATATTTCTTCAAAAATTTTGATCAAACCACCCATAATTTGTTTACTGTCATTCATATACTGTTTTTTTCTCTCTCTCTTCATTTTTTTTTTTTTTTGTAAATTTGTGCACAAAACTTCTGTATAGAAGTTTAGGGTTTAGAGTTTAGAACAAAGATCTACTGATAGCCATTATTGTTTTAACCCTTAAATTGACAAGAATGAATAATTTGTATCTAAAAAAATTTTCAATTCAATGGCAAAAAGGACGCTCACCATGACTGGACCTTTGCCCCAAGATCCAGCATAAACTGACCCTCTGTACAGCAGTTAAAGAAAAAGCTATACCCTGATGCCATTCTAAGCCCAAGCGTGGAATTGCAAGGTGTGATGATGACCAGTGACAAGTTATGTAATAATGTAATGTAAACTTAAATCATTAAAATATATGGGTTTCCATAAAAATTAACAAGATATCACTCTTGAGCTTGAGCTCTTATACTTCTAGAGTTTCCCACAGCAAAATCTAATAATAAATAATTGACATTGGTAAAACTTTCATATGTGAAAATCACACAGCTGTTAAAAATAAGAGGATTCATATTTGCCAAAATGTTCTGTAAGAAACCCTCTTGGAGTGATATTGAATGTCAGTCGTAGGCATCTTAATTTTTTTTAATTAAAAAAATGCTTTTATTATCCACGACGAACTTTACTTTTTTATTTTTTTTTTTGACGAGATGATAAATTATTCTTTTGGTCCACACATATTCAGGTGTTTTTTTCATCTCTCTTTCTCTTTCATGTTTTACACAAGTGGCGTAGCGAAGAGTTAACCAAAAACAGAAAAAACATGTAACAAAGAAGAAAAGCCATAAGGCACCGCCCTTGCCTTGGATTGCACCAATGAACAATTAATATTTTAATACACACACTTCATCAAAAATATTTTAATATGCACGCATCAGGATCACGAGTCTGATATTAGCAAAGACCAAAGATTTAACCGAAAATAAAAAGTGTACGAAAGAAGAAAAGTCGTAAGGGACCTGAACATCCTTTCATTAGCAAAGTTCACCCATCAAGAGAAGCATAAATGGCCGGCAATCTGCTCGTTTCGGAGGAGATATCACTGCCCAAGAGCGTCCAAGAACTGTCCATGGATGGTGATGAGCCACCACCAGAGTATGTAGTTAAAGGAAATAATAGCATCGGGTCAAAAGATTCTTCATTAGTGATTCCAATACCCATCATTGATGTGAGTCTCCTCTCATCATCAGAAGGTGAGCTAGAGAAGCTAAGATCTGCTCTCAGCTCAGCTGGATGCTTCCAGGTGCGGATTTGTTAGAAAATCTTTGTTGGAACTTTATTATTAGTGTATTATTGTAGGTCCAGTTTACTTGGAAAAACATGGTTCATTGACTGCTACTTACATATGCCTGAAAGCGCCATAGGTTAATTATATATTATATGGCTGTAAAAATGGACTTTTAGTGCTCATCGAAAAAGTTACTAAGCCGAAAAAACTTGTGAATTTTATGTGATGCAGTTCTAAACTTGAGTGAAAAATGGCCACTCCAACTTCAACTTAATCTTAGAGTTAGGTCAATACATAGCCCCACCCTTCACCATAACAACTGTGTAGATTCCTAAAGCAATTTTCGTTTTCAACGCTAATCTAGGCAATCCTGTTATATGTTCCCATATAAGAATATAGGTAGGCGATTCTCTTGTGCAAATTGTACATGACTACACTACACTATGTGCACATCCCTGGCATTGACCAGATCATTTTAAAAGCGTAAGAGATTAAAAAAAACCTGATAGATGGTAAAGGTCTAGTTGGTTTAACTTATAATTGAATTACTTTTGACAAAATTAACTTGAAAGGATTACTTTTAAAGAAATTATAGTTAAAAAAATTGATTTATATTTAATTTGAATATATTAAGATAATAATTTTTATTTAGATAAGATAAAGTAAAATTATTTTAGTTGTTAATATGAAGGTAATAAAAAAATTTTATTTCAAAAGTATTTCTCCCAAAATAAAAGCAACTGCAAAAATATTTTTACTTTTACCCTAAAAGTATTTTTAATTATTTGCAAAGTACTTTTCATGACAAGAAAAAATTGCCAAACACACTTATTTATTATGCAATTTCATTCTTAGGCCAACAAAAATACTTTTAGGGCTCCTAGCTCCAAACCAAACAAGCTCAAGATGTGCACATAACTGGTCATATGCAGATTACACATGAGAAAGATCCTTCCTAAAGAAGGGAATATAACAAACTCTTTCAACTGCAGTATAGTATATCACTATATTGCATATCTAAGTATCATGTGGTCCCAGATGTTGAAAAATGAGGCGATCATAAAGTTTAACACGACATCGCTATTATTGCTTTGCCAAGTAAACTCAGTCTTATACCAGCGTGGGAATGCAGTCTCATTCATTGAAAAAGTCTAGAACTGGCTTCAGGTGTCATTTTCCAAGTTGTGAGTATTTGTTTCTTAATTGGGGGGGTGTTTCAAAGATAAATCTAGCCATTTTTAGATCTTAATCTTTATTGCACCAAGAAGGCAAAATTTTGCATCTCAACATGTTGATAGTTGATAGGTAAACATTAATCTTATATGCTTTTCAGCGTCTCTTTACCAAAGATCTGCTTATGTAAATAACTTTAGAGTTATGTTAGATAAATATATTTTGCATAAGACACCGTGCTGATCCACATCCTATCCGTGCTGATCTACACTTCATTCATTATTAGAAGGGGTATGGATTGGCACAATATCCGATGCAAAATATATTCACCAAACACACATGCAGCAAATAAGTGCAAGTAGTTGGATGGAGTATAAATTGGCACGGTATCTGACACAAAATATGTTCACCAAACATGTGGCATGCAACAAACAAGTGCTAATAGATATCAAAAGAAATTCTTACATAGTCGGAGAACACCACGTGGCTGTGCTCCCGGCTAATTATGTAAGTGCATTTTCATGGGATTGTATGTTAGTGGTGGGTCCCATATAAAATACATTTACATCATTAGTCCGGAAGCACAACCACATGATACTCCTGAACCATGCAAGTATTTCTCTAGATATCAGTGCTTCAATGCTTTGTTCGTATAAAACTTCTGACTACAGTCGACATTGTCTTGCTAACAGGCGATTGGTCATGGAATGACAAGTTCATATCTTGACAAAATACGTGAAGTTGCAAAGCAATTTTTTGCACTACCAGTGGAGGAAAAGCAGAAGTATGCCCGAGCTGTTAATGAATCTGAAGGGTATGGGAACGACAGAATAGTTTCAGAGAAGCAAGTCCTTGACTGGTCCTATCGCTTAACTCTTCGAGTTTTTCCAAAAGAAAAAAGAAGGCTTTCTCTTTGGCCAGAAAATCCTCGTGATTTTAGGTACTACTCTTTTCTCTTGGTGAATTAAAATGTGTATAAACTCTTTGACACCTCTTCCCCTGCGCCATTCACAGTCCATAATTTCATTAGCATAATCATGTTTTCAATCGAATTTCCAATTCACAAGTTGCATGTGAAGCAAATCTGCATATATCTAAATCCTAATATGAAAAAAATGTTCAGTAAACATATTTTGCATTGAACACCGTTTTGATTTACACCACATCCACCATTGGATGGGGCATGGTTGGAATCCAAGTGAGATTGACATTCCATCCAATGGTAGATAAGATGTAAGTTAGCAGATGCAAAATATGTTCATCTAACATAACTAACCTAATATGTTGACTTCATCATGTATCTCAGTTAGTCCATGCATACCTAAATGAAAGTAATTAGCACTAAAAACTGCCAGATTGTAATTAGTATGAAGATTTCTTTAGGGTAGCCTTCTACTATAAACTGAGAAAAATACTTGTAGTGTACTAATAGAGAGAAATTATTGAGCTTGATTTTCTTAATATTTATGCAGTGAGATATTAGAGGACTTTTCCACCAAAGTGAAGTCAATGATGAATTATCTCTTGAGAAGCATGGCAAGGTCACTGAACTTGGAAGAGGGTAGCTTCTTGGACCAGTTTGGGGAACAGTCATTACTGCTAGCGAGGTTCAACTTCTACCCATGTTGTTCTAGACCTGATTTGGTTCTTGGAGTCAAACCTCATACAGATAGATCAGGAATCACAGTTCTATTGCAAGACACGGAAGTGGAAGGCCTTCAAGTTCTGATAGACGACAAATGGGTCATTGTCCCCACAATACGTGATGCTCTTGTTGTCAATCTTGGCGATCAAATGCAGGTATAGCACATGGTTCTATCTTGGTGATCAAATCGGTTTTTAAGTCTAAGGACTTGGTGATCAAATTGGTTTTTAAGTCTAAGGATTAAAGTGCATATAATTCAAAGTTTAAGGGAGTATAATACATTTATCTTTCATTAATAATGGACAGAAATTTATCAAAAGGATTACAGTGCATATTCAAAAAAATTTTAGGGGTCAATTTGTGCGTTTTTAAAATGTTGGAAGTAAAATATACATGGTATAGAGTTTAGTGTGGTAAAGCAATTTTTTACTGCATAAAATTAATTTATATTCTGGTTATTTTATTGTTTTTATGTATAGGAGTGTCATTAACTTGATTTTGATATGGCGTTAGTGTTCGTCTGGAGAATGCTTAATGTGGTTGGGTATTGTTATGCAGATCATGAGTAACGGAACATTCAAGAGCCCAATGCACAGGGTTGTGACAAACACAGAAAAGTTGAGGATGTCTGTGGCTATGTTCAATGAACCAGAACCAGAGAACGAAATTGGACCAGTGGAATGCCTAATAGATGATACTCGGCCAAGGTTGTACAGAAATGTTAAAAATTATGGTGAGATCAATTACAGGTGTTACCAAGAGGGGAAGATAGCACTTGAGACGGTCAAAATTGCAGATAATTCTGATCAGAAGTGAGACTATTTCATGTTTGAATTCCCCATGACAAGAAAGATCTTCACTAGCCAATTTTAACAAGCAAAGTTAATGTTTCTGCTTAATAATCAAATTTTGGAAAGATGATGTACGATTATTCTGTTGTGAAATCATGATTAGCCATATATATATATTTCTGGAAGAACATCATGTTACCCTGCGTGCAAGACATTCTTTGAGTTATTCAAATGTAAGATGTAGGGTGTGATATAGTTTTCTTCAAATATTTTAAAATTAAAATAATGTTTTTTAAAAGAATTTTTACTTTTTTTTAAAAGAAAAAGTTATCTAATTATTTAAAATTGTTGATTGTTGTACATGCTATTTAATAAAAAAAAAAAAAGCGCATAAACGTATCCTCAGTACTCAAACTATTTAAATTTGTTTATTTCAATTCTAAAAAGTAAAAAGGTGGTAACAGAAGACGTAACATGAAAGTAACGAGATAAAATAATTTGATGGAGCTACTATAGTGAAGGGATGGATTTTTTTAATTGAAAATTTTATATGATAAAATTATATATTAATTTTTATTATTGATTTTCATACGTCATATATTAAAAATTATATGTTAATTTTTATATAATTTTATATTTTTAATCAATAATAAAAATTAACATATAATTTTGTTATATGAAATTTTTGATTTAGAGGATCACTCCCATGCAGTGATTAAGCTGTGCGGTCCGTGCGTTACTTGTCTTTTTTTAGAGGCGGCCGTATACTACCCGTGTAGCATGGAAATTCCGAAATAGACAAAACTGAAATTGATTTGTACTTGCAAACTCCGCCGAAAGGATGTATTAATGAGAACCGATACATGATCGCTACCTTCGGTCATGTGCCAAATATCACATGGAAGCTAACAATTGGTTTAAGTAAAAGAGACTTAGATTTTTCAATTATGAAATTCTGTATTTGATTCTAAAATTTACTTGTATAAAAATATATTATCAGCAAGGGTCCTTATTAGACACTTGATTAATCTGCCACCTCTCAACTGAGCGAGTACCTGATAAATCAAAAAAGATCACATGGGAAACATGTACAAGAGAGCCCTCTAATACTCCACATCCAAAATCAATTATTTATACAGCTCAATGGAGCATCTTCCGGGAAAGTTGTCGGTGACACCCACGTTGACCCGCCTCTTTCTCATAGAAATAGAATACTATAACCTTAATATATGATATTTTTAAACCAGCTCCCTTCAACAGCTTGAGATTGACAATTTTTTTCTTCTGGGAAAATGTTATAGGGGCAACAGGCGGTTAATTACATTCACACGACAAGTAATTTTCTCTGTACACATTAATGCATTATTAAGACGTATTAATCAAGGTTATTAAAAAAGTCGCAAAAATTCAAAGAATTATCTTTCACAAGGCATCTGGGGTAGTAATGCAAATTACAAGTATAGGCTAGTTTCTCAAGGCATTATCACTGTATCGGCATCGTACATGATCACAACAGTTTGAATGATCACATCCTGCTTTCAGGTGAAACTAACTAAGTGAATATTTTCATTTTAAAATCATTCCTAGAGATATCAAACTTTCATCTAAAGATTCTAAATAATCTTAACTCTGTTGCACTCACTGAATATCTCTCTTCAGAATCAGAACTCTCAAGTCTACATTCGATGCCATGAATAACAAAGGGACTTGAAATATGAACATCTGAGCTGAGCTCCATTCAGTGCCAATGCAGCAAGCTAGACATAGAAAGAAAGCAAAATTTTTTGCAAAGTTACAATATCTGAGAATTACAACACCATTTCTGCTTTTATTTCAATCAAACAGAGCAGCAGAACTTCTAGAAAGATTGAATATGAAATTTTAGACTCAACAGACTTATTTACACCTACTAACTGGATATACAGAGCCTGCTACTTGCCAATGAGATGGAAATCTTAGAAATCAATTTGATTTAGTGTCCACAGTTTTTGAAACATGTGATGCCGCATTACTATCTTCAGATTTCTCTGGCAACATGGACCTCTCTGGCAGAGCACGGACCTGTTCTTCATTTTCAAATAGTTGCTTTCGGTAGATACCATGCAGACGGCCAAAAACCTGCTTCTTCAATGATTCAAAAGCCAGGTCCAATCTTTCTAGTTGCTCCATGGCATTCAAATTATACAAGAACAAACCATAGTACAGATCAAAACTATCCCCTACAGTATTCTCCACCAAACTCAACAAAGTCTCATAACCCTTTGTGTTGATCGGAGTTGTCTCCAACCCCAGTTTTTCTAAAACTCTTCCTGTAGTGTGCGTGATAAACTGTGATCCAGCCGCATGCCAATCATGGTCAGCACATGACATTTCAACCATTCGGCACCCTTCACTAGCAAAAATGTCAAGAAACTGAGCACACCGTGATATTCTTGATTCTTCGCTTCCTATTCTGACTTTATCAAAAACAAAAGGAAGATCCTTCCACCCATTTTTTCCACTCTCTGGCCCAAACATGGGATGAGTGCAAAGAACATCAAAATAAGGTGGCAAATGCTGAAGGAAGAGGTTTCTAGGAAACTCTTTGACAGATAGTACATCAACAAACAATGTGCTTCTCTTCAATCTCTGCACAGGCAATGATTTAAGAACTCTATCCGTAGAAAGGATGGAAGTGCAAAGTAAAATCACTTCCGGATGCTGCTCGCAAAGATCATCTGCGTCACTGAAATAAGACACCCCCAACTCCCGAGCCACATCAGAGTAATCTGATCTAGAGTATGCTAACACCTCATGACCATGACGCACAATAGTTTTCGCAAGGAATTGACCAAAGTTGCCAAAACCAATGATCGCAATCTTGAGCTTTGAGTTCTCATCAGACCGGGCAGAACCGTTTGACATGTAACTGTTTAGTTGAGCAACATCATGGGATCTGCATATCAGCATAATAAAATGCAGCTATGAATTAGACCATTGTGCAAAAACCAACCCTCCCAAAAAAATAAAATAAAACAAAATAAAACACAAAAGCGAAAAACAGAAAGAGTTATAATGCTAACCGAATGGTCATTATTAATACATTGCTTTGCAATAAGCCTTGTTCCCATCACAAGAAAAAAATTTAGCCAATCCAAAATTATGTTGCTTACTCTCAACACATGGTATATATAGTCCCCCACAACACACACACACACACACACACACACACACTCTCAAAAACATCAAAACAAATGCCACATATAGCAAGTTCAAAATTAGAAAGCTGCAGAAATCACACCAATAAATTTAAGTTGCTTGTGTCCCCTAACAAACAAACACACACACACACACACACACACACACACAATCAAAAACATCAAAACAACATTCACACAATGTACCAAAAACAATTGAGATTATCAAGTTCAAATTTAGAAATACCTGGCATATTTGGAGGAATGCAGCATTGCAGATCCATTCTGAGTCCTCCTGAGCATGGCGTGGTCATTTCCATTCTGCTGCTGCAACCTGCCAGCATTCTCAAACAGCTGCTTCCTCACCACATCATGCAACCCCGCAATGAGCTGCTTCCTCAAGTCCTCAAACGCGAAATCCAGCTTCTCCAACATCTCCAAAGAGTTCTTATTAAACATGAACAACCCATAGTACAAATCAAAGCTGTCCCCAGCAGTGTTCTCCACCAGCCTCAACAAACTCTCATACCCCGTCGTGTTAATCGGCGTCGACTCCAACATCAACCCTTCCAGAACCCTCCCAACGGTATGCGTTATAAACTGCGACTCCGCAGCATAACGATCATGATCCTCGCAACTCATCTCCACCATCCTGCACCCTTCTCTGGCGAAAACGTTCAGAAACTTCTCACACCGAGAGAGCCTATGTTCCTCGTTGAGGATTCGAACCTTCTCGAAGACGAAGGGGAGGCCGGTCCAGCCGTAACGGCCGGACTCCGGTCCGAACATGGGGTGGGTGCAGAGGATATCGAAATCGGAGGGGAGGAGCTCGAGGAGGAGCTTCTTGGGGAATTCTTTGACGGAGAGGACGTCGACGAAGAGGGTGCTGCGTTTGAGGCGCTGGAGTGGGAGCGTGAGAAGGACGCGCTCCGTGGAGATGATGGAGGAGCAGAGGAGGATCACTTCGGGGTGCTCTTCGCAGAGGTCGTCGGGGTTTTGGAAGAAGGAGACGCCGAGCATTCGGGCGGCGGCGGAGCGGTCGGAGCGGGAGTGGGCGAGCACCGTGTGGCCCTGGCGGACGAGGGCGGCGGCGAGGAACTGGCCGAAGTTGCCGAAGCCGACTACGGCGACCTTGAGGCGCTGCGCGTTGCGGAACTCGTGGGCGAGCTTGGCCTCATAGTCGAAGAGCTGCGCGGCGTCGATGGCACGCACGCGGAGGGGTTTGTGCGGGAGGGTGGAGGAGGAGGAGGGGGGATTAGATTTGAGGGGGAATGGGCGGAGAGGGTGGTGGTTGAGACGGCGGAGGGTGAAATGCGGGGAGTGGTTGAGTGGTGGTGAAGGGTGGCAGGTTGAAATGGAGAGCATTGTGGTCGTCGTGGTGGTGAGGGTGAGTGGGGGGTGAGCGGTGGAAGGTGGAACGTGGAATGTGGTGGCTTCAGAGAAACAGAGACTCTGTTGAGAGTAGTAAGAGAATCAGAAGGGGTATTTGTAATGGGGGAGAATTGTGTTCACATATGCGAGCCAATATTCCTAAAAATTGTTTATTTAAGTGTATACGAGAAAGACAATAATTTTCTTGGGTTATCAATGTCAAAAAAAAAAAATCATGTTGGCAATTTTTATCATTTTGATTGAGATTGATTCTGACAAGTAACACTATCGCTCAATTAAATCATATCAAATGTAAAACTCTTTCAGTAGTACATGTAAAAGTTAAACATATTTGTTGAGAAGATTTTATATGATTAGATTAGTGTAACTAAAATTAAATTTTATTTTTATTGGATGACATTGTGAATTATATTGTTAGTGCAATGTTATATTGTCAGAAATTTTTATGATAATAAAGTAAGAGTTTAATTGGTATGTATTGATAGTGTAAAATAGTTTTACATTATCAATTAATAGAAATAGGAAAAAGTGAAAAATTATAGTAGGTCCCTCATTATAATGGGTGATTATTTGTATGAGTTGGTACTTTTCATTATTTTTATTGGCTGATAGTATAAAATTATTTTACACTGTCAGTACATTTAAATTAAATTCATAAAGTAATATAGCTAATCTATTTGTAACATATTTGGTTCTATTTTTGTAAAATTAATTCTACGTAAAATTGATTTTATTGGAATTAACTTACTTATGTTTAGTAATTTAATTTGAGAAGTAATTTATGTTTAAATAATATTGATCAAAATTACTTTTAAATATATAATTTATAAAGAAATATTCAAAATCAATTCTGATGAAATTAAGAAGTAAAAAAATTTCACTTCTACCTAAAATCAATTTTAAGATCATAATTAATTTTAAAATGAGAAACCAAATATGAATAAAAAAAATCAGAATTGATTTTCGCCTTTCAAAATTAATTCTTGGTATTTGAGCGTCAAAACATGCTATTATTCAAGAATTAATAGTATATCACATTCTTTACTATTAGCAAAATTTCTGACTCCCTACTATTTTTTTTATATATACAAATACAATATAATTGGTGAGATTTAAAAATAAGTGAAGGTATGTTGAATACAATTAGTAGAGCTTAATCTTATTATGAGTGTATTTAGATATAAATTGTTAAATTACCAAAAAAAAAAAAAAAGATGGAAGTTGTTAGATCTGTATCGTGAAGAGCCTGGTATTTAAATTAAAAATGTATCACCTGTAAATAAAAACAAAAAAAATCATTGACTCCCAATGATGCAAGATATACGTGATTTATGCATTTGCACGTTATTACCACCGAACATGTAATTCGCAATTATTTTAAGTGTGTACTATTTCTGTTTCTTTAAAAAAAAAAAAATTTCGGTTTACAATATTCGTGTTGTTTTCACACGTGTTGAAATACGCAGAAGAAGCGTGAGGCATGATGGCAATGCGAGCCGCCTCGTAGACTAGGGTACGATCCCACCCCAACCCACCCCCTTCCCCTCCCTCTTCCTCCCCATTCTCACCGACGGTGTTTGCTTCGCTGCATGCCTCTAAATGTCAGCACATACATTCTGCGACAGAGTTTTCCCTGCGGTGATAATTGCATCCGATTTGTCGCCAGACTTTAAAAGTGCCTAGCCCTGTCTAAAATAAGACAAGGACCTAATTGCAAATATTTTAGGCTCATTTCGTAATTTTAGACTGGGACCATTAAACGGCCACAAACTGGACGGAACCAACGTATAATTCACCGAGATTTCGAACAGTGCCTGGTGGAAATAGCCTGCAAGAGGACGCACATTAAATGGGGTCGTTATTGCACAAGGACACAAAATTACTTGATCTGTACTATTTTTTGTGCTGGACAGCACTTGATCTGTACTTAGTCAGTCCCGGTGTAAGAACAGTAGCACGACACCAAATCAATTATCCAGAAAGGAACCAATAGGTCCAATACAAAAAACAAAAAAAGAAAAAGAAATGCCAACAGATTGGATGGAATGAGTAATTCTTGGACAGATTACACCTACGATCTCAGGCACAGGCAAATAACACGAGACAGTGAGATTTGTTATATATAAATATAAATACCAAACAGAAAGAACAATTAGTGTGTAACATAGATATTTAAATCAACTGGTGGCAATTCTAAAAAGGACTCCAATTTGATATTTTGAGAAAATGTTAATTGAAAGGATAAATTTGACTATATTTAAAAAAAATTAATCTCCTTCTTCGATAATAAGAATTAAGAAGGAGGATATCTTTGATAAACAAAAAAAAAAACAATCAACTGCTGACATGTGCAAAAATAATTATAAAAATAAATGTATTTTTTGTATATCCCTCGTAATCTTAAAGGTATTACTATTAATTTGAATACCTGTAATAAATTGTACCTACCCAAAGAGTTCGTAAGATAATGAATCAAATCTCACCTCATTTGGAATGGTAAAATAGGATGAAATTGAATTTAATTTTATTAATAGTCAAATTTAATTATATTATAATTTAAATTCTTGTATTTAAAATAAATAAAAAAATTATAAAATTAAATTAATTTACATTATTTGAAATACATATAAAAATAAATTAAATTCTTTATCTTAATTATTTTACTCTTCATTAATATCATTTTTTGAGAAAAGAAAAATATTATTAAAATTAAAAATATTTTTGACATCAATTTTTAATATCAAATCTATTATATTAAAAATTATAAACCAAACTTATTTTAATCTAATTTACTTTTAAATCATTTTAAAAAATTAAATTCTATTCAAATTTTAATTTTATATTATTAAATAATTCCAAACCAGAGAATTAAATTTAATTTTTTGAATAAACTTAATTCCATGACTTTTCAAACAACTTGATAAAAATTTCGCACGACACAGTTGCACGAGAAAAACGCGTCACTAGCGGACCGCGAGGTTGTACTTTCATTTGGGCCATATATACCATTGAACTGGTTGTTCTGCAGTATTCGATTCGCTCGATAACACACCTTTGTAAGGGCGGCATAGGAATATTAAGATTTTGGCATTTGACAACAAAAGCCATACAACAAAGATTTGGTCACCAGAAATAAATATCAAGGAAATGAACTTTGGGTATGGCTAGTTTAATAAATCAAACAACATTTGAGCCGAAACCATTTTACAGAAGAGATTGTAAATATCATCGTCGTCGTCGTCGTCATCATCAACCTCCTCTTTACAAGGAAAATTTTCTCTGCATATTCAGCCTAATTAAGTATCTCAAAACTACGGATGAAACTAAATATACTGTTTGGTTTGGGGGAGGGATAGGGAAAGATTTGAAAAAAAAAAAGGAAAAAAAACAATAATAGGATCAGCATGACAGCTGAGTTAAGACCAACAAAGAAAAAGCATGGTAGGAGGAAATTGATGAACGATGCTCTTCTCTATCAAATTTCAGATCTTGAAGAGTAAGCCACCATGTGTAGCAAAGAAGGGAGCAAAGACAAGGGACTCAACGGCCATCAGCTTGATGAGGATGTTAAGTGAGGGTCCAGATGTATCCTTGAGAGGGTCCCCAATGGTGTCACCAATAACAGCTGCCTTGTGAGGATCTGACCCTTTTGGACCAAGGCTTCTTGCATGCTCCGATGCACCAGCCTATTACACCAAATATTCACAACAAAATCCACATCACTGATACATTAGACCATAATCAAATTAATCATGCACACCAAAGCAGAGTTCAAACTCTCCAATAAAATCTTTACCTCAATGTACTTCTTGGCATTGTCCCAAGCACCACCAGTGTTGGATGCAGAGATAGCAATCTGTAAACAGAGTACAGAAATATGTGTCAGAAGCAAACAATAATAAAAGGGACTAGAGCATATTTTACCAAAAATTAACAAGTAGCTTGTAGCAGTGCCGTGAATAGTTGCTCGGGATAAACAACTAAAATAAGAGTGTACTGAACATTACCTGTACACCAGACACCAGAGATCCAGCAAGGACACCAGAAAGTGTTTCCACTCCAAAGAAGATTCCGACGATAAGGGGTGTAAGCATGACAAGAGCTCCAGGTGGAATCATTTCTTTAATAGAAGCATCAGTGGAGATCTTAACACATGTAGCATAGTCGGGCTTAGCAGTTCCCTCCATCAAGCCCGGAATGGTATTGAATTGCCTGCGTACTTCCTCAACCATCTTCAGTGCAGCACTTCCTACACTCTTCATGGTCATGGCAGAAAACCAGTATGGAAGCATTGCACCCACGATCAAACCAATAAAAACCTTTGGAGTCAACACATCGACAGTTGAAATAGCAGCTCGGCTCACAAAGGCACCAAAGAGGGCCAGAGAGACAAGGGCAGCAGAACCAATTGCAAACCCCTAAAACAGAATACCAAGTAATCAGGCATCTACCAGGAAAAATGGTGTTACCATAAACTCAATAAATTAGACTGGAAGAAAAACTAAACCTTCCCAATAGCAGCAGTTGTGTTTCCTGCAGCATCAAGGGCATCAGTTCGCTCTCGGATTCTGTGACTCATCCCAGCCATCTCAGCAATACCTCCAGCATTGTCGCTAATTGGACCATATGCATCAATGGCCAATCCAGTGGCTATGGTGCTCAGCATCCCAAGTGCAGCAACAGCAATACCGTACATGGCAGCAAAACTGAAACTAACAAAAATACTAACTGCAATAGCAAAAATTGGGATAATGACAGACTTGTATCCCAAGGCAAGCCCAAATATTACATTAGTGGCAGCACCAGTCCTGCAGGAATCTGCAACATCTTGCACAGGGCTGCAAAAGCACATAGAAAAATTTATGTTAACAGCTAAATCTAATTACGCAAAAGAAGTAAAAAGTGCAAAATATGACCAAAAACCACTTACCTATATGCATTGCTGGTATAGTACTCAGTTACAAATCCAATTATGAGCCCTGCCCAAAGACCAACAGCAACACACAAAAATAGCTGCCTGCAAACCAAAATAAATCCCATGAATTACTCAGATAGAAAAATGTACCACTCATTATTTCGCAGATAGAAAATAACACATTCTTCAAGGATTGCTTCATCAGAAAAGTCATTTCGAACACAAGTTAACGAAACTTGCCAGTTCTTGACATCTTTCTGCACTCCAAAATTGAAGATAGTGAAGGAAGATGGGAGGGCAATCCAACTAACAATTGCAATCCCAACAGTCATCAATGCTGTGGAAATAATGAGCTGTCTTTTCAATGCCGGCTCAATTTCCTTTACAGCCCTGATCTCCAAAAAGTCAGTTGCAAATAAGGTGGTAAGCAAACAGACAAGGATCCCCACGGAACTGATGATGAGAGGGTATAACATAGCCGTCAACTCATGATTCACCCCAAAAGAAGAGATTGAAGCAACAACAAGAGCAGCACAGGATGACTCAGCGTATGAACCGAAAAGATCAGATCCCATACCAGCTATATCTCCAACATTATCACCAACATTATCAGCAATAACCTGAGTACACGAAGATAAATTCAGAATACGCAAAGGATTAACTTAAAAACATTTAAAAACCGAATAAGGGAAATTGTTTCAGGGTGCTTTTTCTTACAGCTGGATTTCTTGGGTCATCCTCAGGAATGTTTCTTTCAACCTTGCCAACAAGATCAGCACCGACATCAGCAGCTTTAGTATAGATACCTCCACCAACTCTGCCAAACAGAGCCATAGAAGACCCACCAAGACCATAACCAGTAATGGCCTCAAAAAGACCACCCCAGTCATCACCATAGTAGATCTTGAAAACATTGATGGCAATGTACAGAACCAAAAGACCATTTGCAGCAAGGAGAAATCCCATAACTGCACCAGATCTAAATGCAGTAATGAAAGCCTTTCCAACGCCCTTTCTTGCCTCCAAGGTGGTTCTTGCATTAGCATAAGTTGCAATTTTCATTCCAAGGAAACCAGAGATAATCGATGTGATGCCACCAAGCAGGAATGATATGGTGCTGAAAAGGGCAGTGGCAAGAGCTGGCTTACACATCTTAGTTTGGTCATATGTGCAAGGCTGGTGGTTTGTGCTGAATCCTTCCACAGAGCCAAGGAAAAGGAATATCAAGATGGCAAAAGCAGCCATGAAGATTCCCACATACTTGTATTCAGTGAACAGGAAAGAAGTTGCACCTGTTAATGTTCAAACAAGTAATAATTTAAAATAAGACGAGGAAGTAGAGACCAGCAGTTTAGAAATATCCAAAAAATTGAATATCAAGAAAAAGGTAGACCTCTATCAAACACCAAGCAATGGTTGACACTAACGCCAATTCTACTAAAATCTAGTAATACTAAATTGATAACAATCCATAGCTGAGAGGTTGTGTGAAGATATAGTCACTAGAGAAGAAATTACATTTGGTAATGAGTTCAAACTCTAAGAAGCAATTAAGAGTTTCATATAGGCAAATCTTCCCAATTTATTGGTGATGACAGACGGAAAATATGTGAACTGCACTAATAAAGAAAAGGGGGCTATGAGGTTTACAAATTAACCAGAGTAACTCTTTATCTATTATTTCTTTGATAGCTTCAAATTCGAACATAGGAAATCTCTGAAATGACATGGGTCTCAGAACCTCAAATCAACAATCATAGGATGACATGCTACACAAACTTTTTCAATAAATAGCACACACGCCTGCTCAAATCGAAAGATCAAATCTGATTACCTATGGAATTTAATAAACAGACAACTTTGCGAAAGTGACGTTTTTATCAAACGATGGATGACCTCCGTGTGATTTCCCATACCTAGTTTCTATGATGTAATAATTCTTGTGAGGCCAAAAAAACCATACAAGAGGCAAAGGAAAACAAAGCGGCAGCAAAAACAAACTAACGAAACGAATTTTGTTTGTGAATTACCATAAGATTCGGACGCGCGGTCCAAATTCCAGAATCAACATCGATCTTTTAATATTAACAAAATTAATAATAAACTCAATTATTCAAAGCCATGTTGCCGCTTAAGAATCTCAAAAAAAAAAAAAAAGAAAGAAAGAAAGAAGCAAGGTTAAAAATCACAGTTGAAGCTGTCACAGTCACACACACACACACACAACACTAAACACCAAGTACAAGAACAAAAAGGCCGCAAAGAACCCTACAGCTGAGGAAGGAAAATTCAAACCAAGGCCTTTCACAATCAAATTTCACATACACAACGAGATCTACCCACATAATTCAAATTCACACCCACCAATCGATTTCCTTTACCCTAATCATTTTTCGACACCAGGGACAGGAACACGCAGAAAAGAACTCATGGGTAGATCTCATAAACCAAAAAACACAAACTTTACAACTACAACAAAAAAACAATAAATAAAAAATATAAAAAAGAATTTTTGAAAGGCAGAGAAAGACCTTCGGAAATGGCGCTCTGGATTTCAGCGCATTTGAGAACAACGTTGTGGTCGTTGATGCCTTCTTCCTCTTCGATGAGGTAATCGTTGTAGCCATTCTTTCCCGCGGCGTTGGGAGAGGCGTCTCTGGCGGCGGAGAGCTTCACCTTGGAGACGAGCAGCCACTGGAAGAGGGCGAACCCTATTCCGATGACGGCGCACACAGGGATCAGAATCTCGGTTCCGAGATCTGGGAGTATCGCTGCCCCCATGGCTGCGAGTGTACACAACGAGAACTGAGTAAAAGAGAAGGAAAAAAGAAAAAGAAAGAAGAGAGTGTGAGAGAAATGAAAGGATGAATGGGTAAAGGGGGTGCGAGAGGAATTTATATTTGATGCGGTTGGAGGAGAGAGAGGGAGAGGTAGAGGGAGATCGGGGTGAGGGAATGATGAGAAACAGAAGAAGGTGTGTGGTTGTGAGAATATTATAGAAAAATAGAAAGAGGAAAAAGAAAACGAAATTTTTACCAAATAAGATGGATAGGAATGGAATATCATTTGTCCATTTCTTATTGCCAGATCTGATTTTTAGGGGGTGAAGACACACACCTGTTAAATTCTCTCACTCTTCTTAATTACACTCATTATTATTGTCTTTTTTTTATTTTAATCATTGGATGGATTTTTATTTGTAGTAAATGTTAGTGATTGATTATGTGTGTGTTTGTGGATTTGTATTTTAATCAACGGAAAACTAAATGGTAAAGAATTATTACCAAAAACAAAGCATATTTTATTTCGAAGGAATATTGAAAATGCCATGCAAAATTAATTTTAAAAATTATTACAGTTTAATTAGTAAATAAATTTATTTTTAGAAAAAAATATTAGGAACAAATATTGTTTGTTAATGCAAATTTTTTGTTCTTTAAGATCTCTTCCTAATTGTTAGAACATACATATGAATTATTAATTTCAAGACTTATTCAATATCTCTCTCTATATTAAAATATATGTGATTCTCTCCTTTTTTATTTATATACTATTTATCATATTTACTAAAATATAATATTTTTATAAAAATAATAATATAAAAAATTTCCTAAATTTTAACTTATTATTTTACATATCAAAATTCAAAAAAATTATTATTTTATATAAATAATTTTTATAAAAAATTACTATAGTACAAAATTATTGTTTAGCAAACTCAAACATAAAATTTAATTTTTAAGTTAATTCTAATTTCAACAGAATTTAAATTAAAATTGAAATTTTATGTTACAATACCAATTTTAATATCCAAACAGGTCATTAGTTATTTTTCAATTTCATGCAATTGAAATGTGAAATTATAGTTTAAATTTTATACATTATTCCAAATATAAAAATTGGAATTCATGGCCAAATTCCAATTCCAAAATCTAATTTTGTGCCAAACTAGTGTATTTCTTCGTGCATTGCATGAGTTGTTAAACATTTATAATGACAAATATATTATTTTTTTTATTACAATGATGAGCAATGTTACTCAATTAGAATAAATTTATTTAGATCTTTGACGAAAATTAAAAAAAGGATTAGATGAAATGTGTAGGTAGAATCTGCTTATTCATTGGAGAGTTAATAGTATATCATATTATTTTAAAAGCTTGAGTCTAATGAAAAGTTATGGCAAAATTGTTCAATGCTGCTTCTTCAAGTCATTATATCCGTCATATTTTACTAATCAAAAAATAAATAACATTCTTTATTAATACTAAAATATCAAATCTAATAGATAAATTTATAAGATTTTAATAAGAATTTATAGCATAAATAGTAAAGACCTTCTAAAATTTTTTGTCAATGTTTTCTCAAAATATAAAATCTATGATAGTTTTATTAATAAAAAATTAAAAAACATTGCTTATTGAATCTTAAAGTACTTAATCTAATATGTATAGTCATAAGATATAAATACACTAATGGAGTGTTGTAAGATTAAAAAAATTATTAATAATAATTTAAGCTATTTATGTTTTATTATCAAATTCAACAAATTATTTATTATAAAATTAACTATATACATAATATAATTTATAGATTTAAATTTATTATAAGATGATAATAATTATAAGATGGATAAATTATTATCTAAATTATGTATATGTTTGGTATTACCTGTTTGATATTACAATATTTATAAAAAAGTTGTTCTATGAGTAATTTCTTTTACATGCAAACGTTTTTGTCATAAATGATATTTTAATTAATAAGAACTTGTAATATAAGTTGTAACGATATAAAATTCTTCATCCTCTATTTCTTTAAGCAATTAAATCCATGGTATTTTTATTAATTAGAAAATAAATATTTATAAATTTAAATTTAATATAAATTAAAAATAATTGTAAGATAGGTAAATCATTAACTACGTAATGTACATATTTGTTATTATACACATGATGTATATATTTTGTATTACTCATTTGAGGTATTAAAATTTGTAACAAAATTGTTTCATGCCAAAATTATTTTGTTATGTGAGTATTATTGGATTAAATAATAATTTAAATTATTTATATTTTTCTTTACAAAGTTAAAAAATTACTGTAAGATTAAAATATAAATTTTTTACAATTATAAGATTTGTAAAAGAATCATTTAATGGCAAATTTATTTTGTCATGCAAGCATTATTGTTTTAAATAGGATTTTTATAAAAACTTAGAGCATAAGTTATAAAGTCTTCTAATATTTCCTAGCACTATTTTTTGAAATATAAAATTCATGATATTTTCATTAATCAAAAGCTTAAAAACATTGCTTATTAAAGCTTATTGTACCTAGCCTAATAGATATAAGTATACTATTGGAGCATTTTTAAATGCTTATACAATATGAGTATTGTGAGAATGGAAAAATTTATTAATCATAAATTAAATTGTTTATGTTTTATTATTAGAATTTAAAAAATATTTAGTATAAGATTAACAACATATATTTAGAATTTGAATTAAAATTGAAATTTTATGTTATAATACCAATTTTAATATCCAAATAGGCCATTAGTTATTTTTCAATTTTATGGAATTAAAATGTGAAATTATAATTTCAATTTCATACGTTATTCCAAATATAAAAATTGGAATTAATAGCCAAATTCCAATTCCAAAATCTAATTTTGTGCCAAATTTCAGGCGTCAAATAGGACGAAAAGATCATTTGTTCTTTCCAAATAGTACTTGTTATAAATGGAAGTTTTATATTGAATTTAAGTAGTTATTTATTCTTACTTAATAACCACCAATTATAAATAAAGTTATATATTAAATTTATAAGAGATTAATTTGGATATGCTGGTACTTATTTATATATTATTAAATGTGAGACACTGGAGATTGTGAGCATAAGAGCTAAACATTTTTGTTGATATAACAATATATAATTAAATATTTGTAAAAATTATTTTCACCTTGACTATGCATCAAAACTAAATTTAATTTATAAAATTAAGATTAAATTTGTGAATGATTATTATTTAGTTAAATAATTATTTATTGTTTATAAATGAATAACAGTAATAAATAATATATATTATATGTTATAACACATAGAATTGGGAGGTAGGGGTGTTCGTGATCAATTTTAGATACAAAGCTAACCAAACTGAACTAATTAGTTGATATAAAATGTCAATCAATGAATTCTTTTTTTGCATGCCAACCTAACCGAACTAAATCGAACCGATCATAGATTGATTTTGTTTGGTTAGTTTTCGGTTTTCGATTTTCAATTGAAAAATAAAATAGCCATTTCAATAATTAATTTTCAACCAATCCAAACAACAAGAAACAAAAAAAGGGAATAAGTTTACAAATCTAAACAATGAAACATCAGAAAAATCATACATATCAAAGTTTCAAATCTTAAACAACGAAAAAGAAAAAACAAAATGGAACTGGTGACCACTCAATGGCTCAACAGCAATGTGTGGTGTTACAGAAGCATAACAGTTGTCAGTGGTGACTCACGACTCGTGACTCAGAGGCAATGGGCCATGCAACGAAAGGATGAAGGTTGTCAGCGGTGACTCACGACTCAGCATCAGCGCCGTGCGACTGAAGGATGAGGGTTTTGGGCGATGAATCAACGACTGTGTGGCTTGAGCATGAGCATTGTGGGATGAAGGAGTAAGGGGAAAGTCATGGTGGCATGGGCTCCGCATCTTACTGGTGATGGCACGATGGGAAGAAGGGCACGGTGAGGAGTGAGGACACATGCGAATGTGAGGGCTTGAAAGAGAAGTGCAGCATGTGTGGTGGTTAAATGGAGATGGTGAGGTTTGTGGAGGTGGGTGTGGTCTCTCTTCTTTGTGGCACTAAGAGTGAGAGAAATGAAGTGTAAGGGAATTTTAGGGTTTCAATAAGTGAAGGAGTGCATAGAGGTGCTATGATGCGTGGGTATTTTTGATGAATACATGGTATAAGTAGGCAAATATTTAGATATATGGTATATTATGCGGTTCGATTCAATTTTCAATTTCTGGAACCAAAAATCGAACAAAATCGATCGATTTTTTCAGGAAAAAAAACAAACAAACCAATTTTTTTGTTTTAAATCAATTTTCATTTTTTTTTTTTTGGTAATGAACACCCTTATTGGGAGGGCAGATGTAATCCTGTTGATGATAAAATTGTTCTCATGGAAATCTGCAAAGATACTTTAACACTCAAGTTTAAAGTGGAAATAAGATTTCGTAAAAGTGGATTGAATGTCTTATTACCATGGAGAAACCACATCTCGTGATGTCCTCTGTAAAAGGTAAGAGTTCCTTGTTAGATATTTATCATGTCTTTTTATCTACTTCTCTAGAATTCTAATAACTCAAATAAGCTCGATTAGACTCTAGCACACCCTTTCTATGGCAACAAAGCTTGGACTGAGATGGACTCACCTAATCCAGCTAAGATAGAATCTACCACAACCTCCAAACTTGGCTACAATTTGGGAATTGGAAGCTGGCATAAGTTGTTTCAAATTTTAGATGATTTGTACCCCCCTGAATTTTCATGTGCTTGGTGACAGTTATCAATAAACATGCTAGAATATGTCGTACACATAGTTGCCCAAGTCACATTATGCATTAAATCATTGCAAAATCGGCATTGAAGTTGGGTTCTTGGATTTTGCAATGAGCCCTCACTATTGATTACTTGGTCGGCCAAGATCTATTGCTTTTTTGTCGAGCTTGATTTACCTAGTTTAGTTAGGATTGAGTTCAATCTATCATATAAAAATATATGAAGAAAATTATGAAAGATTATTATTTATCAATATTTATCTATTTGTTTCTACTAAATAACTAATATTTTATTTATAATATTTTTTTTTTGAATGAAATATAATAATCATTCTTTATAAATAAGATATTTATAATCTTTTTTTTAGGTAAATAATAAATTTATTCGAATAAAAGATCCTGAGCTACAAGCTCTACAATACAATCTAGCATCTCCCCTAACCACACTTGTGATATTTGAAATTTTACGAAATAGGCTAGGGAGTCTACTAGCATATTACAATTCCTAGGGATATATTTCCCAGGGATATATTGGGCCTTAAATTTTTCAAAACTTAAGTCTAAAACACAAATCTCATGAGTCAGTGTACCATTATAGGATAGGTCCATTAAGCTACTTTCAAATTCTTCAAAGGCTAGTCTAGCATCCCTTTCCAAGATAATTGACCTAAGACCCAAACTTTTGGCAAGTCTAACACCTTCTAGTGTGGCTAGCAATTCTACTTGGTGAGCATTAACTCTTCCCCTCCCTTTTTTGCACAAGGCCGCAACTACTCTGCCCTAATTGTCTTTGAAGATTGCGTCCAAGTCGTAAATTTCTTCGTCCTCCTAAAGTGTTGCGTCTGTATTTACCTTATGCATTGTTGGTGGTGGATGCTTTCAATGTTGAGGAAGAGAGCGATTTAGTAAATGAATCTCATCTCTTGCTTTTGCCCTTTTATAGCTTCTTAACACCTCTCTTGCCTGTTCTGCTACTTGATTTGAGTCTGATGTGTTAGAGTCTTAATTTCGTCCATGGAAAGCTGCTTGAGCAAGCCCTACATAAATAGCATCCAATCTTTAGAATCTATGATAACATTATGGAGCAATTGGAATCCATGATAACATTATGGAGCAATTGGAATCCACGTACCTAGTGCACCACAAAGATATTTATAATTTTTATTAATAAATTAATTTTTTATTATTATAATTTTAATACAATATTAAGGTAAAAAAATTTTAAATATAATTTTGAAATAATTATGAAAAAAGTCAAATATTTTTCTAATGTAATAATATATAGAGTTTAATTGATATACACTGACAGTGTAAAATAGTTTTACACTGTCAACCAATAGAAATAAAGAAAAATGAGAAATTATGGTGGATCCCTTATTATAATGGGTGGTTATTTATATGAGTTAGCACTTTTCACTATTTCTATTGGTTGAGTATATTTAAATTAAATTCTAACATACAATTTAATTATTATGTAAAAGTTTTTATATAATAGTGTATTAAAATTAAATTTATTTTTATATCTTTTAAATTTAAATACTCTTTTTTTGTTAACACTCGTTCACACTATTTCATATTTTTAGATAATTTAAATAGTTAATTTGGACTACTAACAGATACTATGAAGTTATGAATAGACATTTACCCCTCACAAAAATTATTGTCCATTATATAGTTGCCTCGCTTTTAAAAAAATTAACTCACTTGGTTAATTATCAACTTTTTAATGCCTTCCGTTTCACCAATTAAAATTCCCTTGAATAAAAAAATGTTTTTAATTCCATAAGTATAGTTTTGCATTGATTACCAACACACGTATACAATTCTAATAGAAGCTATTTTTTTATCGATAAATAATTTGATTGGACGTTATTCTTATCAATTTATTAATTTTATCAAACATACTTTAAAATTTAAATGTCTAGTCTCACTCCTAATGCTGGATTCGAGATTCGGCACCCCATGATTTATCCAAACCAAAACATACTTAAAAAAAAACAAACATTTAAATATTTAATCAGTTGGCTCTAATTAATTTCTTTATATGATTTAATAAAAGGAAAAATATATATCGCCCGATTATTTCTTCTAACTTTTTGAGGATGAACCTTATGTTAGCAAAAGTTAAATGTCTTAATTTAGGTTATAAGACTTGCTTATAAATATTTAAAAATTTATTCTTAATTTATAATTCATGAACTTTGCGGGATGATTTTTTTTATAAAATTTAATTCTTCATACCATTTAAAAAAGAGATTAATTTTAATATACTATTAATATAAAATATTTTATATTATCAATCAAATATATAATAATATTATATACATGGTTTAAAAGTAATTATCATAAGAGTTAAATACTTTAATAACATAATAATATGTGATTAGATATTTATATAAAAAGTTATTTAACATAATATCAAAATTAAATCCTTTAAATAATTATTCAATGTTAGTAAATCAATTACCAGGAGCTCTTATTTCCCATTAACGAGCTCGTTAAGAGTCTCATTGAAAGACTCTCACAAGTCCATAAGCTATGACTCAGTAGTTCTGTTTTTACATAATTGATTTTATTAAAATTAATTTTGAGGTAAAATAATTTATATTTGATAATTTTTTTAAAAATAATTCTAATAGAAAATAAAAATCTTTTATTTCTCTCATAATCAATTATAAAGATAAGAATTGATTCTAAAATTTAACAACCAAATACCATTCAACATATTCAAAATCAATTGTTAGGCCATACAATCAATTATAGCAACATACAACGGGCTCCCAAACACAGCATTAGGCCTCATTAAGAACTTATATATATGATAATAATTTGGTAAAACAAATAAAAATGTTAGCAAGAAAGATGTGTATTGAAGGAAAGAAAAAAGTACATACAGAATGCAAACTTTATGTGTTAAATAGAGTTAGAATTTTCAATTACATTTACTTTTTGTTATGAAATAACAACAAGCTTAATTAATTTTGATTCTTTAAATTCATAGGCGCAAAATCTATCATCATTTGGGAAAAATAAAAAAGCAGCGAAAATATTTGTTAAAAAATAATATTATTTATGCATTAAAAATAGTCATGCTTGGAGGACACTATAAAGAGACAAAACATAGCAAGCGTTCTTTAGTTTTCTAAATTCGTTCCTTGAATTTGTATATGTTTCAGTTGAAATTTGATATTTAAGCCTGTTTTTTGTTTGGACAAATGATTAAGCCTTTAAAAAGTACGATACATTAATTACTATTATTATTGGAATTTTCAAATTGAAACATTCGCTTCAATTCGAATTCACCGTAATTTTTTTACTAGACAAGTGACTGGCAATTGGCACAAAACTTGTTTATAATAAAATAGAAGGATATGATCGAATCTTGTTTATTTTTTTAAACAAAAGTTGAGGGTAAAAAAGGGTTTGTCTCAGTTAAAATGGAGGACATGTTTTTGGATTTAAGTTATTTACAAATGACCTATTAATAATAAAATTTAAAAATTAAACTTAAATTATGACTACATGTAAGTAAAATATCGATTAGGTAAAATCAGTTCATGTTAACAGGTCCGAATTTGTTATATGAAGTATATATTCATTAACAATAATGTTAAAAACGAATCTACGTTGCCTTTAATCCATATAAAGAATCAAACTTTAACATTAGTTCGAAAAGGTGTTATTCGTACATTTTATTTGACAATCTTTTTTGTTTACCAAAGGGGTAAAAAAAACGAAGACCGGTGAACGGTTGAAGTATACAATTTTAACATTGTATCTTGAATAAACTAATTTAATGTCAGTCGCAATACTACACCTTTATAGACAAAGAATGTTAGGTCTGTCATTTATTGAGGACGTAAAATATGTTTTTCAAGAAAGACAGGGAATATTAAAAGGAGTATTTTGTAAGGGTCTTTTTTTTTTTTATATGGTATCTAAAATTAATTTTTACCAAAATATGGGATTTTGGAGTGAATTACGGAAATATGAGAATTTAAGAAAAACCGCCATTGGCGATTTTTCAGAATGCAACAACTTTTTTAAAAAGTAAAAACTGCTATTGGTGATTTTTGAAAAACAAAAAAATAAATCATGTATCTCCATACACCATACCAGAAAAAAGCAAAAACCGCCATTGGCATTTTTTGAAAAAGTAAAAATCGCCACTGGCGATTTTTGAGTCCCATATCTATGTATTTTGATCCATAAATCCATATTTTTGTATATACCACACTCATCTACCATATTAAAAATAAAAAATCCTATTTTATAAACTCATTTTATACAAGATGCTATATCAATTTATATTTCATTAATTATTAAATAAAATATAAATTTTATTTAAATTAAACCCACACCTTATTAAATAATAAATATAATATAAATAAGTACGATATTTTATATAAAATGCCTATCTCTTTATTTAAACGGGAGTGTGGGCATTGCTTATTGATGTTGGACGTGTAAACCGTAATAGGATGGGCACTATAATAATTATGTATAACCCACCAGATTTGAAATTGCATCACCACCTTCCAACGGTTGGCAACTTGTTTCGTGTCCACGTCAAATACTGGTGATGGCATGACGCTAACATTAACCCTTAGCGTGGTAAGTTTTAATATAGTCAATGATAAATGATAAATTATGGAGCAAAATAGTCCTTAAATCTTATCTATAAAAAAAATTATTAATAATTATATAAAAATATTAATAAACAAGATTATATAAAAAATAAAAAAAAATATAAAAAATTTAATAAACAAGATTTAAGGGCTATATTGATTCAAGGATCATTTTAGCAATATCTCTATTGATAAGTTCTAATATGATAATTGATGAACATATGAGTATTATCAAAACAAGCCTTATTCATGCACAAAAAAGGGGGAAATGGTATATTATTATTATAAAAAAAATTTATATTATTATTTAATTAGGTATATTTATTTATCAAATTTTTAAAATAATAAATAATTAAATTAAATATTTTTATTGATACGATAATACGTAATTAAATATTTATATAAATTTTATTTTTATAGCTTTAGAAATTTTTTTGTTCTCTTTCTTAGTTTTTTTTCTTTTTACATGGGAGGGCCAACAGCTTAGAAAAAAGAGAGGAAATTAACTACAAATTAATAATGTAGGATGTAGATGCCCCTAAATATCACCCTAAGTTATTTCTATCTCCAGATACTATCACAACTAAAATACCCTCCTAATAATTATTTTTTCTAGAATTTGAACTCATATTCACTTTTTAGAAGTGTGCTTATCATTATACCAAACATCTGTAAGTAAAATTAATATAAAAAAGCCATATTCTCAAATTTGATATTATTATTTTTACATTGATATTTTTATTTTTCAGTAGTGCTGCTATAGTTGTTTTTACACCTTATAAATTTCTAAATGTTCATTTATTTTCATATTTAATAATAAATAAATATATTAAATATAATCACTAATCAATAAACAAGTCACTAAAAGTGGTCTAATGGTGAGAGATTTAGGTAATTTGCATGAAATTCTAAATTCAAACTTCATTGTCTCCGATATAAAAAATAATAATCAATATAAATATTTAATCCCTTGTGAAATATTAATGCCCAAAAAAAATAATATAGATAGCAAAACAAATTACTCGTTCAATTTGAATAGCCCACATAGGAGTTGAAAAGATACGTTTGCTTAGTATGTTTAATAGATTATTAAATATTTACTATTCATTAATTCATGTAATTAATGCACGCTGATGTCAAATAAGTAATGTCCATAATTGTTAAATTATTATAATAAAATTGTTTATATATACATATGGATAATTTCATTTTGATGGTTTTTTATTATGAACACTAAGAACTCATTGAAATATTGGCACCGAAATAATTTAAAGATTGATATTTAGATAAAACAATCAAAAACTGAAACTACAAGCAAACGTCATTTTGCTGTTAATTAACTTTTAGCATAATAAAAATAAAAAACGTTTATCAGCTTCGTATGGTGTGAGTGAGACTGTGGGAGTGTATAAAACAAAGAGTCCGTTTATTTGTGCTTCTTTAAGTGGAAAAAGTATTTTTTTTACAAAAAAATTTGAAAAAAATATTTTTATTATTATTTATTTGTATTTGTAAAAAAAAATAAAAATATAAAATAATCAAATTTTCTATTTTTTTTATAAGCAGATAAGAAAATACTTCTCCTTAAAATAAAAATAGTAAAAAAAAAAATAATCTTTAAATTTTAAACCCATTACTTTTTCACGCTTTTACTATTCTATTATTAACTTTTTATTAAAAATATCACTCTCTATCACTAATATTATAATTTCATAAGAAAAAAATACTTTTATTTTATCATATCCAAATAGTTTAATAATTTTTTATTTTTATAAAAAATATTTCTATAATTATATCTAAACATAAAAAAAAAAATTATTTTTATTTTTATTTATACTTCTAATTCTACTTTTAAAAAGTATCTATCTCGAAATCTTAACCATACGAGCCTAAAGTCTTATTTTTCACCTAAATGTATATAATAAAGTTGTGAAGACTTGATTGTCTATGCATGAAGTTTTGAGGACTATGTTATTTCTCTCTGTTCTTAGCCTTCGAGTTTCGATGATGAGCCGTTCCCGTGCCATATTCTGATAACTTCAATCTCAATGAGTGACAGAGCGTCTTTCAAACGCATCCTATGCCCGAATCAACCTTTATCACTTCCTCTACATTTTCTTTTTCGGTAAACCTTTTTCTTGTTCTCGAACACAAAGCAAATTAATTCAAGACTATGATGGATTATCCTTTCTTCATCTAATGAAACTCTAATCGATGCTATTTCGCTGTCATTCAGTTCGAAGGAACCAAATCATGCGTTTATGATATGGCCTACCAATATTCGCACTCCAATTGAAGCTAACAGCCTTACTTCATTTCTGACATTGACCCTCTAATAGATTCGCCTACAGGCCGTATATGACTGCAACGGAAATGGTTCTTTTTCTCTCGCTTACATTAAAGAATGAAAATAAAAAGTTAGTGCAAGTTTTTCATTTTCACGTCACGATTAGGCAGCATGACATAAATGGTTCTGCTGAATTTAAAATTTCAGCATACGTTCGTTTCATACCCATTTCAGCTCCTATCCACTCTATTAATTTCCCATTCGGTTTATTCAATTATAATTCATTCAGAGTCAGAATTTACTACGTTTCAGTTGTTTGGTTTCTTGAAGCATTATCTTTTGTTGTCCATTGTCCATAAATTTGCATGTAAATGTAAATTTGTACTTTTTGGTTAACAGTTCTTGCTGGTTGAACTCATTTTCACCTTTTTGTTTTTTAGAAGAAAAAAAAAAAAGAAAAAGAACAAAGGTATCATAAATTCACAGTTCGGCCTCATTTTAACAATGTATTTATTTTTTTAAGCTAAAATCTCACTATACCAGATAGATCGGTTATTCGATACCGATTATGAATCCATCACCCAACTCTCCACTCATTAAATATTTCACTAATGTTATTTGCCTGCCAGACCATCCATCGATTGTTATTCACCGACATGCGAAGACAGCTTAACCAAGCATATAAACAATATTTGTTACTACAATTAAATCTCTTTTTTTTTTTTCCCCCTTTTAGTTTGTACTTTGTCGTGAGTTATACTCCAGATGATCGCAATATAGTCTATACATTATTTATTCAAATAAAATAAATGCTTAAAGTTTCAACAATAATTAGCGACTCATTACCTGGCGGAGAAAAACACATGGTTGGGCGAGTGTGAAGCTAAGATCGCGCTGTCATGGGTGGTGGAGGGTCCGAATGGGGACCATAGTTAGCTAGCTAAGGCCATGTCTATGTGTTTGCTCACGTTGGCAGCATTCGTAGTTGGGAAAAAAGGGTAGTTCCAAAATCCTCACTTGTGGGGATTGTTGTCGCCTTTTTAAGGTTTGGTTGGAGGAGGTTTCGATGTGATCGGATCAGAGGTTGTCCCAAAGAGCATCACATGTGACATTGTGCGAATCTCTCTACTTACATGGATTCGGGTCGGATCATTTATTGGTTATAGAGAAATTCTTGGATACTATGAGAGTAGACAAAAATTTTATTCTATATCATTTGTTACTTAACACATCATCTATTACATTAAAAATGTAAGCAAAGTGGGAGACAATAATTACTTAATTAGTTATTATTAATTACACGTTAATCAGTGATTACTTAATTAATCGATGATTTGCCAACCGTCTAACTACTAAGAAAATGATTTTGTCGCGACAAACAACGGTTTATACCTTTTATATTATTAATACTACTAATTGGGCACTTTATAATATACTAATTAAGTAAGTCTCTGCACACACTAGGGTTCACTGACACATGTATTACTATTGTATCGAGCCCCTATTCTCTTCTGTGTATAGATATATTTTTCATGCTGTCAATCTTTCCCAGGTTGGATGTTTTCACAATAAATTATACTTTCATATTTACGTTACTGTATACATAGTTTAACATTATACTTATTTTATGCTAAAAATATATTTTTTTGGTTACAGGTAGTTATATTAATTATACTAAATTTACGCATTATAAGTTCTAGCAAACTAAGATGAAAAATATATGAGTACTTCAAAAAAAAAAAAAAATTTAACACAAAAGGAATAGTTTTTTAAAATGTGGATGTTACAACTTACAAAACCGTTTAGTCTCATTTTCTTGCACGGCTTTCTAAATCTTTGTTTTTAATTAGGTGCCTACTACTAAAAGCATTTTAATTTGTCATTTGGAAATATTTAAACAATGGTTTAAGCAAAAACTTCCTTTTTGTAATACTCAAATTATAATTTTAGAATTCCAAGCAAAAACTTAAACCCTAAACCATAAATTTTAACAATGTTGATATTTAGCTAACTAACACTTGATATTTTGAAAATTTTACTTCTTCATATTAATAAAAAAATGAATATTATTTGATTTAAAATTACATTTATATTTACAGTTGAGTTAGTTGAAGTTAATGTTGTTAAAATTAGATCAGTCAATGAAAATTGTCAAAATTTATTCTTAAAGTGTAGCCGTTTCAACTGATTGGGGTTAAAGTCACAAGAATAATTCATGCAGTAATATAAAAATTTTTAAAACAGTTATGAAATGAGAAAAAAGAGAGTTGTTTATGTACCTCTCTCTGGAAATCATATATTTTTTGAGTTGAAAAATATTTAATAAATATTCTAAGTTTAAAATATAATAATCAGTCACCAATAATTAATTGAAAGTCCGTCCTAAATATCAATATCCATGAGAAAAATTTATAATAGAATTAAAAACTCATTTTACCATCTGAAAGATGCATGGGTTATTACTTTAATCCTTTTACAAATTCAAAATTTCAATATTTTAATTCATCCATTTAAATAATTAAAATGAATTATTTGTGGACTAAATTTAATAAATAGACTAAAATACTGAGAATGTAAATATTGTTCGATGAAATTGATAACATTAAATTCTAAAAGATTAAACTGAAGAAAATGGTAGTGATTAATTAGTTTAATTTATGAAATAAGTCGTTTTAGATTAAAAAAATATTTTATATTTTTTGTCATCTTTGAATTTTAATTAAAAAATTAGTTTTTATTAATTTTATCCTTATATTTATTAATTTTAACTTTTTCTCTCTTGTAGTACCTCATTTGTTAGCATATTATAATTTTATAATAAAAATTAATGTAATTTAATTAATGATTCTTTTATAAGTTAAAGAATAATTTAATCTTTTATAATTTTTTCAATAATCAAGTCTATTAATTTTTTTAATTAGTGTTATTACTATAAATAATAATTATTATAAAACAAATTAAGTATATTATGATGTCGATCTCGAATTGTTCTGTACATTCTTTTTTTTTTTTTTCAAATTGTGATCATATATATCTTCTTATTAGAAGCAATTTTGCTTAAGTCAGGTAGCATCATTTAGGCGACAAAATTCTCTTTTCCTAGTTTTACCATAGCTACATATTTAAAGCTCTCAAACACAAGATTTCTAATTAAGTTAGAGCAGCCCCAATACTTGACCTATGCATTCATTCATCTAGTTCATCCTAGTTTTAACCACATTTTAAACATTGAATATCCATTTACACTTTACACTAAATGAGATAATTTTTTTTTTTAATGCAGTTGCTTTCTTGTTGTATAATCCCTTCATCATTTTTATTAAGAAAAAGGTTTTCAATATAGCTCATGAGATATCATACATGCAATTCATATATAATTATGTACTTAAGAATATTAATCAATTTTAAGGTAACTTTTTTACACTTTCATTAAAATTATGTAGATACATATGAGTGAAAAATAAACTAATTTGTTAACGTAAAAAAAATTA
This sequence comes from Pterocarpus santalinus, assembly GCA_031439595.1. Taxonomy (NCBI): domain Eukaryota; kingdom Viridiplantae; phylum Streptophyta; class Magnoliopsida; order Fabales; family Fabaceae; genus Pterocarpus; species Pterocarpus santalinus. The sequence goes on from CM062525.1 coordinate 8,887,615, forward strand.
ATAAACTAACTTGTTTGTGGTAATCATCTCAATGAAAAACTTAATTACTTGCTCTGGTTATGTGCAAGTTTTTATTATTAATTAATCTTTTTGTGTATATATATATATATATATATATATATATATATATATGTATATTCCATTCTTAACCTTCTTTATAATCAACAAATTTATATATAATCAAGTTGTATAAAATTTTTATATGAAATAATCTATTTCCGTCCCCATGATATGTAGTGATAATATGTTAAGCCATTAAAAATATATTAATAGTGAGAGATTTGAGTAATTTATATTATAAGTTGATAAATTCCATTTATTGAAAAAAAGCTCATTCACTAGCATTAATTCCATTTATTATCTAGAGAGTACAATTTGCTACAATAAAGTTCTATGAATGAAAGATTAATTGCTAGTTTGTTACTGCTTATATGTCTGTGTGCGTTTGTTTCATTTTTTTTTTTTCAAAAAAATTATTTTTAATTAAAAAATAACTTTTCGCATGTTTATAAATAAATTTAAAATAATTAAAATTTGATTAAAAAATTTAAATTTTTAATATAAATTGAAAAGAACAATTTCTTAAAAAAATTTGTTTTCATTTTTTTATTTATATAAAAAATTCAAGTTTTGGAATCACTTTTTTTTAATTAAAGTTAAAACAAACAAGAAAAAAAAATTAGAATCTTTGTTAGATATGCTCTGCATATATAACATATAAATATCAAAAAGTATGCGAACAGGACAGCAAACCGGTTAAGTTAAAGTGAAAATAATCTAACAAAACGTCAGTAACACCTCGGACACATTACCTTGACCAGTTAATTTTCACATAGTTGTTACTTGTTAGTTATCACCTAAAACTTAGCCAATTTTATTTATATTTATATTTATATTTATTTATTTTTGAGGAAGCGGGTAAAATTAGCGACTTTATTTTAACTGGCAATAATTGAAGCAATTTACTTACAAAGTTTATGTTCAATTGTTACCAAAAAAAAAAAAAAAAAACAAAGTTTATGTTCAATACGTACTCCTATAAATTTTCGTTAATTTAAACTGAAATAACATCCCTTTCCTTAATTTTGTTTAAAAAATGTCATTATCCATAAACATTCTAAAAACCAAAAGGAAAGAACCGGATTGATCTAGAAAGAGCATCCGATTGGATTGTCATTTCCCGTGACAAAGTTTAGCAGACTAATCCTACCACATAACAATAATAATAGCTAAGAATTTGCGATGCCACTTTCCCACTAGTGATAGCTTTGTTAATGAGAGATTAATATATTAATACACTAATTAAAAAAGAACGATGGATGTTGCACGAGTTATAATCCGTGGAACTTTCTTTTGAAATATGTAAATTAGAATTGACAGCACCAATCTGATGGTCTATTCTAGCTAAAATATCTCCCAAGGGCCTAATGGGAAAACCATTTAAAATATGCTGTGTGATATGTGGGCATTAATGAACGTACAAATATCTCCCACGCAAGCTTATAATATATTGAAAAAATTAAAACCGTGGGAATACAATAAGACACTAATATTATTGCACAAGATTTCGTAGAAGATTATTCTCTTTTCATTTTTGGAATAAAAAGTAAACGATGTAGTTGAATCATATCTTATAGTTGTAGTTGGGGTATATTTTATTTTGTAGATGAGATTAACATGTAATTAGATGCTGGCACTAACGTTACGTTACTTCGGTACAGAACGAGGTTTTATGATAAGATCTGCCTTTCAGATAACCAACCTCACAGTTTGCGTCAGAAAACTCCCTCCTTTAAAACCTTAAAATGAAATAAATACAAGAAATTTAAAATTTCTATGACACATATGAATAGTGATGAATCTTTTGAGATTGCGAAAGGGTCATTGGTTTCAGCATGTTACAAACTGAGTGGATAATAATTTGTTTAAATTTAAGACTTTGTGCGGACTTCGTTTGATGAATGCCCCATTTGTGTGAGGTGATCAAATGGATTGGACAGGAAGGGCTTGGAGTTTACACGGCCATCTAACCCTTATCCACTCAATAGATGATTCAATTCACGTCAATTGATCCTTTCCTTGTATCAAATAACAATGTGTAAATAATAATCAAAAAATAGTGATACCATTGCAGTCAAACTTTCTTAAATGAAAGTATTGAACGATTCTTGCCCTCTTGTTTTACACCACCTCCTTATTATTATTAAATAAAAACCGGATGGTGAGAATGACAACAACTACAATTTAAACTTACATGTACTAGAGTTTGGCACAAATTTCAAACGTGTCGAAGTTTCGCACGGAAAGTTTATTTCAATTTTTTCGCCTGACTCCGTAAAGCTAAACCAGTGAATTCGGTGACTTGATTATCTTAAATCGTGTCTGGTTCTAGAAATTAATTTACTATTTGAGAAAACTCTAGCATTTTCAGTCTTCCTTGTAAGATCCGCAGCATAAAGACCACATGCTTCTTAGCTGTATATATATAGAGAGAGAATCACGGACTAACAGACCTGGCACAGCGAAATTTCATTCAAAGTACGCTCCTGGATAATTGGATATTCTCTTTTGTACCTTTTGGATCCCTCCCTCCCTTCCTTCACTACCCTATTTAGTTTTTACAACATGAGAAATAATTGTTCGATACAAAAAATTACCTGATTCACTACTCAATATATAAAGAAAAGAGAATTATTGGATAAAAGTATATATACATATATCTAAAGATAGATCTCACAACTTTTTGTGAATATGTATCAAATATTGAGTTCTAATTTATAAATACAAATATCAGTACCCTTTCAACATATTTTAAATCCAACAAAAGTTATTGATTCATTTCTTAACTTTTCATCTTTCTTTCTTCCTTTCAAATTACTGTATAAGTATTAAGCATTTTAAATTCACCTCTTAATTTTTAAAAATTAAATTATCCTCTTTGTAAATATCTTTTTATATTAAAAAAGGCATTAATCTAATATATTCAAGTTAGCAAAGTAATATAAATAATATCTCACATGACATATTCTGTTTCTAAATTTGTTCTCTAAATTATAAACATTCTGGATTAGTTCTTCTTTTTTTGGAGTAAATTAGTTCTTTAATTTTTAAAAATGAAATATGCTTATTTTTTCTACAAATGCTGTTTTTTAATATTGATAGGATGAGCAAATTGTGATTCTGTGTTATCATGTTATTTCATGCATGAATCACATCAAGTAGAATCCAAAAGATTTTTCTCTATACTACAAGAGAAAAAAGATATGAAGCATGATATTGGACAGTAAGCTTCCATGCAAATGGCTCAAACTTGTAGTCACAAATTGAGTATCAAAATGTCCTCTACATGAAATGTTATTTTTGTCAACTCAGTTGCTTTGTAAATTCTTACCATTAATATAACAAATGATACCTGAATAAATGTGTTTGAAATATAAAAGTTAAAGTATAAATTTAAGGATTTAATTTATATATAATGATAGTATAAATACAAATCAAGAGAATTGTTAATATGTCTATGTTTGGGTAACTAATTATGATTATATGATAATTTTCATGAATTTTATTAGATGATAGTGTAAAATTATTTTATATAATTAATGCATGCCAATTAAATTCAAAATTTAAAATATTTATTACTTAAAGATTGAAATTATGAATAGAAAAAAAAAAAGACAAATTCATAATTTTTTGCCTTTTGATTTGGCACTCGGGCAATGTCGTGGAGTTTTTGGGGGGTCGCCAATTCCTTTCTTCACTGGCCATATGTTTCGGGATTTGCCTCTTTTTTATTTTTTATTTTTTAACTTTGCTTTACATAATTAAATATATGATTATTATGGATAACGAAGAGTATTGAGAATTTAAAATTTTATAAATATGAACACATGCATATAAATTATGTATGTATACAAAAATCATCCTCTTATATATTTTTTTAATCAGCAATTGGATATGCTTTTAGCGTGTATTTTCAAAGACCAATTCCTATGTTTTGTTACTTCTTTAATTAATTACTATGCTTTATTCATTTCTATGTCAGCTTAATAATTTCAGCTTTTTAGTTCGGTTATAATTGTTTTCATAAGATCGTAAGACTTTCACAGGTTTATTGGTTTATTAACAATTAACTTGATATGGGCAACATTTGATATTTACTTTCTCTTCTCACAAACTCTTTTCGACTGTTGACTTAAAAAAAAAAAAAATAACCTAAGCCCATATTGAGCCACAAAATTACTAAAGCCTGAGTATAATACATCAAAATCTGTTGACACAAATAGCCTAAATTTAGAAAATTAACCAATAAAGATTATATAGCTTTAGTAAATACCTCAGAATATGGATGCTATCGTATTATATCATAGATACCTATGAATACAAAGATAAGTACGTTAGATCTCAGATTTATTTGAAGTATCATAAAACCATCATTCTCTGGTTGTATTGAAGCAAACATAATAATCACAACTTTTTAGAGTTAAGGAGTTGAATACTGTGGCATCTAATTTATCAAATACAGTAGTAGCCAAATTTGTATGCCAATAGCTTATTTTGTGAAATATATCAGGTCACTAAAGTCTGTGAAAATCATCTTATATTATAGAGAGAGGCTTATTGCCTAAAAAAAAAAAAATCCCCAATCAACATCTACTAATAGAGGTTGTCAATCTACTATTGCCACAAACACAACTGCCCGATCCAAGAGGTAATTGCAACTGTAATACTCCAATGCATAACTTCTCGATCTAGATATCCTGGTATCAAGACCACTCACTAGACATAAAGATCAAGCACACTATCAACTAGATGGGGGTGGGCAACAAAAGACAGCCAAAAAAAAAGGGGAGGGAGCTAAGCTTTTTTTTTTTTTTTGGGTTGAAATTACTTCATTTCCATTGATGGTTAAACCCAACATACAAGTGGGAGATTAGCATAAATCAATATCTCAAAGCCCACAATTGAAAAATAGGCACAAGAGACCAAAATAATTGACTAGCTATAGTGGAGTTAGAATACATTGAAACTAAGAAGAATAACCTCCTACCTAATTCCAAACAATATTTCACTAAACCAAACAATCCTATTTTAGAAAAAAGATACATACAAGCAATCTTGCTTTGCAAAAGCTCTCTAAGTTTTCCTCTTGTGCTTGATCTTCCATTATATACTCGGATCATCTCTTCATCAACCAGTACACACACACACACACACACAGATATATATGTGATAAACATGCAGATGACATAAAATAACAAAATAAAAGTCTCAATAGTTCACCACTAATATAGGAAGTAGATTTATCACCTAGCATAAGTGCACTATTCTGAAGCTGCAAAAGTGTGAGCAACCACAAGAACCACAGAGATATCAAAACTCCATATTCCATTTTCCTGATTCAAACATTGTTACTATCAAGATATCATCACTAGAAGAAAAATCAAAATAAATTTCAAGTAGTGAAAAAGTGAGATAGACACAAATACACTAAAAGAAAAACTAAAACAAAAGAAAAAGAAAGAAAGAAAAGGGGGTGACCGAATCCACCATGGAAAGAATGAACTACCTTTATGGAAGTCGGTTGAACAAGAAGAAGAAGAAGAAGAGGAGGGTGTTACAAAGTGGGGGACACTGTTGCAGAGAGGAAAAGGAAAGATGTGCGGCAGCCTTTTTTGTTTTTTTAAGAATCGATCAGAAACAGCCAGAGAGTTGGGCTATATTTTGTATAAGTCTACAAGAGTTGGGATTGGCACTGGAGACTTGATCTGGGTCATCTCGGTAGTGCCCGGAAAACTGGGTTGGGCTACAAGCCTTCTGGTAGTTCTTTTTTCCTTTTGGGTCTCATCCGTCTGGTAGTTCTCATTATTATATATTTGCCCGTAAGGTTGGGCTATAAACCGAAAATCTTGGACCTATTCGCCATCCCCAGGACCGCTCTCCTGGTCTATTCATGGAGTTGGTATGGCAACACGACCCAAAAATAATAATAATAATAATAAATCGAGTTGCTATGGCAACGTCAGCCCAAACGATTTCTTCTCACAGCAAACATGTTGTCATGAGTTTTTTTTTTTTTTTTTTAATGGTAAAATTTTACATTGGACCTTGAAAAAGAGTTATGAGATATTAATTTATTTCTTGAAAGATTTATAATATTAATTTGGTCTTAAAAAAATTGTGATATCAATTTAATTATCAAAAGATTAAAATTAATTTTAAGTTAGTCTAAAAGATTAAAAAAAGTTTGGACTAACTTAAAATTTTTCAAGAGTCAAATTAATATCATAAATTTTTTAAAAACTAAATTGATATCTCACAACATTTTTAAAGACCAAATTGATATTATTAATCTTTCAATAACCAAATTGATGTCTTATAACTCTTTCGAAAAATAATTTAGGGCTTTACTCAACGTTCTTTCACTTTAATATAGTTTAATTTTCTTAAGTTTGCGTTGACTCAAAAAAATAAAAAATGATGTCAACTTTAAGTTTTTGATTGAAAATTATTAGGTTTATGAGTTTAATTTTGATTTATAGCCGGTACAAAAGATTTTTTATATTATTATTTAATCAAATATTTTTATTTATAGTAATTGAATTAACATTTTTATTAATATAATAATACATAAATAGATATCTGAATCAAAATTAAATTATAGTTTTGTAGCCAATGACGTGCCATATAATTTTAATTTCATCATAGGATTTGCCTTTTACCCGTTTACACACTTCAAAACGTGCAAACTTCAGGTCTGTTTTTTTATTAAGCCTGTTGTCGTCTTTAGCCGGTGCTTAAGTTGCTTGCTCAACTTATTATTATTAGATAAATGCTCAACTTATAACATTCAGTATGTTTTATTCATTTGAGTATATATGCAAAAGTTATCATACAAAATCTTTAAGTTGGGCATTATAAATTTCTTGTGTTGTTGCTTTTATCTTTTCATTTTTCTTGTTCTCTTTACCATAAATTGTCTAGCACGAGGATTGAGAAATGTATAATTATAGTTGCAGTAGTAAATATTGCTATTTTCAAATACTTGTACATGCAATAACAATACCTCACTAACGAAAGAGAATATTACTCCAATATCAATTTTCTAAAGTATAAGTAGCTAGAATAAATTATCAGATAAACTTTGAATTATCTTTCTATAAAATTAATGGCCAATAGATACAGTTTTTTTTTTTTTTGTCTAACATTTTTTCAATGAATAAATATATTTTGTATTATATTTTATATCAATTCATCCTTTATGCTCCATCTAATAATAGATATAATATAAATTAATATAATATTTAATATAAAATATAATATGGACCAAACATTTCTCTTTTTCCAAACGTGCAATTTGACAAAGCAAGCCATTGGCATGAGGCTCGAACGATTTTGCCATAGGGATGCAAATACAGAAATGCCACATGTTGCTATGTGTGGAGCATTGAATTGAATGTAATCGATTTACTATACAATTGACGGTCGCCGAATACCACTGTTCATTCCACGTGGCATGCAGTGGTAACTTCTGCCGATTTTATTTTATTTTTCTATTTTTTTTTGGCCCGAAAAAATAGTGGGCAGATGGTTGGGTGGTTTATAGCTGTTGATTGTACGGTCAATGACTCCTCTCTCTTGCCACAAGTGAGAGCCATTTCGCACTGTGCACAATGCACGATAGAAGTGGGTATAATGACCCAACCTGTGTGTGGTCTTGTTAACAGTGGTATTTGACCACTGATGACTAAAAAGCTGAGGTTCTACCTATGTTTTTCACTTAAGTGTCCACCCCGCCTGCATCAATGCAAAAAGTCATCGACCCTTGCCTTTTTAGTGAATCCAAACCAAAAAATAATAGTAATAGCTATATTTTTGCTGTCTAATACTTCTTTCCCACGATCCAAGTTAGAGAGTCTGTTGCAGGCTTGCTTATTACAATGGGACTTGAACTTCGACGTCGCCGCTCCGGCCACTGCAGCAGGTGCTTCTCCAGCGGAAGGCCATGTGGACAGCTACAGCGCCTACACCACGTTGTTAAGGATCACGCTGCTCGGACTCAACGCTGCTACAGTCGCAGTTCCGCTAACGCTGGAGAAGAGGACGCTCCCACCCATAACATCTTTCGGAACAAGATGGAGACTCGCTAGTCCCTGCACTCACTCTCGCCGATCATGTGCGACAATGCGGTCCCAGGAAGGTTCCTCAATAGGTGAATTTCTTTTTCTTTTTTTTTTTTAATCTTTAGATGCTTTGTTTTCTTTTTTTTGGGTTATGGCTACTGAATTTTTTTTTTTTTTCATTTTTTTGTTGTGTTTGTGTGATAGGTTCTGGATGTGCCTGCGCTGCAAGATGATTTTTATCTCAATCTTGTGGGTTGGTCGTCACACAAAGACTTTAGCTGTTGGTCTTGGTGACTGTGTTCATTAATGTGAATGACTTGTTGGTTGTGGTTTGATGACAATGCATGCACACGATTTTGGAAATTTTTCAATTTTTCAGTGGGTATTTTTGTTGACGTGGTTTTGAGGTGGCTGGTGTTTCATTGTTTAGTTCTCTTAACCTCTGCAAAGTAAATCCTTGATGCAACACATTTATAAATGACTTTTATCTTTCGTGTGATATAATCTGTGTGATGCAGGGTTGCTTTAAAACATATTAAAAAAGAATGAGTACTACTTGTCATATGAGTTTCTGTCTGTACAGTATAATAATTTATCACATGAATATGTCGTAAACTCTATGCAGTAGTAGGAAGTAGATAATATGTCATCTTTTCATTACTATTGTGAAAAAATGTGATTATTGTGTCCTTTAACAATGATTCTTCCTGCATATTTCTACCGGCCATTTATTTGTGAAAAGATGTGATTAGCTTCTTTAACCATGATTCTTTTTGCAGATTTCCACTAGCCATTTAAGGAAGACGAACTTGAACAGAGCACTGAGGTTCAAATAGTATTTCCAGCAAAGTCAAAGTCGGCAATTGAAAACTATTTCCAAGTGAATTGACAGTTTTTGGATTGCTTGAGATCCCTTTTTTATACAACGTGTTTACATATTGAATTATAGCTTCTCTATTAACAAGATTAGATAGTTTGGTGCCATATATGGTTTTCTCCCATATTTTTGTTTTTTGCAGGTCTTATTTGAATTTGATCAAGAATTATATTGTAATAAGCTTTAACAGATGTTTAGCTTTATCTTATTCTTTTTTACATTTCAAGTTGTATGTTTGGGACTTGCAAGAAAAGTCATTGCATAGTATAAAACACTGAAGAAAAACCTAGGGATCTTTTATCCATTGTATGCTACTTTCACTGGTTTGTATTTTTGTTTCATTATAATCATTATTGGTTTAGCTTAATCTTAGGATCAGATATATTGGTTTGAGCAATTTATAGTCAAGAGTTCTACTTATTGTGGTATGATTCTGTCAATTTTATTTTTACAGTATATGCCACTATTAATTACCCCTAGTTATGGTCCTGATTATTTTTAACTTAATCTTACTTAGGAAAGTTTCATTTTATTGTGTCAGTCTCTGTAGTTTTAGTCTTCATTATATTTGTCTTTTAATTTTGTGTTATAGATGTCTTTTGTACACTGTATGCCACTTTGATTGTATTATATTTTTATTCGTTGTATGCCTTAAATTTATTTAGTTTGGGATTTTGGTGCTCTGTATGTATTTTCCTCAAAATCTAAATCATGTCCTTTGCCAATTTAAGGATTCAAGCTTCAGTGCTTTGCTAGACTAAACACTTTGATAACATCATTCTTACAGGCTAATTTCCTTAGCTTACAGGCTTTGAAGTTTTGAAAAGCTCAAGTATGAATTCCACGTGAAGCTCATGTCTTAACTTAGAGGGTAGTTCTTTTTTTGGTGCATCAATCTATTCTAAGAATTCAAGAGGACCTTCTGAAGGAATATGCATCCTCACCCTCGATAGTCTTATGAGGATTTTTATGATTTAGATGAATTAGAAAGTCCACAATGGAATGATTTCACGATCATAAAGCTCATTCACATCGGATGATGAACTAGAAGGAATGGCAATAAGGCAACGGGAAGACAGTTTATAAGGGTCACCTGAAATTGGATTATTGTTAGATCAGACTGACTCATGAACCACTAGCATGTATCGGTTAGAGGGACCTATGTGTTAGCAATTTTTGCTTTTTAAGCAGCTATTATCATGTACATCAACTTTAGCAGCCATTTCATTATGTGTACTTTGCAACTTACACCTAAACATCATTCTTTTCATTATGTGAACATTTTATTAATTGGAACAAGGCAACCCCCTAAGCAGAAGGGAGAATAAGATCATATGTGCATAGCTTTGTTTGGTTCCTCTAGGCATATCTGCATAGACAAACTATCAGCTCATAGTTGTGGGAAAATTGAGCTCTTAAATTATTTTCCTGTAGCACTATCCTGTAGTTGTTCTAATTCCATTTCTAATTAAAATGAAAGCTATAGACAAAGCTATTTGTTTTTGTTGGCTTTGATGATTTTTTGTGAAAGTCGATATGTTCACCTATGATTTTCTTCATGTTTGTATTTTGGTAGCGTTTGTTGTTGTTGTAGTTTGATATATTCTAATACTTTGTTTTTGATTCTTATGGTCATTGGTGGTACTGATTGCTTCATCTTGTGCTAACAGATCTTTGCTTAGTGACTGTATAATCAATGTTTTGATGCTTCTTTAAATATTTGTGATATGGTAGTACATATTTAAGTTCCTATCATCTATTTAGTTTATATGAATGTGCGATATATCTTTCAATTACTAGGTAAACTAAAATAAAAACTGAGTTAATTAAGTTAACTTCTTCCAGTTGAATAACTATATAAAAGAACAAGTTAATGTAAATGAATCCTGATGTTAGAAATGGATGGTAAGTATGCAAAATAGATAGACGCATTGTTTTTAATACCTTATAAAATGGTCTTTCCCTTATTGATATAATAAGACAAACTAGACTATCAAAGTTGGGTATCCTTTAAAAAACAAAAGTAGAGCAAAATCTGAATTTTGTCTCAGTACATATAATATTATAATTAATTATTAATTTAATTCATAATTATTCTATGAAGTTAAATTCTTGATTATAATCATAGTTCATAACAATTCTTTTAAATTCAACTCTTCTTAATGCTTTTTTTTCTTTGTGAGTTCTATTTTAAGTTGTACTATATTTAAAGTATAATTAATTAAATAATTTAATAAACCTATTCTACTTATTTAACAATTTTTTTTTTACGAATTTCATATTATTTTTTGGTCAATCTTTGTTATTAGTAATGTAATATCTTCATCAAATCAAGTGTTGGAATTACATACCTTCAAAAGATTTTTTTTTTTAGCCATAAATTGCGCTTAAATGCTCGGCTTGCTTCTTCTATATAGCTTTGACAAAAATAAGGACAATACAAGACCATTGGAAATGGTTTGATCTCATATAAGTGTTATCATTCAAAGACTTGGAAATTGGAGAGAAGTTAACAAATGATGTCTATTGAATTTTTATCACGTATTGATATTTGTGTTGTGTTAGTAGAATTGTAATAGATATTATGTATATTTTATTTAGGTTTAAAAATACTTTTTATAAATTTATCTCTTTTTTGGATTTTTTTAACTATTTACAAAAATCCATTGATATTCATGGAGATTCAAATCCCTGCAAAGAATGCGAAATAGAACCCATGATAAGGATGAGATAAAGACAAAGGGCAGCAGGCAAATTTCTAAACAAGGATCGGGACGAGGAGTAATGTCCCCATCCCATGGATATCCATTGATATCTCTACTAAAAATATGTTTTTTTTTTTAATTACATACAAAGTTTATGAAGTAATATAAAGGTGAGCTTATAATACTAAGTGATTTTTATGATCCCACAATACTTTTTTTTATTTATTTATTACACTACTCAAATTTGAACATTTATATGGTGACAAACATTAACTGGATTATGACATGTTTTTTATTATCTATAATTTCTTAATAGATGTTAATTGTGTCTTTTTTATTTGCTGGATACTTGACTCGATCACATTCTATGATTGTGTTTTTAGTAAAAAGAGATGATATAATAACTCTATTTGTCATAGGATATTGCAAGTGTTTATCTTTTAAATTTCATTCGCAACTTGAATTATTTGACCAATATGTGTGATTAAATATTTGTAATATTTTGTTAATAGATGTTATTTTAAATGAGCTGAGCGTAGCACAGTTCTGACTAGAAAAAAAAAGAAAGTTAATTGCATTATCAACCTTTTGTTTAGTTATCAATTTTTTAAACTAAAGTTATCAATCTATTTAACTAGATTACCAATTAGTTGCATGCAAAATATCCTGTAATATTATGTTATAACTGATTAATAACTCAGTCGAATAAGTTGATAACTTTAATTTAAAAAATTAATACCTAAAAAGAAAGTTAGTAATATATCAAATGCACCTATTTTTACAGGCTTTTTTACTGAAATAAAATAAAAAAATAATTATTTATGTAAATGTCCTATTTCCAATTTATTTTCGAAAATGTCCAGCTTTTGGGATCTATTGTTAAATCGTGTGAAGCTGACATGACTTATGAGTGACCCACAAATCGTGTCAGTCTCACATGATTTATAGTTCAGTGCCTAACCCTTATGTAAATCGTGGCAGCCTCATATGATTTACATACAACTTAAACACACAGAAAATGTGGGAAGGTGACACGATTTTTGTGTGTTTAATTTGTACGTAAATCGTGTGACCCTCACACAATTTCTGGTGTATTTTGCCTATAAAAAGAAATCGTGTGAGACTACTGTTTCATCCAGAAATCGTGGGAGAGGCAATTGGGAAAATCGTGTGAGATGGAATTGCGAAAAAAGAGGAAAATTTTAGTAGAGAATGGCTCAAAATAACTTACGTTGGTTAGATGAAGTTGGACATATTTCTGCATATCTCCAGAAAAAGGTAAATTTTTACTATATTTTTTAATTTTATTTTATTTAGAAAATAAGATATTTAGTTTAGCTTATTTGGTTAGTTAACTTAAAAAAGAAAATATTTGTTTAGGATTTAGATTAGTGTAAAAAAATTTGGTTAGTTTAGTTTATTTTTTATTAGTATAAAAAATATTCATTTAGATTAGTGGAGAAAAATTTGGTTAGTTTAGTTTAGTTTTAAATTAGTGGAAAAATTCTTTTGTTAATTTAGTGGAGAAAATTTTGATTAGCTTAGTTTAGTTTAGTTAGTTTAGATTAGTAGAAATTTTTTTTTGTTAATTTAGTTTAGTTTATTTTTTAGAGGAACAAAAAATATTAGTTTAGCTTAGGAGAAAAAAATTGGTTTATATTAGTTTTGATTAGTATAAAAAATATTTAGTTAGTTTATTTTTATTTTTTTATGAAAACTTTAGTTTATATATGTATATTTTAATCATTTTTCATGTATTTAAATTTAGAATTTAGCTTGATATAGTCAGCTAATTTTATATAATTTAGTTGTTATTCTACTATAAAATTGAATTATAGTATTTATTTGCTTTATTACAAAGTATTATGAAATTTAATTTAATTACTATTTATTTAGTTTGTTACAGAGTTTTATTTATTTTAATGTTAATGATATTACGTTTATACTTTTCAGCCACATTGAGTGTTGACCACTAGGCATCGCCGCCTACCTCCGCCGCATCCTCTCATGGAGCCGTATTTGAGATAGGTTGGATTATGGTATGCAGCCCTAGATCACATTTTATGAGCATGATAACGGGCTGATCAGTGCGTTTGTAGAGCGTTAGTGGCCGGAGACTCATACGTTCCATCTTTCTTATAGAGAGTGCACTATCACACTGGAGGATGTTGCATATCAGTTAGGGCTGCGCGTCGATGGACAGGCAGTTAGCGGATGCACAGGTTCATGGGGGAGATATCATGGTCGGGATATATGGACCATGTGTTATGACCTATTTAGCACAGTGCCAAGTTTAGATGAGCGGGATGGATACTCAGTATTTTTATCTTGGTTCAAGACTACATTTTATGATTTGGAGGCATATGCATCTGCAGAGACTATTATACGTCACACTTGGGCTTATATTATGATCATGCTTGGGAGGTTTTTGATGGCCGATAAGTCAGGGTCCAGAGTTCATTTGAGATGGTTGTCTCTGTTGCATGACTTTGAGTACTTTGAGAGTTTCAGCCGGGGGTATGTAGTGCTTACGACTTTATATCGTAATCTTTATCGTGATGTTAATTTTAGAGTGCATGATATTTCTGGGTGTTTGACCCCTTTGCAGTTGTGGATTTGATTCAGAATCCCAATGTTGAGACCTCCTCCTGCTGAGCTCAGTTTTCCACTTGCTATGAGGTAAAGTTTTGAACAAAAAAAGAAATTATTTTTAAGTTTACCTTTCACATTTGAGTATCATTAAGTTTTGTTCTTTATTTTGTTCTAGGTGGAGGGATTATTAATGTACCTCTGACAGTCACAAGACATGGTTGCTGGCGTTACGGAGACAGATTGATGATTTCCGCATCACAGAGGTAAGAAGCATTCACTTATCGTATATTGATGGTGCAAATTTGTTGATTTTTGATTGACCTCGCAAAAAAAATTAATGATTTGCTGTTAAACATTACAGTTTTTGTGGACTCCATACCAAGGCCTACATATTGTCCAGATTACACCGAATTTTATTTTTCGAAATTCCCCTCTTTGGCCATCTGTCACAGCCTTGATCTGTTTCATGATGATTGAGTTCCAGCAGGCTGATCGTGTTATCTGGCAGTTCGGTGTACAACAACCTATACCGGTTAAGCCACTGGACATTGATAAAGTTCATGGCAAGGATGCTTGTGGGGGAGATCATTGGTGGCCAGATAAGTATAGGGCATATCACGATTTTTGGGACGCACGGACAAAACTAGATAGTTCGATTTTAGGCCTCTTCCGATGATCGTCTATCAGCTGAGTACATGAGATAGTACTCGAATGTTGCGTGAAGATTTTTGTGCTCAGATTGGGTCCTTCATGACCTTCGACGTGACGAAATGCCTAGAGATGTTCCTGAGCACGTTCCACCCATGCCTGCAGTGGCTCTGCTAGCTCATACTCCTGATCGGCGTCGTCAGGAGCGCCATTTACGAGTGGGGACTCGTGTTAGCCATCACAGAGACGACAACGACAATGATGATGATGATGATGATGATGCAGTTGATCCTTGCCAGTTTGGTGATGATGATGATCAGCATTACAGCTACTCCTACTCTCCTGCCAGCAACTCGAGTTGGCAGCCTATACCTGAGTATGGTACATTCAGCGAGGGTGGTATGGCAACCATCACTTCACAAACAATGGGGGGTCCCAGTCAGCAGTATACGATAAGTTCTAACTCTCAGTTTGTATCCAATCCAGTCGAATAGTTTAGTCCTAGGGTGGGTGAGATATGTGTTGAGCTTAAGGCTTTCCTCATTGCTCCTATTCCGGCTATTACACTTACTCGGGATGAGGCAATGCCATCAAACGTGTATAGGCCATCATTGGATGGTATTGATTTAAATATGAACCCGTCTATACCAATGCCTTCGTACTAGAGCTTGTAGGACTTTGATTTATCTAGTGATATTCCACCATCAGCATTTACATTTGGACAGATTGACCACGAGGCTCACGAGGAGCAACACGGACAGCCGAAGCAAGATCAGGAGCAGTAGAGAGAGCAGGAGTAGGAGCAGGATCATGGGAGAGGTCGACCTACGAGAGAGATTCGTCCCCGTCAATGTCACACAAGTTGTCATTTACTGGCCTCTCGTCGAGATAGATAGGACTAGTTGTGTTTTTATCTTTTAGTTTAGATTTTTAAGTTGTATTTTTAGTTATGTTTGTAGTGTTTTTAACTTTTATACAGTATTGACTAACATATGTATAATGTTTACTTACCCATGGACATTTTCTATTATAAACCCATGTACATGGTTGTTTTGTAGCTCTTTTATTACTAATATTTTGGTTATTATAGATGAATAAACAACTTATGATTAGAATATGAGAATTTATAGTAAAAAACACATAACAAAAATTGTATTATCTGAACATTGTGAAAATTACCAATATCTGGTTAATAAATTAAAATCAACAACAGGAAACTAACATAATAACACACCATAGCTGGAAACTAACACAATAATACATAGTAGATGTAAACTAATACAATAATACATCGTAGATGGAAACTAACTCATTAATGAGCACACAAAACTAGTTGCCTTCACTTGGTTAGTTGGAGGATGAAGAAGGCTAAGTAGGGCATCTTCGTCTAGCGTGACCCTCTTGTCTGCACAAGCCACACCGTTTTGATGGTCCAGGTTTGATAGTATTAATTTCATTGCGTATTCGAGTTGAAACAGGACGACCCTCAGTGGCTCATCTTAACTGTGGATTTGGACATATCCGAGATCTATTGTACTCAGGCCAATAATCTTCATTTACAATAGCTGAGAACTCTATTCTATAGACATTAAATATAGTATGCATGTGATAAACATCATCAACAAAAGAGCCCCAATCAAAATGTGCATATGTGCACACAGCAAGTATATGGTGGCAAGAGTAATGAAGTGCCTGAAAATATCCCACAGTCATACCAATGATCTGTCAGCCTCAACCTATAACTTCCTTGACTATAGTTCCCTATCTGTGCGAGCTCTTCCACCACAAAAGACTCATTTGCCCTAGAGAATGCGGAAACAGTCATAGTGCCTATGTGCTGCCTGTTGATGTCAATTGCTCGCAAATAAGGCTTGCGAAAACACTTGTCTACTCGCAAGTTGAGCCTCCGACACCTTCCCTTTGTTAACAAACAATGTAGTAAGGCGAAAATAGGTAGACTTAACCAAGGATGTAATTAGAAGATTGCATGTACCTTTAAGAACAACATTAATACACTCAAACAAATTTGTCGTCATATGCCAAAACCTCCATCCTTCATCAGCATGTTGCGGCCACTTTTCAATGGGGATTCTGTCTATCCAATCACACATGGCTGGATTCTCATCTTTTAATAAGTCACGGTAATAAACATACTCTTGGCGGGTCTTTGAATATGCTGCATTCATCAGAGCTCGTTTTGCATCTTTGCTCTTGAAAGCTAAAACAAAGTTTGAGACAATATGCCGTATGCAATATGCATGATGGGCATGCAGAGGATGTCATCCACTATCTTCGACATTTAAAGCAGCTTTGATAGCACCATGCCTATCAGAAATAATGAGAATGCCCTCTTGGGGAGTCACATATTGCCGAAGATTAATCAGAAAGAATGACTATGCCTCTCTTGTCTCCCCCTCAACCAAGGCAAATACAATTGACAGAATATTCGAGTTATCTTCTTAATCAATTGCCATTAATAGTGTTCCATCATACTTATCATACAAGTGGGTACCATCAACTGTAATTAACGGCTTGCAATATTTAAACGCTTCAATGCAAGGAGCAAATGTCCAGAATAAACGGTGAAATATCATACTGTTATGATCAAACAATATTTTCTACATAATATGACTGAGTCACCAACTGAATAATTGTACCTGGATTAAATGCCTGCAGACCTCTTAGCCATTTCGAAAGCTCATTATAGGACTCTTCTCAATCACTATAAAGTTTACTAATGGCCTTCTATTTGGTGAGCCGAACCTTCCTATACGAAGTCTTGAAGCCATACTTTACTTCTATAGATCCTTGTAAAACTTTAATGAAAATTGTTGGATCAGCTTGCACCATGGGGAATATGTTGGCGCAGATAACATTAGTATCCAATTGAGGATGGTTCTGTAAAAGCGAAGTAGACAAACACGTCTGTGGTTCGTTATACTTTTGAATTTTCCAGACTCCCTTTTTTTGTCGATAAGTCAGACGTATGCTCTAATTACATCCATTCCCAAACAGCTTATATTTGCCATGGTATTTTATATAATCAGACTCTAGGACCTTATATTCAACTGATCTTCGGATACTGTAAGTTTTAATTGAAAATAATACAGCATCCTTATCAGGAAACTGTTGCCCAACTTCCAGCTCATTTTCTCCTGCCAATCCCAAAATGTCACCACCATCTACAATACCTTCAATCCCTGCAAAAGTGCTCTCGTGCATGGCTTCCAAATTTAAAAAATCATAATAAGATACATGCACTTATGAGTGAGATTGAGATTGGGATTGAAATTGAGATTGATTGCTCCATGGTTGGCTTTCAATTGCAGGCACTGCCTCACCGCTATCGTTGTCATATGGTATTTCATCCGGTTCATCTTCATTATCTCCATTATCAATGATAAACTCATAACCTGCAATGGGACCATACTGCGAAAGTGATACCGCTATCTCCATCGCAAGCTGTGCAAAACTTGGCTCGTTCATCAAATAATCCGCATCTTGTGTATGAGCATTTTCATTTTCAATCTGCACATGACTCGCCATCGCAAAAGTAGGCGAATGCTTGGCGAGTGATACTGCAATAAATGCTGGATCTAGAGCAGATCCTCCGGAGCTTGCTACCCAGTCTTGTAAAATAATGAATAACTCCATAATACGTATCTCCGGAAACTGGGCGCGACAATCAAACATCACACTGATATCCTCATCACAGCTGATCTCAAGACTATTATAATGAATCAGATCTTTTTCAATTGCTATAAGCAACCGATACACCATTTGTGTTATGTGCTTATTATTTTGTTGGCGTAACTTCTGCAATATTTTACTCTATAGCTCTAACAAAGAAATAGAAGGATGAATGTTCACACAAACTGGATTTGAACTGTAAAATGTAACTTCTTCATTTGTATTTATGATTTCACCATTATGATAAATAAGAATGTAAAATCTCTCAGCCATCTCACTCTAATTTTTGCAGAAATACAGATTTCACTATCTGGATTATGGAAATTGTATTACTAGACAGCAGAAAATGAGGCAATGGACGGTGAAATTGAGTATACGTAGAGAAAGTGATTTTTACAAAAATCATGCCACCCTTACACGATTTATAATTGATGACCTAAAATCGTGTGAGAATCACACGATTTACGTGCAAATTAACCACAAAAAAATCGTGTCAGTCTACCACGATTTTTGTGTTTTTATGTTGCATGTAAATCGTGTGAGGTTGGCACGATTTATATAAGGATTGAGCATTGAACCATAAATCATGTGAAATTAGCACGATTTTACATAAGGGTTTGACACTGAATCATAAATCGTATGAGGGTGGCACGATTTGTAAGCAATGCTCAACCACTCATAAATCATGTCAGCCTCACACGATTTAACAATAGACTTCAAAAATAGAGTATTTTTAAAAATAAATTTAAAATAAAATATTTACATAAATAATTATTTTTTTATTTTATTTCAGGAAAAAAAAAACCTATTTTTACATGTATAAATAACATATCTAACTCCCAGTAACAACAGCACGTACGGAGGGGAGAAAAGCCCAAGCCACTGCGGAATTTGATGCCATCAACGAAAAAATCTAATATGGTCGGTCACAGTTCGCGTTGTGCTTCCCAAGTTCCCTGACCTTTTTAAGACATGATGACGTGTCTACTGTCAAAAAGACAATCCACTCCTTTTATCTGTCCTCGAAACTTAATGGTTATGGTTATGTTCCTTTGTGTTTTTCGTTCCTTCCTCTTGCCAGGAACTGCTCCACACATACACATATAGTCACATATAGAGATGTACACAAACACACACTCTGTGTAAAAATGATTTCTTGACCGTTCATTCATTCATCCCACAGAACCTTTTCATCTGCTTCATCACCGCAGAGCCACAGACACAGCTTCACAAACTTTAAACCTCTCTTCCCAAACTCCTACAATTGGTGACTCTTTCTCAACCATCAACCCCCATTTAGATTTTTTTTTTCCTTTTTTCTTTTCTTTTTTTTTTTTATAAAGTTGATTACTATGGGGAAAAGGAAGCGAATTTCTGATCACAGCCACTCCCAGAGGGATCATCAACCCCTTTCATGTTCTCCTTCTGTGGGTACGTCTTTCGTTTTTCTCCCCCTTTTTTCCTTCCTTTTTGGTCGTTGTTTCATGGTGCTTTGTTTGAAGTGTTGTTACTTGTTAGTGTAATGTAATGAGGAAATTGAAGTGAACAAATAAAAAATCTTCCTTTTTGAGATAACTTGAAAAGGTGCCATTGATGGGGATACCTGAGAAAGCGTTATGCCACTGCCAACCTTTTTTTTTTTTGTTCCTTTTGAATTTCAGCTGGGATTTGCATTGTTACTTTCACTTGTTTATTCTTCTGTGTTTTCTAGAAGAGAAAGTCAGGGAAAGCAATTGACTTTCTTCACCCCTTTTCAACCCAGTTCTATGTGGTTCTAGTGGGGTTCGAGGGTTTCATGATCTTTGGAAATTTTAGATTTTGGTTCTTCCGATTTTTTTCCCCTTTTGGATGTTTTTGTTACCTGATCAACATCTTCGAAATCTAGAGGAAATAGACAGTTTTTTTCCTCCTTTTGTTTTGGATAACTTTCCTAGCTAATCTAAGATGAGGGAATAAATGAGCGTACATTACTTCCTCTTTTTGCCTTCCTTTATTTTCTGAGCTGATTTTCCTGTGTTGACTTTTAAGCATCTTCAACCCTCAAGGTTGACCACGTTTTTCGCTGATAGGGTGATATTTGCACTGGTATTTTTTAAATTATAAACTTTAGATGCAGTTTTGGTAGTTAATCTCATAACTTGGATCTCAAATATCTTGTGCACTTTCTTTGTGCTTGTACTCATCGGCCACTTCTGCCGTTAAGGTTGTCCGCTATCTGCAATTATTGGGTTAGCAAATCATTCCTCCTCGGCTCTTTGACGTATGGTCAGTTTTTGGCACTGGCATCATCGATCTTCAAGTGGTTCAGATTCATGAGTTATTGATCATATTGCATTTTTCCCCCTTTTTGCCATGCTTTGTACAGATGGATTAGGATTGAGATTACTAACAGATGTGACTCTGTGTGCATGAGTTTGTTGGATTATGTGTCATAAGAGTGAAATAGTTGAGAATTTGGAATTTTATGTAATGTGCTATAATTTGCATGCTATGGCTTTGGGAGATTTGGAGTTGGTTAATCCATTCCACTTTTACAAGATATCTACTGTGGAATTGTAAACCAGACAATGACATGTTAATTGGATTGTTTGTCTAGAAGATATTAGGAACGGTCCTTTTTATCATTTGTCCTTCTTGTTTTTAGTTTGTACTCTGTAACATATGTAAGTGATCAGCCATATTACTAAATGATTGTTGTGGTCTTTGGCAATAATGCAGAAGCCATTCAATGCTCTACCAACATGGAACTATTGTCAGATGAGGTTGGGATTCTTTTCCCTTTAATAATCTATCTACAATTCCCCTGCTGTAATTTATTCTTTTGCTTTCGTCATTCTTATTCATTTTCATCCTTACATCATCGGTTGATAAAGATGGTTATGCATGAATAAACTTGTGCAGATACAGAATGTACACTTCTGCTTATCTTTGGAAGTAGTATGAAAGTAATTCACAAGCATCCACTGCTTTCTTTTGATCTCATTGTACAAAATTGATAAGATTGACTTCTGTCATTTTCCCACTTTCTTTACTTCTTCGCAGAAACCTTCGCATTCAGGCGACCCTAGTGCACTTCGTATGCCACCTGTATTGGATATAACAGATGGATCTATGAAGCTACTGAATACGCATCCAAATATGGCACATCATCATCAGAGTCTTGGTCGTTCAATATTTTTGAAACGATCAAGGCATTACTATGGCCACCAATATTCTCGACGTAACTCTGCCAATCATGCCAATGCATCTTCTTCTCGTGGAAAGGGTATTTCTTCGTGTGATGATAGACTTCCTTTTAAGCTGGCTTCACAACCAAACTCACAGTCCAAACAACATGCAGGTGAGCCTCTAATGCTTATTTTTGTGCCGCACAAGTTTTTTTTTTTTTTTTTTAAAGTAGTGTTAAAGAGAATTTCACCAGAATAATTATGATGTCTGCCTCCTGTTTGTTACTATCATTGTAGGGGAATACTTTCTATTCTGTTTTATTTGTGTTTTTTCTTTTGAGAACCCATTTTTTAACCAGTTCAGATTTTATTTTATTATTATTTTTTTTCATTCAAGATTTTTCTTGTGCATTATCCGATATTTTATTTATTATTGTTATTTTTTTCCAGAATATAGAGAGAAGGCATTTTCCAGACCAGATAGAATCCGGTCAAGTTCATTAGCGATGGATGCAGTATCACCTGACGTAGTGAAGATGGTTTGTGGGATTTGTCAGAAGCCGCTGAGGCGGAAATTTAATCTTATGGGTGGTTCACTTTCTTGCTGTGAACTTTCAGTGGTGGCAGTTTTAGTATGCGGTCATGTCTATCATGCGGATTGTCTGGAGCAGAGAACTTGTCTTGAAGAACTACGTGACCCCTCATGCCCTGTGTGTGCAGGTTAATGACTCTAAAGGCCAGGAATAGTTTCCAAGTGGATGAATACTACTACAACATGATGTTGAACATCTACAAGTAATGGAACAGAGTTTTGTGGAAGATAACAAAGTGAAAGATAGGTCGTTTTGCTGCAAACGACTATGACAGCTAGGATAAGATCTTGTATACCATCAGGGTCTCTGCTTATTTGTAGGATTTGCGCATTAGGGAGAGTTTGTGTTACTGATCTTGCACTCCTTTTTTTCTGTAGTAGGCGCATAGGGTATTGTAATACATAGCAATTTAAAGCTTTGGTTATCTGAGTGATGACATATAAATTCTAGTAGCTGGAAGTGTTTCATAATTTCAATGACATACTAATTGAAATTATTGCTCGATCTCCATCCTTCATTCCTACTGCGTATTTTTATCGGCCATTTTAGCTGCGTAGCGAAAGATATACAAGAAGTATAAATAGTACCTGCGGATAAGCACAAAATTTCTCCTATTTCACGTGCTTTTGTGCACAGCACATGCAAAGGCACATGAAAGATGGGTAACTTGCAGTCCAATTAAATACGCACATCATTGTTACACCCAAATAAATAAATTAAGTGATCAATGACTCGATTATCAATATTCACAACATTATGGAATCATTGTGAGCCTTAGATAAGGTATCCGATGAGAATGATACTCCGTTGTGCCATACTTTCTTCTTGTTGCATTACCTCCTTCAATAGAGTTAGTATTGCATACCACGTATCTGCATTATTCGACCATAATTAAATTTATGGGCTCCATAATCAAACGTCTTAATTGACATACAACTTAACAACATCAAAGACAATGCACACCGTTAAATTCTGCACATCCCATTGCTATGGTTTAACATGACCCATTCAGACGCAACTGGGAAAACCTTTTTGATCTGATCTGTTCTGTGACTATGAAACCGTCTCTCTGTGCACATGAAACCACTTTAATCAGTTCTACCGACAGTTCAAAACCATCAAGCTGTAGTGCATGAGAAACACAAGTCACAGGCTGCGAAGCTGGTACTGCATATTTCAACTACTTCAGAAACCAGTGCCAGTTATCATCACTTTTATAATCTGCTATCCAAAATGCAAGATGCAACTAATAAGGCTCAGTGATCCCCATCCGGTGAAGTTGCAGTCAGTAAAACTAAAACCTCGTGATAATTTGGTTATAAACAAGTGGATTGTGCACCTTGCGATGAGGGCTATCATTATGGTGCATACCAACCCAATTCTCGTGGAACGAGAACACTTCCAAGATTCCCCTCCACAAGTATGTCCATATGTGGCATATTAATCTTTGGGGAAATGATGTTTTGACGCATGTCCCCTGACAGGCCCTGCCCGGAAAAAATGAAGAAGAGAGAGCAAGAGGTGTTGGAAGCACTACTCAAGGTGGACCCCACAATGAATGTGAGGGTGTGTCGGCCCGAAACACAGACGGAAATATGTTCATATAACATTGCTCTAATCTTTTTTACCCTCAATGAATGAGCAGATGGGATGGGATCCATGACCCCAAGAGAGATTCTTACATATATACAAATGTAACATTTCCTATAAAGGCGCAGAATAAAATTGGGCTTCACTAACTTTGTTTGAGATATACTCACTTGTTAATTAATCTTACCAATTTTATTGTGAAAGTGACTAAATAGTAAATATAGAATGTTAGATTTCAATCTATGCAATAATTTTTCAACGAATGAAACCCCCCAGTACAGGCTTAGGCAATGTGCTATGGCATATTGCTGCAAAGCACCACAAAATTCATTCACGCATTTGAACTCCTGGTCATCACCAGTGATAGAATCTTTCGATGATGCAGCTAATTTTGCTGGCGAAACATCATTGGAGCCAGCAAGAATAACGATATTATCAGAATTTGTCATTATAGAATAAAAAATATTTCGTTGGTCCTACACACCTAGAGTCATTGCACTAGTTGGAAAAAAACAGAAGGGAACGGAAAAAGCGAACTCCCATAAAAGATAATAAAAAAATTTGCTGATAATGTAGAGCACCACACAGAAACAAACGCATCCACGGTTGCTGAATTTCCTACAGGATTTTGTTTTTTCTCTTTTTTTTTTCATTTGATAAAGTGATTGGAGTTTTCCTGCTTCCTGAAGAAAATACTTGATGAGCAAGATCTTATATTATAATTTCCATGATTTTTTTAGCCTTCATTTCAGCTAATCAATTGTGTTACCTGATTCATCTCCACTGCATGTGCACGGCCTCCTGTATATGACAGAAGCCTTTCTCATCATCTTTACAATTGTATGCAAGATATTGTGTTGTTAAATATCTTATTATCGATAATTCTTCTAATTAGTATGACAATTGAAAAATAACCTTTATGAAGCCTGAAATGTGGGGTGCTGTCACAGGAATTGAAATGGCACGGGCCTATGGAACTAGATGGAACATTCGTTAGTTCTATCAGGATTGGACAAATTAATTCTCCTAATACAGTTATAGCCTTCTCACACGCATAAAAAAAAAAAAATGGCTGGAATTAGATCGGAACACCTTGGTGACAGACAGCTGGAGGGAAGCAAACATATGTGATTATGCACAACTTGGTTGGCAAACAGCCTGAAGATAACGAGGGACCTGCATGAATTGCATAACTCCTGTGCCGACTTTTTTTGTTTAGTAACTCCTCTACTGGTGGATTGATCGAAGTGACTAGGTGCTTCACCTTTTTTAATCAAGTATCTCGGATTCGAGTTCTAGAAATGAAAAAAAAAAAAAAAAATCTTATTAGAAGACCTAGAGGGTTTTTTGAAATCTCTACAAGTCGATTCAAATTAATTGTGTTTCTCAAAATAAGATACGGTGAACCGGTGGATTTCACAAAAAAATAAAATATAATAAAATTCCCATCTGATGACTTTTTTTTGGGGGGGAATTCAACCTTCTCTGTTGGCGTAACCATAAAATGTTGTCATGTCTTCTTTTGGGCCTTAAGCCCAAAATGCATTATGAAAAAAAAAATCAAGAAATATGAAAATCTAATGGCAGGTTTAGTCATGACCAAAAAGAAAAATGGTGGGTTTTGTTGATTTTTTATTTTTATTTTTAATTGTTGTATTTTTATTTGTAATTATAAATATATTAAATTGGTTTTTTCATTTTATAAATTTTATGAAAAAATAATTTTTTATATTTTTATTATTTTCATAAAACTTTAAAAAATAATGTGATATTATTTCATAATTCAGAATGAAAACATAATAATTAAAAAATGAAACCAAACAAGAACGAACTCTTGGTTTGAAAATTGAATTTAATTTTGATACACTATCAATACTAAAATATTCTATACAGATATCCAATCATATATTATCATATAAAAAAATGTGTTTAGCTATTATATTTACTGCGTCAAAAGTCTTATATATAACAATATATAATAAGATGACAGTATAAAACTTTTTTATATTAATAATTTATCAAAATTAATCTCTAAAAAATTTTCTACACTTTTATAGTTTATACATCTATAATATTGGATAATCTTACTTGTACGTTATAATTATATATATAAAAATGTCTTTTAAAATTAGAAGGGGACGAAAGCAAAATGAATATAGACTCCACTATTTGTGAATTAATTTTTCTTTTGTATAAATATTGATTTGTTAATATAACCATAGTAGTGGAGGAAGTTTTTGGTCTTTAACTAGAATATTCATAAGTATTGCTATGAGACTAATCTTCATTTAATTACTATTCTGCAAAATGAGGGGCTTAGTCCACATTTTTTTAATTAAAGAAAAGGGGAAAAAGAAAACAAACAAAAGAGATACATGAAGTCATGGGAATTGTAAAATTTCACTTTTTTAGTTCATAACCCTGTTCTCATCTAAAAAGACAACAATTGAACCGCAAAACTGAAGTATATGCATTAAAATATCAATGACGATGTCAACTAATTAGCCGAGACAAACGGAAAAGAAAAGTTTAAAGGACTTGTAAGATGAACTATATATAGTGAAAAAATTTTGTTGCGTAGGGATGGACATTGAATACATTCCCAATAATACATAAAATTCCGCAATAACACACCATATGGTACAGTCTCCGCGAAAATTTAACAAAGTACTCTTAAAATAGTACCATGGAGCATTTTAGTCCCATCAATTTGCTCATATGCTTATGCTGCAACAGTTGCGTCACCTTTTCCATTTTTTATATTTTTTATCTTTAGATATAAACCATTAATATTAGAAAATCAATTTGATTCTCATGAATTTAATTTAAGATAAGTTGACTTATTATAAGAATAAAATTTTTTTAATATTAATTTTTTAAATTTATAAAATTTAAATCTAAAATTTTATTTAAAAAAATAAGTATTAAACTATTTAAATTAATTCAACTTTATTCGTGTTACCTCTTCCCGATTGGCTTAATTTGTCTGCTTCCAAACAGCAATTACAGGCTGACAGTTTTGACAGGTTTTTCTTCGCCAGCTCAACACTTAACACTTGAAAGCTGGACACCCAAGTGGGGGAATCCATGTCACCCGCATTGCATGGGCACCACAACGCACATTACAATTAGCAGTCCACTTATTAAGTCTTTGTTTGGTGTGCTTAAAAGATAAAAAAGGAAAGGAAAGGAGTGAGAGGAAAGAATTTGGTAGCACCTCAGGTGGGTACTTCTATAGTAGTAGCTTTTTTGGCCTTACATCATTTTCTCATTCTCGCCCTTCTAGATAGAATTAAGAAGAAAAGGAAATTTTGTGAATTATATCAAAATTTGCATATATTTTGAAGAGAGAATTAAAGGAAAGTTTTTTCTTTTAATTTTTAAAGATATCAAGTAACAGAGAATTAAAATATACCCTAAATTTTATGTCTTATTAACATCATATATAGTTCTATTATCATAAGCATTAGCTTTTTATTATCAAAGAAATATTATCTGAATATATTTTATGTTAGATATCATTTTGATTTATATTTTATTCATCATTAAATGAGATGTAAATTCAATACAAGTGGAGTTTATACCGCATCTAATAATAAATGATGTATGAGTCAATATGATATCCAATATAAAATAAGTTCACAACATAATATTTAATATAAAATATATTCATATAACATAACTCTTATTATCATATTGTTCGTAATATTCGTTTAGATATTCTTAATATGTGTGTTTCACTAGTTCGTTTGAAGTAAATATTTATTTTGATTTTGAAGTTATAGATATACTTTATTTTAGTATCTAAAATTAAAAAATTAATAATTTAATTTATAAAATTACAAAAAATTATTTAAATTAATTTTTTTTATGATTCAATTTAATTTCTTTGAACATTCTCTTAAAAATTAATTTAAATTAATTTTCATAATTTTAAAAATTAAATTATTAACTTTTTAATTTTAAATATTAAAATAAAATATGCATATAACTTCAACCATCAATATGAATCTTTACACACATATTATTATATCATAACTAGCGGTCAAGTCACTCTCAAGTCAAGGGAAGCCACTAGGTAACGAATCATGGAAGATGCTCCCGTCTCCCGACCCCAAACGGGTGCATTATGGGACTTTAACAACTTGACATTTGGCCCTGAAGCTCAGCATAATCCATGAGATATTCTCATCTGCATGTCTATTGGTTATTTTCAGTATACCCCTTTTAAATAAGAGCTATTAATATGCCAAATTGTCGTCGGTGAATAGTACGCTTGTATTGTAACTGGAGTGGCTCCTGTGGTGAGCATCGAGTTGCACATTGCGCTATCAGATTGGCTATATTTTAGCGGCCAAAAAATTTTATTGGTATGAAAATAAAAATATATAATAATTAATAAATTTGATTATATAAGAGTTTTTTAAAATTTTAAAATATTTTTTTAAAAAAATATTATTAAACTTACTTTTTATTTTAGAAAAAAAATTTTAAAAAAGAATTATTTTCATATTAATAATAAAAAATAATTTTATTTTATTCTATTTAAATAAAAATTATTCTCTTAAATTTATTTTTGATGTATTTAAATCAAATAAAAAATATTTTTTTAAAAATAATTCATATAAAAATAATTTTTTAAAAGATATTTTTTCAAAAATAATTATCCTAAAAATTAAACGAATCTTGTCGTCATTTGCTTGCCAAACCAGACTCTTGCGACAATAATAATGGAATATTTTAAGTAACCCAAATTATTATTTCATTATCTATCATGAATTGGAATATAACAAGAAATACAATGCTTTTGATAATTCGTTTATGCTACTCTTTAGGGTAAGTGTGGTTTAAATTTTAGAAGAATTATTTTTGAAAGTATTAAGTTGAAAAAATTACTTTTAGAAGAATTATATTTAACAAATTTAATTTATATTTGATTTGAGTATATCAAAAATAAATTTAAGAGAATGATATTTATTTAGATATGATAAAATAAAATTATTTTTAATTATTAATGTCAAAATAATAGTAATATTTCATCTCGAAAATACTTTTCTCTAAACAAAAAGTAACTCCAGAATATTTTATAGAAAAACAAACCAAACATATTAAATTACTATACAATTTCATTCTTATCCTATTAAGAATATTTTGAAAACTCGAAACTCAAAACCCAACAACCTCTTATTTTGGATGAAGAAAGTGAAAACTTGTTTTTTTTTTTTTAATGGTAGAAAATTGATAACAAAGAAAAATATTGAATACAAAATAAATTTGTTTATTTGAAGAATGAATATCTAGTACAGTATATATATATATAAAATGAAAGTTTGCTCATCTGATCAGCCTTTTGCTCATATATCGTCATGATTTTGATTTAATTATCAGGCTTTTTTCATTGGTTTGTGATTTGTAAATACCTCTGTAAATAATCAATGAGCCTAGAAATATATTCTAACCTTAGACTAAAATAAATTTTTTCCTCAACTTAAACCCTATATATATATATATATATATATATATATATATATATATGAGAAAAAAGAGTTTTTTTCCCTAAAAAACTTTTAAAGTGACTTTCTTTTATCAAGTTATAATGTATTAATCTTTAAATCATATAGTAAATTAAATTTTTAAAAAATGTTGCATTAAAGTAAAGATAAATACATTCTTATTTGTTTATTTTATAAGAAAAGTTTATTTTTTTATGAGTACAAAGTGTCCTTGACCAAGGTATCTACGAAACTGACTCATCAAGTAATATTGTGACTTGGAGATCGTTTTAGTAATTTCCTTCTCTAGAGTTTAAAAGGAATACAATTTGCTTAGCAATGCACTCAACTCTTTTGTTAAACCTAAAATTAATATTTTCTTTAATTTGATAACCTAATTAAATACTTTAATGAATTTTGATTATTTTACAAAGTTTGCTTGCATAGAATTTGACTTATACTATATATACATTTAGTTTTGATTAAATGTGATAGGCTCATTTTCAAAAACTCTTCGGAAAGGACTTATTACAAATTATTTTCAATATAAAGTAAGTTAGATAATAAATCTATTATTATATCTCAAACTGCTACATGAGGCGCATAAAAAA
Source organism: Pterocarpus santalinus (assembly GCA_031439595.1). Taxonomy (NCBI): domain Eukaryota; kingdom Viridiplantae; phylum Streptophyta; class Magnoliopsida; order Fabales; family Fabaceae; genus Pterocarpus; species Pterocarpus santalinus. Next base: position 8,917,700 of record CM062525.1, read on the forward strand.
AAAAAAAACATGCTAAATGACGATATCTCGTTCTGTATCATATACTTTCTTTATTCATAGGTATAGATTTCATTATGTTTAGGACATGGGCATCCTTTTCAAATCCCTTTTTCTCTTGAAGTGAAATTTAAAATTCTATTTCTTCCTTGTAAGCAAACCCCCCATCAGCCATTGCTTACAAGTGATAGTGAGGCAACATGATATATGGGGCAAACCAGTCCAATCAAACATTGTCAACAAGCAAACCCATCCTTCTCAGAATATCCAACCAAAAAGCCACTGGACCATCGTGCAAATACACAAAACCAAGAGGGCACGATAGCAAAATATAGCCAAATAATTACACAAGCCCAACGTGCAAATACAAAAGACCGAGAGGGCATGGCAACAAAAGAAAGAAACAACCTCCAAGACACCAAAGAGCAATGATGTAACGTAAACAACTCAACACTACTGTTCCAAACAATGCCAAGATTCGAATCTTCCCATCCGAACATTCCATCACGACCAGCAGATCCAACGGCCAGCATGCACCGATGCCACGCAGACTCCAAAAATTCCAAAGCATAATTCTAGCATCCCATGACCATTTTATAACAGCAAGCGTTGCCAAGGCTACATTGCACACGCATTTCGCTAACTAGCCACCAATCATTTCCACTCTTTCCTCTGTTTCCTCTCCTTCACATCATCAACCGCCAGCTCTCTCTCTCTCTCTCTCTCCGCCTCTGGTGGCGGGAACGAGATTTGACCGTTTGGTGTGAGAAAACTGGGTTTGCTTCCCCGCAGCTTGTTCTTCAGGAAAGTAACCTTTTTTCTTTGTGGGGTTGTTGCTTTTGTTGTTGGGGTTGTCGTGTTTTCTTCTTCCTCCGTGGCCTTTGGAGACATGGGGGTTTTGGAGGTGTCACCGAAGAAATCCCTGGCGGAGAAGGTGTTCGGCAGCAAGAAGAGCAGCAACAATGAGGGCCACAGTTCTCACGATGAGCATGAGGATGGAGGCATGGAGCTCATGGAGATTGGAGCTGAAAGGACCAAGAACGTGTTGATCCTCATGAGTGATACCGGTGGTGGCCACAGAGCTTCCGCCGAGGCCATCCGTGATGCCTTCCAAATTGAATTTGGTGATGAATACAGGGTAATCAATCACTTTCTATTTTTTTTCCTCCTTTTGCTTTCATTTGGTTTTGCTTAGTTTACCATTTTTTTTTCTGTTTTGGTAGTGGTATTGTTAGTTTTTGAGGCGTTTCTCTAGCTGGATTGATGTTTGTTTTGGATCTGATGTTGTTGTTGCTGCTTTTGTACCATGTTTCCTATTACAGATTCTGCAGCTCATTCAAAATTTCAAATTATGCCGCAAAAGATTCTTCTTTTGGCCCTTTTTTTTTTTTTTTTTTTTTTTTGGCTTGATGTTTTGTTTTGTGTTTTCTGGCATGACATATTTTCTGTGCTTCGTATGCTTTTGTCATGTCTAGCTTGTGGCAACGCGGACTTTGTCGCGACGCTTGATTTTCTTCTTGGAGCTATTTGCCCTGCTTTTTCTTTTTTACCTTTTTTTATATTATTTTGAAAACAATATAATGCCAATATTATTAGTTTTTTTTACCCTTTTGTGGTTCCCTCTTCTTTAGCAATTCAATCAAGTGTTTGTTCCCTATTTATGTTTCTGTGCTGATCAGGCGACCTCTTCAATTTTCAGATATTTGTTAAAGATGTTTGGAAGGAGTACACGGGGTGGCCATTGAATGACATGGAGGGTCAATATAAATTCATGGTTAAGCATGTGCAGCTATGGAATGTTGCATTTCATAGCACTTCTCCCAGATGGATACACTCTGTGTATTTAGCTGCCATCGCTGCCTACTACGCCAGGTACATTCCATTTCTCAAATCTGACCATTAGTTTTGCCATAGAAGTCTGACCTAGCTTTTTATTATTAAAATGATGATTCATGTACTTTTACCCCTATAACTTATGCTAACTGTTTTTATCTTTTCCTACAGAAGATCACTTTATGGACAACTTGTTTATCTAATCATTTTCATTTGTTAAAAGAATTACAATGATGGTCATTCACCTTAGTTGCAAAATAGCAATAATTATTAATGTCTGTAGCTGTAGAACCTTTCCAATTATTAAGTGGCGTTTTCTAAAGGTAATGTACTGTGTAATTTTTAGGGAGGTGGAGGCAGGGTTGATGGAGGTCAAGCCAGATATTATAATCAGTGTCCATCCCTTGATGCAGCATATTCCATTGTGGGTTCTAAAGTGGCAACGTCTGCAGAAGAAAGTGATTTTTGTCACAGTGATTACAGACCTTACCACCTGCCATCCTACTTGGTAAGTTCACTGTTAGTTGTTAATTCTTCTTGCTTTGAAGTTGGAGGTAAAGTTCATCATACATTCATCAATTAATGTTTAGGTGCTATAACATTTAAGATGTATCCAGGTTTCATCCTTGGGTCAATAGATGCTACTGCCCTTCACAGGAGGTGGCCAAGAGAGCACAACAAGAAGGCCTTAAGGAGGAACAAATCCGCATTTGTGGCTTGCCCATCAGGCCTTCTTTTGCCCGCGCAGTTCTTGTGAAGGTATGTATGCGCATTCAAGGTGTATTATAAATGAGTTCTGTTGTTTGGGCACGCTTATTCAGTGTGTTCATCAACACTAGGGACTCCGCATGTAAATCCCCACTGTTTATACGTGCAGTCCTTAGTGTCAATGAGCACACTAAATAAGTGTGTAAAAATATCATTACTCATTATAAGTATAGCTTTTGCTCTCAGTGATGGAACTGACTTTGTCCCTTTTTGTAGGATGAATTAAGGGCAGAATTTGAGATGGACCCCAACTTGCCTGCAGTTTTGCTGATGGGGGGTGGTGAAGGATTTGGTCCTGTCAAGAAAACTGCAAAGGCTCTAGGAGAATCACTTTACGATAAAGAAGCTCAGAAACCAATCGGGCAGATAGTAATCATATGTGGTCGTAATAAGAGCTTAAAGTCTAGCCTTGAAGCTCTTGAATGGAAGGTGCCAGTAAAGGTAATTGACATGCTTCACTCCTTAAACCTCTGATGTCTGAATTGCGAACTAAGATCATGAGCATGATAGAATGGCACTCATTAAAACTAGTAATTTTTTTATTTGCGTAGATTAGAGGATTTGAGACCCAGATGGCAAAATGGATGGGAGCCTGTGACTGCATCATAACAAAAGTAAGTTAAAAGTGTTAAACCAATTTGTTCTTCATGTGCAACTTCATATGTTAGCATAGGCTCATTGGTTCTATGGTATCCTCAGGCTGGACCAGGTACAATTTCTGAAGCATTGATCAGAGGGCTTCCCATAATTATCAATGACTATATCCCTGGACAGGTGAATGATTAAATGGTTCTGCTCCTTGCCTTTCACTCTTTTTTCTCATTCCATCCCATGCTGATCCTCAGCTGCAATGATAACTTCAGGAAAAGGGTAACGTGCCATATGTGGTAGACAATGGAGCTGGTGTCTTCACCAGGAGTTCTAGGGAAACAGCAAAAATTGTGGCCGAATGGTTCAGCATAAAACAAGATGAACTGAAAAGAATGTCCGAGAATGCACTCAAGTTAGCACAACCAGAGGCAGTCTTTGACATCGTGAGGGACATCAATGAGCTTGCTCAGCAAAGGGAGCCAGCAATTTTTCCATACGAGTTGACCGCTTCATTTACTAGCCTAATCTAATTGATTGATTATTTCTGCATCTTCCCCACTAGCTTTTTTTCCTTTTTCCCTTCCCCCCATTAGAGTTGACATGTACAGTTAGCTTTTGAAATTACATCATTCTTTATCCTAGTGGATTGGTTTTACCATTATGAGCTACAAGTGCTGGTAAACAATCTTGGTTTATAAGAAGTGGGATTTATTTAGGATGTCTGTGGGAGGGCTTGGAGTGTCTGTAACTGCCAAATGGTTTAACATTGTACTGTGCATTTCAGTCTAATGGTTTTTCTTCAATTTTGTTTCTCTCCGTGGAATTGTATTTAGCACTTCAAAAACAAAATTTTTGCTTTTTGCTATGCAGTATTAGTTGTCTATGGTTAATTGGTTATCCTTTTAGAAGGAACATTATACAATTTCTTGCCTTTGAATGGCTTGCTTGTTGTAAGGTTGCTTAAAGTTGAGAAGCAATGTGAAACATGAGCTGATGCATTGATGATGCACGAATCTTTGAGAACATTGATAGTTAAAGAAATCAACGTATTTAGTCCGGATTTTCAAATTTGTCGTGTTCTTGATATCAATGAAAATAGAAAAATGAATAAGATACAAGCATTGACATAGATTGTCAATTTTCACTCGCTAAAAGGGTACCCATTTATCTAAAACCAAGTAATGCCACACAAAAGAGCATTTCTTTTGTACTTGAATTATGGATTTTCAAACTGCTGGCAATCACAAAAGCCAATACCGAACACGGTTGAGATACTGTTAGTTAAATATCACCCCATCAAAGGACTGGTAGTTGTTGACATCGTCAACATGCTAACAGTGCCTTCTATTACTATTATTATTATTATTATTTTCTTTATAGTACGAAATGATACACAAGCAAAGAGAAAGCCTATGTAACAGGATCTGGTCACGTAAGAAAACCCGGAATATGATAGGATCCTTCCACTTTAAGTTTACAAAAAATGCATCTTGCACATTTATATGCAACACATCATCTAACACATGTCAGCATGAACCACAATCTTCTCATCTTAAGTTTACGTACTAAATTACAGGTGGATTGTTGTGTGATCTGTGAACTTTTTAAGGACAATATAGGAAGCAAGTCGGTGTCCTATGGCAGCAGTTGGAGACAGACTGTTATGAGCCGAGAACACGTGACGCGACCCCAAGAACAATCAAATGCACTTGACATTGTTGAGGTGCTATCAGAAAATCGGCTAAAAGAATGGTTGTTTCAAACTTTACTTTTGCTTGCGTTTGGTCGTGTCTTCTCTTGTTAGGTCTGCAGCTGTTATTGTTTCATCTCCTTCATTGAGGGTGAGAAATCATAGTCAATTGGGTAGGACAGAATGAAGAAAGAACAAACAATAATAATACAAAAAATTCCAAAGCCAAATTAAGTTCAATGAGACACAGACATGCGACTGTGTGGACGATAAATCCAACTTGTATACCAGAAAATGATCGCCAGGGTGCCACGACTGAAGAGAAATCAAGTTACAGATACTTCCTTCACACGAAAGAAAACTACTGTCATTTTAAAATTGCTATTATAAATATAGAAGTAGTACGTGGATGAATGACTCTAGGATGACGTCAAAGAAAGTTTCCCTTTGAGTACTCCCAAGCGGAATTGCGTTGTTGATGTCATTCTCCCCTCATGCGTCCCAAGTGGCGAATAATATATAAATATTTTGATAACAACAGAAGATGTATACCTAGGATTAAGAAACATATAATTCTAGTGGAGCCTAAGCTTACAGGATTCAGGAAAAACGAGACAAGAGCAGGTTGACCTACCTCAAAATATTGATATTTGGACAAGGAATATACAAAATATAGTTATTTCCCCGTTGCATCAACAAATACAACAATTGGTCAATTACAATTTACAAAATCAAAATGGTTGAATTTTCTGCCCGATACTTAATTATTCTCCGTTTATGCGTATTTTATATATTTACAAAACGGAAATGTTTATTCATTTGTGAGTACATAGAAATTTTTATTCTTAGGAAACTATTTTGTACGAAATTGCCTATGAAGGGTTTAGAAATTGAATTTTGTTTCATTTCGGGTTCCGTCATTTTTTGTTACTTTGGTTGTCAAATGAGTTTTGACAAAGCATGGTTATGACAAGTTATTTGTGTTGCGTTTCGTGAAAAAATAAAATAAAATAAAATAATTACATATATTACCGTGCTATTTACGACAAAATAAAAATCAATACGATAACGTAATAATAAAATAAAAATATCCATATTTACTGCACTCACAAAAATTTATGTCACATTTTCATTATTTTTTAATATATACCTATCTTCGAAATACAAAAGAAAGCACAAAAAAATGGAACGTAAAAATAAATGAGAAAAATGAATTCAAATGAAGTTAATACACAAGGTCGATTGAAGAGCTATATACTTCATACCCACACAACAATTTTCCATTTGCGGAACCATTAAGGATAAAAATGTATATGCATTCAACCAAGGAGAAAATTACTAACAATTACCTCAGTTGACTTAAAAATTTCTTCTTTGCGCAAGAATGGTGTCGGGGGTATTTTCTCTTCGGTAACTACCTTTTTTCAATGCAAATGAGGAATTTTGACTTTGAACATCATTTTATCATTCAAGTACGTACATGAAACTGGCATATTTAAAATCTAAATATAATAAAATGAATAATGATGAATATGGTAGAACTTTAATTTTGGCCAAGCTGTTGGTAAAGGCGTGATAGCAGCGATGGCACAACAATTATGTGGAAGAAAGATTGAAGAATGAGAAGGCAGCGTAATATGTGGATAATAACTTTTGAAAACAATGATTATTAATTGGTTTAAAAAAAGAAAAAAAAAAGAAAACTGCTCTAGTGAAAGAATCCACGGCATGTTGGTTAGGGTTGAAAGTGAGCCGATTTGAAACCGAGTTTAGCATAACTCAGCTCGGTTCATTAATGTTAGGCCAAATTTCAACTCGAGCTCGAGGTCAAAGTGAGCCTAATTTTTAGGCTTGGGCTTAACTTATTAGAAGTTTATTGAGTTCAAGCTATTTCACAAGCTGTTTAAAATTAATGAGATAACTCAAATCAGATATAAATTAATTATTTTTAACTTAATAAATTATAGAATATTTAGCGATAAGAATATAATCTCAATAACAACAATAACAACAATAATAATAATAATAACAAAATATAATTTTATGTATATAAATGTATATACACATATATACATATCAAGTTAGCTTACAAAATAATAAAGTCAATTATAGTAAAACTTCAATTTGATTCATTTAATTAATGAATTCAAATCTCTAAATCAAACTCGACTCATGAGTTCATAAGCTAACTTGATTAACTTTTAACCTTATGGTTGAGTAATAAATAATCTAGCTAACTAGACTAAACTCATTGTACAACTCAACTCATTAAAAAACAACAAATAAAATATTCTTCCTATTTTACTATAATAAGAATAATAATAATAAATATAATTATATATATATATATATATATATATATATATATATATATATATATATATATTGAGTTAGTTTACAATCTAATAAATCAAATATAATAAAACTCAAATTTAACTTATTTAATAAATAATTTTAAATCTCAATTTATGAGGTTATGAGTTTGCTTGACTCAATTCTAGCTCTAATATTGAGTAATAAATAATCTAGACAACTAGACTAAACTCATCGTACAACTCAACTCATTAAAAAGCAACGAATAAAATATTCTTCCACTTTTACTATATTAACGATGATAGCGAGTGGAATCATAATATCATAGATAGCGCGAAAGTAATTAATGTCTTAAAAATTTCCAAGTGAATTTGGTGGCAGCTGGCTTGGCTGGCAAGTGCAAATCATGAAATAGCCACAAAGGTGGGCTGAATGGGTTTGGGCTTTGATGTAGACGGGCCGGGCCCACATGTTCTGAAGCTTCTCTTCACCTGTCTGTTAAGTGTTGATAATGCGGTAATAACCAATTTCATTATTTCGAGATCCATTTCCGCAAGTTACTTGCTCGCAATTTTCCTCACGCTCGCTTCATCTAACACATTTGGCATCATAATTCATCAATTTCTTAATTCATCACTTTACTTCAAGTTTCGTAATATTCTGTATCCCCCCCACTTTCACCGTTTATCAATTTCTTTTCAATTTTGCACCATCTCAAACACTTACATATTTACACGCCCTGATTGTTTTTTCCATTTCCAGAATCATTTGGGTTGTAATCTGAATTATTCTGAGCAAACATTGTTATTATCGCCACATGAGACATGGTATGGGGATTCAATTTTTGTTTCTGTAATTAAATTCATGTTTGTTCAAATTCATAATTTGATTAGCAATTGAAAATGAAAAATGATTGTTGCTGTTGTTGCTGTTGTTGTTGTTGTTGATGATGATGTTGATGTTTTTGTTATGGGAAAAGGTTTATCATTCTAGTTTTGTGGATGAATATGGAGTGAGTAGAGCTTGTGGTTGCCCTCTACTTCCTCTCAAGAGCCACATTAAGGGCCCTGCTCCTGTTTCAGATCAAGGTTTTCACTTTTCAGAATTCGATGTTTTTGTTTTTGTTGGGTTTTGTTATGCTCGTGTTGTTATGATTCAGAATCTGAGATTCATGCTGTGTTGTTGCTGTGTGTGTGGTGCAGACAGAACTGATATAGTGGATGAAGCCATAACCTTCTTCAGAGCCAATGTTTTCTTCAGGAACTTTGATATCAAGAGCCCTGCTGATAAGCTTCTCATATACTTAACATTCTACATCAATGTTGCTCTCAAGAGGCTTGAAGGTTGCAGAACTTTAGCTGAAGGAACCAAGGCTATCATCAACTTGGGTCTTGAGAAGGTTCCTGTGCCTGGAGAGTCTGGTTTTCCTTTTCCGGGCCTTTTCCCCCTTCCTCAATCACATCAGGAAGCAGGTCAATCTCTCTTTAAATTTTCATTTTGTTTCTTTACTGATCTTTATGTTTGTGCGACGACTGTTTATTCACCTTCATTCTCTCATGGGTAGATGTGTAAGCATATATATGGTGAACATGTTTGTAGTTTTAATTATGCATAGAGTTATTTAATTAGTGCCCACCTTCCAAAGAACTGTGATATATTTTATTCAGTTGCGTACTGAAGATTTGGTAGAACAGAATCTCCACATGTGCTGCCTTAGTTCATTTTAAACTCACATGAGGAAATGTGTGTGTCTATGCCTTATTGTGTGGCATGGTTAGCAAGACAACTTGTGTCATTGCTTCATCTTTTTAAATTTCGGATACACATCCAAGCTGGCATGTCAAGGTGACAATCAACATAGGAGGTTGGATTTCCAGGTCAATTTAGGACAATTTATAATGAAAATGCGAAGGGAAACACTATTATTGCTGAAGTATTAGGCAAATAGACAACAACCATTCACTGGTATCTACCACGTGTTAACATTTTTCTGAAACTAAGGATATGAGCATAACAGAAGATGTTGCTGCTCCTGCCTAGGTAGGGTGGTCTGCAGTGGCCTTGGTCGTGCCAGAGCTGAAGAGCTGCACAGTCAGCCTGTTGTGGCAGGCATGGGTACATGCAAAAGGCACTCCAAAAGAGAATAGGGTAATTGGTGAGTGTTTAGGCTTGAGGGATAGCATGCCTAAGGTCTATGGAGGTACCCTTTAATAGGACTTGGTTGAAGCTGCAATACCAGATTGGAATTATCGGCCCCTTGGTTCCTATGTTGAGGCCTAAGTTATTTGGGTTGGTTGGATTGAATGTCTTGGTCTCAGTTGCAGTGCATTTGGCCCGGTGGCCCTGGCCAGTAGGATCTGCACGGTCGAGTAGGCATAAAGCTATATAGGCATTTCGGAACTTGAGAATGCTGGCATGAAAAATAGTGAATACCAAATGCTTATTGGTCACCACAGACTTAATTAGATAACTCAAGGCTGGAAAAGTCTCATTCAGAAAGGTTCAGTTTGAAATAGTTCCAAGTTTTACTTAGTGACTATAATCTGGCTGGTGAAAACCATATTTTGCAGTGGGTCTTAAGTGGTTTGGTGCTTGGATTTCAACTGCAAAAACATAAGGAAGATAAATACTATGTTCTAAATTAGAGTATATATGTACTTCCCTTAATGAGTAAAAATTCATGAGAATGAACTCTTCAGTTTTATAGCTTTATGCATGCTATGAAGAGTTTTCAGCTTGTATGTATACCAGTATATGCAGGTTTTTTGCTTCCTCTCTTCTATATATTTGTCATTGAGCCTTTTTGTTTAGTCAAGTCAAGCGCAGGTTTATGGCTTTGTGCTAATTTTTTCAAAGAGCTGATTATCTATCATTGACTGAACAGAATGTTATGGCTTCTGGTTTTACATTCAATATGATTGTAATCAAATATTTATTGGTACAATGGCGATTGCCAGCACTGCACATAGTGCTTACATTGAACTTATAGTATTGTTTTTGTCTTCCTTTAGGTTCATGCAACGTTGTAATTTAGTCAACTTGTTTGTAGACCATATATGTTTATGTTCTTATGTTCCCAGCTTTGTGATTTCAACAAATGCAGAATTGTTCAGGAATTATTTGAAGCAGATAAGGGAAGAAACAAGTGGAAGGTTATTGAGCGTTGCGTACAGGCCTAATGGGACGCCGAATAAATGGTGGTTGGCATTTGCGAAGAGGAAATTTATGAACATAATTGTCCCTTGAACTGTTGTGACAAACAGGCAGTGCTTGAATCATAGATTGAGCCGTGAAAAATACACTTAAACACTGTTGATCTGTCAATAAAAATATAATGATTCTTGAAGGGCATGTTGTTACTTGTTTTGATTTTGAATATTCTGAACTACTCGTAGATAGGTAGCACTCATTTTTCACAAGTCGTTTCCTTGTCACGTATACTTTGCCCCCCACTATTATAAAGTCACTGATCATCATAATCGGGCTATGATCCCACCCTTGCTTGTGCTGGTGGTTTTTGACTTCTTGTAATGTTTAGTTGTTGAAATGTCAAATTAAGTAATGCAAAACTGTATCAGTCACAGTTAAGCTTCACCTTATCAGAATTATGAATACGCATCATACCTACAAGTTTTACTTCGGGTACTTCAATTTTCAGAGGACTACTAAATATATCCAGTTGTTATATTCTTTCCATTTTTTCTGTTTTGAATGATAACATTTTGTGTTAATAGTTATGTGTGCCCATTCCGATAGACCAAATATTCCAATGGTTTTCTTTGAAAAAGTTAATTTTATAAATTATTTTTTACCAGAATAAATAAAAAAGTGTTAAGGAAAAATTGAAATAATTCCATTTTCATGTAAGACAAGTTAGTTTAAGGTTTCGATTGGCTCTATAAATCAAATTTATTGAAACTTGTCTCTAGATTGGAGATTTTTGAAACTGAAAAAAATGATTACATAATCACAAAAATGGTCTGTTTGGATTCAAACGGAAATTATTGGCTACGATATAAAAAGAAATGGCCAAAGCTCAGAGGAGGCACTAGATCCAAAGACAGGACTCGAAAAATCAGAGTATTAAAAATTAGTGGATAATAATAAAAGAGGGTCAGAAGTGGAAATTTGGAAAAATAAAAAATTGTTATAGACACTTCCAGAATGGGCCTTTCACGATTTAAACCAATGGTTTAAATAATTAATTATAAAACAATAATAATAATATAGTTAGGCGTGGACGCAAAGAAATTGGGGGTGGCAATAACAATAGGCAATTCGCGACTTTGCGTTCACAAAAACCCTAAAACGGTGCAGAATCTGGGGTTTACTGTAACCAGATAGATTCGGACCAAAAGCCCATTGACTCTGTGTCTCGCTTTCGCGGTGTGATACTAATTTGGCAATGGAGGTTGTTGTTCAGCTTCCCATTCTCAGCGACGTTGAGATTCCCTCTCTTGTGGAAGCTGTGGTGGCCCACACCCTTCTTGCTTCCGCCCAGTCTCTCGCTCTGGTAATTCATTCCTCTCAAAATGTCTTGTCTTTTCATTCACTTCAAAAATCCCATTCTAACAGTTACAGCATTATTATTGCAAGTATTTTGTTCTCGCATGATGTTTTCCCTTTTTTGTTCCCTGTTTTTGACTGTTTGGTCCGGCAAGCTAACTAGGTAAGCTTTTGTGTTTGCGGTTTGTGGAAAAAAGGGTTTTTTTTTTTTTTTTCAGTGATTTGCATAGTTGGGTCACAAGGAATGATGGATTTGTTGCACTTAAGGGTTGTTTACAATTGTGTTTCATGTAACTAGATTGAACTTAAGTGAACTGTTTGTGCTAGTGGTTCTTGTCATAATGTGTTTTGGTGCTTGCCGTGTCTGTGCTGTTTGTCATGAGTAAATATGCTATGGATGCCTTGTTTTTGTTTGTTCAACTTATTATTGGCATAATAAGAAGTGAAGAGGGGTTCCAGCAAAAGATCTGGGAGTTTGTACAAATTGTTGGGACAATGTGTTACAGTGGTCTTTGAGATGGATTGTGTCTGCTTTATGTTCATACCTGGTCTTGCAGTTTTGGACTTTTCGACTGTTAAATTGGATAATTGCTTGGGCTTTCCATTCTATGGCTAGTAAAGGGGCTTTCTTTGTGATTCATTTTTCTCCTTATTTTATGTACAAAACTATTCATTCAGAAAGGAAATGAACTGAGCAAGAAGACCAGGAATGGTCCTAATGCTACCCCAAATGAAACTAAAGAGTAAAGAAAGAAAACAGAATACATCAGTTGAAAAGAACGATGGTCCAATTATTCCCTTTTTTTCCCCCTCTCTTTTTCTATTGTAGAATAGGCTATTCTTCGTAGTCCTTCCTATACAGTAGTGGGTCTGTCAGTCCAACATTCCAATTGTGTATCATTCTAGAGAAACTGCTGACAAGCTAAAAACTGTATTTGAAAGCTATTATTTACACTATTGTTTCTTTCTTGAATATGAACAGATCTTAAAATTGCATTAGTAAGTTTATACTATAGAATTGTGTTCACATATGCATGCTACACGTTCAGTTGATTTAAGATCTGTTTGGTGAGTTTGAACTAGAATATACTTGGCATATATAATCTGTTGTAATTCAGTAAATATTTTTTATTTACTTCTGTTTGTTTTTGGCCTCAGATTGGATATTTGCTGAGCAATGTCACTAATTCAGCGTTATCAAATTTGACCTCAATGGATGGAAGGTAAGCATAAATACCTCAGTGAACATAATAGATTAGTTTTGGTTTATAAAATTTAATTACTGTGACATATGTTAAATCCTGGGTAGGTTTCCTTTAGAAGACCTTCATGGGAGGAAACATGCTTTCCTAGAAAACAAGAATAGTGAAACAGATGATGATGATGATGATGGAGAAGATGATGATGATGATGCACATGATGAGGATGACGATGGAGAAGAGGAAGAGTATTCAGGTGATGAAGGTGACGAAGAAGGGGATCCTGAAGATGATCCTGAGGCTAATGGTGCAGGAGGAAGTGATGATGGGGATGATGATGACGACGACGATGGCGACGAGGAAGATGAAGACGATGGGGAAGATGAAGAGGAAGAGGAGGAGGAAGATGAAGAAGAGGAGACTCCACAGCCACCATCTAAGAAGAGAAAGTGAAAATTGTATTCGTAGGAAACTGTTTCATGGGAATGGATTTGAGTCAAGCTTAGTGATTAGGACAGAGAAATTAGCAACCTTGTTGAGTAAACCTATCTCGCTTTCTTTTTATGTCAACGATTATTATTGTTATTAATATTTCTCATTGTTTCTATTCTGCTTCTGGGCAGTTATCATCCTCAGTGCTATAGCAGGATTGATTAGCATGCATCAAGATGCTTTATTTTTGGGTACAAAAAGGTCTCTTAAATTTGCATTTACCACGAATCTGAAAAAGGAAAGGGAAAAAAAAAGGGTTTCTGAATCAATCCCAATCGTTGTTTTTTTCAATGTAAAAAATAATGACTTGTCTTTTAAAAGTGGACTTTTTAGATAAAGGTTTCTGCTTAGGGGTTCTTAGTAAGCTTTCGGAGTTTCTTGACACATAGGTGATAAAGAATAGGGGCCAAGCTAATAGAGCAAACGTCGTAGAGCTACCTTTCAATTTTTCTAATAGTGGTCATTTACTTTTGTCATGTGATTCTTGTTACATTCTTCCTTTTTTTCTTTGTTATCGCTTGTAACTACTGTTGCATCTATGAATGTATTTGCGCCACGATTGTGCATGTAGGGTCCTATGGTACCTTTTCGGATTGCTTTCATCATGATTCTGGGCATCTATACCATGTTTCTAAGTCTATATGCATATGATATTTTAATCTTACAATTGCATCATAGCAATCTTGGATAGTATAAAAAGGCAGGGATGAGTTTCTTCATTGCTGAACAGCTAAGCTTTGATACAATTTGAATGAAACTAGTAGAGTATCTCCTATGGCAGATAGTTTTGGCCATCTTATGCAAGACTAATGCTATATGTGATGGGAATGCACTCTCCCTTGCAAATGTCGTCACAAATTAGCAAATTATGTTCCGTTAATTTTTTAGAAAAAGGAGCTTTCAAATGCACCGAAGGTGAAATGGTTTACCTGAAATTTTTGGGTTTAGGTCACTTACTAATTGGTGATTGCGACATTGCTAGGAATAATACCAGGTTAGGGTATCATTAGCTTGTCTTAATTTTGTTCAAGATATTTTGGGTAGCTCCCGCATCAAGTGACCTGATATTGGAGCAACACGATCTTGAAAAAGACAAATGATGGTTGTACTGCCCCTACATACCCGACTCACTGCCCAAGACAAGAGGAAGAGAGAGGAGGGAGAAAAGACCCTGCTCGGAGAGAACTTTGTGTCTGTCTTAGCGCGTCGGGCATGAGTCTGATATTTGTATGTATAAATATCAACACTCCACAAAAAAATGACTTAAGCAGAAATTACGTGACTGTAATACAAGACCATACTGCTTCGTTCACCATAAATAAATAAATGGAACAATATCTTCACACTTGCATATGTCACATGAATTCGTTTATAAGAAATTATGTTTGAGTTAATTTTTGCGAGAATTATTTTTAAAAGAAGATTTTTTAAAAGAATAATTTTTATTTGATTTGAATATATTAAAAGTAAGTTTAAAAAAAATAATTTTTATTTAAATAAGATAAAATAAAATTATTTTTGACTGCTGATATGAAAATAATAATAATTTTTTTTTCAAAGGGCTCTTTTTTTATAATAAAAAATAATTTTAAGAATATTTTTTTAAAAAAACTTTTTAAAAAAAATATTTACACACTCAAACATATTAATTAATATATATTTTTATTTTTATACCAATAAAAGGCCTTTTTATGCTGCCAAAAAATAACCAAATAGGCTATTTCTTGACGATGAAATGTGGTTGTTGGAACGAAGCTGAATATTTCAATTAACCTATCTAGTCTACCAAAGAACAAATTACAGATAGGGAACTGCTAATAATCAATAGAAGACTTGTTGAGATGAGTGCAAGAAGTTAAAAAGCCAAATTCAGACCATTAAGGAGTGTTAGGTCGCTGCAATTAGGCACAAACATACTCACTACTAAACAAAGATTGTAATCACCCATGCATTTGCATGTACCAATACGATGATAGTTAACAGTTAGCTCATCAATTATATGACACCACAATTGTCTCTGCGGTCAATGAGACACTCTCGGAGAACAAACCAAGTAGCAATCTGGGACCAGCATGTTGCAAAGCTGCAACTGGGCTTGCTGATGGTTGCTGGCCTTTACTGTTTCCCGGATACCCTTGATTTCCCTTTGTGACAATTCTGAAAGGATTCTGTGGCCTTCCGAAGAGCAAAGCTGCACCCCAATATGATGATCATTTCCTTCTTGATTTGTGGCTTAGTTAATGTCACCCAATGATGAGCATAACAGACATGTCCATGGGTAGGTGAGAAATAATACCCATCTATATGAAATAAAAGATTAATCGAGCGTAAGCATGTAGGAAAAATAGAAAATAATATGGTGCTTGCTGGTGAAGCACATATTTTTTGCTTCACCATGAAATGCTGACATTGACAAATGGTAAGCTAACATATGGATTGTGGGCAGAAGCAAGTCAAAATTCATTGATAGGATAAAAATGGTTTTAATGAGGCGCACTATTTCAATTAAGATTTGAAACCAATAATAAAATTCCAAAAAAAAAACCCCAGTTTGGTTGCAATTGATCCCCATCTTCGATGAAATAAGGTGACTATCAGGTATCCTGTAATTCAAGACATCCGTAGACTGAGTTGCAAGTGCTGGTTTTGCTCTTATGTTCGTCTCGGTTGTCTTGTGCTTTCGAGGGTGTTGCTGTGGTGGCTTTTATTAGGTGCTAGGAGGTTTTTGGTTTTCATTCGTGCGGCTTTTCAGCCTGTTCTGGCGGTCTGCTATTTGGCTGCTGGTGTTTTACCGGTTAGTGTTTTGGTGTGGTGTTTTTTTTTGTGGGTCTTTTTTGGATGTAAGCTTTAATCTTTTTGTTTCTCCACCTTAGTTTCTGTGTGGGTTGAGACCCTTGTTCTCAAATAATCGGGGGAGAAAAAAAAAAAAAAAAAGGGAGTTGCAAGGAACTCTCCGAATAAAATCAAGGATGAGTGGAAGCAGGGGATAACAAATAGGACCCCAAATCAAGAACAAACTCAAGACAAATACCAGTAATTTACAATTAAAAAAAAGAAAAAAAAATTAAAATAACTGGTTCCGATAGGTTGCCGTGCACACATCAATTAAGGTAAATCAGCATCGTTGAATCACAACCAAAAAAAAAAAGAGTTTCCTAACTATGAATCAGTCACAATCAGAGAATAGGATGGGGAAAAAATGTTGCAAATGTTTCCCTAAAATCAGTACTGCTCGTCGAAGCCTCCTCCACTATCAATGTAGCCAACGTCGTTTCCACCACGCGGTGGTCGCCCTATCGACCTTCAAGCGAGAGGACCGCAGCATGAGCAGAACAAGATGAGTTGGAGACATATCGCAACTAAAATGAGTTTTTTTTTAATCTAATTTAAAACAGTGCATTTTGTTAACGCCAATTAAATTTTGTTAAAGAAGTTTGACTCAATATGGCCAACTCTCCACATGTTGAGTTGCAAGATCAGCCCCGAAGATCTCACATTTATTTTTTGTAGATGACAGCATAGTTTTCTTTTGGGCAAACATAGAAGAAGCAGAGGCACTGAAGCAGATTCTCAACCAATACCAACAAGCTTTGGGAAACTTGTCAACTTGGATAAATCCGAGATCTCTTTTAGTTGAAATACACCTACCGACAAAATAAACTATAATCTAAGGCTAAATGAATGTAAAGGTTGTTGAGAACCAATCGAAGTATCTAGGTCTACCCACCTTTGTGGGGAGATCGAGACATAGGTTTTTTATTTTATTTAGGAATGGGGTATGGAAGAAGTTGAAGGGTTGGAAGGAATCAATTTTATCCCAAGCGGGTAAGGAAATACTCATCAAATCTGTTGCCTAGGCGATACCCACTTATATTTTAGGGTGTTTCTTACTAACGCAGGGTTTGTGTGATCGCATAGAAGCTTTGATAAGCCGGTTCTGGTGGGGCAGTAGGAATGGAGAATGGAAAATTCACTGGATAAAGTGGTCGCAAGTATGTGAGAAGAAGACAAATGGGGGTTTGGGTTTTCAGAACTTAGAGACTTCAACTCGGCAATTCTAGCAAAGTAAGAATGGAGAATACTCAAAAATTCGAAGACATTAATGGCAAAAAACCTTTAAAGCAAGATAGTTTCCAACGCAGGGTGTCTTGCAAACAAAGGTGGGTTTCTCCCCCAGCTATACATGGAGAAGTATTCATGAAGCTTTATGGGTTTTGCCAAAAAAGGGATATTGGAGAGTGGGCAACTGACTAGACATATGTGTGTGGCGGGACGCATCGCTACCAACACAGAACGGCAACAGATTATGGTCACCAACACATGGGCTGGAGGAAGACACAGGGGTTTTTGAGCTAATTGACCATGAAAACTGCTGCTGGAAGGAAGATGTAGTCAAGGCTTGTTTCTATGACTTTGAAGCCAAACAAGTTCTAGCTTTGCCACTCCCAAAATTTAACAAAGATGATGTATTTTGCTGGCATAGAATAAAGAGTGGAGAATTCAAGGTAAGCTCAGGCTATCACCTGATCAATAGCCTAGAATGCACAAAACCCAAAAATAGTGAGGGAAAGCTAGGCAAAGAGGACCCAATATGGCGGAAAATATGGCAAACCAATATCACACCCCGGGCTAGAATCTTCATGTGGAGGGCACTAAACAACATCCTACTAGTGATGAAGAACCTGGAGAAGAAATCAATAACAAGTATTTCCTTATGTTCAAGATGTTGGAAGGTTTAGGAATCAATAATGCACGCTCTCTTTGCATGCGAAGAAGTGGCCTGAGCTTGGTTTCAATCCCCACTAGCTCTTTACATCTTGAATATTGAGGAAAAGGAGATAACAGGTTGGTTGAGAGAGTTCATTAAGAGAGAAGATATGGAAGTGGTGGAGACCCTTACAACAATTGATCACAGAATGTGGCTGGCAAGAAACAAACTCATCTTTGAAGGAAAGCACACAGATAGCTCCCTGGTCATATCTCGTTCACTATTTATTCTTCATACATACCAAAAAGCAAACAAATATCCTTCAAAAGTAGTGAGTAACTCATCAGCCCACTTGCCCACTATTGTAGGTGGATGCCACTGCAAGAAGGTGAACATAAGCTTAGCATTGATGCGGCTAAGGCTGAGGATCTTAGGTGGGGAATGGAGGCGGTTAGCTGTGACTGTCATGGTGAGGTTCTAGCAGTTGCAACATGGATTATCACATGCAACACAGAAGCGAGAATAGCTAAAACCTTGGGCATGCAATGGGGTTTAAAACTTGCCAAGGACCTTTGCTCCATGAGATTTGTGGTGGAGTCAAATTGTCCTGAACTTATTCACGCAATAGAAGGCCCCCAACGAGATACAATCTACTTGTATTCCCTGGTACATGACTGCAAAATACTAGGAACAACCTTTCAACAATATATTTTTAAACACACCAAGAATTGTTCCTAGTATTTAGTTAAATGGTGTGCCACTTTGTTACCATTTAGCTAGATACGCTTGTAATGTAGGTGAACTGGTATGGATTGAGGAGTGTCCAATGATAGTGGCATCCTTAGTATTAGACGATTGTATTGCTTTGATCTAGATTTATTGAAAGCTCCATTAACACATCAAAAAAAAAAAAAATCCACATGTCACCTTTGGGCAACATCAACACTTCATGATGAAGCAAAGAAGATGCACTCCACCAGAGAAACCACCACACCCCCAAATAATATTTGTAATGGTTATTTGTTTTTCATTAATCAGTTTCCTCCTATATGTTTCATTAATCAATTTCCTCCATATTCTATGAATTGAAGTGTTACCCTTTTAACGACAGATGATCCTTTATTTGTGCCTAATAAAACTCACAACGAGTTTTTCCATTTTGACACCCAAAAAAAAAATCCCAAAAAAAAGATAAAAATCATAACGAGTTGATAAAATGAATAATCTATAATCTAACTATAATAAATATAAAATTTGAGAACTAGTTTCTAGAAAGTACTATCATTTGGCAATTTTAGGTGCTCTTGATACTCTACAAAATTTAAATAAATATAATATTTGAGAACTATTTTCTGAAAAGTGTTGCCACTTGGTAGTTTTAAGTGCTCTTGATTCTCTACAAAATTTAAAAATTTGCTAGTTTAAGAAAGTATTCAAATTTAATTTAAAATAAAATAATATAAAATCTATAATTTACTTTCATTGGTTAGAAAATAAATTGTCACCGCTATGAGCCAATAAAAACATATTGTTACCGTTATCCAACTTTTGACCAATCAAAAATAAGTTGTTATCACATCCTACTATTTGTCATAAAAATTCAAATTTTAAACCACTACATCAACCATGGCAACAAAGAATAAAGCTTCAAAGGAGCGACGAAATGTACCACCACCCCCAACCAAGAAGAAGAGTAAGCTCCTTACTCCCTAACACTATTCTAGCGCCTCAGAATCTTAACCCAAAGAAGAAGAAAAGACACTGCAACCTACTCGAAAACATTGATGATGATTTGGGTTTTGCTTTAGATTTATCTTCCGATGGGGATGATCCCTTTGTCGACAATTTTCCCCAAGGAACCAACGATGAAGGTAAAGGTGTTTATATGTGTGCTTTCGCAACTTTCAAGTTTGATTGCAACATTTTTTTTTTGTTTTGGTGTTTTGATGTTTATGCCGATTTTTGTTATTTACAGAGAAAAACTCAAATTTGAGTTCGGATGTTGATTCGGATGGCTACAACATTGAAGAGAAGTTGAGAGCTACTGATGAAGAAAGGAAGAGGGAATAAGAGAACACTAAGACTGAAAATGTAACTCAACATCAGAGAAGAATCTGATGAGTTTAGATTACCAACTAAAGAGGTTCCTTTCCTTTTTTTTAAATTTAATTTTTTATTTGAAATTTATTATGAACTTAATCTATTATGCTATGTTTTCTACATTAATTATTGGGATTTTCAGTACTAACTTATCTAATATAATGCAAGCTGAGTATTGTAATTAAATTTTTTCCTATTTTTGTTTATTGCCTAAATTCTATGACTCGCTATGATTTGCTTCACTAATGTGTACTGCCTAAAGTTTGCAAATTGCTTAACTTATCTGTTTCATGTTGATGTTCATTTTGAGTTCATCCTTATATAGATAAGATTTATTTATTTATTTAAAACTTCGTATTGACTTAGCTAATATAATTTTATCATAATTATGATTTTATATTTAACTTTTATTAATTTATATTTTTTATTGGTATATGTTACTGATATAGCAGATTGAGTTCTATGATTTTTTTTTAATTCATTCTCAAATTGAATTTATCCTGAAACAAATGTTTATTTGATCAAAATTGGTACTTAAATGGTCGATGTAGTTCATGGATGTGTTGATTTTCCTCCTTTACTTCATTCAATTTTTGATATAGTGATGATTATATAATCAAAACTGTTATCAAATCTTCTTTTCCAAAATGATTTGAGTTCAGCATTTTTTTAATAATGTTCCTTTTGTCAAATTTGGTACTAACTTATCTAATATAATGTGTGCTGACTATTGTAGATATGGATGTTGATGTGATCACCATGCATTCACTCAATCATAAACATGGATGTTGATGTGATCACCATTGAGAACTCCATATCACATTAGATCGTACTTTCAGTCTTCCATAAGGGATTTAAATAGGGAGTCTTACATGACAGAATCTTTGTAGCTTTGTAGCTTCTATAGTATTACAAATTTTTTATCTTTTAAATTAGGAAAACTTGTATTTTATCCTATTGAACTATAGGTCATATGCACTTTAACCTCTAAACTTTAAAAATGTACATATTGACTCTTTGAACTTTCACGAATGCACATTTTAGCTAACATAGGTATATTATACCCCTTCTAACTTTGGGTCATGTGCAAATGGTGATATTTTAGATGTGTGATATTTTTGCTAACAATTGATGAAAAATTAATAAAATGGTCAACTTGCACATTTAAGAAAGTTTAGGAGGTCGATTTATACATTTTTAAAGTTTAGGGGCTAAAATACACATGACCTATAGTTTAGGAAAGTAAATTACAATTTCCTCTTTAAATTATATTTTCCTAGGAATGATAATAAACTAAACTATTCTAGGTTCTGAATAGTGCTACCAATGTGAACCATTATCTATAGGGTGCTGTTATTCCAAGTTCTAAGTGTAATGAACCTGTAACGTGGACATGAATTGGAGATTGAGCTAACTGTCCAAGTGGTGAAAATTAAGTTATAGCAGAATGCACTGAGAACCAACAACACTTGATGGATATAAGGAAGGAATGCGAAAGAAGGTGACTAATTCTAAGTTGAAGGATTACGTGTTAGGTGCAGCAGGATAAAAGAAGACAGGGAACCATTCGATGGGGTGTAGAAAATCTGGTATCTCTCTTGCTAATCTTTGCCTTAGCTTGCTCTCCCTAATTTCGCCAATTCTCTTAGTCAAATCTATGTTTGAAATTCAATTTTAGCCTATCTATAATGCTCTTGCTGCAGTTGTTATAAGACTCATTCATCAACTCTTCAGGATCTCATTTTCTAGCCCAATTTTGCTTCTGTATTTATTTTCGTTTCAAAACCACTGTTGCTTGCTTTGCAGTAGAACATTTTGTGTTCTTTAATTGAAATATGATGTTGAGTTTCAATTCAGCTTGTTGCACTGTATTTCACTAGATTAGAGTGAAATCTTGAGAATTGAGATAGGAATTATTTAGGGGACTAAGAGCCATATTGTAGTACTATGCAAACAGCTTTTAAAGATTTGATTCAACACCTTCTATAGCTTTTAAATGTCGTTTACCAAGAAGTATTTTAGAACATTTAAATTTCAAGTAATATTATTTAATTTTGAAACTCTATTTTGCAGTTTAAGATGCATCTATATTGTATTCACTATTTATTATTTTTATACTTGAATTTTATGTATTTATTAATATTTATACTTATTTGAATGTAGTGACTTAAGCGAAGTAATTTTCAGTGTGATATCAAATATGAAGGTTAAAGGCCAACAACGTTGTAATGAATTGATATACTACATTGATAAATATTAATTATTTTGTTAATTTCAACATAATTCTTATAATCTAATAATTTGATCAGTTTAATATTTAGAGTTATTATATTTGACAAGTCTTTTTATCCGGTGCATTGAACGGTTCAAACACAGTAGCATAATAAATGACAAAAAAATGGATAATATCATTAAATTAATGCCTTTCCTTTTCACTGTACCAACAGCAGAACAACGCCGAAATCACAAGCACCATAAAATTTTAGTTGGTATTTATTATAATTTTAAATAAAACTCTTATAACACCAATGAGATGGATTATATTGGATGACCTTTTATTTATATATTGTCACATTTTAAATATGATTCTTAAAGTTTTTTTTCTTTTTTTTTTGCTTGGTAATATGTAAATACTTTTATTAGTATTAAATACGTTTGGAGATATGTCTTCACTTTAGATTGGAACGGATTTTTTCTTTAGTTTAAATTTTTTATATACAAAAATCTTATAACATGTTTTTTGATATTCTTAAAGTTAAATTTTTCTCATCTATATTTTTTGAGAATTAAAATTAGTTCTTATTTTTAATATTTGTATGCATAATATTGATTTTATGACATCATAATGAATTAAAATTCTTATAAATTATGTTTGGCAATCTTATAAATAAATTGGTTATGTTTATACTTTTTTAGAACTAAAATTAGTGTTTGACTGATTGGTTGTTTTGCTTTCCTGTGCGGAACATAAAAGTTTGAAACAGAGCTTATTATTTTATAAATTTAATTTCTATATATTGATAATATAAAATAATTTTATATTATTAACTATCATAAATGTAAAAAATTATTATATCATTTTTATAAATTCCAATTCATACAATTATTTATAGCTACATGACATTTTTTTATATTCTTATTAGATAACAATGTAATATCATTTTGCATTATTTATACATAAAAATTAAATTTTTATTTCATTTAAAATGTAAACACGTCACAGACCATAATAAAAACTTGTATTAATACTAAACCTACCAATATATGTTGACTAACAGAAACAGAACCAAAATATTCAATTGGTTATACTAGTTAGGGTGTGTTTGGGTAACATTATTTTGACCAAAAAAAAATCACTTCTTTTATTAAAAAAAATCACTTTTGATATATTTCAATAAAATTTTAAAAATAATTAGAATATTGAAAAAAATCTATTTTTAGTTTTTTGTACAAACTAAAAGGAATAGCTTATCAAAAAATTCATTTTCAACTTTTTGAATTATATAAAAAATTTTAATTTCATAATCACTTTTTAAAAATATTAAAATAAATACACCTTGTATCTATGTTTTCAATGTGGAATACTCGAATAAAGTTGAAATAAGTTGCCTGCTTTGGTATTTTTCTTAAAAATATATATTGTAATATTTTTAGAAAAATATAATTTAAAATAAAAATATAGATTGAGATAAAAAAAAATTTATAGTTATTGTATCAAAAGTTATATTGGTATTTTTCAAAAATAATATCAAAGTTAAAGCCTTAAAAAATGTTGCATGACATAAATATTTGAGTTTAATTGGTGTATATTGACAATGTAAAACTATTTTATACTGTTAGTGTATTTAAATTAAATTATAAATATTTATTATAAAATTAAGAATTTTAGGTTCTTGTGTATAAATTATATATGTTACATAAATGTATACATTCTTTTAAAAAAAAAGTACACTTAATTTTTCACAACATCATAACTCAAATGAAAACTAATTTACTGCTAGCATTTTTTCTTTTTCAATATATATATATATATATATATATATATATATATATATGCAAAATCATTTGTAATTTGTTTTTTTAAAAAGACAAAAAAAACTTATAAAAATATTAATTCATGTACCAAGCAATTTCGATTTTTGATGATTATAAAAAGCTGACTGAAATATTAAACAATTTCGAACTCTGGTGATAAAAATGCGATTGAAAATTTGAAAAAACAAACTCTTGTGTGAAGATTATATAAGCATACTTCTTATATTGCTATAGTTAAAACAAAGTTAATCATATGAATAATTTGAATTAGTCAACTTTATATAAATGGCCTCATAAAGTTAAAACTGAAGACCGAGAAAGAAATTCATTATTTTTATATATGATACATTAGGATTTTTTTTTATTTAATCATCATTTATCTATAGAGGGTTTTTTCCCTTCTTAACAATTGCTTACATGATTTCAGATTGAAAGTATTTATCAGATAAAACCCTTGTTATTGTGATAATTTTAATTCATGAAGTCTTAGTATTATAGTTAAAATTTATTTAACTTCATAATTTATTTTTATTATAACCGATAACTTTTAGATATGTAAAGGCTCATGGAACTTTTTAAAGTAAAAACTTGAAAGTAATTTTAATATATTATTGGTATAAAATATTTAATATTATTAATCAATCATATATCATCATGTTATAACTTTTGAGTTAGTTATCATCAAAATCAAACACATTGAATAAATACATAATTCAAAGTCTATGCAAAAAAATTTTAACCAATAATGTATCATAATTAAATCTTAAAAATATTTACACAAAATTTCATTTTGTAATTAATTAATTATTTAAAAAGTTGAAGCTTCTTTCATTTCTGATTTTTAAACTATTTAATTTAATAATTGAACTTTGTCTTTATTTTTTATTTTTTTAACTAAAAAAGATGTCTTGAAGGAGATGAAGAAGAGGAAGAAGAAGAAGTAGTAGTAGTAGTAGTAGTCGTGACTGAGAAAGAAGAGAAGAAGCAGAGAAGCTGAACGCCCAAAACACCCACACTACTTTCCCAGCCCACACATACATCCCACCCAAACACAGCTTAAACAGAAAACGAATCCTGATCAGCCTCCATGCTCCCTCACTCCCATTCCTCCAATCGCAGCCGTCCATGATCCTTGCGCCCGCGAATCCTAGGTTTACCACCACCATCAGCAGCCGCCACATTATCCCGGCCGTCCACCGCCATGTCCTCCAAGATGAACGGCCAGATCGTGCCCCAGCCCTGCCCCCACCTCGCCGAGTTCCGCCGCACCTCCTCCAAGCCCTTCCTCGCCCTTCACGCCTGCCTACGCATCAAGCCGCCCGGCGGCCGCGCCGCCCTCCGGCGCGATCCCGACGAGGTCCCCCGCTGCGCAGCCTGTGGCCTCTCCGCCCCCTCCCGCCTCTACGCCTGCATGACCTGCGCCGCCGTCTCCTGCCATTCCCCCGCCTCCGGCTTCTCCTCCCACGCGGCGGCGCACGCCGCGTCCATGCCGCACGGCCACCAGATCGCCGTCGACGTCGACCGCGCCGAGCTATTCTGCTGCGCGTGCCGCGACCAGGTCTACGATCGCGACTTCGACGCCGCCGTCGTGATCGCTCAGACCGCCGCGTCCACACTCGGCGGCGCCGGATCTCCGGCTATCCCGCCGCCTCAGCCGGAGAATCTTCGAAAGCGCCGCAGGGTGGATTACCTCCCCTGGGCACCGGATCTGCGCGAGAGGGCTCTGATCGGAAGCTGCTCGGGCCCGATCGCCGGCGCCGGCGACGATTCCTCTCCGGATTTGCCGCGGGGGCTGCGCGGCTTAAACAATCTCGGGAACACGTGCTTCATGAATTCGGTGCTGCAGGCGCTGCTCCACACGCCGCCGTTGAGGAACTACTTCTTGAGCGATCGACACAACCGGTATTTCTGTCAGAGGAAGACCAATGCCGGTGACGGTAATGGCGGCAACGGAGGGAAGAGAGGGGGAGGCAACAATGGTGGCCCCAATGGGAACAAGAATGGGAGAGTATGCTTGGCTTGTGACATGGATGCTATGTTCTCCGCTGTGTTTTCGGGAGATCGTGCTCCTTATAGCCCCGCAAAGTTCTTATACAGGTGCTTATAGAGCCTTGGCTTTGCATTCTGAATTGTATATAGGGTTTATTCTCTGCGTTGTGAAGATTTTTTTTTCTTTTGGTTTTTGTTTTTCTTTCTGCTTGTAGATTGATTGATGATGTGTAAGTTGTAAATTGAAACATGTATTGATATGGTGGGTTTAAATGTTGATTTTGGTTTTCAATTCGTTAAGGTCACTCTAATGTAGAAAGTTTTGTCGCTTTGATTTTGTTGTTGTTGTTGTTGCTATGTTTCAGTTGGTGGCAACATGCGGCAAACCTTGCCAGTTATGAACAACAGGATGCACATGAATTTTTCATTTCCATGCTTGATGGAATCCATGAAAAGGTGGAGAAGGATCGCCGCAAGCCACATAGTGAAGGTCAAAATTCTTCATTTTCACCTACTTTAAAACGCTTATTACTCCATGTATAATGATTATTATGATGATGTTTTTCTGTCAGTGCTGCTATCTAGTACAAACGATTTAGTACGGAAATGGTTATGAAACATGTGGCGTAAGCATTTTCAGTCTGTTAAAATCAGAAATCAAGTGGGGTAGATGATAAAAAAGCGTTCCACTTCATTTTGTTGTAACTTCAAACGAGTTGTGTCTGTACAAAAATTGGTTGCAAAACATGCGGTGAAAGCATTTTTCAGTCCATTACAATCGGAAATCAAGATGGGGTAGATGATAAAAAAGGGTTCCATGTCATTTCGTATTAACTTTGGATGGGTTTTGTTCCTACATTAAACATTATCCTTTTTTTCTGGGGAGAGAAAAGGGGTTAGGTTTGAGTTCTATGGCATGAAGGAGATTTCTTGTATGAAGTCACTTATTCTTTTATCTTCTGTCATTTCTGTCTAAACCTAATGACTGAAAAATTTGTTAACGCATACTTTACTGCTAGAATTTGTAAACTGGCTTCTTCTGGTTTATACATCAAATTATTTTTCTGGACAAAACCAAATCTGGACGATCTTGCTTTATATAATAATGGTTTGTAGCTTTTGTCTAACTCTTGTGGAAGCTCTGGCCTCTGGTGTCTTTGGTTTCTTCATTCAGATCTTTAGGATGTGGTTATTCAGTGCATTCATGTCATGGTTCTTAGTCTTTGCAAAATTAATACAGGGATTGTTGCGATGCATGTCTTTCTTCAATAATGGTGTTATTGCTATGTTAAGAAGACTTCTTCAATGACCAAATTCTATGTTGATCTATCCCAAAAAATGATTTATAGCATGTTTGGTTTTTCATTTGGAAACTCCCGAACCATGGTTGGGCAAAAGCTTCTCTCTTTTAGCTTTTGCCAAAACTATGGTTTGAGACTTGCAAACGGAAAACCAAACATGCTATTAATAATTATGAGATAATTTGAAAACCTCAAGATTATCAGGATGCTTATCTCTATGGTATTCTGCAGTAGCATTGGATTGTCAAGAACACAAATCCCTTAGATGTTGTAAGAGGTTAATCTATTAACCATTTGAACGGCTGATAAGTCAATGAATTAGCTCAGCATAATCATAGTTACAACCATGCTGATTATGGAAGATGATCAATAGAGTGCCGCTGTCTTGCTGTCTTCAATGTCTTCGAATTTTTTTTTTGCATTCAAAATTATTCAAATAAGATAATGGAGTTACCATAATATTTAACTGCAGGGGAGGGTTTAGGTCTCTTGCTTGTTGCACTAGGAATTGACAATTGCTCAAACAATTAGGGCTAATTCTCAACCACAACCTTCTGGTGTGATGGTGTTAGCTGCTACACTCCAGTGTGTCCCAGTAAGTCAATTTCACCTTAGCCTGTTCAATTAATCATATAGGAGATTCTAGATCAAATGATGCTAATGTTAACTTGACCTTTTTCCATGTTTAGGTTCTAATTAAACAAGGCATGCCCTATCCCGGAGAGAAGGTTGCATTAGTTTTCTGGCCACCACCAATGTGTTAGAACCCTGTGAATTTTCCTGCAGTTGTGCTTCCTGGCTTCATTGCAAGTTCTATGTCCTTCTTATTGTCAATTAGGAGCATTTAAATTTAGGAGTTCATCTGTTGTAGTATCCAACCAGTTACCAGTTCTCTGTTTAAGAAGCATGTGTTTTGGACTGGACCCCTGCATCTTGGTGGGAGCCTAGGGGATAATCTATAACATTTTCTGATTTTAACTGTGATGTGCAAAGTTCTCCCATGCATAATTTTTAGAGGCTATAAGATGTGAGTGTTCTTTGGATAGAACATTTAGATATAGTGAATGATTCATGCTTGTCTTGTTGCAATATCAAGACAAATTCTGATGGTAGTGTAATTTTTGTTTGAAAATGTTGAAGTTGTCAAGCTAGACTTTTGGTCTGGTATTGTGCCTCATCTCTCCTACCTTTTGTTGTCCCTATTTCTGAAAATATGATGAAAGGGAGTGCTGAACTAATTGCTGGATAATTTGAATTTCCAACGAAATGAGTTGTTTCTGTACGTGCATTTCCAAAAGTTTATTTTTACATCATTACAATGATTGTACAATTAGGATAAAAACAATTACGAATCCTTTTGACTCTGTATCTGCGCTTTAACACCTCAGTTTTAACATCAGGGCTCATCTTGTTCTGTAATTTTAATTATCCTCCAAGGAATTTATTTGCTACCTTTTTTGTGTGCTGAAGAATTTAATAAAATTGCTAAAATGTAAAGATTTTCAATGGTAGGTTTGCTCTTTTCTTAAACTAACATCATTTGATTAAGGTAACATTTTGTGTAACCTCATTTCATTGATGGTGCAGGCAATGGTGACTGTTGTATTGCTCATAAGGTATTCTCTGGTATCCTGCGATCAGATGTTATGTGTATGGCTTGTGGTTTCACATCCACAACTTATGACCCATGCATAGACATCTCACTGGACTTGGAACCAAATCAGGGGGGTTCTACTAAGAAAGCCACTGCAACATCCAATAATTCTTGTAATGGTGAGGTTGATTGCATGAATTCAAGCCAAAACAGTGGGACATCTACCCTGATGGGGTGCTTGGAGAGATTTACAAGAGCAGAGAGATTGGGGTCAGACCAAAAATTTTTCTGTCAGCAGTGTCAGGTCAGGCAGGAAACTCTCAAGCAAATGTCCATAAGGAAGCTTCCCCTTGTTTCTTGCTTCCATATAAAAAGATTCGAGCATTCTTCAACAAGAAAGATGTCAAGGAAGGTAGACCGCTATCTACAGTTCCCCTTTTCGCTGGACATGTCGCCTTATCTTTCATCATCAATCTTAAGGAGTCGGTTTGGGAACAGAATCTTTCCTTTTGATGGGGATGAGCCTGATGCTTCAAATGAACTGTCTTCAGAGTTTGAGTTGTTTGCTGTTGTCACTCACACCGGTAAGCTAGATGCTGGCCATTATGTAACTTATCTGCGATTAGGCAATCAGTGGTACAAGTGCGATGATGCTTGGATTACTAAAGTTGATGAGAACATTGTGAGGGCTGCCCAAGGTTACATGATGTTCTATGTACAGAAGATGCTTTATTATAAAGCAACAGATAAACAGGCTGCCTCATGATTTTCACAGGAGATGGTCAAAATTATTGGTATGCCATGGTTCATATCAATTTTCTCACCAATGATACACCATGGTTTATCCATCTATACATGAGGAACTAAAAAATAGAAAAAAAGGAAACTGTAATTTCTTCCCGTCACAACTAGCAATCTGTATCATTTCTAGAGGAGTTGAGAGTTAATTTATACTTTCAAGTTGGATCAAGAAACGAGCCAGAATTTTTGAGGCACTCCAACTTATTGGAAAATTGAGGGTATGGATTAATTAAAAGTTGTTTCTTTTTTCTTCTCTTCTACCCTTTTATTTTCACCTGTTGCGTCTCTTTATATTATTTGCGGGTTCCAATTTTTTATCCCCTTTCATGCGTTGAAAATCAATGCCTGGAGGGCTTTCATTCTGTTACACTGCATCATTAATTATTTATTTAGATCATAATCATAACTACTAAGGGAGGCAAGGACCTTCCCCAGTTGCCCATGCTAGCCCTGTCTGAGTTATTTCCTTTTCATTGCAACATATTCTTTAACAACAAGTTCACAACTTTGGAAACAAGTGGAAATTTATTAGACGTGGAGGGGTCACCTTCATGACAATTTGTTGAGCATGGATATTAGAGGTAATGAGAGCACCTTCATTACATTGTGTAAAAAGAATTACAACAAAATATTATCTTAAATGTCAGTTTGCAGCTGAAGTCAAGCTGGGATTCATGTAGATTTTTAGCAGCATTTGAATCCAAATATCTTGTTACCTACAAAGTTCCATGCACGCACGGAGAATCAGCAAAAATGACGAGGACCAGATCATGTCAATAGCAAAGTATGACGAGTTTGTTCCTAATAAATAGAGAACAGAATTATAACTACAACTTCTGCCAACTTTTCCTCAAAAAGTTCCTGCCCTTTCTTTTTTTGGTTATAAAGGTCTTTGCCATTTTAATACCTACATATATTAACTTTGAAATTTTTTTATTTAAACACTTTAATTGGATATTATAATTGAGACACTATAAGGTTTGTATATTAAAAGATATTGACAATTTTTTTCTTTCAAAATTTTTACTTTGTTTCTCACCTTACTTAGTGCATATTTGGGAGACATAGGTTTTTTGTTTTTTCATAAAATAGTTTTTTCCCCCCCATAAAAACTGTTTTCAATATAATTTGATATTTATGGTAAATTTTGATAAAGTTGATTATAATCTTTAGCTTGTTTATTTATACTAGAAAAAGATTTTTTTTAAAAAAAAATCATTTTTGAGCATGTTGATTATAAGTAACATCTAACAACTACTTTAGAGTTATAATATTTTATCAAATTGACCCAAATTATCAAATATAATATAATATAAACAAACTATTTCATACATTTTTAGTAATTCATTATACAATAACAATTTTGTTCATACAATTCAAACATAACACACTATTTTTTTTTTTTTCAGTTAATACACTCAAACATGAAATTAATTTATCATAATCAATTATAAAACCAATTATACTTGTAATCTATTAATAAAATAATTTTAATTTTACAGCTAAACTAAATATATCCTCATATGGTGTGTGAGAAGGGGTCCAATAATAATATAAAAAAAAATCTTTTTGATAAATTTTAAGAGATTAATTTTGATGTACTTTTAAGAAAATAAATAATTAAATTAAATATTTTTTTGATATAGTAATATATGAGAAAATATTTATATAAAAATTTTTTATATTGATAATACATTAAAATTAAATTATATGTTGATAATATAAAATAATTTTATATTATTAATTAATAAAATTAAAAAAAAAACTAAATCATAATAAATGATAATGATCGTAGTAGCGAGTTACATGCTATCGAAAGCTAAAAGCCTAAAACGTGAAAAATCTTCCTTATTCATTGGCAAACGTGAAATGCGAGTGCTCCGCTTGCCGTTTGTTAAAAACAATTGGCAATAATCATAACCCGTGTATGACTTTTGTTGCGCGCGTTTTGTTTCGATCTGGGCACAAAAAAAAAAAAAAATTAAAAACAAGGAACAAATAGGAAAATTTGGGGGTGAGTGAAGAAGGGGTGAGGTGTCGTCTCTATGTGTCTTATCCCGTAATCTCCAATTTCTTGCTCCTCAGCCCCTCATATCATACGTTCTCTTAACACCCCCTTTCCCCCTTCTTCCTATACTATTACTCTTCATTCGGATCCTTTTTTCGGGTTTCGGGTTTCGGGTTTTTCTGTTTCACATTCGTCGCCGCATCGGGTTTTGTCGCTGTTACCAGTTCATTTTCCCCTCAAATTGGGGTTTCTCTTCACCACCTCCTCGTTATTCACGAGAATATGGATTCCTTGATGATTCGCACTTGTCGGTTCGACCGCGCAGTTTAAAAGTGCTTCTTGGGATTTGAGCTTCCGAAACGCGTTCTGCTCCTTTTAAATTTTTCATATTCGCCGCGGTTGATGCTCAAATATCGAAGTGGTGGAGGAGTCCAAGATTCTGGTATTTTAGGTGAATTGCTTTTTTTCTCGTGTTTTACTTGGTATAATTCGTTGGGTAATCTCTGTTTCATTGTTTATAGCATGTTTGGATTTAATTTTGCACTTCCCAAACATGGTTTTGAAGTGTGCGAATTCAGTTTCAAGTCATTTCAATCAGGTCGAATTACATTTCAACCTAATTTTTAATTTTCAGACCATTGTTTAAGCAGATGTGAGGAAGAAGTTGTTGTTCAGCTGGACCAAACCATGATTTGTAAACTATAAACCAAACACTTCCTTGAACATTGTTGAACTTGACTTATAATTAATTGGCTAGGCACACTTTGTGTGTATGCATGTCGATTGAATCCTTTCAAAATTCAAACCAGGAGCAGGAAATTGCCATAAGAAGAAACAGATCGCCATTCTGATGGCTTGTTGACTGCATGTCATGTATATTTTGGATTGATGCTTCTAATGTATTTTGAGGTTTTATTTTTTACCATCTCTGACCTACCCTCTTAATTATCAGATTTTAGTTATATGAACTGATCCTTTCATATATTGCAGTAGGATGAAAGGTGTTAGGGATTGGGTTTTCTCTCAGATACTGTCCAAATCAGTGGTCTCATCTACACCATTATCCAGCACTAGTAGTTTCTATGATGAAGGGCATCAGGATGAAGAATGTAATGAGCAAGGTACAACCCTGATTTTACTGTTGTGTGGATTTACTGAATATGAACTTACATAACTTCAAATTATGTCAGTAAGGCTATATATACATCATCACAGGCCAGCATCTGACTAATAATAGGGTTCTTTTGCATTTTCTGTCCAGTGAACAACTAAATTGAGATTAAGTTTGTCTACTGTTATAGGATTGCGAAATGTTGATTCAAGTTTTTTACTTTAATACTTCCGCAAGTGAAGATGACTAAGAATCAGTTGTGAAACCTGAATCAATGTTTGCACCAGTTTTTTTTTTTTTTTTTTTTTATAACAGAAATATCAAATGTCTATCGTCAGTATATGTTTGATAGAACTGATACTTATGCTTTTTGATGGGTTCAGCTCACTCAGCTAGTTCGGAAGCATCACCAGTTCCTTCTGCATCAAACTTTTCTTATGGTAATCAGAGTAATCAGCATGGTTCTACCTTGCAGCAAGTTTCAGATACAGAAGTTTGTCAATCTCAACATAATGCCAATGGAACACGGAGGGATACTTTGGCAAAGGTTGAGGATCTCCAAGTTAAATTCTTCCGCCTACTGCAGCGCCTTGGCCAGTCACAAGAAAATCTCTTGGTCCCAAAGGTCCTTTATCGGATGCACCTGGCATCTTTGATTCGTGCTGGGGAATCAGATCTGAAAAGAGTTAACTTTAGTAGCAGTAGAGCCCGAGCAATAGCAAGCCAACAGGAGGAAACTGGGGTGCCCCAGTTGGATTTCTCTTGCAGGATACTTGTCCTTGGTAAAACAGGAGTTGGTAAAAGTGCTACCATAAATTCTATATTTGGTCAAGCAAAAACCATCACTGATGCATTTCGACCTGCTACTAATCGCATCCAAGAAGTTGTGGGAACCGTCAATGGGCTTAACTTAACATTTATTGATACCCCTGGTTTTCTGCCTTCCTCTACCAGTAATGTGAAGAGAAATAAGAGGATCATGCTTTCTGTTAAGAGATTCATTAGAAAGTCCCCTCCAGACATTGTTTTGTACTTTGAGCGGCTTGATTTGATCAACGCTGGCTATAGTGACTTCCCGCTTTTGAAACTTATGACTGAAGTATTTGGTGCGGCAATCTGGTTTAACACTATCCTAATCATGACTCATTCTTCCTCACCTATTCCGGAAGGACCTAATGGATATACTGTTAATTATGAGTCATATATTTCTCAATGTACCAACTTAATGCAGCAGTATATACATCAGGCAGTGTCTGATTCAAGGCTTGAAAACCCATTACTTTTGGTTGAGAACCATCCTCAGTGCCCGAAAAATATTATGGGGGAGAAAATTCTTCCAAATGGACAGGTTTGGAGATCTCAGCTCTTGTTATTTTGCATTTGTACCAAAGTTCTGGGTGATGTCAATTCCATCCTTAAGTTCCAGAACAGTGTAGATCTGGGACCAGCAAGCAGTGCCCGAATTCCTTCTCTGCCTCATCTCCTCTCGTCCCTTTTGCACCATCGCCTTGTATCCAATCCAAGTGGAATTGATGATGAAATTGAGGAAATATTACTCTCAGACATGGAAGAAGAAGATGAATATGATCAACTTCCATCCATACGTATCTTGACAAAATCCCAGTTTGAAAAGTTGTCTAAATCCCAGAAAAAAGATTATTTGGATGAGATGGATTACAGGGAAACTCTTTACTTGAAGAAACAGTTGAAAGAAGACTATCGTAGACGCAAAGAGAAGTTACTCTTAAAGGAGCAACGGCTTTTGAATAGTGATGATTCTGATGATCAGCAGGCTCCTCCAGAGCCTGTTCTGTTACCAGATATGGCTGTTCCTCCAAGTTTTGACTCAGATTGCCCTACACATAGGTATCGTTGCTTTGTTGCAGATGACCAATGGCTTGTGAGACCTGTTCTTGATCCCCAAGGATGGGATCATGATGTGGGGTTCGATGGTATAAACTTGGAGACAGCTAGAGAAATAAAGAAGAATGTTTATGCCTCGGTTGTGGGACAGATGAATAAGGACAAGCAGGATTTCAGTATTCAATCCGAGTGCTCTGCAGCTTATGTTGATCCAAGGGGTCTTACTTATTCTGTGAGTGTTGATGTTCAGTCTGCTGGCAAAGATGTGGTATGTACAGTTCGTAGCAACACAAAGTTGAGAAACATAAGGAACAATATTGCAGACTGTGGTGTTTCTTTGATGTCTTTTGCAAAGAAGTATTATGTGGGTGCAAAACTTGAGGATACTGTGTTAGTTGGGAACAGATTAAAATTTGTCATGAGTGCAGGCTGCATGGAGGGTCCTGGACAGGTGGCATATGGTGGGAGTTTTGAAGCTGCTATACGAGGGGAGGATTATCCTGTAAGAAATGACAATTTAAGTCTAACAATGACAGTCCTTTCCTTCAATAAAGAGACAGTGTTGAGTGGAAGTTTACAATCTGAGTTCAGGATGAGTCGAAGCATGAGAGCAACTGTTAGTGCTAATCTAAATAGTCGCAAAATGGGGCAAATATGTATAAAGACAAGTAGCTGTGAGCATTTACAAATTGCTCTGGTTGCTGTTTTCTCAATTTTCAAGGCCCTATCACGTCGAAAGGCAACTAAGAACATGGTGAAGGACGCGATAGAGTGAGATTAGGTTCTGTTTGTTTATTGGTACCCTCTTTTTTGGTTCATGAAAGAGGTGGAGGAGGTGAAGCAGTCCACATGGCAAATATAGATATGGACCTTTTTCCCCTGTGGAGGGAAGACAGGTGGTTAGAATTGGATATTTTTAAAGAGCTTAGCTGGAGGTTTCTTTTTCTTGATTCTTCAGGTGCCTGTTTTTGGAAGTCTCTTTTAGGTAAGGCTGGCATCTTTGAATCTGTTTATTTCTGTAGATTGGTGCTTAATAATCAGTGTCTGGGAGCTTCAACAATTATTGATATTCATTTCTAGTACAGTGAGTCATAACTGTACAGTAAAGCACAGAAAGTTTTTGTTTTGTTTTTTCTGTGATTTGTTTAAATAAATCGGAATATGATTGCTCACTGATGCTCAACAATAATTATTGCAATATGGAAAATGTTACTGAGGCTCAGGATATACTGTAAATGATGGTGCAAATAGCTGCAGATCATCTAGTTTCAATCTGAGTTTGCATCCATGCTCCAATGCTGGCTTTAAATTTATTTTGCGTTGCCTATCATCAAATAGGAATTTTTTTAGAATTTTGGTTAAGGAGACTTGGCTGTTGGCAAACATATCAGTAGGTGAAGAAGTTACATTTTTGGCTTAATCCCTTCGGTTATAAGGAATATGGTGGGCGTTTTGGACTTGCAATTGTCTTCTGTGAGTTGAGTTGTGCATTTCCTTGGGATGCAAGTCTGACTCAAGAATTGAGTAGCTTTTGGTGGCTTGCGCGGAAAGCATTTGTATGAGAGTCAATGGAATTTTTTCACTTGGTAAACCTTGTATTCATGACAACTGCATGACTGAGGTTTGAACCGGGGATCTGTATTCATCAATGATTTATTGCTGATGCTGGTGGCTTGCCTCACCATAGTTGGTTGGCGACTTCGGTTTGGTCACTATAGCCTCACCTCCCTCTATACTTTTTGGAGCCAAAAAACTTACTCGCGTGGAGAAAATGTATCCACTGCCTGAATTTTGAGACTATTACAAGCAACCGCAAAATTTTCAATATCAACTATTGAACCCCTGACCCCAAAAAAAAATAAAAAATCGATTGGACCGTTGTTACGAGAGATTCAGGATAATTTTTAAGCCTTTAATGGGTAATAAATAATAATATACTTGTCATAACCTGATTTATTTATGGCAATTTCATTCATAATTTACACTAAATGTGAATTTGATAGAACATTTAAATATATACTTTATAAGTATGAAATATAAAATGTTTGTGAAATACTTATAAGAATTAAGAAACGTGATGATAAGAACATTAGTGGTTGTATTTAACGAAAATTATTATATCGGCGTGGATGGAGTATCTAACATTACCAATATAGGGTAACTGTAGTTTAATTTTTGGGAGAATTTTTTTCAAAAGAAGATATTTTAAATAAATTATTTTTAAAAGAATGAATTTATATTTATTTTAAGTATGTTAAAAGTAAATTGAAGAGAATAATTTTTGTTTAAATAGAATAAAGCAAAATTATTTTTTGTGGTTGATGTGAGAATAATAGTAAGATTTTTTTTCAAAAGGTCTTTTTTTATAATAAAAAGAAATTTCAAGGATACTTCTTTTAAAAGAGAAATATCTTTTGAACATGCAAATCAGATGCATCTACCACATATTTCACATTCAATGACTGAAACTTCAAGTTGCAATAAAGCAGGATATTCGTACAAGTGTTGCTCACCATTGAATTTGAAATGCATCCTAAATGTGTCTGATTTATACATTCAAATAACAATCTTTTTTCTAAAAAATTTTCTAGAGTTTCAAAAATAAATTTACAAAAGGATCTTTATACATTTAAATACGTAAATTATTATATATTTTTATTCTCATATTAATAAAATGATTTTTGGACCTCTCAAATTGTAAACCAAATAGACCCTTAAAAATTTATGAAGACTACTTAGAATCAATTTAAAGTTCAATAAATTTGTGCTCTTTTATGATTAATAAGAATTTGAATTCCCATACTTAGAGCTTTTTACCTAACAGAATCATGCGGAGAGTAATAAATAAGGGTGTTTGGTTTAACTTTTAAAAAAAGTGATTATAAAATATAAATTTTATATATAAATAAAAAAATAAAAAATTAATTTTTTTCAGAAGTTATTCTTTTCAATTTTTATAAAAAAATTTAAAATGGAATTTTTTAAAAAATTTTGATTATTTTTAAAAAATTATTGAGATATATGAAAAGTAATTTTTTCTCTAAATAATCACAAACACACTATCCTAAATCATAGGACAATTACGTTTACGGCTCTACAAACTTTGTCCTATGCGTGCCCATCTTTCTCTAGGAACTTCATAATGCGAATTTATCACATGGTAATGTCCACATACGCCTAAATTTTGACGCGGGGTATCTGTAGTCAACCGATTGGCCTCGTCAGCTTAAAAATCTAAGGATTATGATTTTGTTCTGTTTTTGTCTCGTTTACCTCATCAATGACGAATGCCAATATGCCAAGACCGTGAGCAGTGTGGCGTGGGCCTTCATGTTCTTCTACTTTGCATCCATTAACCACGAGAAATAGACACGGTGCTCCAGGACAATTACATGTATTTTGTATGGAATTATATTTTAATAATAAATCTTATATTAAATATACTTATATAATTGATCAGAAATATAGTTATGTAGTGTTCTGAAATATGCAAGTATTTCTCAGTTAACCACACCTCAAGTAACTATCACTATGTTGGACCAGATGGCACATAAAAGGAATCGACAATTTTCCTAAGGACGCGCAACGTTTTGCTATTCTACTGTACACTGATTCGATGTTGCAAATAATATGTGCTCGACCGTAGTTTCTCTCCCTTAGAAAACTCATCAGTGGTATCCATTCCCATTTTTTCCAGGAAGCACTTTCATTTGCTTCCTTTTCTAATTGCTATTTTTCTGTGAGATCTTGGATGTCCGATTCTCTTTTGGCTGGTAACTAATTGTATTAACATCCTAGTTACGTCCAATTTTTGCTAACATAAAAAAGATAAAAGTTTATACGAAAGTTCTTGCCTTCATGAGAAATAATTTCCTATTATTTGTTTTATTGCTTTTTTAATTTGGACCGAGAACAGTGTAGAGAAAAACGGGGTTGAATAAGAAGGCTACGGATGGAGAAACGAGCACCTTGGTTGATGGTGACCCTAACTTTATCTGCATTTGATTGTGCGGCATCCAATTCATATGAGGAAGTGGTCCATGCAACGTGCTCTATGATCAAAGACATTGAAATTTTGAAATAGATAGCAATGCCCTTGAAGTTTCTATGATGCCGATTTCTTCATGCGCCTTTGAAGGTTTGACTTGTTCCTGTTTGAACATATGGGCCAGCGGAAATATAAGGTAGTAGTTGTAATTAGCATTTTAAGAGAAACAACTATCAATGACCGCGGCGAGATGATACAAAGAAGGGCACTTTAAGCTACCCAACAGTGTGTCAGAACAATTAAAAAAAAAAAAAAAGAACTTTCCACCAACGGGATGATCCCATACGGCTCGTAGCTTGAGATGATTGGCCAAATGAGTTAGAAAAGCTTTAAATAAGTAACAAATAAATCATATGCTTTTTTAAGTAAGATATTTTTATAAACGTTATTATGAAACTAACTCTACATATATTCTAGACACCATAGCACGTGTTTGATTTTATTTTTATAGAATTGATTCTAGATATAATTAATTTTATTAAAATTGATTTGATTAGAATTGATTTTAAGATAAAGTGATTTATATTTAGTAATTCCTTTAAAAGTGATTCTAATAAAAAGTAAAAAAATTTTATTTTTTTAATAATTAATTCTAGAGGTAAAAATTGATTCTAAGAGTCAATAATCAAATATCATCACAATTTGATAGAATCAATTCTTGGGGATCAGAACCAGAATTGATTCTAATATCTGCAAATGGATATCTAAACATGCTGATAGTCAGGTTAGTATTAAGAATGAATGTATTAAAGAAAAAATTGGGATAATACCTATTATAGGGGCAAAAATAGCAGAGTTTAGGATTTAGGTGGTTTGATCATATGTGAAGAGGACCTATAAAAAGCTTGATAAAGAGATTAAATTATATGGGATGTTGTTAAAGTTACTAAAAGTGGATTAATGGTAAGAGATTTAAGTAGTTTATATTAGATTATGGGTTCAAATTTTAGTACTACTAGTGTGCCAAAAGATGGGTGGTTGCTAATAGTTTATAATTAGGGGTAGAAGAATTGAAGAAGACCAAGAAAAAATATAAGTAAAACCATTAAAAAAGTGCAACTCTTAATAATTTATTTATAGACATAATTTACGAAAAAATATTGTAGCACCTCTGATCTACATAGTCGATCTTGCTTAGCGAATAAAACATGCCTTAATTTTTGTTATGCAATTATGAAACTAAAGCCATCGAATACTTTCATGATTAACAAGTCCTCTAAATTATTATATTTTATACACCTTGTCATTGCTATTGCTATTAGCTCAACATATTAACGGCTTTTATATAGTTTATTAAAGAATAATGTTTGGCGAGTCCATAAAATTGTAGAAAAAATGAGGAAAATGATAAAAATATTTGGATAATAGATTTTACATAATTATTATTATTTTTGTTTTTTTTTTCTCAAAAACTTAACAATGCAAATAGTGCAATGCTGGTAATTTTTGTATTTTGCATTATATATATATATATATATATATATATATATATATATATATATATATATATAAAATTTACCAATGTTGTACTATTTGCGTTGATAAATTTCTACCTAAAAAAATTGAACAAAAATAATAATAATCATGTAAAATTTATTATCCAAATATTTTTATTATTTTTCTCACTTTTTTTACATGCATCGCTATTTTATACGTTTATCTATCATTATTCATTATTAAATGACCATCAAAGGATTTAGATGTCATGCTTCCTTTTCCGCCTGTAAATAGGAGTATTTTATGTTAGAAATGCATCAGCCAGTGCGTATATTGTGATAGAAAAATGTTTGTGTACGT
Organism: Pterocarpus santalinus; assembly: GCA_031439595.1. Classification (NCBI taxonomy): domain Eukaryota; kingdom Viridiplantae; phylum Streptophyta; class Magnoliopsida; order Fabales; family Fabaceae; genus Pterocarpus; species Pterocarpus santalinus. The sequence continues at coordinate 8,958,444 of CM062525.1, forward strand.
GAGGTGGAATAAAATAGACCCCATCCAATGAGTACAAGAATGTTTTATGTATCGTTACTCATAATAAAATGAGAAATGTCAAGGGATTCACTTTTTATAAGATATTATATCGATTTATTACTTATTTATTATTGAATAGAATATAAATTTTATTTAAATTAATTTCACATCTCATTTAATAATAAATAAATAATAAATAAGTACAATATTTTACAAAAAGTGAATCCCCCGTCCCTTCTTTAAAAAATGGACTGAAAAGGCCTGGCTAACAGTGAGCCATTTTTTACACTTCACTCCAGCCGCACAGATTTTTTCTTCAGAAAACTAATTTTGTTATTTACACGTTACAGTTCTGACTTGATCTTTATAGTTAAAAAAAAAATTGAAAATGGGTAATTTTGCTTTGCTGCGTAAAAATAATGTAATAATAATCAACAAAAACTGAAAAAACAATATTATCAAAAAAATAAAAGCATTAAATTCCATGTAAACGAACCATTAGCAGTTTAAAATAAAACTATAAGAGAGTAAAATTCTCTGAAAGCATCCCAAGCAAATCTCAAATGGTGTAAAAGCCCGTGGCCTTCTGAAAAAACAAAAAAACAAAAACAAAAACAAAGCTGTTTAGCATACACCTTAAAAGTTCATCAAAGGACATTGCTCATTATCACTCGATCGCATGATGAACTTCTCCACAGTCCACTCTAATCACGAAAGCTGCGATCATCATTCGTGACAGAAGCAACAATGAATGAGTGATCCTTCTCATAACTCCTGCTTCTGTGGCTCGCGACTTCCCCCTGACTAACACAAGTTCCTTTAGCTACTGTCTTTCTTTCTTTCTTTCATTCTTTTATTTTTTCTCTTACGTATAACATATGGCTTTGTTTATTTGTTTTCCATCCCCACCACAAAAATAGCATATACCATAACGATTCCCTTCAAAATCCTGATCCCTGAGCCACCATCACCTCAGCTGACTTGTCCCCGAGCATATTCTGCATACAAATTCTTCTCCCCCAATAGTTCTGAATCCCATTTTATCCAAAGCTTAAACTCCAACCCTTAACCAACAAACCGGATTGAAGTCTAGAGCAACGCTGCACTTTCCACCAAATCAAAGAATAACCATAGTCTTCAATCTCAATGACACAATGTTTAACACTTTAACAACATGACAAAGTTATTCTTCACATACCCAAATTCCAAAGTATACAGATGTAATTGAACACAAACTATTAACTACATTATAACAATTGAACAACGGAATTACCTGTTCCTACCATTTCCCCTCACGTCCAATTTGTACAAAAAATAAGAACTAAAACCTTATTCTCAAAGTGAAGTGCCCCACAAAACCTCAGCAACAATGGTAGCAGCTTCAGCATCAGAAACAGAAGCCTCCCTAACCCTAACGAGAATCTCTTGCTTGAAAGCCCTCTTCTCCCTCTGCCTCAACCCTTCCCCTACTTCCAACTGCACCGCAAACCTCGCCACGCAGCTCGCAAATGGGTGCCCCTCCAAGAACCTCTTCTGCCTCTTCCCTTCTCCGTCAACTTCTTCTTCATCTTCTTCCTTATTCTTCTTCTCGTGATCCAAATCAATCAAATCCCCACCCAACTCCGACCTCTGAAGCTCCACGAGCTTCTCCACCAAACCCTCCTTAAGCATAGCCTCCACAGCTTCCTTCCTCCCAAAGTACCCAATCTCAAGCACGCAATCCATCCCCAAAACCCGCATTTCCAACTCCTCGCAATTCAAAAACCCTATGATATTCGGTATCTCCCCGTTCGATTCAATCTCATCCACAAGCGGCGATTTTATCGACCTGATGAGAGAACACAGGGCTTCGATCGAACGCAATGAACCCATCCCCACCAAAGCCCGAATCGTTGGACCCATCAGAACCTGACCCACGAACACGTCCTTGTTGAACCGGATCAGCGCCGCCACCGCCGCACCGGCGTGCTCCCGAATCTTCTGGGAACACTTCGGGTCGAAGAGAACCGATTCGAGGGGAGTAAAGATCTTGTTTTTGAGGATGAGGTCTTGTAACTCGCGGTTAAAGCCTTGGTTGACTCGGTCCCGGAACTGAGTCAAGAGCGTAATTAACTCGTCGTGGTTAGAAGAAGGGTCTATAAGCAAGCGGGAGAGGGAGTGGATGCTCTCGCGGTCGATCCAGGCTTGGATTTCGGACTCGATAGAGTTGGCGAGCTTGGAGATGGAGCGAGTGGAGACGCGGCGCGTGAGGAAGGAGCGGAGGGAGTGGTGGCGGTGGCGGGAGGAGGCGGAGTTGAGATTGTCGACGAGGTGTTTGAGGCGGGAGAGGTGGTGGGAGAGGGCGGAGAGGTTGGGGTCGGTGGAGAGGATGGTGTCGGATTCCGTGTGGAGTTCGAGGAGGGCCTTGATGGCCAAGGAAGAGTTGTTGTTGTTGTCGTTGGAATTGGTGTTGTGGCGGTGTTGGAGGTCGTGGGAGGCTTGTTTGAGGGCTTGGAGGACTTGTAGGACTTGTGGGATGTTGGTGTTGGTGTTGTTGTTGTTGGTGTCTGCTTCGACCCTCGTTGATGGGTCTTCCATGGTGAAAACAAAAAGGCTTGCACTTTGGCTTTGCTCCTTGGGTTTTACCTTTATTCGTGATTTGGAAAGGGGAGGGGGGCGCCCCCCTCTCCTTTGAGAAATGCAGTGTGCTGAACAAGGCAAGGCTGCCACATGGAATATGCTGATCACGAATACCCCTTTTTTTTATTATTATTATTTATTATCTTCCCTAAGAGGTTGAGCTAGGGGAAAATAGGAAATGGAATAGGCAGACGGAAGTCGAATTCCTATCCAATGCCAACAAATTTTTGTCACATGGATTAAAAAAAGATGTCATTTGACTTATAATTCATTAGTTACCCCTTTCATTATTAACTCAAACATGTAAGAGCAATATACCAAATATCAAGTAATGCAGGGTTGCTTTAAATAGTTTGAGATTGATTTTCTCTAAATAAAGTTTCAACTTCAAATCTAGTGACTGAAAAAAAATTATCGCTTACATGGATCTATTCTTATAATAAGTAAAGTCTATATATTGTTAAAAAAAGGTTTAAATACTAATGGTCTAAACCAAAATTTAGCTATAGGATTTAATTTCAATATATTAATAGTGTAAAAAAAATTTATACTGTCATCTAGTCACGTATTATCATATCAATAAGTATAGTTAAATCTTATATTCACTACTTAAATAATTATATAAATAGAAGGTCTTGATTAAATAACAGTATAATAGACTTTTATACTATCAAATCCCTTATATTTTAAGGGGGAATGTGAAATAATATTTTGACCCTTAAAAATATTATTTACTTATAACTTAAATTTTTATTTAAATTGTGTTTATAATTTAATCCTTGAATCAAGTGAAGTGTTTTTCTTTTTAACAGAATGCTAGTTTACTCAGAAAATTAAAGGTTTTGATAACAAAGTATCTTTGGGCACTGGTCAAATAATCAATAAAATGAAAATTTTGAAGCTTTTAATGCATTCAATACATTAAAAGCTTGCAAATCATTTTTTCTAATGCAAAGTTTCCTTTTTAAATTTTTTAAGGGCATTGGTTAAATAGACCCTAAAATTAATTGTTCCTACTTGAAAAATCGAGAGACAGGACTTTACCTTACCAATGGTGAAACAAAGTGGAGACTTACAAGGAAATTTTGATACGGAGTTCATATGTGAAAAACTAAGAATATATATAAATTGAATAGTATTACTTATAGCATGTTTGGTTTCCATTTTGAAAACTCTACATACTAGTTTGGAGGTCTCTAAATTACTTGGCTCTATGGTGACTCTATTTATAGGGTAAAAGTCTTAATTTTTTTTAAAATATATTGGAGGCAATGAAATTTAAACATATGACCTCATGTTGGCCGTATAAATTCCTCATCACTAATAAATCCCTAGTGGTTTAAACTCTCATTTATTTTAACATGAATCTTGAAATTATTCTCAATAGTAAAAATTTTTGATTGAGTATAGATCGAAATCCTTATTAAAGGAGCAAGATGAGCTCGGATAAGCTAGACCAAGTCCAATTATATTGTTCCTATTTCAAGTGTTTCATGAGATAAATTAGTATTGTTTGATCCAGGTAAGATTGAATTCAGTCCATTAGTCTATCCCTCCCCTCCCAACAAGATTCTTAAAATTAAGAGAAAAGGAAATGACAATCTATATCTCATGATTTTTACATTTTTTTTTATTTAGTTTGTTTTTGGTATGACTCTTCTATACCTTTAAAGTTTAATCTAATATTTATGTGTATTTTAAATAACTTAAATCTTAGTACATAATATTTTAAGAAAACAAAATTAAAAATATGACTTAGAATAATATAAGTCTTATATAAAATTATAAAATTCTAACAAACATGTATATAACTGGAAAATTATATGCTTGTGAGTTAGAATAATTATATGACTATTTAAAATGTTTAATATGTAAATTTTCAATTTAATGAATAATTATTAATTATTAATTCAAATAAGGGAAACAATATGTACCTGTGATCCTGTTCTTGTAAAAGAGGATCTCTTATCCTCCCAACTATTTATATACTTTTTCCCTCCATATTAATAAAATTCTTCCTTTATGAAAAAAAAAATTGAGAGAGGCACTAACCAATTGCTTGAGTCTCCATTTTTGGTATGCCCTTTCTTTCTCTCTATATACAATAATCAAGAAAATAGTTGATAAAACGAACAACACAAAAATATAGGCCCATCGCGAGAATCACGGGAAAAAAAAATCAAGAAGGTATTTTAGTCCGAGAAGCAAGAGTGTAATTTTTTGAAGAATATGCTTTCTAAACTCAAGTACACGTTATTATAAGAATTTTATTTTGTATTAGTTCAACTGCAGGATTAATTTTACACTAAAAAATTTAAATAAACATGTGGTTTAAAAAATTTAAAATAATCAAAAAAGAAATGTAAGACAGTGAGAGACGATAATATTAAAAAAAATTGCAAAAGGTGTAAAAATATAGGCAGTTAAATATATAGAAAAGAGAGATACAGGATTTTTTGGTAAGGAAAAGAGAGAGAAATAGGATGGTAATTGGTAAGAGAGAGTAATGGCTTTTTAGAATGAAAAATTAACTGAATGGAAATGTGAAATTATCACGTTGTATTTTAAAAGGAGTCATTTTATCACATGATGATATCGGGCCTGGAGCTCTCTTATTCCGGACAACATACTGTCAGTCTCAGCATTTTTAAAACCGTATCAAAGACGTGTGCGAATTAATTTATTTTATTTATTAAAAAATATATAACTAATAACCACTTTTGAAGTGAAATTGTTTTTATTTATTTTTGGGTACAGCTGAAAGGAAAGTGAAATTATTTTTAAGTATAAAATAATCAAATCAGGAAAAGAAATTCATGTTAATGATTGGTCCCCGGCATGAAGGATGCAAAGCACACGGGGTCTCATTCTCAAGTTAAATAACAAAATCAACATCCAACGACAGTAAATATCTAACTTAATCTTTTGAATTAATTTAGTCTCTTAATACTTAAGATAGACATTAATTTAATATAAACAGTGGAGATTATAATCTTTTACATATAATAAATTACTATTTAAATTAAAAGTGTTCACATTTAGATGTAATTAAATTTATTCTCTTAACTAAAATTTTTTTCAAAAATCAGATCGAAATTCCCTTTAAAATCATAATATATCTTTATAATCATGCCAATTCCTTTATTAATATATTTAATATTTAACTATTCCTCAAATAGATCAACAGAAGGCACCAAAGCTAAATTTTTTTTAAAAGATTAATTTAATGTTCTATATATCTTTCAATATAAATTTAAGCATTTAACGCTTTGTTACATTTTTTTTTTTTTTCCGATTGAGTTCTGTTAAGTTTGTTGTCGGCCCTCTCGGTCCTTCAGAAATTCACAAGTTGATGTGGAGCTTGAGCCAGTAGTGTCACGTCACGCCATAAGTTCTTACAGTATACAATATGAACACTACAAGAAAATGATCGTGATAGAAAATAAAAAATAAAATTAAAAATCTTGATTAGATGTTTTGGTTTTTAATTTTATTTTTAATTGTTATTTTAAATAAATTTTTAAAATAATATACAAAAAATTAATTTATATTTTTAAAAAATATACTAAAAACTTTTAGAGATAAATTATAAAATATATTTTAAACAATATAACATAATTTTTTTTTTTTAAACTCATCCAAACAATCGTGAGTCTAGTTCACCACACATCTTCCCCCCTCCCGAGTGAATTTGGTCAGTTACCTCATCCTAGCGGTGTTAATTATGAAATATGAATATTTTACTAAACTTAGCTGCAATTTTATTTTTTAATGTGAAGTTGCAAATTAAATTAGTCGTGCCAACAACCAACAATTACATTTTCAGCATTTTCGGCATATTCTTTGCATCTTTTTTCAATTATAGTTCAGCATATTCTTCTGTAAATCTTAGGCATATGCAATTTGGAAAAAGAGAAATATTTTTTATACTATTAGATTGATAAACATCTTTGGATATCCAAAGAGAAAAAAGAAAAAAATTATAAAAAAATAAAATGAGTAAAATAATTAATAAAAAAAAATAGAAAAAAAGTGTTGAAGGTATTTATTTTTTTAAGTGTACAAATCACAGACCTCCAAGAAAAAGGATTATGTCACCGATTCCTGACTTTTTTATTTTTTACTATCACCTACACAAATTTTTTATTGTAATTTTTTTTTTGTGAATATACCTTATAATCAAACTAAAGATCCAATGTCACAAGATCTCTAATACATATCGGGACCTCTCCAATCCACAATCTAGTCCCAACCAATTTTGCTAAGTGGACTAGTACATCAACTATTATGTTACAATATCTTGATACATATTGAGCTTTAAATCTAAAAAAATTGAGGCCTAACATGCTAATTTCATGGATGAAATTACCATTGTATGATGGGTCCTATACTTTATTTTCAATCAGCTCAATCCCAACTCTTCACATGACTTCTATTTGTTTATTAATATAGATGGTAATATTTATTTTGTCCATATATATTTTTTTATTTTTTTTAACATTTTGAAATTGAAACTAAAGAAGGATTTCAGCCTAAAACTTTCCCCAAGAAATTAATTAACGTTAAAGTTTAAACATGCTATTAAATAGACATAATTTTCTTGACACACCTTCTGACAAAAACAATTTAGGCATTGACAATGTAACACCCTCCCAAACAACAATATTATGCTTAAGTCATAATATTATACTTAGGAGTTACTAATAAATTTTGATGGACCTTGATTCATAATACCTTCTCTTTCTCATGAAAATAACATAATATTCTCTTATATGCTACAAATATTGGCTTTACAAATCGGCATATCAAATTACGTAAGCAGCTCTGCTAGGAGCTTGTAATTCTTTTAATTTATTTTCAAATTATTCATCGTTATCTATTTCTAAAAATAGGATATATATATATATATATATATATATATATAATTGAGTAAATACTTATAAATATTAAAAAAAACAATATCAAAATTAGAAATTATCGTAATTAATAAAAAAAAAATCAGTTCAACCCCTCTAAATTAGAGTCATACATACCTTAATTTTCAAAAACTAAAAAATGAATTCTTACAATTTAAAAATCAATTCAGCATATTCATTCTTTTATTTTATTTTTTTCATCAAATATTAATAAGAATTACTACATTTTGTATATTTAAAGAGTAAAGTAACTAAATCTAAATTAAAGATATAAATTAATCATTTTCCATCAATATATTTAGTAGTGGGGAAACTTAAAGTATATCTTGATAGAAGAATGCTTAAATGCTAGAATTTTTATCCGAAATTTTTTGTTAGAATGATAGGGCATGTATATTAATCCTTAGATAGGTAAATGAGTCACGCTATTTTAATTCCATCTAGCAACCACTTATTTTTTGTCAAAAATTTTAATAATAAATTCTAGCAAAATAACATTACTTATCTTGATATATATCCTACTTAATTAGTGGCGAAACTTAATTGAGATAAAGAGTAAATATTAATTTTCAAATGTTTCAATTAACTATGGTCTAAATCGTAACTATTATAATTTAGCCATTTTTTAATTATGATTTTTTTATTTTAGGGGGCGTTTGGTAGATAAAATGAATTTTTATTCCTGGGAATAGGATTCCAAAGAATGTTATTTCCGGAAATAACTTTCTCGGGTATGATATTTTAGGAATGTTTGGTATGCAAATTGAATTCCCGGGAATATTTGATAAATTTCCAAAATTATCCTTGATGGAGGTGGAGGTCGACGATGATGACGGTGGCTGGTGGCGACAGCGAAGGTTGGTCGGTGATGGTTGGCGGTGGTGGAGGGTGGCTGTCGACGGCCAACGGTGGCCAGTGGCGACAGGTGGTTGATGGTGGCTAGCGGCAGTGGTGGTGGTGGCGAAAGGTGGGCAGCGACGGCGACCGACGGTGGGGGCTAGTAGGCGAAGGTGGCGAAGGGTAGCCGACGGCAGCGATGACCATTGGTAGTGAGGGTGGCCGACGGCAGTGGCGACTAATGGTGGTGAAGGGTGGCAGGCAACGGCGATGGCGACGGTGACCAATAGCGGAGGGTGGCCGACGGCGGTGATCGGTGGCGGGTGGCGGTGATCAGTGGCGGATGGCTTTAAGTAGTGATAGGGGTATTTTGATCTTTTTACATGATAAATATTCCCTTCCTATGGGAATGTTGGATTCTCATGAGGGGGAGGTGGTAATGTTTTGGGGGTCAAACTCTTTCCTAGGAATGCAATAGTCTCGGGAATGTTACTTCAAACCTCCTACCAAACATGGAAATATTTTAACATTCCCGAGAAAATAAAAAGATTTGCACATATCAAACGCCCCCTTAAGGAATTCTTAGTGGAGATTAGCGAATGGGAAGAGGACAGGCATGTTAGGAATTGAATCGTTAACTCAACTCCAATAACCCCCTAGCATAAATATGAGGGAAGGTGCCACTTGAGTTATTTAACTATGATTTAAATATAGTTGTTCTTTCTTTTTTCATTTTTTTTTGTTGGTAATAAAGGAGGGCTAGAAGAAAACCCTAAGCAACGATGTTGTTATTGCCTCTCAAAGCATTGCCTGAGGCATGAAACAACGTTATTCGATTGGGTGATCCGCAAGTCACCAAGTGTAAGCTTAGCATGCAAATAATTTTTTTTTTCACAAGTATCCTTCCATTGGTGGCAATCCTGTTTAATTATGAGTCCTATGGGGGATATACCTCTCCCAACGCCGGTTATTTTATATTTCGGGCTTAAATCTGATATTACTAATTAAGGGAAAATAGTATCTACTACTCTTTTTTTAATTAAAGAGCATCTATCACTCAAACCGATTGAGTATCGATAACAAATTTATTTTTTATTATGTAGTTTGTTTGTAAGTAAGATTGCCCAAATCAATTAGTCACGGACTGTTAGAGCAGTGTATACAAGTCGCAATTCGTAGGTAAATCCATTTAATCCGCAATCTGCATTGCAAAAATCACATAATTTTTAATCCATTTTTTTGCGGATTTTTTTGACCTGCACTATATAACCGGCAGGCTAAACTGGTTGAGCCCATGGGTTCGCAGACCAACCCGCTTACCCGTATAATATGATTTTTTTCCCTTATTGAATGCCAAAGCCCAACATCTTCTTTCACCCATTCACTACACACACTCCTAACTTCCCACTCACCACCTGCGGCCTACCTTTCCCCTTATCCTAACATTTCATTTCTCTTTCACAAATTCACTCGCTTACTCACTCACATTCACATCAGACTAAGACATGCAAAGAATCACATTTCAAACCCTAAATCTTCACTAGTGGTGCCCCTCCTTTTCCCCCTACAGTTGGCCTTGCTCTCAAGCTCTCAGCCTCTTTCTCATATTCTCAACTTTCACAGGTCACAACGCCTCCTCCTTCTATATTTTCGGTTTCACCGCCAGTGTCAATTGTAGAAGACACCACCAATGCCATTGTCGTCGAAGTCACCATCGTCGAGCCCCCTCACCTCCATTCAAAGGCCAAAAAAATTGCAATATGTTGCTTCTAAAAATTGCCTTATTCACTCTAAATTTCCAGTGGCACTACAACTACAAATAAAAAATCAAATTTGAAATGAGAAAAAGGGTTAAAGGGTTAGTGGGTGTGGTCCATTTAGTTAAAAAATAGTATGGTAGAGTTGACAATGGCCATAGATGTAGAGAGGATAATGAAACCCTTTGTTTTGATTTTAGGCTTTGGTCTGAAAAGGAAAAAAAATCTATAAGGAACAAAAAAAGCAAAAAAAAAAAGCGGGCAAGAAGGCCAAAAAAAGAAAAGCAAAAAAAAAAAGGAAAGAGAGAGAGAAGGCAATGCAGGCTAGCCCACGAGCAGTGCAAATGTCCAATATAGTAAAAGTCCATTTATTATGTGGACCAGCTCATTTAAAAATAGTTTTTTACCAATTAAGTTAAACAAACCCAGCTGACCTGCTTACCTAGTCTTATGGACCATAGTCCACTTCATATTACAAGATCAAAATAATATACCTTCATTTGATTTGGTTTGAATTTGACTTTTGAGATATAAATTTAATCGATTAAAATATTAAAATCTATCTCGATTTTTTTAATGCATCTGAAGAAACAAAATAGCAACAAGAGCCTACAATCTAACAAATAATGTATCCACAAGATCTCTTAGAAGCCGTGAACTCAAGGCAGTAGAAGAGGAGTCCCAAACCTTATAAACTACCTCCTCCACAACTCCCACAATAGAAAGCCAATTCGCACAAGAATTGGCCTCTCTCAAGGTGTGATTGAGCTGCACATCCCAGTCTAAACTGAGCAAAATTGCACAAAAATTTATCTTGATTTGGTTCAAGTAAGTTTGTTTCTATTTAAAAATTGAAATAAGTCATTTTGATTTGAATTAATTTGAATTATTTTAATTTAATTTTTATTTAAATTTTTACAAAATGTAAAATAATAATCTTAAATTTATTAAATTAAATAAATTAATAATATTTTTATAAAATTTTATAAATTTTTCGTTCAAATTAATTATTAAAAGTCAAAGTCATATTAATATTTAACGCTAAAGTATTTGTTAGATATGGTATTTCATGAATTGTATTAAATTTTTTTTATTTTGATATGACATTAAAATTAAATTTAATAAGAATTAATTGTGCTTATTCTGATCAAAAAAATTAATGGACATATATTATAAATTATTTATGGGTGCAGATATATGTTTTAAATAATTAACCTAAAAAATTTTCTAATTCAAAATTTTATTTACAGTAATATGATATGTAATTTATTAAATATTTACAAATTTAATAAATTATATATCATATTACTGTAAATAAAATTTTAAATTAAGAAAATTTTTAAACATAACCATTAGGTAGGATCTGGCTCTTTCATCATTTATTAATAGGAAAATTTGAGAGTCAGAGTCAGAGAATAATTAATTAACAAAAGAATAATATTATTCCTTGAAATACAGAAAGACAAGTTGTCGGTGTTGGTTTTTTGATGTGCGTCAAACAACAATCAAACATGATTAACAGGCAAGGCGACAGACCAAACTGGAGAGTTGGACCAATGCCACCGAGCCACGTGTGCAATCCTCGGTCTCACGTAAACCATTGGCTCCATATCCACATGTTTATGTTATGTACCTGTTACTTTCATACCATACCATAACCATACCGCCCACCTAAGCCTTGGTCTTGTCCTTCTTCCCTTTTAATCGACGCCTTCTTCCTTCTGTTGCCATCCTCACCTCTGCAAATGCTTCTATGATCTAAAGGTAACAACCTCTCTCTCTCTCTCTCTCTCTCTACCTCTCTCTCTGAAGCATTTCTATTCAATAGTGTTATTGGAAGAAGATGTTGACAGATCAACAGCTCTCAATACCTATGCTTCATTTTTCTTATTTGCATCAATATTCATTCGTTAATTGCACTCATTTGTGCTTTGAAGATAGATGGTAGATTAAAGCTCAGCCAGCTTTGTTTCTAAACATGAATATGTCAATGCTGAGGCTATTGGTTAGTTCTTGTTCTTATTATACCTATAAATCAAGGAAATCAAGCCATTTTGCTGACTTGGTCATATATCAAGTTTGATAATAACTTGGCTGTTTTGGATAGTAAAGAATGATGGACCATTGAGTGTTTGTAGTCCCATCTTTCTTCGCAGAGCTTCAGACGTTCAAAGTTCAATCAAACTGGAATTAGGAATTGGCTTGTGCAACTCATCCTTCTTGTTCTTCTATTTTATGCTGGCATTTGAGTCGAAAATGATAGCTTGTTATGTCTAATTGATTGCTTATTGGACCTTATCTTTTGTGGATTCGAGTACTTGCTGACTCCTATTAAGGAGAGAGCAAAGCTAAATAACTAGAGTGAGAGAATTGGGAAGAAGAAAAGAGATTTAAATTTCAAGATAATTTTCCCCTTCTGAAACAAGTCATTTCAAGACCAATTATTTCAACATATATAGCATACAGTATAGTACAAAAATGAGATTCATTCTTGTTCATGAATGCAGATAGTTAAAACTCTGTAGGCTGGTAAAGGGCTAAAGGCAAGAATTGCATCACCGGATACAAGGATGCAGGCCTTGTTGCTTCATTTTGTCCTTGCTTCCTTTGTCTTCCTCAGCTCTGTCAAAGATGGGAGTGCAGGGGTCACAAGCTCTTTCATTCGGTCAGAGTATCCATCTGATGACATCCCCCTTGATCATGAAGCATTTGCAGTTCCAAAGGGTTATAATGCGCCTCAACAAGTAAGTCTTACAAACATAACAAGGCTACTTTATTATTTATTCAAGGCTACTTTTATCAGTAATGCGTGTCTCAGCACTCAAATTGGACATGTGGGAGCAGCTTTAAATTCTAATGTTATTCCTTTTATTTATTGATATGGACCTTGGTACTTTTTTGACAAGAACCACACTGGACCATAGAATATTTACCAGCTCGAGAACTTCCCTGTATTTGGAATAATCTAGTCTCCTTTTCATTTCACCCTAAAAGATTCAAGATTCATGTTGAGAAATACGTGGTGGAAGTTTTGGTGCTTGTGGTTACATGAAAACCATTCCAGTGGTAGAAATTTTGTACTTGAACTAGAAAGAGATAGCTCACTAGACCACGACTTCATGGTGTATCATTTTGCTCAATCAAGAGCATGATTTCAATGTTATAAATTTCTGATTTTCTGCCTTCATTATATCTATTGTAGGTGCATATCACCCAAGGGGACTACGATGGAAAAGCAGTAATCATCTCCTGGGTGACAACAGATGAACCGGGCCCCAGCAAAGTGCAATACGGCACATCAGAGAATAAATTTCAAGCTACTGCAGAAGGCACATTTACAAACTATACTTTCTATGAATACAAGTCCGGTTTCATTCATCATTGTCTTATTGAAGGCCTTGAGGTAACATTTGATCAAATTAGGAGAGTAGAATTATCATCACTGGCGTTATATTTGCAATGTCAAAATTAAAATAAATTGAGAAGCAAAGTCTAGCTCATGACATGACATATGTTTTCATTTTTCAAATGATCACACATTCTTGTATAATTCTTATCTTGCATTGAGTAGAATTTGTTCATTTAGTTAATTCTTTGATCTCCCATTTTCAGCATGAGACTAAATACTACTACAGAATAGGAAGTGGTGATTCTGCTCGAGAATTTTGGTTTGAAACACCTCCCAAAGTTGAGCCAGATGCTCCCTACAAATTTGGGATCATTGGTAAGTTGTCTGTTTTCCCATGTTTGTTCTACTAGAACATGGTTTTTTACATCCTGAATTGTAGACTCGTTCTATCTCTACTTCATAAAGTAATAGTAGTAGTTTAGGACTCCCTTTTTCTTTGATTTCTCATTATTTTAATTTTGTGGTTCTCATAAATAAATGTACATTGCAGGTGATTTGGGCCAAACGTTTAACTCTCTTTCCACGCTTGACCACTACGTACAGAGTGGAGCACAGACTGTCTTATATGTTGGAGATCTTTCTTATGCTGATAGGTACCAGTACAATGATGTTGGTCTGCGGTGGGATACATGGGCCCGATTTGTTGAAAAAAGTACAGCATATCAGCCGTGGATTTGGTCTGCTGGAAATCACGAAATAGATTACATGCCCTACATGGTAGAGTACTAAACTTAGTCTGACATGACTATTGGCTATTCTTTTCTGCATTGTACAACTTACAGAGTGAGGTGAAGTGATTATTTTATATACCAATAGAATAATAAACTAAAACCATGGTTTCAGTTTTCCCTTTGCTCCTTTTTCTATTGGAGGGTATGAGAAAAATGTGCACTCTGTATTCTTCTGAACTATTATGTCTGGACTGGTTTACTGCTTTTCTTGAGCGGTGCTTGATTATTGTCCATGGAGTCTTGAGTCTCCCTGTAACGTACTCTTGTTGGTTGTTACATAGCAAAGCTGAATTGATGGTAATGCATACTCATTTACCAAAGGCCACTTAGTTGACTATTGGCTCCATTAAAAAGTATGTTACATGCCAGCCTTTCTATTTCTGTAGTTTTGGAGCAAATCCCAAACGATTCCTTTAGAATTTGGTTAGTAAGCAGGCAGCTTTAGATATCCCAGATTTCAAGTGACAAATAAAACTTACTTTGTACAGAAGAAGCTATTTACCATTTTGTTGCTGAGTCCCAATTGATGTATGTTAGCGAACTAAATATAGCTTTGTTGCAAAACTAAGTTGACCTTTGTGAAGTTCCTGCCAGTCAATAAGACTTCAATTTTCTCCTGTTGCACATGTTAAAAGCTTTGAACTCTTTGCATTGAAGGTTATAAACTTGGCTCTAATGTTTCTTAAACAAATCTGCTTGGTCAGGGAGAAGTTGTTCCTTTCAAGTCGTATCTTCACCGATATACTACTCCTTATTTGGCCTCCAAAAGTACCAGCCCCCTCTGGTATGCAATCAGGCGTGCGTCTGCTCATATAATTGTGCTATCCAGCTACTCACCTTTTGGTAACTAATCTTCTCTTTATCTACTTGTTAGTTTTCTGTACATGCTGATTGGCTGTTATATCCTATTACATAATTTTTATAATTTGAGAGTCATAGTGTTTCATAACTGTAAAAAGCATGTATTGTTAGGCACCATAATCTTAGTATCTTTGTTTCTTTTCTTTAGACGACACTATGCAAGGTGTACAGCATTGAGTAGCAAATACCTTTTCTCCTTCGTTCACAAAATAACTGTCCTATTGATCACTAATAAAGGAACAGAAATGAAGAAAAAGCGATCTATTGTAGTTGTTAGTTTGTCTTTAATAATGATGGTGACCCACTTTCTGATGTTTCTGGGTCTTAAGAATCTTAAGAGCTGTTTCTGTACCTGTTGAAAAAGTCACTGCCAATAACGTATGATTTTCAACTGCCATGTTTTGTTGAAGTGTACTTAATCTTATTTTCAAAGTGTTATCTGCTTTATTGTATGATATTTTTTTTCTTAACAATACTGATATTTCATGACAGTAAAGTACACACCTCAATGGACATGGCTCCAGGAAGAGCTCAAGCGAGTTGACAGGGAGAAGACACCTTGGCTCATTGTTCTAATGCACGTGCCACTCTACAACAGTAACGAAGCTCACTATATGGAGGGTGAAAGCATGAGAGCAGTTTTTGAGAGCTGGTTCATCCATTATAAAGTTGACGTGATCTTTGCTGGCCATGTCCATGCTTATGAAAGATCGGTATGGTTTTAACTCTGCTCTTTCTTTCTTTCTTTTGTTTTTGGTTCTTGCACTACACAAATAGCATGTGATTTGGAGTTACCAGCATAGGCAATATGATGCTTTAGTCTTGTGATATCTCATTGTATTCTTATTAGTTAAATGTTTTTGTCCCCTTTTCCAGTATCGTTTCTCCAATGTAGACTACAACATAACAAGCGGTCACCGCTATCCCATACCAGACAAATCAGCACCTGTTTATATAACAGTCGGAGATGGGGGAAATCAAGAAGGTCTTGCTTCAAGGTGAATTAAACTAATCACTTTTTGTCATGTATAGGCAGTTAATGTCGTTTGAAAAATGATGACCTAATAACATTTATCTTTTTTGTCTGTTTCTAGTTAATCCTCGTGCTAGATTAGTGTCCTTTGTTATCATTTATCAAAGATGTCATATAAGTTTCGTCTTTTGATTCTTTTCTTGGCTATGCAGGTTTACCGATCCACAGCCTGAATACTCTGCGTTTCGGGAAGCTAGCTATGGACACTCCACACTGGAGATAAAAAATAGGACCCATGCTATCTACCACTGGAATCGCAATGATGATGGCAAGAAAGTGCCAACTGACTTATTTGTATTGCATAACCAGTATTGGTAGGTTCACTTCACCATTTTCTTGCCTTAGCAATCACTGTGGTAGGGAAAAATCTGTCATTGTCTTGCCTTAGAAAATTGTCATTGCATTTGAACAATTGGTGAGTCACAAAATATTGGCATGTAGACAGTCTCAGCTACAGGTATTTTACTCAATAATGGTATCAAAATTGTCGCTGGCCTACATTCAGGTGTCAACTTTTAGGGTTGGTTTATGTGACATTTTCTTCTGTATACATATTGAGAAGGGTGTTTAGAACACAAGTAACAAAGATACCCTGGTAGTCAAGTGAACCTTAAAATATCTGTTACACAGCACAGAAAAACTCTGTCTTGAAGATTATTAGAATTTACCAGACATGAAGTCCATAAGTTCAAAATTTGGAGCTTGTTTAGCACAAGAAAGCAAATAACTGCTAATAGACCTGTAGTGATTGGAATTCAACGCAATATACTTTGGATGACTAGAACCAACCAAGATAGTCATCAACAACATACTGCTTAGCATGTTTTCTGTATTTTACATGATAGGCTAAGGATAATATACCTTGTACGAAATACGATTTCACATTTACTAGTCATGCAGGCGTTTCATTGTGTATAAGACCTTCTACCATTATGTGACAATCTATATTCTTAGATTTTCCATCACTTTGGAAGAAAGATGAAAGGGGCAGAGGCATGGAACCTTGTTATTACCACCACGATCTATCTGAAAAATAACTCAAGAAATATGTAAATCAATGATGCAGTTTCTTGTTATGATGATTTTGATACTAAATTTTTATATTAGCTTTTATGTTCTATCAAAGGATAATTGCATTATGGTTGAATTCCGATGATCAGGGGAAGCAACCGGAGAAGGAGAAAACTGAACAAGCATCTTCTAATGAGACTTATTGACGACGTTCCCGTCATGTAATAGGAAACTTGGAGCACTCAGGTATTGGACGTTGTGAAAAATGAACATATGTTCCCCGACTAGCATATGCTGGTCAATGGTTTTCGGATGAGTGAAATGCAGCGTGTATGCTTGTAACGCCAATGATTATTAACATACATGCTTGTAGTAGCTGAAGAAAAAAAAGTTTAGACCAAGATATTCTGTATCATTAAGTAGAACAATGATCAAGTCACCAGTTCAATATTTATGGACTGAATTAATGAGTTATTATTTGATAATAAATTTGGCGATGAGGAGCAAGGGAAAATAAACGTAACATTCTAAGTAAAGCTTCTATAACTAGAAGTCCGCATACCTCAAAACATGATAAGTGGTAACTTCTTTGGCGCATTGAATGAAACTATTGAACTTCTAATCGTTGACAAGACACTTGTATTGTGATTCCACCGGTTTTTAGGGATGAGAAATGGGAAAGTGTACGAAAAACTGTAGTAAGAAGCAAATTTAAGTTATTGGGTTTGATTTTCTCCCACTCAGATTTTGAGGCCAAGTTCAAGTTGACGGCGGTGCGCATATAAAACTCAAGGTGGTGTCTTACATGCTCTTTGTTAGTCAATGAGTATGATGCACTTTATAATTTGATAGTAGATTATGAGTTGTATTGATATATTAATTATCTGTGATATGTTATAATAATTCTCTATTTTTTGTCCAATTTTAAAACTGTGATTAAATGTATTTTAAAATTAACCAAAATATATCTATTATCTTGGAGTTGTCAAAAATATCTCAGAAAAATTATATTTTACTTTAGAATAATTTTGTTTAATTCATAATCATATAGATAAATCAGAAAGATAGAAAAATATTTTATGATATTCTAGAATTATTTAGAATTTCCCAAAATGGTATTAATTTTAGGGTTATATGGATAAATTTTGGTTATTTTTAAAATATATCTAACCACTTTTTTTTAAGTCTAGCTAAAATTAGAAAATTAATACAGTACATCATATATGATTGATATATTGATACATTTCATAATTTTTATTATTAGATTACAAGATGTATCATGCACATTAAATTGCGAAATGTATGGGAGCACTTGCTAATTTAACTGACTTTTGATTGTTTTTTCCATTCTTAGTGCTTTGCATAACAAATTATATTACAAAAATATCATTTGTCCTTAACTTTAGAATTCATTTTAAGGGACACAATTGTTGATTAGAAAAAAAAGAAGTAAAACTTACCCTTAATAGTTAAAAAATACCTTACTGTATCCCATAAAATGAATCCTAAAATTAAGTATAAATAGCACTACTATTTTGTATTATTATATATCTAAAATTTTGAAAATCTTATGGCTGAATGGAAATGGAACAACTATTTTTAACTCTTCTAATGGGTAATGATAAAGTTTATATTAAATATATTAACGAATTAACCAACTAAGTACTTATACACCCTAAAAAGTCCGAATACATGTCTAAGCGTCACACAAAATCCTTTGTGCATCATCAGGCACATAGTTTGATCAATAAATTAATGAAAACTACTTAATGTATGAATTACAACAAAACAACTTCCTTTTATAATTTTTAAATATAAAGTTATAATGCTATCAAAATAATATAAAGACATACTCTAAGAAAAAAGTAAACATTCAATTTTTTTTTTTTTTCAAAAAAACCTATTTTTGGATCGACAGTTGTTTTGGCACCTGTCTATTTCCCAGCACTAAATCACAACACAGATAACAATAGGACGACCAATTACAAGTATATCGAGCTGTTGGCTAAGATCTAATTAGCAAAACCAACATTCCTAATATCGTTACATCCTAACAGCAATGAGCCACATAATACCAATTAAGAACGGGGGCAAGAAAGTTGAAAAGGATAATCTGATATAAAAAATCTTTATATCTTTACCATGTTTCATAAGTATGTACATTGCTCACTGTAATTGCTAGCAAGATTCAAGATACACAATGCAATAACAAAACATGTGGGTGACAATATGGTCTACATATGCACAACTGCATCCTCTACAAACTTATTACTGTGTCGGAAGGTGGAAAGGGAGACTTAAGAATCACGATAAATTGGCTGCGGCATCCACTTGAGATGCAAATTCAGATAGCCAGATTTGGCACCCTCTAGCTCAAAACGATCTTTGTATTCCCCTTCCAAGATGACCCTAGTAAGCGTCAATATGCACCGGCCCATATAATCCTGCGCGAGTTAAAGGCACAACCATCAGAAGATAACATAAATGATCAACTCAAGAAGCCCCCCATGACTAAGTCGTAGATGGTTATTTGCACTTGTGTGCAGCATGTTTAAATATAATTTTGCCTTTAATATGTGGAGTATAACATCTGTCAACATTGGAAATGGAGAAATTTCTTCTTTTCTATGCATAATTCAAACACAACCATTAATCTTGACAACGAATTCCACCAATCATCCAAGTCACCAGTATAGGTTTCATTAATTCAAGTGATAGTTAAAAGCTCATAAATTGACACATTCATAGATCTCACTCTTTTTGGCGGGCAAAAGACACATCCATAGATTTCTAACCTCCATTCAGCTGTTGACGCTCTTATAAAATCGGCAGTCCACATAATTGGTATTTAAACTTCAGAGCCAATTTACTTAAAGTCATCGAGAGATAAAAAAGGATCTTAGTAACTAATTAGACACATGATGCAAGGTTTTTACCTTTCCAAATGTGTCGTGGTCCCATACTTCGACGATTAGCATATCATGTAATCCATCCTCAACAACGAAGTCAAATGTTTGATTCCAAACAGGATTCAAGCAATCATTCACTACCTGGGAATTTAACAAAACTTCCGGAGTCAATAAGTTCGTAATATGTTGATAATTAATTAAGCCACAATATTAGAAAGCAACAACACTCTTACAATGCACATTTTAGATATCCTCCCCCATTGCCCCTAACCCACCCCAAGAATAAAGGAAAAAGATATTTAAAAACAGAATAAAGTTCATTAACTATTACAGTTTCACACACCCATCTCTATGATCCTCAAAATGGTTCTAAAGTAGAAATTACATTTGGTTCTTGGTCAATCCAAAACTTACCCTGGTTTTATTTTTTGTTTCTGCTTTCTTCAAGGTAAGAACAACAAAAGGATCAGATTTCCCCATGAGATCTGTTGCAGGCAAGTCTTCAGCAGATATCACTGTAACAGAAAGGACTCCTCTAATAATAACCTCCTTTTTCTTCTGTGTAACTGCATTTTCATTTCCATTAGACTCTATTCCATTCGTTGAACTTTTAAGAACCTTTTCCAAGGATGTCATTGAGTAGTTGGGAGCAAATGGGTTGGTGAAGCCATTCTCCATGCCGTAAGGACAGTACAAAAGCTCCAAATGTACCTAAGGATACAGAACAATAATTAACAGAATTAACAGAACAACCAATATATTTATTATGTCAGACATACAATGGAAAATATGTTGCTGATAACAGTGTTTTCTTTTTGGTACAGTTTTGACCAAAGTTTACAACCTAAGAAAATGAATATAAATTCATACATTATTGACTAGTAGTCCAGTACTTTTGAGTTTTGAACTATGAAATACAAAGCACCTACTCTTCAAAAGAGATGTCATGTCTATACTAAGTACAACCGTCTGACACCTTTGAAGTTTGAAATGGACAAGTGCTCACAACTTACAAGTGTGAATGAAAGGGAAGAGATTTTCAAAAAGAAGAATTTCTAATTGCGTGACTGCATACTCCCATTTCTACATGGAGCAACCAAGTTAATTTTTATGTAGGTGTTGTATGCTCCATCCTATATATGGAGCAACCAAGCCAATTTTTCATATAATCTATAGGATGATGACGGCTCATGTAGACTTTATCCATAGAAAAAGACAGAGTAACAAGAATCTGTGATTTAACACCCTTAGAATGTCACCTGATGCTATATTTTCTAATGCTTAGCTCCCTTGTACATTACAAAAGTAAACAGAAAGTTGTTTAACTCAGTTTCTTTTCAAAAAAAATTAGCAAATCTCTGAGTGTTTCAAAACCAGTAGGAAGTTTGGAGCCCTGAATTTCAAAAGGCAGTGGAAATAGAAGCAGCTAAATTAGTGTACCAAATCCAGCTTTATCCAGCACTAAGTATGCTGCTAAATGGGTCACATTCTGTTAACTCTTACCATTTTCAGATAATATACACAATAACTAAGTTCTGTATTGGGGGTTAAAAAGGTGAACTCGAAAGTCAGAAAACTTTTCACCCAAGCCAAGAGCCTTCCATACATTAATAGTTTTAATCTAGCAAGCCATATAAACAAAATAGGATTTCTCACCTGCCCTCTGTTCTTGTTATCTCTTTGGAGCTCCAAATCCTTGACCAGCTTCAACCACTTATCTTTTACTCTACCAGGCTCAAGTTCACTAAGCCGTACTTCAGCACATCCAATCAATTCAGATGACTGTAACCCCTCAGAATCATAAATTTTAACTATTAAGTGTTGAGTGGCCACATCTTCAACGATAAATTCAAAGTGTTCATTCCAAATAGGATTCAAATCATTGTTCTGCAGGAAGAAGAAAGAAAAAAAAATGAAAAACACTGTTATTTCTTCCACAATTTAGAACAAATAAATGCTTGAGAGAGAATGATAGAGCATAGAGACAGAGAGAATGATAGAGCATAGAGACAGAGAACTAAAAACAAATCCAACTTACAATTGTCTTGCTAGTTTTCATTCTGTCACGTAGAGGCCGTATGTACAGTACAGCATATGGATCTGATTTCCCAATGATATCCTTGTTTGTCAATTCCTTTGCTTGCACAAGCTTTACTTCTAATGTCCCCACAGGCTTCAACTCCAGATCACTGAACAAAAAAATACAGTGAGGTTCAAAATGGTGAATCGGAAATTCAACCAGCCAATACCATAGTGAAAGTAGTCCCATTATTTATAAGCCAACCACAATAATAAAAGTTATCCTGTAATTGATACAGCAGCATGAATTGGCACCACTGCCAAATTGAATGCTCAGCAGGTATAGGCACATGGATTGGGCTAAAGCAAAGTTAAGATACATATTTCCAAAACCACCCTCAGTCTAGCATTTATACATGTATCTCAGTACTATGGCTAACTATTTCATAGATGATTATGTGATAGAACCATAATTCGTATCATGGAATGTAGAGTCTTGTTTATAGTTCATTGGCAATCAAGTCATTACTTATATGATTATATAATTCGCAGATTACATCTTCCAATAATTCCATTTCCTCTGAAATAAGTGTGCAGTTAAAGATTTTACATAGAAACTAAAAGAACCATATTTTACCCATCTGCAGAAAGAACAAATGCTTCTCTATATAATTCAAATACCTGTAATCTCCAGGCAGGATGGGTACAACTTTTCTCACAGGCCATGTAATAGAATCTTCAACAGCATCCCGGATCGCCCCCTGTAATAATTTACTAGACTTAATTATTACAAAACACTTTAGGCGTATAACAAATTCATCTAAGAGGAGGAAAGTGGAAAGAAAAGAAGCACAAAAAGAAGAAAGAAGAAATAATGATTAGCTCAGCTGACTGTTCTGTTCATAAAAGAACATTATAATATAAATTCTATAAATGAAGAACCTTGCAGTACGGATGAAAGATACACTATGGTAGAAAACATCATAAGTAACAGTACATACAAACACGCACAAAAATAAATGCAGTAGTGACAATGTTATTTACTTCTTCTGTATAAAAAATCTACATTAGACATTCCTCCAATTAACAACTCTTTGGTTATATAGACATTTAGAAAAGGTCATTTCAAGAGACTTCACAAGGTATAAATAGAATAACAGAAAATGCATATACCAAGGGGGTGAAGAAAAAAAAAAAAGCAAAAAATGCATGATACAGACTTAAAAATGAAGTCACAAGTTAAAAATACATGCACAAATTTGTTTTCAATGTCAAATTTATATTTATAATTTTATATCATTTATTACTTTATTTAACAAAAGGTTAATGGATATGGAAGTTTTTGGAACATTTTTGACAAAAAGTGAATATAGCATTCTATCCTGTTCACTTCACTAGTGGTAAAGATATTTGCCAAGCAAAGCTAAACCTCAGTTACAGAAGTTCACCGGAGAACAGTTGGCTTTCCTCCAACAAGTAAAATGAATACAAAGTTATTGGCATTTCTTTTAAATGAATAGTGAAAAGTGATAACCATGCTTCTATTAAACTTCAATAAATAGAAAATGAGAAAAATAAAATAACATGAAACAAAAATCTACATGAACTGATATAATTCATTCTTTAACCAACATTGGTGTATCATGTATGAGAGTCATAACATTTTCAATGACAACGATGCCACCCAAACACAATGTCCGCTTGGAAGCAACCATAATTTAAAGTTACAAGTTTCCACATCAATATTGGTAAGGCACAAGGGTATAGCAAAGCAATCATGAAAAGCTGCACGAGGGTATCATTATCAGACAATGGTAGTAGTCCAAACCTCAATTGCATCTTGTAATCCAGGGATTGTTGATATGTCACCACCAATGACTTTCAGCGTAAAATCCAAGTTTTTCTGAAATGATTAAATATATTACACGTGTCTCCACAAGACCATGAGGTTAATGTCTTTGCAGAAATATGGCTCGGCAAGAGCATGCACTAAGAATGTCTAAGAGGAGGGCACTGCAAGTGGTCAGTGTGCATGTATTTGTGAACTCAGAGAGGCAGTTTCCATGACTAATACCTCTAACCATCAAGTCACAAGGCAGTAAAAAGGCTCACCCACTATGTAAGAAAATTTATAAAATTCTAAAATAAAATGGATTCTATCCACGGGACTAATGTAATTGTTTTAATAAATTATTTGGTTATATCTTGCAAAACATATAGCCTGTTTAACTTCATTAAAAATGAACCTCAAGATGGTATTTGGCCCCATTGCACCACCGTTGAAAGCCTAATACTCATGCAGATGCACTGAAACAAGTGGGAAATGACTAAATTTAAGAAGAAATACCATACCTTTTGCCTTAAAGAATAGCTAACAGCTCCAAAACCAGGAAATTCGTCAACTAGTGGCTTAAAAATCAACCTGAAAACACCTGTAAATCCTATATTTTTTACCTGAACAGAGTGTAAGAACACAAAATCAACTATAGTCGTTCAATGAATACACCAACTTAATATCATTGACTTATGTCTAAAATTCAGAAAGCCTTAAGTCATAAAACATTCCTAAAAATTTTTACGGATGTTAATAATCATGACAAAAGTAGAAGAGGAGGCGAATTCTTCCTACGCCCAGTCAAATGGTGTTCTATCCTCGAGTCAACGGCGTGCCACTCATGCAATATAAAACAAGAAAACAACCAATAAGCTATAGTTGCATTCAGCTTCGGAGCTACCATGGGTAAGATGTGCAATTAAATTGGAAGACTTCAGGTCTTTCATTAGTTTGATAGAATGAAAAGAAAAAGCATGTTTTGAAAATATTAGCATGCCAATATCATAAAGTAGGCAACCTGGTCATTTGAAGGCATCTAACCAGATACTAGCAATAACTAGTACCCAGACATGCAGTGACACCAAGAAAGTTGAGAAGTACCTGCACTGGTAGTGCAACACCAAGCAGAGTTTTAATATCAAGTATAATACTTGGATTCCCATCCCACTGCATTTCTAACTCCATTGTAACACCATCCTCTCCATCTTCAATTATAGACACTCCTAAAGAACCACATCAACAAATTAGAAACTCCAGCGAAATGTACGACATCGATTAGCAGAAGCTTCACCGAGAGATCATTAAAAGTAAATTGAGTAACATGATGACATAAAACAAAATCCTTAGCAAGAAAGTGGCAACTGAATCTTTGACTCTTATGTTGTGAAAGAAGACAAATACATTTAAATTGGCAATATCTAAATTTCAATTGCACCAAATGAATACACAAAAATCATTGGATTGTGACTGAATTGAACTGACCTGTAAACTGCGGAGCAACAGTACCAAGAGTTAACTTGGAAAACTTCAGAGAAGCCAAAATGATGGGTCTGTATTGTTCCAGAATTGGTTCCACCGAGGTCTTAATGAGCTCAGAAGCAGCCTAACAATAAACCACAAAAAAAAAAAAGGCAATGACTTTGGCGAAAGCAGCAACAATCAATGAACTAAACCCAAGATTTCTTCATTAATTAAAAGTCATAAAAGTCAATTTACCTCATTAACATAAGGCCAGATCTTAGTAAGATGCGAGTTAAGCCAAGTTAACTGGAAGAAAAAAAAAAAATATCAAAACAACAGTGTGAGTCTAATTACTTTAATCAGAGCAAAGAAGAAGAAGGAGAAAAGGTTGGATGAGTAAAGAGAGCTTAACTTCTGCCGGTTAGAGAAGACGACCCAAGAAGGGTAGAACTGAGGGGGGAGGATCTTTCTAGAATCTTCGACGGTCATCCTGGCGAAGGCGGCGATGGTGGTGGCCAGCTGGGATCGCTGCTTGGAGCGAGCATTCTCGGAGCGGACGAAGCCGACGATGATGGCGAGGCCCACCACTATCCCCACCACCACCCCAAACACGAAACCCATATGATACCCTTCCTTACCTCAGCGAAACGGTGCTCTGTGGGTGTGCGTGTGGGTGTGGTCCTCGTGAAAAGCGTGAGATAGTGAGATTTGTGCGTGGGGCGTGGGAATCAGAGCGTCGAAGGTGCAGGTGCTATCGCTGTGACTGTGATAAGAACAATAATTGTTACTACAGTGCATTATACCCAGTGGAGTGGTAGGACTGGATAAGCAGAAAGAAAAGCAGTGAATAGTGATTATGATTAATTATTAAGGTTAGTTTTACTTTGGGAGTTGATTTCGGTTTAATCGATGCTCTTAATTGAGGCGGATCAGACAGAAACCGCTGACTATTACAATAACAAAACTTTGAAAGGCTTATTTCTTGCAGCGTCCGGAAGTCAGAAAGTCACGCACATTCTTCTTTCTTGGTCGGTAAACTGCGCTTTGCCTGCGTTGAATTACTCCAGCGATATTTCGATTGGAAAGTTATAGTATTGAATTTATTAAAAAATTTAAATTTAATTTTCTTGTTTGAAATTAATTAATGATATGAAATTAAAATTTGAATTAAATTTAATTATTTAAAAAAATTTAAAAAATAAATTAAATTAAAATAGATCCAATTTATAATTCTTAACCCAATAAATTTGATATTAAAAAATATATCAAAAATATCTTCAATCGTAATAACATTTCTCTTTTTTTTATTAAAAGATGATATTAATAAAAAATATAATTTTATAATTTATTAATTTATTTTAAATATAAAAATTTAAATTATAATATAATTAAATTTAATTATTAATAAAATTAAATTTAATTCCATCCCATTTTCTCATTTTAACCAAGGTGTTACGTTTTCTTTTTTCTTTGTTATTTCTGGGGGTAGATTTACTCTCTCTTCCCCTTGTTTCGGCCGCGGGCCGTCCCACCAATCAAATTCATATCGCCGTGTCAGCATTTTTTCTTTTTAATCTGAGAATAACAAATCAATTTTTATTTTGTAAATAAAAAAATTTTATATTATTATTTAATAATATATTTTTATTTATAAAATTTTTAATTTTATAAATAATTGAGTTAAATATATTTACTAATATAACAATATATAATTAGATATTTACATAAAATTTTTATATTAAAATTAAATTCAATTTTGAATATTAGTAATTCATATCAAAATAAAGTGATTATGATCTGTAAATATGATTAACTTTTATTTTATTTATAAAATCTACATCAATACACAATACGGGGCTAGATAAAGATTTCGGCTAAAAATTAAAAATTTAAAAAGGCGTTTTCACTCATTTGTTTTTAATATTAAGAGATAAATATTTAAATATTTAAATAATTAAATAATTTAATGTTAATGTGTTATAAATATAAACAATTATACATAAATATCTAATTATATTTTATCATATTAATAATAATAATAATTGATTCTTATATTTATTATTTCAAAATTTTATATATAATATATAATTGAATAATAATATAAAATATTTTATATTAATAATATATAAAAAATAATTTTATATTTAAATTAGGTCCTATAAATTTTAAAAAAACTTTATTTATTTAAAATATTATATCTTTCTTTTGCTTAATATATCATAATCATAATAAAAGTAAACATAAGAAAATCCAATACTAAATGTAATGGGGACGGGTTACCATGTCCTAATAAATACTGGCGTCATGAAATAGTAAAATGTAGTTGAGAATTTTCGTATGGTTTTTTATTTCCTGTATGTGGATGAGGAACGAGAATTGTGGATAAGACTTACTGCTTCTACCTACCATCGAATAAAGACTAACTAGACTTTAGGGGTAAAAGATCGAGAGAGAGAGAGAGAGAGAGAGAACTTTAACTTGCTAACTCCCCGTATAAATCCCATATAAAAATTGCTGTATATCAGTATTAGATCAATCATTTGATGAAGGCCATCTGAACTCAAAAAGTATATAATACATGTGTTTAGTTTGTCATTGAAAAAGCCTAAATCATTGTGTGAACCATAAAAACTGAATTTCAATTTCTTTCAATATGTTTAACAATATTATATTGACCAACGTTTAAACATAATTTTCAATCTCAGAACATAATTTAAGAAAAATGAAATAAAAAAAATTGTTTTTTAGACAACCCATTATTTATAAATTATAAAGCAAACACACCCGTACAAAGAGGTGCGATATTAGGAACTTGGAAGTTGGAAGGTAAATGCTTTTACACAAATTATATGCATTATTTAGTTGCTAGTCTTGTGGAATGTTGTACATTGATGTATTTGTATTAAAGTAGAATTGTTATAACTGATATTTTTTACGAAAACTTTGACTAATAAAATTTACCTTATTAACATTAATTATTGATAATTTTGAGTTATAATTAAATGACCATGATTTATTTATTAATAAAGTACAAATATTGTGACACTTTCCTTCCACAGCAATAATTACGTACGTTCAATTCTACACACTTTACAAATGTTTCTTCCTTGAAGAATGGTTACGTATTAAGAACAACTTCTGCCTCATTCGAACACTTATACATCAGTAGTTCCTCAAATCTGCATCAATATTTGCTACGAGAAGGTGCATGGCTGCCGCTGAAATTTGTGCTGGCCAGCATTAACAAGCAGCTGCAAGCCAGTTTCAACCGATAGAAGAGTTGTTTCCTGTCTAAAGCTAACCAGAGTTAACTTATGAGTACCCGAGAGCGTGCCATGTTGATGGTGGTTAGTAAGCGTTCCATTAATAATATACGATGTTGTAATGGTTATTGTTTGGTTATTTGTGAAGATTTTGTAGATCATTTCCACTTACACTCATTGTAATTGATTATTCCAATTTTTGTGATCAATAAAATACTCGAGAGTGCAGCCTCTATTTCTCCGGTGGAGTTTAGAGATCTGATTTAAGCTAGGTATTATCATTGGTGCTTTCATCTAGTTCTACTTCTCATTGCAACCACGCCATGGCAGAGGGAGCAAAATTGAGCGAGCTCAAGGTTGAAATCAAAGGGGAACGGGAGCAGCACTTGGCCTTTCAAGCAAAAGTTAAAGAACAATTGGGTTCTCTTCAAGAACAAACGGGCAAAATCATGGAATTCATGCAGAACCACATGACCAAAAAAAGATGATTCTAATGGGAGTGGCATTCGATCTCATGGTCGAGGGACAACAGAAAATTCAAGTGCTGGGGATCAGGGATGAATTGTTCATTAGGGATTCAAGAACGATCTGCCATAATTCAATGGTGAAGATGTTGATGATTGGCTGTTTTGTTTAGAGGAATATTTTACTCTAGCCAATGCACCATTTGATCAGCGTATTCAAATCGCTTCTATGCATATGATGGGTCCAGCATATTCTTAGTATAAATGGATGGTCCAAAATAACTACACAAATGATTGGTTCATTTCACAAACGCACTCCAAAAATGATTTGGTTCTGATCTTTATGAGAACCTACAAGAAGCTCTTAAGGAATTGAAACAAGAAGGATTGGTGGCAGATTATCAGGCAAAATTTAAAGCTCTTTCTAATAAGCTACAAAGATTATCTAAACCATGGCTCGTGAGTTTTTTCATTACTTCTAATCATTTGAAATGTCAATTTCACTTAGCTAAGCCTGTATCATATCCTAAGGTCGTAGCTTTGGCTAGATTACATGAACAAAACCACATTACTTTAAATAATTCCTTCAAGAATCCTTTACCTACTACTTCAGAATCTTTTCCTTATTCTAGGTATAGCCCTTCTTTTTCTTCGACAAATTATCCCTTTAGACAACCCATTACTGCACCACTAAAACCACAAGAACTTATTGCTATGATACCTTCTTCGATGTCTAATAATACACCTTTGTTTAAGTCATCCCTAAACACATCTTGCCTAACCTTTTAAGAAATTCATGATTGTTGAATTAAGAGAAAGATGAAAACAAGGATTGTGTTATTACTGTGATGAAAGGTACAATCCTTTCCATCAATGTAGAGTCCAATGTTATGCTCTTTTGGCCCCTGAGGATTTATCTAAGATGCTTTCTAATTTGGATATAGACATACCTCTCGTGGAAGATTTTGAAGCTTTGCAGTCAGCTATAATGCTCTTTCCGAGGATTATAATCCTACAACTCTTCAGTTAAAAGGGAATTATCGGGTCAGGTGGTAAATATATTAGTAGATAGTGGTGTCACTTATAATTTCATTAAACCAAGTGCGGCTACAAAGCTCAAATCTACCTCGAAATAACATTCCTCAATTCAAAGTTTTTGTGGGCAGTGGAGACTTTATTTGGTGCTATTCCAAGAGTATTAATATTGATATCATAGTGCAGGGAATTTCTTTCAGGATCGATATTTATCATTTAGATACATCAGTTGCTGACATAGCTTTTAACATCACTTGGTTAAAGAATTTGGGCAAAGTCCTTACAGATTATAACCTGCTCATAATGAAACTTGTCTATCATAATCAACCAATTACATTGTATGCTGAGAAACTATTACAAGATTTTCCTCTAAAGAGCATATTAGTGCAAAAATTGATAGGACATGACAATATTGTCTCCTTATGTTAACTCAATATTCTAGATAATGAACAACCTCAAAATTCGCATACCATACCTGCGGATATAAGACAACTTCTGCAGCAGTATGATGTAGTTTTCTCTAAATTTGAAGGCCTTCCTACTACATGTGCAATTGATCATCGTATTGAACTCCAACTCGAAACTAGTACATGTAAGGCCCTATAAATATCCTTACTTTTGAAAATTTGAAATTGAGATGCTAGTATCTGAGATGCTAAAATCTGGTATAACAAGAGACAACATAAGTTCTTTTTCCTCTCCCATGCTACTGATCAAAAAGAAAGATGGGTCATGGCAGTTTTGCGTCGATTATCATGCCCTCAATGCCATTACTATTTGTTATTTGTTTCCTATGTCAACGATGGAAAAGATCCTTAATGAGTTATATGGAGCAATAATATTTTCTAAATTAGACTTGCACTTAGGCTACCATCAAATAAGAATGCATGAAGGTGATATCTACAAAACAGTTTTTTGTACCCACCATGATCATTATGAATTTTTAGTGATGCCCTTCAGTCTCACTAATGCACCTTCTACCTTTCAAGCAACAATGAACAATGTATTCCAACCTTACCTTTGTAACTTTGTGGCTATATTTTTTTGATGATATTTTAGTCTATAGAGAGTTTTTGGAGGATTATATTCATTATTTTCAATTAGTGTTAGAAACCTTGTCTCAACATAAACTATTTGCAAAATTTTCAAAATGTGACTTTGGCCAAGGTTCTGTGACTTACCTCGGACATATAGTGTCAGCTAAAAGGGTCCAAGTTGATTCTAAGAAAATTGAGGTTGTGATCAATTGG
Source organism: Pterocarpus santalinus (assembly GCA_031439595.1). Classification (NCBI taxonomy): domain Eukaryota; kingdom Viridiplantae; phylum Streptophyta; class Magnoliopsida; order Fabales; family Fabaceae; genus Pterocarpus; species Pterocarpus santalinus. The sequence continues at coordinate 8,989,853 of CM062525.1, forward strand.
CCTCATCCTCAAAACTTGAAACAATTGCGGGGATTATTGGGCTTAACGGGCTACTATAGATGCTTTGTTAAAGGATATGCCCATATTGCTTGGCCACTTACTAAGATGTTGAAACAAGATTCATTTCATTGGACTCCAACTTCAGAATAGGCATCCCAGAAACTCAAAAATGCTTTAACAACCACTCCAACCTTAGCTTTGTCAAACTTTCCTCAATAGTTTATAGTTGAAACTGATGCAAGCACATATGGCATTGGAGCTGTTTTATCACAATAGGGTCATCCTCTAACATATTTGAGTAAGAAGCATTCATCTTGGATGTCCAAAGCCTCCACTTACGTTAGAGGGCTATATGTGATTACACAAACAGTTGCTCGTTGGAGACATTACCTTCTTGGTAATAAATTTATTATTAAGACAGATCATAAAAGCTTGAAAGAATTGATGTCTCAAGTTATTCAAACTCCAAAGCAACAATATTACCTAATAACGTCATTAGGATATGAATTTGATATTGTTTACAAGGCTAAAAAATAGAATGTTATTGCAGATGCCTTGTATAGATACCCACGAGAGTGTTGCTCAATGTATACTAGGTTGGAAAATGTATTAATTTTGAACTGCACGAAATTAACACCACTAATGCAGAATTACAACAGCTCCATAAGAGCCCAAATGAGTTAATTCCAGCATTTTCCATCCAACATGGTTTTGTTTTCTATAAAGAACGCTTGTACATTCCTCAGTAGTCCTCTTTCATTAGCAAAATCTTACATGAATTCCATGCTTCATCACAAGGTGGACATGTAGGGGTTTTGAAGACATACAAAAGAGTGGCTAAACAATTTTATTGGAATGATATGAAGCACTCAATGGAAGAATTTGTGGCAACTTGTTTAATTTGTCGGCGAACCAAATATGCCACAACAAAGAATGCAAGCCTTTTACAACCACTAACGATTCCTACAGCTCCTTGTACAGAAATTTCCATAGATTTTATAGTGGTTTTGCCTAAGTCTTACGGTCATACAACCATATTTGTAGCTGTAGATCGTTTCACTAAAATGGCACATTTTAGCTCGCTCAAACTTGGATTTGTAGCAAAAATAATGACAGCAGTTTTCATGGAGTTAGTCATTGAACTTCATGGTTTTCCTCAAGAAATTGTGTCAAACATTGACTCCATTTTTTTGAGCTCATTTTGGCATTAGCTTATGCACTCCGGAGGTACCAAACTTTATTATTCAACAGCATATCATCTATAAAGTGATGGATAAGCAGAAATGGCAAATTGGTGCTTGGAACAATATTTGAGAACCTTCAGAGCTGATCATCAGCACCAATGGCATTCTTACCTCCCTTGGGCAAAATTGTGCTATAACACTACCTTTCATACAACCATTGGTATGACCCCTTATCAAGCCTTGTATGGTTCTAATCCTAAACTCTGGCTACAGCAGTAAATGAGGTGGATATTGTACTGATTGATAAAAAACAACTTTAGAGTGAATTACAGCATCATATCGGTCGGGCACAAGAGCAAATGCGAAAATATGCTAATGCAAAGCAGCTTGACAAGTCCGATGAAGTAAGACAGCGGGTTTGGGCTAAATTCCATCGTTATAAGCAACAATCAGCAACTAGAAAACTCAATTTTAAACTTTCCAAATGCTATTTTGGACCAAGTCAAATCCTAGCAAAAGTTGGACCTATTGCTTATCACTTGGACTTTCCTAGTGGCAACAAGATACATCCTATGCTTCCTGTCTCTTTGCTCAAACCCTACAAGGGCCCAATCCCACCAACAACTATGGTATATTACGAGTCTCCTACTTCCAGTATTCCATAGCCTATAGCTATTGTAGCATATTGTAATTTGGTAACACCAGAAGGAGACCGTTATCATGTGCTAGTCGAGTGGGATGGTATGACTAGCGAGGATGCTACGTAGGAAGATTAGGACTCTTTGGTGGACTTATATATATCATAGGCCCTTAAGGACAAGGTCCTTTTCCAATGGGGGGATGATGTTACAACCCAAATAAATAGAGAAGCAACAACAAGGCTCAAAGGAGCACCAAGTTGGGCTAAGGACTACATCAACTAAATTAGATAAATATTTGTAACTGAAATAAGTCTAGTAGGATAAAATGCATAGGGTAGGATAACATAAATTAGTTAAGAAAAGATCAAGAATTACTTTTGTGATGCGCAAAGATTTAGATAATAGTTGGTAGGCTGGGCCAAATGTATTGTGGGCTAGGGAATTCTACACCTATAAAAGAACTCCTAACATGCATTGTAATTTATTATTCCAATTTTTGTGATCAATAAAATACCCAAATGTACCGCCTTTGTATTTGTAATGGAGTTTGGAGATCTTACCCGAACTAGGTCTCATCATTTGATGAGTTTTATTAGCATAAGAAAAAATTGAGTTAATTATTATGTGTAATATTCCGGTTTTTACACGCATAACATGCCAAATGAAGATTGTATGTACTATCGCATCGCACCGCAGGGGAATGCATGACTTGGACAATATTGGCCTGATAACCCTGTAATCATGAGAAATATGATAAATAGATTCCTCAGTCTCATGTAAAACTAAGGCACAGGTTGACAAATTGACTAATTGAGGATTTTGTTGTTGAAGAGGTCTAGCAAGCACTGCAGCACACCAATCTGAAATGAAGCTTGAGTTTTTTTTTTTTTTTTTCATTGCAACCTTGAGTTGTATGGAGCATTTAGTAAAGCTTTCAATTAGTTTTAGGCTATGGCTAAGCCTTGCATTTTTTTAGCATAAGGTTAAGGTTAATTCAATATCTTTTGGTAAACAGGCTTAAACTTTTTTGGGCTAAATAGGTTTAAACTGAAGAATCAAAAAATAATACTTCCAGACTCGAAAAGTAGAACAGGCCTGGCCCATTGCGGCAGGTTCATTGGGATTTGATATGGCAACATGAACCAGGATGTTAATTCTCGTTCGCCCTACCCCACAATAATAAGTAATATGATAAGATTTAAATTTGATTTGATATTGCTATAAATTTTTTAGAGTTGTTATATTTTTTGGACTATTTAAAAATTGCTCTAAAAAAATTACAGCAATGCTATTTGATAAAATAATATAAAAGTTACTCTTAATAAGTAAAAGCCATAAAAATAGTATTTAATAAAATTATTCTTAAAATCTAAAATAATTATAATAGATATAAATATTAAAGAAAATAATTACTATTTTTAATGTCATTAAAAAGAATAAAATTAATATTAGTTTTTAAATTTTAGTGAGCACAACCTACCTCAACCAATCAGAATCAATTACATTTTTTTCCACTTTCTTTTTTTTTTTAACGTGTAATCAATACTAAAAATTTGAATTAACCAATGATAGAAAGATTTTTCACCAAACTCTTTATACTACCAATGTGTAATTGAGAAACGTGTATGATTGGTTATGATTGAAGGATTTTTCCAATTTTGAATTAACCAATTATAGTAATTAGAACTTTAGATATTTAACCAACTAATTCTATTATATAGATTAAATTTTTTTTATAAAATATCATTAAATTTAAAAGTATGAGATGGGGAAATGATTATTTAAAACTTTTAATTATTATTTTTTTATTAAAATTTTGCAAAAATATGTATTAGATAATATTCTGGATTTTATGATTAAAATATATTCTTTTTAGTTTGTTTGTTAATAGGTAGGAGAGAAAAATTGAAATAAATTTCATAACAAAGAGGGTGGAATGGTAAATGGAATTGATTTTTTCTTCTTATATAAAAATTGGAATAAAGAAGTTTTTTATAGAATATATTAGAATTTTAATAATAAGTTATTATATAAAATAAATATATACAAATATTATTTAAATTAATTAAATAATATTTAAAATTAATTTATATAATCATATTTTATCAAAATTTTATATTTTATTATACTTATACAATAAAATAGAATATCAACAATAAATTAATATATCAAATTATATTATATATATTCCTTACAACTTAAACCCAGGCATTGTAGGGGTTAAATACACTAGTGTATATATTTAAAATGTAGTGGAGATGTCCTTGACTAATGAATTTGAATATTTTAAGTTTTTAACCAAAGCTATTAATTTTGTAAGTTAAAATTACAGGTAATATAGTAAGAATGTATTAAGATTACATAGGTTAGGCGCCATTCGTAATGCTCTTTGTAAATAATAGTGCATTATGTACCTTGCCATCTAATGTCAAAGATGGAACGGTGTATTGCTGGAATCATTCACTAAGATTATTGTAGTACCATCAATCACCCATCTTATTCTTCTCACTTCTTGTTCTTTTTCCTTTTCTTGTTCCTCATCGCTACCATCGTCGCCATTGCCATTGCTAACCTTTGACATTGTCCACCTCATAAAGGCCCACTGCACCATACCAAAGGATGAAGGTGGAAACTGAAAAGCATATCCCCTGAGCTTCAAAACCTTCAACCAGCCAAATAGCAGGAACGACAGGGCATTGGATCCATAATACGGGGAGGTGATGCTAGCTCCACAACGTCGACAGCCACACCGACATTGACTATGGGCCGAGAAAGCGAGGCAATGGCATGGCGAGGCAGAGACATGGTGGCTAGGCAGCCATGATGCAGTGGAGCATAGGTCTCAAGGGCGGTGATTGCCAGGTAATGGCATCTCAATGCGAGGTAAAGGATCGTGACAAAGCTCGATGGTGAGGCAATCTCCAACGGCGGCGCTACCTCTTTCGATGATCTCCTTAGGCTCCCCAACCTCAACTCCAATGGGAATGTTTTTTATTTTTTGGTTTTAATTTCTTTCATTTGTTTGCCTTTTACCTTGTATTCTTGTTCGTACGATTTGATTCCCTTACAAAGTTATGCGTGGCTTCGCTTTGCCGATCGAGATGCTTCTTGTTTACTTCAATCTTGAAGTTGGTTATTCTTTTTTATTTTGAGGATCTGGTGTTGTAATAGTTTGTGTTGTTCACGGCTTTTCTTTCATGAATATTGTTCTTCAATTGTTTAGGGAAGCACTGGTTTTTTTATGATTCAATTGAAAAATTGCATTCTCTTTCAATTTTTTTTCCATGTCATGCAAACTTAGCAATGATGGCTCAATCTGTTGGAAAAAATTGCAAGCATGAATATGGTTTTGAGGTCAGGATACTTGGGATATAGGGTATTGAGTTAAAAAATCTATAAATAACGTTGTTAGGTAAGGACAATTTCAATGTGCTATGAGTGACAGTCGACGGCGTAGTTGAGGAGTCTGACGGAGGGGAATGGGTGGTGACACTAGAGCCGACAAAGTAGTTCAGTAGCAGAGGGTGGACGATGGCATAGGAAAACAGAGGTGCTGAGGGGCAAGCAGTTAACAAAGTGAAGGGGCATCTGTGGTGCATAACTACTTCTTAGGTGTATGTATACTCCGGTGAAGATTTCACTATCATGTCGCTAATATATAGTGCACCATAAATAATAAAGAGCATAGCAAAATACACCAATAGATTAAGAAAATTTGGTAATTTTATTAAATTAAATTAAATTAATATTAAGTGTATAAACAATGGATTTTTAGTTTTGTTACATTATACTCTTAAAATAAAATAATATATAATTAATGTTGAAAATAAAATATATTTGCCATTCTGCCTCAAGTATTTACTATTTAGTAACTTTATGTACATTTGGATAATTTAAAATAAAAGGAGTAATTTTCAAAAAAAAAAAATTATCACGTGATTGGGACGTTTTCAGTCCAGATCCGAATTTGATCAATACGTGACAGGGTACAGACTCAGAGGCAGCAAGTCGCAAACCTCGTTGCTCATTTTCAGTTCACCGAACACCCTCAAAAAATAATATACGAAGCATCAAAATAATATAATAATAATAATAGATTGATCACTGTTGCATTTATCAATTCCTATTTTTATATTTTTAGATATTACTTTTAAATATTTTTAATAAAAGAGTGAATAATGAGCTAAATAAAATATGAAAATAAACAAAATAAAAACAACTATATGATAAAAATAGTTACAGTTTGCATTTGAAAAATTAGTATGAGAATTTTAAATTAGTACGAAAATGAAGTGATAACCAAAACAGAACGAAAATAAATCAAAACAACAATTTTATACCGACATACAAGTGTGAATTATTAAATGAATCATGTCGTATATGGAAATCAGACATCCCCAATGAAGATAAATCGTGATTATGTTGATATTGGAATGTGAAATCAATCACCCTGACTACGACGCAGGAACGGCCAGAGACGGATTCCAGGGGACGAGTAGGGGACCCGGCTCTTCCCCTCAAAACACTCCTTAATATTAACTACTCCCTTTATTTCACAATATGGGTCTAATTTTAAAATTTTAAAATTTTAAAATATCTATATATTTCTAATATTAAGGTATTATTAACTTTTTTTAATTATGTCCTTAATTTATTATCATCCACTATCATTATAATTAGAATTAAGAATATGTTAGACTAATTTATTATCATTTATATAAAAAGAATAACTATAATATTAATCATATTAATAGAAGTATATTTCTTTAAATAGGAGTAATTTTATTCATTTATACAATTTTATGCCACTATCAAAATTAATTTTTTCCTTAATCTGTATATTTTTTAAATTTTGGATAAATATACTAAAATCGGAGAGAGTATTTCATGTATAAACGGGATTGAGGTTGTTTTTTTTTTTTTTCCCATTTTTGTCATTATTCTTATTTTGTTAACAATTTTTAATTGGGTTACAATTGTAAATTTACTTCCTTTCACATTCCACGTATTTACATTCAGTTTTTTAACTTGATGTTCGGTTCCATCTTCACAGTCAGTTATTTATGTTTAGTTTTAAAAACAAGTTTTATCCCATTGCTCTCTTCTCATGGCTGCTCTTTCATTCTTACTTCCTTCTCCAGTTGTGTGGACATTCAGCAAATTTGCTTCGTAAGATGAATTCTCTCCACCCTCTTTTTCCTGTGTTTGTTTTTAATATTATTTATACATTGAATTAATTCAACGTTCAGCGAAACAAAAGCATTAGGGTGTCCAATAAAGTTCTATATTTATATGAATAATAATTTGTTGTCAATACTCTTGTGTCTATCAAACCGCTACTAGATATAAAGATTTAAATTTTTGATTAAATATTTTACTATATTTTACTTTTTAATATTATAATTTCTTTTATGTGATATTATAATTTTTTTATTTATTTTATACTCACTTAGATTTAATATATATAATTAAAATTATAGAATAAATTTGATTACATGTTACTTAATAAAATACCTTAACTTTAAATTTAGAATATATAGATTGAGAATTCTAAAATTAAAAATATATCTTGAATTTATTTATTTTCAAAATATAAACATATTAAGCTTCCCATAATTTAGACATGTGCAAGGCTACCTTGATAATTTAGTATGCAATCTATAACTAAATGAATATTATATCTCACACGTTTTTTTAATATTTTTGTATCAAAATTCCAACTTACATTTATTTAGTAGTAATTATCATTAAAATTTTTAAACATTTATATTTTTTCAAAATATATGAATAAAATAATAAATTTTAAGTACAGATTGTAATATTAAAAGTAAATCTCCAATTTGGTCCCTAGCCAAAATATCAAATATAAAATAGTCCCTTGAAACTTGAAATTTGACTTGAGATTCATCACTATAAAGTGTGGGATATTTTGGTCCTGACTATTTAAAATTAAACACTTTGGCACTCCCAAATTTGCTTGTTTAAGAATCAAAGTGTCCCATATTCTGAAGGATGAGGGATCTAGAATGGACTTTTTAAGTCCCGATGAACTACCTTCTTTTTTCGATATTTTAGTCAGAAATCAAATTGGAGATTTACTCTATAATTATTTTAAAATTTTTATATTAATATTGGCTTGGTGCTGGACAGGTGTTGATACTGTCTAGGAAATCAATTAAGTCATAGCCAATGAAAAGTGCATTCATTTGCACATGCCATGAAGGATAGTTGTTGCCATTCAATTTGAGAGAATTTTGAGTGTTTAATACAACCACAGAATGATGTTGAGGAGTGGTAACAAGATCATGAGGTAGAGTATTTTCAAAGGGAATATTTGCAGCAGTGTTGGAAGTGTTTGCAGAATAATTGGATGTGTTTTCCTGGTTGCTGGGTGAGGCCATGATGATAGGATCGATGCTTCTAAGCTAAAGTGGCTGTTACCATATAAGATAATAGTTGGAAAAATGAAATCTCAGTTCTATATTCCAAGTGAAACAGAGTGATACATATAGGAGGTTCAGTTACAAGAGATCCCTAAGAATAAGTGAGATACAATAAACTAGCAGCTAAGATCACAAATAGATAAGCTACATCAGATAAGTTACAATAATAGAATATTGACTCATTCAAATTAAATTGAGGTTGAATCATTACCTACAACAGTCATTTTCTGTCTCTGGGAACAATAGTTACAGAAATAAGGCATATACCAGATTAATCCCTTTATGTTTCATTTACATACACTCTTCTTAGATGAAACTTGAAGAAATTTTATCAGTAACCCTAATAATTCACCCGACAATTTATTCATTACTTTTTTCTTAAGTTACTAATATGAAATATGTAAAGAAGCCATATATGCAATTATCAATATCATAAAACTTTTAAGTGAAGGGTCAAATATTTTTCTTATATTTTCACGGTATCAACGACTAGCTCTCTCAAATCTAATGCTAAGAGAGACGAGTGAAAGAGTGGTGGAAAAGGATGACGGGGCGATGGTTATGACAACCAGTGGCGAGGGTGAGGTGACTTGATCACTAGTGGAATGGAGTGAAATTAGCAATTGTGAGATGGGTAAGAGTAAGACACGTAAGTGAAATCAGTGAGTTATTTGTGGCTATTAAATTTTAGGATAATAATAAAGGGTAAGGAGTGAGTTTAAATTTATAAACTTACATCTAATATAAATGGATCTCTACTTATTATTTAAACATAATTTTTTAGACATAGTGATCCACCACTTAAAAAATTTTACATTTCTAACAAGAGAAATGCTACTTAGTCAAAAAAAAAAAATCAATTTTACCAAGATGATTAGTAGAAATTAGGGAGATGATTAAATAAAATAAAGTGATTCACTAATTTATTTAAAAATAATAACATATCACATCATTTTAAGAACTTAACTCGGACAACCTGTATAGCGTTTTAATTCAAACCATCTCTGACGTGAATGCATGGTTAATTAAGTGTGCTTTTTCGGGCTTACAGACGAAAAACCAGGCAAGGCCACCAAGCTGGTAACCTAATGCAATTCTTGTCCTTGTATGATATAGTACTAATGTACTATGCTCAATTGCTTGTGTCGGTGTAACTATTACGTGACTCTCTGGATTATTACCAAGCTTTCATTGGCATTGCATGTGAAGGAAACTTCCACCGCGTAAAAGTCGTAAACGAGGTGGGTATGGATCGATTATAATATTGGCTTGTTTAGCTATACCGACAATCCCTGTGAAAGTACTCTTGCTGCAGGGCTGGAGTGTGGGATATGCTATTGGAAAGTGAACACTGAACAGAACCTAAAAAGGGTAAATGAGAAAAACTTGAACATTTCGTTCATTGTTTGTATCAGGTGTCTCATTTAGCCTATGTATGTCCGTATGTAGAACAAAGAAAATAAAGAGAAAAGATAGATTAAAGTTTAGATCTTTTTTATTTTGTCTTTTTTCTTCCCTCTCATCCGAACAAAAGACTACAGTGGTAAGTGAATATAAACTTTAAAGTGAAAGAATAATAATCATGAACAGAAAATAATAATTTATAAACTATAAAATATAAATATTAAAGAAATCTAAATAATATGTAAAAATATATTCCATTGATGATTTAATTACTGCTATCAACCAATTATCAGTCTTTCTGTGCCACTCAACTTTAATTCTACTAGTCTCTCCTGAATTGTGATACAGTCGTGTTAGTGAATTTGTTATCTTTTTTATCTTACTGTATGAACTAATTGCTCGAATATAGCACAAATAAAGTTGTGTAAATATATTTTTTAATATATGGGACTTCTGATTATTTATGTAATAAATTAATTCAACTCGTTCTCCCAACAAAGGCGCAGCATTCCAGAGCCAGTGATCATGATTATTTCCACAAAGGGCAATTAATTTCGGCCGGTAACGTTGATGTGGTCCAAACATCGGAGATTGGAATATTTATTATCGTTGGCAACTCGTACTTCAATTTATAAACTCCGCAAGTGGGATTTTTTTTTTTAAATAATATCATTTATATTCATTTTATTTGAGATGTTATATTATATTAATTAATTGATTATTTATTATTAAAAAATAAATAAATAAAAACAAAAAATATATTTTTTTAATAATAAATAATAAATGAATTAATACGATATTTTAAATAAAATAAATATAAATAATATTACCCTTTTTTTTAAGCCAATTAAACTTTTCTCATATAGGTACGGCGTCCATTCGAATTTGATTTGATTCATGAAATGTTTTTAATAAGTTTTAATCTTTTCCAAATTTAAAAAAAGAACATGTTTTTTTTTTATATAGCACAGATGAAATTATAATTAAATTTAATTATACTAGTGCTTTACATAAACTTTGCACACAAAATATTCTATACTTAATAATATATTAAGATGATTATCTTTTTGCAAAAAAAAAAGGATAAAATAATTATAAATTAAACAATTTTATCGTTTATTAGATAATCAATATTAATATTATATTAACGATAACAACAGCAATTCTTATCGCACTAGGTGAAATTGACTATATGAATTAAACAATGGAAACTTATAACACAAATATATTGCACTGCAAATATATTATATTAATTATATCAATATAATTAATTTTATTTTGTATATCATATATTAGTAATAAGAAATATTAAGTATAAAGAAAATTATCATAATTAAAATTAATGTAAGAATAATTAAAATTTGGTATATAATTAAGATTTATATATAATAATAAAACATAGTCATAGATTAATGTATAATATTTTCAATACATTAACATAGAGAAATAAGAGATACATCAATTGCAACTGTGATACAAAAATTAATCCAATAAAGTTTAATAGAGCACTAATAAACAAAAGAGCTATATCAATAACCTATCTCACAATCCTACATAAATATGAAAAAATATAGTGACTCTAAAAAAATAGAAAGAGTTAAAATATTTACCAATAATTTAGCTTATCATACATGTAAGAATAAATTATTTTGTGCAATTATCACCCTCGCGAGTCAGTAGGATTCGGTTCTAACATTCCTTGATAGATCTCATATATCCTTTCTTGTACACAAACAACAAATTCTATAATTGGCAACTTAAACAGTGAAATTTGTTCAATAAAAATTGCAAATTCCAATTTGTCTTGTTCTTAACACATCAAATAATTAGTTTAAGAATATACACAAATGTAAATTATGTGAAATATATATAATATAATTTTATGTAATAATTTATTGTTGAGATTTTATTTTATTGTATAGGTTTAATAAAAAATTATTAAATTTGAATTAAAAAAGTATCATATAAATTAATTTAAAATATTATAAAATTAAAATTATGCCAAATAAATAATTATATAATAAATTATTTTAAATAATACTTGTAAAAAATTATTTCATATAATAACTCATTATTAAAAGTATTACTTTTTTTTTTTAATAAAGATATGCACTTCTAATTTTTAAATAAAGATTGAACAACTAAAAAAATTTTCCTCTCCCTCCATTTCTTTAGATACTTATTATTAAAAATATAGTTTATTTTATAAAAAATCTGTATTCAACTTTTAAGTGAGTATTGAGCAACTAAAAAAATTAATTATTTTTCCTCATTTTTCTCATTCTTCAACTTTATATTAAAGTGAGTTTAAAAAAAAAAATTCAAATACGTATTCTATTTTATAATTTGTTATTAAGGGTGTAATTCACTTGATAAATATATATACTTGTAATTGTTTAAGTAATGATAAAAGAACTCATAAAAAAAATCGATTGATTTTTGTTTACCTCTAATCCAAGCTCTAGTAAAGAAATTTAACAAAAGAAAAAACTATAAAAAAATTACATAAAACAACTCATATATTCACTTTAAATTTTCAAGTAAGAATTGAACAACTAAGACATCATTTAATTTTCCTTTCCCTCCTGTAAAGCAATTTTTTTAAAAAATTGTATAAAACTATTTTATATATATAAGAATATATATTCTCAACTTTTAAGTGAGAAATTGACAACTAAAAGGTTTAATTTTTCTCTCTTTCTCCCCTTTTTTGAATCAAACTTGTAGTACAATAATGTTACAAAAAAATTTTTATAAAAGTATTTCATATAACTCATAACTCATTATTGAAAAAAATATTTTTTATAAGAATACTACAAAACAATTTTTTAGTGAGGATGGAACTCAGCAAAAATTTGTTCTATTTCTTTTTCCCAACATATTTTTTGGCCTCATATTAAAGTAATTTTAAATAAAAAATACAAAATTTAGTTTCATATAATAATTTTGTGGCTTTTTGTATCGTAATAGCCTTTTAAATTACATAAACAATTGGGGGCAATTATTTACAATTAATCAAGAATAATTTTATATTATATTATATTTTGAAAATTGAAAAAAAATTGACACACACACACACACACACACATATATATATAATTTTTTTGAAAAAATTAAAGTGAAATTATATTTAAACTCTTAAATTAAAATAAACTAAATGTATTAGTTGAAGTAATTATATTTTGATTTTGACGGAAAAGGTGTTAATGGAAGTAATGAAGGTAATAAATATAGTGAAATTTTCAAGAAAGTGGGATAAAAATAAATAGGTGACAACACTTTTAATCAATAGAGAAATAGATAATATATTTTAATAAAATTTTCATAAGATGAAAGATTTTTAAAGTAATAGAAAGACAAATATATAGAAAAGTCACATATGTAAAATTTTTCTTATTAACATCTCTGAATCATTAAAAGTATAGATAGATTTTGTTTCAGATCGAATCAAAGAGTACAATTATTAATGCTTCATATTTTATTATCAATTAAAAAAATTATTGCTTCATATTTTTTTATATAGTAAAAGAGAGAACAAAATGATTCACATCCTAACTTTAATATTATACTCATTTATTGCACATAACACAATAGTGTCGTACATACTTACTCTTTATATTTGTATTACTTAATTATAATTAAATTATTCACTTTTTGCACATCTATATTCTTATTTTACTATCATATAAGCATGTATATTGAGAAGTGTTTACAGTGTTCCATAGAATACAGATATTTCAAAATAATTTTCTATTAGTGATGCACCATAGAACTTTCCTCTAGAAATTTATTGGTGCACCCCAACGCCTTCTTCTCCAAAATTGCTTGCTCAATCCCCCCTCCTCCTCTTTGAAGTTAGTGGTTTTGAAGGTGCCTTATGCGACAAGGATTAGTAGAGAAGGTGGAGGAGCTTGGCAATGCCCATAAGGAGGGCACCCTGTACTCTCGTCGGTGTCGACCCCTCAAGGCTCGCACAAATCGTTGAAACTATTGCTTGTGGAAGGAGGGGTTGAAACTGGGAATTATTGGCAAGGAGGGACTTCTGGTAGACACTGATTGCAAGTGCGGCAGTGGCAGCGAGTAATGGATGGGAGAGGCAGTGGGGTGGGTGACAAGCCAAGAGGCGGGGGTGATGAGTATTGAAATTGGGGGAGGTGGGATAACTATGATGGATTAATGGTAAAAAAATTTTATGGTATGTAAGATTTATTTAAGTAAATCTAAATTATTATATTATTTTAATTAACATTTAGATGATTGTAAAAGTATGATATACTATAATTTACAATGTTCTATGAAACACTATAAACTCTTCATATTGTATGTGTAACTTTTTTTTTCATCGTATTAGTTTTCCATCAGTCTCATTTGCCAATATATATATATATATATATATATATATTACTCGTAATCCTTTGCACTAATAAATGAAAAAATATTAATTATATTTTCTGCTATTAATTATATATTCTTATTTATAATAAAAATAATATATTACCATATGTATGATGTGACTTTTAAAATAATAATTATAAAAATTAAATACTTTTATTAATATAATAAAATATAAGTAAATAATTATATACAAAATTTTGAATTAATGATATGCCAAAATTAGATTTTAAAAGATGTTTGCGGGATTTTTTTCCTTTTTAAAACTGAATTAATTTTCATAAAACAATAGACACCAGGGGTTGCGTTCGTTACACGCCACAAAATAAATCCAAAAGCGAAATGTAGAAAGCGACGCAAGCCCCGGAAAAAGCATTGTTCTCAGTTCTCACCTACCGTCCGCTGTACCACGTTGACGTTGGAATCTTCCTTACTGCCGTACACGTAACACTTGTGTGTTTGTCAAACCAATCTATTGCTCATCCATCCGTCCCTTTGCTTCGTATCAAATGGGTTGAACTCGTATTTTTTAGCAGGGCGGATTAATATTTTTAATTCATAAAAATTTTTTGACCTATATAATGATTGAAGTGAAGCAGGGTGGATTTGGCTTCAGGTCACCTCCTTTTTTTTATTTTCATTTTTTTGTATAAAATGAACTTAATATTTGGGTCTTTCACCTCTGTCCACAGCACATGGCCCCTAGTCCTCAAAAAAGTACTTTATCACATTATCCAAAAAATAAAAATCAACTACGTGATAAGAGCTCTTTTCGATTTATAAATGTATATATGTTCATGAACTAACGTTCTAATCATTTCTTTTTCTGTGACTCTTATTTATCTTATTTTCAATTCTGTGACTCTTAGGCTTAGTAGCGGCTCCCAAGATATGTATTATACCTATGGGTAATTTAATATTAAATTATTAAATAATATCTTTTGATGATATATTGTTTTAATTTGATATTTAATTAGGTGATTAGGAATTTTTTTAAAATTTATATAGATATTATTTTATTATATTTAATTAAAAATTTATTTATCTTCTTTTTCTAAAAAGTTAAATGAATTAATTTAAATAAAAATATTTTTTCTTTATTTTTTTTTGGCACAAAAGCATAATAGATTGGCCCGCCACATCCCACTTAAAGCTTGGCCTACGACAAAGCAGAGTGAATTGGCCACTTAGCCATCTCTACTCCATCCTCCTCTTTCTACTTAAAAGGTTTCATTACTTTCATAGTTTGCAAATGATAATTAGATTTAATAGAATATATTCTTATTATTTCGATCTAATTGTAGTCTAAAATTAAAGTTATATTAATACAGTTTTTCAGTCTAAACTACCAACATTCAACATTTACTAAATTCTAATTAATTTAGTTATAGCTAACTCAACTAAACATGAAATAGAGCACTTCTAACATTAGTTTTCTTTGTTATACCGCCTAAAAGATGTAAGTGCAAATCACTTTAATTGTCTTTTTATTTTTTTAGATGGTATAGACTATCAGGATTCAAAAATTTATTAGACTTTGATTAATTTAGTTTGAGTCTGATTAACTTATTATGAGATAGAATTCTTTTAATGCTAATTTTTTTATTTATAAGACTCAAACATAATACCTTACTTAAAAAAAATAAATATCAAATCATTTGACTCGCTAAATATTGGTTAATTATCCAAACTTTTACCGAATATATTAAAATGAGGTGATATTAGTATGTGTCCCCTCCCTGGCTTCCTCCTTGGGGGCTTCTAGACACCAAACAAAATAAAGATGCACAAAGCCACATGATACGTTTCACGACTATTCTAATTCGCTGCTCCACTGAACAACAACGCACACAAACTCAAGCACAAGCACAAAGCCACTTACCTTGAAGTCATGTCGTCGAGGAACCACATGGTTAATGGTGACCCGGAGTCTCTTCACCAACCTTTGCTGTCTTCTCACAGATCCCTTGTCAACTCCACGTCGCAGGTTGCCATCGTGGGCTCCAATGTCTCCCCGATTGAGAGCCTTGACTACGAGTCAGTGCTTTTTCTTCATCTGAGTCTTCTTTAGTTCTTCCTTCGTTCAAAGTAGGAATCTTTTCCATGGCCCATTTCTCAATCCTTCTCCTTTTTCCCTTTAATTTGTGGGTTGTGCAGGATCGTCGAGAACGAGTTCTTCAAGCAGGATTGGAGGAGCAGAGGGAAGGCTCAGATATTACAGTACATATGCATGAAGTGGCTCTTGTGCTTCCTCATTGGTTTGATCGTTAGCCTTGTCGGATTCTGCAACAATCTCGCTGTCGAGAATCTCGCTGGCGTCAAGTTTGTTATCACATCCAATATGATGTTGGAGAGGAGGTACTATTAATTTCGACTTTTCCTTTTGGTTTTTGTTTGTTTGGTTTTGATTGATTGGAATGAATTTCAGGAATTTCCCTAGTGCACAACCAAAAAAATTTGTGATTTTTTTTTTTTTGGAATTTGTGTTTTTGGTGTGTAGTAATAAGTTGAGTTCTTTTTATGTGCACTGTTGTCGTGTGAAGTTGCTGATAAAGGCTGTGAATTTATTACAGGTTTCTGTTGGCATTTGCAGTCTTTTTCACTTCAAATTTGTGTCTCGCGCTTTTTGCTTCTATAATCACGGCTTTGATAGCACCTGCCGCTACCGGTTCAGGCATACCGGAGGTGAAGGCTTACTTAAATGGCGTGGATGCACCTGGAATTTTTACTGTGCGAACTCTGTTTGTTAAGGTATACAAATACTATATGCTTTCGCAGTGTTGGGGGTATGCCTTCATATTGTGACTCTTTTTCACAGACATTTGCGTGAGCTTGTTCAGAATATGGAAATATTTCATATGATCTTGATGTACTCTTGGATGTGATACTATGATTCATGTTTCCCGAGTATTTCTGTGTTACTTAAGCTACATGAACAATTAGAATCCATTATGTGAGACTTGGTACTGAATGGTGGAACACGGGATTACCAATATTTGGTCTGTTTTTACACTATTTTATGGTAATTAGTAACCTGCTATTCTATTTTGATATCTTTTTATTTGGGGGGGATAACTTCTTTTGTCACTGCATAAAAGGTAGGCCAGTATTCTAGTAAGACATTTCAAAAGTTGTAGACATAGACTAATTAGTTACTAGCAGCCACAAAATGACGAGAAATTTACAGCACAGCTACTGTGGTGCATTAGTAGCTTTTCCTGTTATCTTTTACCCATATTATCTGTGATTTGTCTACACGGCACTTCTTTCTTACCTTTTGTATTTTTCCACCAAGTTTCCTCCTTTGTTTTTATTCCCCGCTGCAATATGTACTTACGTGCAGTAGCAATACACAATATCGTCGTTTCCAATTTATTTAAGAATCAATAAGAACAAAATTAATGGCTATTTCTACTTCTGGTTCCTGTTATCTCTGATAATATCATCTTGAGGGCGTAGACTGCTTTTCTTATTGGAGAAGATATTCTATTTGCAGAAATATTTTGTGACATCCGAATATTTTCTAAATATTATATATACATGGCATACAAATTGAATGGTTTTGTTCCTTATAATGCAGTCTTGCTGTCCATGGTACTTTTTAGTATTCTAGCTTCTCTTCTCCTTCCTTGACACATGAAGCACCTGTTCTGATAGAAATTCTGTGAACAATATGAAACAATTTCAGTGTTTCTCCAATAACATAGAGTTGAGCTTCATAATATATTACTGACGTTGTTGTCTCCTGATTAGTACTCTGGATTCATGAATTGTTGTTTGCACTGAAAAAGAGATTTACTTTCCTGTTGGTTTTATGTACAGATCATTGGAAGCATTACAGCAGTGTCATCATCTCTTCTTATTGGCAAGGCAGGGCCTATGGTCCATACAGGTGCATGTGTGGCATCGTTGTTGGGACAGGGTGGATCAAAGAGATATGGATTAACATGGAAATGGTTACGTTTTTTTAAGAATGACCGAGATCGACGAGACCTGATAATGTGTGGATCAGCAGCTGGAATTGCAGCTGCCTTTCGTGCTCCAGTTGGTGGGGTGTTGTTTGCTCTTGAAGAGATGACATCTTGGTGTGTTTGTCTATCTATATAAAGTTACAATTTTTCTCTAGTAAATTCTGTTAAATTTTCATGCTTTGCTGGAGCATTGGAATCATAATTTTCGTCATATGAATGGGTTTTGTTAATAATGTTGTGAAGGTGTTTAATTCATTCTCTTCTTTCTGCTCTTTTATTAAAAAATAAATAAATAAATAAAATATGGCTATGCCTTTGTTTATGTTATTTATTTTTTTACTTTAAACTGGTAATTCGTGCTGAGTTTTTCTCGATATAATTTTTATTTTAGTGATTTTGTTTGATATGCCCCACCTAGTGGGAAAAGGTTTTGTTGTTGGTTTTGTTTGATATGCAGTAATTTCTCTATAGTCATTGTTTCATATTATACATTAAGTTAAACACCTTTGAAACTGCATAGAACGAACTGAAAAGACCTTCAATCACTTATCTGGCCTTTTTTGTCCACACTACAGTGCCCTTATTTAACAAGTCTCTTGCTTGCTCTTTTCCCAATAAACCAAAAATAAGTCCTAAGCAGTAGACATGCTGAAGGCCTCTGTTTAAGTATGTTCGGCAGGCTTGGTCGTAAATGTTTATGTACAAAGGCATGAGAACCTTCAGCCTTCAGATTGGAATTGCAATTGCATAATTGCATTTTTTTAAACGGTTTCTGTTGTTATCTGTTGGAATTGGTTTTCTTCCAATTCTCCTGGATAAATTGTTATTGATTTATCTTGTCAACTTCAAAATCCGTAAGTCAATTTTGTTCCCCTCAATATCTCAAAAAAGTAATTAATGAATGCTTAATTTCTGTTCTACAGGTGGAGAAGGGCACTTCTGTGGAGAGCTTTCTTCACATCAGCAATAGTTGCAATTATGCTTCGTGCTATGATTGATGTATGTTTAAGTGGTAAATGTGGATTATTTGGTAAAGGGGGACTGATAATGTTTGATGTTTATTCAGCAAGTATTTCATATCATTTGGCAGATGTTCCTCCTGTGTTTATTCTCGGTGTTATAGGAGGGATACTTGGAAGCTTTTATAACCATATGTTGAACAAAGTTCTTCGTGTATACAATTTTATCAATGGGTAAGCTTCTCTCAGTCAAGTGTTTACAACAAAATTAGAACTTTCATAACATTGTACAATGTGTTTTTCCAAGCTCATTCTTGTTATTGTTTACTCTTGCAGGAAAGGCACCATTTGCAAAATTTTGCTTGCTTGTATAATCTCCATTTTCACCTCCTTTCTACTTTTTGGATTGCCATGGTTCGCGTCTTGCCAACCTTGTCCACTTGATGCAACTGAGCCTTGTCCAACAATAGGCCGATCCGGTAACTACAAGAAATTCCAATGCCCTCCTGGTCACTACAATGATCTTGCCAGCCTCATTTTTAACACAAATGATGATGCTATCAAAAATCTATTTAGCAGGAACACTGATGATGAGTTTGAATATTCGTCAATGTTCATCTTTTTCATCACATGCTTTTTCTTGAGTATCTTTAGCTGTGGAGTTGTTGCTCCAGCTGGTCTTTTTGTGCCAGTTATTGTGACTGGTGCATCATATGGGCGCTTTGTTGGAATGTTGGTCAGCAAAAACTCCAATCTTAACCATGGTCTTTATGCTGTACTTGGTGCTGCTTCCTTTCTTGGTGGATCTATGAGGACAACAGTTTCTCTGTGTGTAATTATTCTAGAGCTGACCAATAACTTGTTATTGCTGCCCTTAATCATGATGGTTCTTTTGGTATCTAAGACTGTAGCAGATGTCTTCAATGCAAATATATATGACCTTATAATGAAAGCCAAGGGTTTCCCTTATTTAGAAACTCACGCTGAACCATATATGAGGCAACTAACAGTAGGTGATGTAGTCACAGGGCCACTTCAGATGTTTAAAGGCATTGAGAAGGTTCGTAACATAGTGTTTGTTCTCAAAACTACGAGGCACAATGGCTTTCCTGTTATTGATGAACCTCCACTTTCTGAAGCACCGGTTTTATTTGGTTTAATCCTTCGTGACCATCTTGTCATGTTGTTAAAGAAGAAAGCGTTTTCGTCCATACCAATGGCAATAGGTGATGATGTCTTTAAGCAGTTTTCAGCAGATGATTTTGCTAAGAAGGGTTCAAGCAAAGGTGAAAAGATAGAAGATATACAACTAACAGAGGAAGAGATGGACATGGTCATAGATCTACATCCATTTGCTAATACTTCACCTTATACTGTTGTGGAGACGATGTCCCTGGCAAAGGCCCTCGCACTTTTCCGAGAAGTCGGTTTAAGGCACCTGCTAGTGATACCCAAGATCTCTGGTGTAAGTATTTTCTTATTCCTTACTGCAACTTTGATGGAGAAAGTTAAATGCTGTGTAGTTTGTAAAAGCGGGGAGCTAAATTTATTTGAAATACCACTGTTTCCTTGGTTTTTTTTTTTTTTTCCTTCCCCTTCATAAAAGGATTCCATTTTTATCAATTGAACATATCCTTGTTCTTTTTATTTGTCTAGATAGGAGAGGAAATTTCGGTGAGAAAGGAAAAAAAATTATTTTCAATTTCCCTTTATTTTCCTATAAAAATGCAATTATATTATTATTATTATTATTAGCTATGTGTATGCTCTTCTCCACCTCCTTGTGGTCTTTACCCGGCCGGGTCTACTATTTTTGGTCTGTTGTAAATCATGATATGTTCTGGTGGAACCTATTTGTCACCTATGCCTTGTGTTATCTTCTGCCTTGCAATTTACAAGCAACTTTTAGTTTATCATCACAAATCACCATTATTGTTCTCTGCTGTTCGCTCATCTAACTTTCATGCATGTTGGCTGCAGAGATCACCCGTAGTTGGTATACTGACGCGGCATGATTTCATGCCGGAACATATATTGGGTTTGCATCCTTTGCTGGTGAGAAGCAGGTGGAAAAGATTAAGATTCCAGCTCCCTTGTCTGGGAAGAATCTTTTCGGGCATCTGAGCAAGGCTACCACCCTTGAACTTCAACAAAATTTGTAGATATTCTTTTTGTTGGACAAGGTTTACTTATTCATGAGGCCAGGGTGCCAGTGATAGCGTTTTTGTCCCAGCTTCATCGTGGAATCCAGAGCTGAAGAAGGGCTCGTGAGGAGAGTCACATTTGTATGTTGTAAAAGTCAAAGCATAATACCATCAGCTCGCTTTCCCTTCAATTATTGATCCACATATGTACACTGGATAGACCAAATGAGATACATAATTGCCTTAGGATATTAGCTTGAAATTTTGTTCTTTGGCAGTATTATGCTGCTCCAGAAAAAGCAGGCCTCCAATCAGTAGCTTTTCTTTTTTTTTTTTTTTAACGTTTTTATTCTTTAAATGTCAAAATAATTGGTCTCTAGTTGATCAAGGTCAAGGTTTTTCCTTAGCTTCTCAATTAAAAAAAATTAAGTACAATTTGTAAGCATATAATAATTACCAGTTTTGTTAGCCATTTTTCGTTGGTTTATAATAGTGGTCCAAATGCGTGCAAACTAGCACATTAATGCTCAATCGGATGCCAAAGTTTCAACAATGTCCCCGTTTCAGGCTTACAGAATATGATTGAATGCAGACAACTAAGAATATTGCATACAGGTACTCCTCTCATTGGCTATTGCTCCATCCTGAGAATGATTCACTTTACAAAGAAAATATTATATTGGCAAGAAGTGGAAGTTCCTCCTTCTACTTTGGGGAAATTGGTTACAATTATTGATGTTTTCTTAAATAAACTTCCAAACGAAGACCCAAATAGAAATAAACTTCATTTCACAATGCCTGAAAGACACAACATGTATAGGTAAGATAAAGGAAGAAAAAAGGAAAAAAACCAAAAACCACTGACGTCACAATATCATTCATCAAGTTTCACTAATGACTCCTTGCATTCTTAAAGTAATCTGCCCTAATTGACCACAGTTGCTCTCCCACTGTTTTCATGTCAGGTCGATCTGCTCGAACGGGTGCTGCACATTGAAATGCCAAATCAAACATCTTCATGAGAACATCTGAGTTTACAGCTTCATCCATTAAGGGGTCCATCAGCTCCACCACCCTTCCTTCATTATACTTTCTGAAGGCCTGCAAAAAGATTCAAACCACAGTTTGAGTGCTTGAAAATGAAAGAAGACAGCAAAGCTTTTGATTATAGTAGTAAAATAATTACTACGCATCAGCAACCATAAAAACATTTTGGCACCATTTGGTAAACAACAAAAAGATTGAGATCACATACTTTCTAGTCGACTAGATAAGCTTGAATTCATAATGCTCCTGAACTAGTGCACGAAACACACAAGACAAGACACATAAATGGGTGGCCCAAGGCACAAAGCTCCCCCCAAGTGGGGTATTGGGAGAGTAGATATACACAGCCTTATCCCCATAAATGAAGAGCCTATTTCCAAGATTTGAACTAGTGACCTCCAAATTACAAGGCAACAACCTTAATGCAGCGCCAAGGTTCACCCTCAATGTAAAAACACAAAATTCATCTAAATAAGAATAAATTATGGGCTTACCCATCTAAGTGTAACCCGCTCCTCAACAGTTTTCTTCAACTCCACAGGCCGACGGCCTGTCAAAATTTCTAAAAGCAAAATCCCAAATGAGTAAACATCGCTCTTGGGAGTGAGTTGGTATGTTTTCATATACTCAGGATCCAAATAACCAACTGTTCCCTTCACTTTGGTAGAAATGTGTGTTTGATCAGTGTTTGCAGGACCAATCCTTGCAAATCCAAAATCAGCAACTTTAGCTCGCATGCTCTCTGTCAGAAGAATGTTGGATGATTTCACATCTCGATGGATAATTGGCTTTTCTGTTCTAAGACAAGACAAAGGTTAAGGTTAGGCATCAATTGGCAGATCTGTAAATATTAGACTATAGGGAAATTATGCTGCATGAACATGCCATAATAAGTTTAAAACCCAAAAATTGATAAATTAGCACATTAAATTATCTATCAATCATGTACCGGAAAAAAAAAAATCTCTCAGTCATGAATATCTAGACATTTCCAATATAGAGAGAAGGTTGGTCCCAAAAGGGGAAAAGTGAGAATATGCTCAAAAGTTATCAATGATCACGGCTTAAACATTATGCCTTGTCAATAGAATGTGCTTCCATAAAGAAAACAGCATAGCAATACCAAGAGTTGTTTTCTTTGAACTTTAGACTTTAAGATTCTATTTATACTCTGATAATCTAAACCACGGCACAGAATAATATTAAATTTGGCTTGTATACAAAGAAAACAGAAAAGGAATGAAGGAGGGGGAACCAAAAAAAAAAAAATTACAAAATGGAGGGACTACTGACCTGCATACAGATGCAGATAGGTCAAGCCATGAGCAACATCAATAGCAATTTCAAGGCGCTGATTGAAGTCCAGTATTTTTCCACGCTGACCTGCCAGTTATATCAACATTATATTCCAAATTAGTTTCTATTTAAAGACAGACATTAGCAAAGAATGGAGCAGGGTCTTACCATCCAAATGTTCCCGAAGAGTACCATTTGCCACATACTCTGTAATAAGAAGGCGTTCATGTCCCTTTTCAATATAACCTAGCAGCTTCACCAGGTTTCGATGATCAATTTTGGCCAGAAGTTCAACTTCACTGCTGAATTCAGTTCTCAAACTCTCGAAATGTTCCTGTACAATTTAATCATGTCAGCACAGAGGAAATAAGTACTTCTATCATTTTAACTGGTTAAAAATAGCCAAAGTAGTTCATAGTACAGTATCGATACATAATTTCCTAAGAAAACAGAATCCAGAACTTTAGCACTCTAAAATTTGCTGCACAATTTCAAACTACATACTAAGAGCAACGGCTTACCCTTTTTGCACGTTTTACAGCCACAACCAGGCCATCTTCTAACTGAGCCTTGTAGACAGTTCCAAAACCTCCTTCTCCTATTTGTAACGATTCTGAGAAATTGCGGGTAGCTCTTGCAATCTGATGCAGGTTGAGATGTAATGATTCAATTCTACTGAGTTTTGGCGACATTGAGAATCTTGAAGGACTAGGTGGCACCCGAAGTGGACTGGCTGGGACTGGGATCTTTTCTGGGACAGGGTTTGCTTCAAAGGAGGAAGCTGAGTCCACTACAACAGCAAAATTTTTCATTACTTCCTCATTCAAGTATACTGGGAAGCACAATAACATATTAACAATGTAAACTGAAATTTTAAGATAATGCAGCAATAGACTATTTATCAAATTGTGCAGGCCAGAATAACGCTTGCCCAAATTCATTAGTGCACATGCTTGACACAGAAGTAATCCAGAAAAGGTCGAAAAAAATGGTAAAAGTAGAAATAAGTATCAACTCACTTGAAATTGGGTCCTTGGTTAGAACAGCATGAGCAGTTGCTTTTCGCTTCTTCCCATGAATACAAGGACAAAGAACAACACAACATACCAACAAAGCTCCTCCACCTGCAAAAACACCAACTTTTGGGGACACAGGTTTAGAAACCCCTTGTGATTCAGATTTATTGCTTAGATACTTCTGCAGAAGTTTCCTTCCAGCCCTTGAAGGTAAGTTCACTGCAAACAGTAAAAGACAATAACAAGGTTAAAAATAAAAGCTGTTTCCAATTCTGGAAATTTCAAGTACAAGTTGAAATATAGTAGAAAGTTCATAACTATCTTTGCAAACCAAACTAAAACTAACATCTCAGTGGTCCGTACCAAAAGAGACATCCAACGCACAGTTGTTACTTCCAAAGTAGTCCTTCACATCACAACCGCTCGCAACATATAATTGGAGGACCTTACAGAAAGCAACTTTGCTTACTACATTCCCATTTATGTAAAACAGTTCTTCACCATGACTAGAATATGAATGAGCTACCCAATTAGTGCCACAATCCTTTGACTGTAAGGTTACTGCTGAGCCAGAAATTGTTGACAATTGCAGTAACAGCACCAAGAATAATGCAGTGATTGCCATTCTTAACTAAACAGTGCAGTCCAATTGCAGTTTTCTGTACTACGATAGAATGAAAGCATTTCCTTGTAACACACACAGGGAACCAAACTCACAGAAATTCTACCAAACAGAACGAGCCAAAACCTGATCAAGCATCATACTTTACCCTAAAATAGTACTTGAAACTTCAACAAACCCCAATTGCCTTTTGGTGTCACAGTTCCAAAACATTGACCAATACGGAAAATTTTTCCTTTTTTTTCCCCTCTGAAATATCCCCAGCAGTCAACCAAGCCGTTAGCCCAATTCACCAGAAAACTGGGCTACCATTAACCACCAAGGGAACGATGAATTTCTGCAGAAAAAGGGCAAGCTCAATTTCAGACAGTGAGAACAAAAAGATCAATACGAAAGAGGAATTGCCTTTGTGAACACGGTGCTTGAATTTCTCCAAAACCTAGAACACCCAGTTCGGAAAATCCGACAAAAAGAGATCACAAGGTGCCAGCTGGCAGGGAATCCAAGAACATGGAAAGCTCAAGTGTTGTTGAAACCAACTCCGATAACTCAGTTGTACGTTCCTCGCAAACCCCAAACGCACCGATAGAAGAAAAAGACAAAAAAGGACAAAACTTTCAGCTGAAAACCAAGGCAAGTTGGAATTTTGGGATCTAGGAAATGCAAAAGAAAGAGGCTTGGAGCTGAAAACAGAACGCGAGAAAGAACACGCAGAGACAAGAGGCGGCTATGGAAGAAAATTAATAACCAGAAATAAGCCTGGTTTCACACTTCAAAATTAAGATTTTAGTATATAACAAATATAGCAGATAAGAAATAAAACAATATTAGTATTAGTATTCAGCAAGGTCTGCATAGAGAGAGAGAGAGAGAGAGAGAGAGAGAGAGAGAGAGAGAGAAGAAATGGTGGACTCTGACGTTGAATTCATTGCCGTCTATATGTATGTTGTATTGTTGATTGTATAGTCATCTTATTAGAATAATATCGTTTATTGTACCCCAAGGAAAAATAATAATATTATTTATTTATTTGTTTATTCTATTATTATATTGGTGTTGTATTTAACACCCACTAATTTGGCTTATGTTTATTGATTTATTTCTTTATCGCTTGTGATGCCGTGGTTGACCAATGGAACTTGGGAGCCAGGAGAGAAAAGAGTGGAATTACCCGGAAACTATCTGGAGGGCATGTTTGTCATTCTCTAATCCATTGCATCGAATGTGATCAAGATATGATATAATCTTGGGCTATAGCAACTTTTTAAGAGTCTGAAAAGGGTTTTCATGGTAACTTGGATATGTAAGTATACTTGGTAGTAATTTCATCACGATTATTCAGTTAAGTAACCTCAGCTTGGAGCTCATGTTGAAGTTCTCCTATTATTAAATTACAATTATTGTTACAAGTGAAACAAGGGAAAAGTGAATTGCGTAGAGGAAGCCTGGTTTGAAATTTCTAGAGTCTATGTTAGATGCTCAATAGGATATTGAAAATTGAAATTAATTTTGATCGAACACCAATATAAATGAGTTTTACATTGTCATTTAGTTATATATTTTTATTTATAATATTTTTTAAATGATAGGTAATTGAATATATGCATAAAATTTTTTTATATTTATTATATATTAAAATTAAATTCTTAAAAATTAAAAATTAATAATAATAAGAAAGATGATTTTTTTAAAAAAAAAAAAATTTGGGGCGTAGGAAGAAAGATGAATTCGATATGACGGTTGAGCTCCACTTGGAAGAAATGAAGAGCACCATCAGGATAATCAATCCAACAAGTGGAGGAGAAAGAGAAAAAGGACTTTTTGGTCAAAGAGAAAAAGGTGTCGAGAGTGCTGAATGCTGATACAGATATTGGGCTTAGTTTCAGGGCTAAGATGATGTAGGATGTGCATGTCCAAACTTAATTGAGCCACAGTATTGGGATAGCCATATTCTTAATTGTTGAAAAGGGCCTGATCAAAAATTGTCTCAAACCAACAAGATGCAAACCCAAATTCGGAATTGGGTCTCTGGTTGACACTTGTATTATGAAAGAAATCAGTTATTGGCACTAGTATTGAAGAATGTCGGGTTTGCTTGTCCAGCCTAACATAACATTTTATAAGTGTAACTTATTTCATGTTATTATTATATAATTATTTTTAAAAAACTTTATCCTATAATTCAATTAGATATTTGTATTTGTAAGATTTTTAAAATAATAGATGATTAGTCAAATAATTTTATTAATATAGTAATATATTATTAAATATTTATATAAATTTTTTTATATTGATAATATATATAAATTATATCTAAATATAATTATTTTCTTATATTATTATTTAATAAATTTAATTAATATGTATTGATAATATAAAATTAATTTACATTATCAACCAATAAAAATAAAAAAAAATAAAAAATTATGATAGGTCCCTTATTATAATGAATAATTATTTATATAAATTAGTATTTTTTATTATTTCTATTGATTGATAATATAAAATTATTTTATATTATCAATATATTTAAATTAAATTTTTATTTAATTACATATATTAAAAAGAGTTGTAATAGTACAAATTAGCGGTTAGCCGTGGCCTTCTACAGTTATCACGATAGAACCAAGCTTTTTTTTTTTTTTTTTTTTGGGAAATAGATCCAAGTTATCACGAGCCAAGAGCTGTGGATAACGAAAGCAAAAAATGGCGGTGGACGTTTTGTAAAGGGACCGCATGGCTTTTCATATTCTCCGCTGCTGGCGCTCGCTGGGCTTATTAAATTGTGTTATGATTATCGCAGTTGTCGTGTATGGCTACGTACTAGGTTACACAAAAAGACAAATTCCTATCGAAATGTTAAACCCAAATGCAATGCTCCAAAGTCAAAACGTGCATCTTCTCTCCCTTAGCGGCGAGCTAGATGTAGATTTTGGAGAATCCCAAATTATAATTTAAGTAATAACTTATCTCTTAAAATTTTTTTTTGTCTAAATCATAATTTTAAAATTTTAAATCATAAGGGACTCCCAAATATGGAGAAAAAGTTTTCGTGTTGGATGGATTTGGTTCAATCAAATAGATGTATTAACAGTAAGTTATTTATTTGTTTAGGATTTCATAAAAATATAAAAGATTAATATATTTATAATTATAATTCATTTAATAAATGATTATCTAATTTATTTATTAACAAATTTTTATGTATGAATATCAGACTTATTCATTTAAAATTATATTTATATTTTAAAAATTTATCTTTTATCTTTTTTGAAATAATAAATCTTAGAAAATTATGAATGTTGCGTTATCTATTCAATATAGAATAAATTTAATTCATTCGGAATTAGTACAAAAAAGAATAAATTAAATTAAGTTTATATCTAATTGAATTGAATGAATAAAGGATTCTTAAATAATTTTATTATCCTTAGTCGCTGACATGGATGATAGTAGCAAAAGTATTTGTTCCAGCAAGAAATTTTTAGGTAGCCATTAGTGACGTCAACAATCAGACATGTTATTTATATTTTGATACGTATGAAAATGGTGATCTACATGTCTCAATATTTATTAGTGTTATATAAATTATTAATTGATATCCCTTTTGTTATATCTATCTATTAATAATGCCTAATATCAAAATATAATAATAATAATTATTTTTAAACTACTTTCCCTTGCTCCTTGTACCCACATGAAATAATGAAAATGCGGCGCTAAAATTCAATTTTTATGGACTTTTTCTTTTTGGTGTATTAATAACAATGAAATTTGAACATATAATTTTATGTTAATTATCCAAACTCTCACTATTATTCCACTTCTAGTGGCTTGATTGTTATGGACTACTTAAGGTTAATCACTTAAAAGCCTTAATCAACACTAATTGATGTGCACAGGATTCCATTATATTATTGTAGCATGATCAAACTCACTCGTAGTATATAAGTTGTCAGCTAATAAATAAAACTCTGTTAATACTAGTTATAAACTTATAATGAAAATGTGTTGTACATTTGTAGTACGTTTGAATATCGAAATTGGAACATGATTTAGAATTTTAATTTTAATTTTAATTATTACTTTAGAATTTTAAATTTTATGTTTAGTTTGTTAAATAATTAGAACATAAATTTTAATTTTAATTTTATTATTTAAAATCATGAATCAAAAATTAAAATTAATAAAACATTAATAATAATAACAATTTTAATAATGCTATAGTAATATTTTTTATTGTAAATATTATTTAAAAGATATTTATATATAAAATAACAAATTAGAATATGAAAATTTTGTATTTTTAATATATATTTTAGGGTTTAGACTACTACATGGCTAGAGTGCCTTCAAACTATCTTCACCCCTATGGCTAGGAAAGATTGCAAACTAGTAATGACTATCTAGGAAGGGATTTGGCGTCGGAGAAACTGGTCTTGGCAGCAAAAATCAATCGCAAGCCCAACCCTAGTATTCCTTCAAGCGGCAACTAATTTGAGATGCTTTAGACATGCTATTGAAAGGAACCGAACTAGTAGTGACTCTCTGGGAAGGGATTTGGCGTTAGAGAAATCGGTCTTGGCAGCAAAAATCAATCGCGAGCCCAACCCAAGTATTCCTTCAAGCGACAACTAATTTGAGATGCTTTAGACATGCTATTGAAAGGAATCAAAATCCCCAACTTCTAGACCAAGAGTAGCAGCTGGAAACCTGGAAACTACCACCATTGAGGGTTTATAAGCTCAACATAGATGGCACAACCTTTGCAGAAAAGAACATGTATGGAATAAGGGCTATCATTAGAGACTGGATAGGTCGATTTGTGGCGGTGAAGATGAAGAAATTCTAGGGGTGGACAGACTCAACAGGAGCTAAAGCTTCAAGGGCTAAGGAAGGCTTGCAATTTGCCCTTGATTGGGGAATTAGGGCTATTATCCTAGAAGGATATGTTAAGTTAATTCTTGCTAGCTTTGAGGAGAGTACCATGAACTTATCTCACAATGGAACTATATTAGACTTAGCATCTAGATTCAATTTTTTCAAAGCTAAATTTCTGCCCAAAAGATGTAGTAGTGTGGCGGATAGATTAGCGGGTCTATCTAATGTTTGGGATAACTAGATATGGACAAATGAGTCTCTTACTTGTATTTTGGATGTACTTACCCAAGAGGCTCTTTTGTGAATAAATTCTTTTTTCCCAGCAATATATATATATATATGAAAATATTAAATTTTGATAAATATGATATTATGATTGCTAGTAAAATAAGAGAACAAATTATAAAAGCTTCAATAAAAGGATAGACATTTAGTTTTAAAATTTATAATTTTAAAACATAGGTTAAAAATTCAGTTATGTTTCTATTTTATAAAATTTATTTGTAAAATTGTAATTTTATTATACGTGTTATTCTAAACATGTTCAATTTTAATTTAAACTCTAATTTCATAGATAATTCTATACATTAAACATGCATTATATTTCTTTTATAATATGCTATGTGATTTTTTTTATTTATTACAAATATTTTTTATTAGAGGCAATTTTATTTATGGAATTCGAACCATAATTCACTATATTATACGGAATTAATCTCTTCTGTTGAACCCAATGCCTATTGATATTATTGATATACTATGCTATGCGATGGGTCTATACATTCTGCCGTCAAGTTCAATCATATGCCTAACAAATATCAGCAATAGTTTCAGCAAGATTCGTATAAACTGATCACGTCACATGCACTTCTCCCAGCCACAATTGGGCCTTCGCATTCTGCAGTAGGACAACCGTACACGTGTCATTGGCAGATTGAGTTTATGCGCCTTCTTGCCAGAAGGGATCAACTAATAATCGAACACATTCCAAGCTTGCTGAACCAGGTTGTGTAATTCATATATTTGCACGCCATCCTATCATGAGGGTGAAAACAGATAAATGCCACATATGCATGCCTTGTGAGTGATTCCTTAAGGATTAGTAGTGACCGGTGGATATATATTCGAATTTTAATTTTTCTTTTTTTTTAGATTAATTTGTATATATTGAGAATGTAAAAAATATGAATGTAAGAAAGTAGTAAATTATACTAAATTTCTCATCATAATAGATAATTAGCTAATATGATTTAATATTTTTTTATATTTTTATTAATTGATAATATAAAATTTTTTCATATTATCCATGCATACAAATTAAATCTATTTTTTTAATCTTTTTGGCAGTCAAAAACCAGAGGTATATATGAATATTAGGCTTCTGTCAAAACAACAATTGTTTTTTGAACTTATATCGTGTTTGCAGCACAGGAAACAATAATTTTATTTCATGTCTTATGAACATTAATATGTTGTTTGGTAGGAAAAAAAATGATGATTATACTTCATGGCTCATTCTAATGTTTTAGAAATCATAATTTTCGAATTAGAGAAGTAGATGGACAGCGGGACTCTATTCGTCCAAGCTTGTTATTTTGCATTTTGAGTCTGGTGATTGTTCTGTCATTGTAGTTCTATGAACTTTGAAATTTCAATTAAACTGTAGAATTAAATGTTGTCAAAAAAATAGATCAAGTCAATAAGATGTCATATAATTTAATAACAATTTACTACTTTATTTTCTCATTTTACGTATATCATGTTTTGAAAATGTAATCAAATGTCAACTATTAGATTATATATCTATTAATAATGCCTATTTTTTCTGGAATTTATGGACTTAACCTTTAAGATAATATCATATATGTGTGTGTAATATATCATATTTTATAAATGGAAAGTATTATCATATCGTTGTATAAGTGTCTAATCATATTAGTTCTAGGTGCACAATATTAGATGAGATTAGCTAGATTTAACTTGGCCTAATTTTTTTACGGGACATGTCTTTGAACTCAATTTTAATTCAATAATGACTTGACTAATGACTTAGTTAACCAAATAGTCATTCATTGGAGGCAATACCTGTTTGAATTGTCAGACATTAAATATGGGCACCACTTTTAGTTGGGATTCAAATCTTGATTCGCTATGTATGAAAGACTAACCCATTCTATTAGATCTATTCCCTAGTTACAATGCATATTTTAAAATGAACTATACCAATACAAAAAATAATACCATATTATATATAATATATCAGTTAAATTATAAAGATCTTATAATTTATTATTATTATTTTAAAATATAACTAAAAATAATTTGTAACTTTGAATCATACTAATCCAAAATATAACCTAATCTTAACTCAAAAATGAACTGAATTAATTATTCTAAACTCCGACTCAACTCAACAGACATGAAGCAATAACAAAATATCAAGATTAGAGGGCCATAAGCACCCGCAATAATTTTGTCGTGTAGTTGCTTCTTAGGAGAACAAGCTTAATTCAAAATAAGTAAGTAGTTAAATTAAAATTTAATTTTAATGAGAATTTAATTTAAATGTACTGACAGTGTAAAATAGTTTTACACTATCAAATAGAAAGTGCAACTCATACAAATAATCACTCATTATAATGAGGGACTCACCATAATTTCTCACTTTTCTCTATTTCTATTGGTTGACAGTATAAAACCGTTT
Source organism: Pterocarpus santalinus (assembly GCA_031439595.1). NCBI lineage: Eukaryota > Viridiplantae > Streptophyta > Magnoliopsida > Fabales > Fabaceae > Pterocarpus > Pterocarpus santalinus. The sequence continues at coordinate 9,022,557 of CM062525.1, forward strand.
TACACTGTTAGTGCATACCAATTAAACTCTTTTAATGAACTATTAATACATAAAAATTTTATATTATTATCTAATTATATTTGTTATCCATCAAATTTTTGAGATAATAAATATAAGAATCAATCACTTTTAATAATATAATAATATATAATTAAATAATTGAATAAAATTATAAGACTCTTTTACCCTCAAGCCTGATTTAGGGAAAAACTTATGATTGAAGCTAAGGATAATGTACAATACTTAACAAGGAACCTTAACTCCTAATTATAATCATGTCGAGAATCAAAATGATTTACATTTGTCATAAAAAGAAAAAATTATCTATATCAATAAAATAATATTAGGTATACAACAATTTATGCTTTCTTATGCATGTCCGTTGTTGTGATATATACTTGATCTAACAATTTCATATATCATGATATTATTATTTGGACCAATGTAAACATATGATGGTATATTATAATCAATTTTATATTGTGCAAATAAACCTAGTGATCTATCTGATCTTTTCACCTTTTGACCTTTTTCACCCAACTAAGATTTTTTTTAGCTTCTTCACCTTTTTAAGGCTCAAGAAGGAGGGATAAAAAAGAAAGAGAAAAAATTAATCAAATATTCTTTTTTACTCGTTTTGCAATCTTTTCAAAAATCTACCTTATACAAATTTAGCAATATTTTAAAACTTTTATTTTTAATAGGTATGCCGAGAGATTCACATGTGGAGATATCTACGAGAATATTCCTAGATGGGAATTTGAACGTGGAGATTTTTTTCCTGCAAGAATGGAAATGGAGGAAAAAGTCTCCTTGCAATGACTTTGTGGATAGGGATTTTGTCTCCCGTTTTGTGGAGATATCTACATCGAGGGTATATTGATAATTTTATATAAAAAATTAATATTTATTATATTTTTGATACAAAAATAAAGAAAATACAACTTTAATTTACTTGCCCTCTCACAATTTTACATATTCATTATTATTTATCATGATATTCTTATGATAAACTGATAGTTATGACTTAATTTAAAATTTGAAAATTTGATAGTAATGATATAAGACGATAAATCTAAGACTTAAATCAACTTTATATTATTATTTTTAAATTTTCTTTTTTAAAATTTAGACTAATTAAATTGTTTCGATATATTTTCTTAATTTTTTAATTTTTTTTGGAATAATCATAGATCCCCCTAAGGGGTGGGAATATGTAGAAAATTGAGATAGGAAGAATTTTCTTCCACCACGAAGAATATGAATGAAAATGGGGGAATTCTTGAAACATGGGACAAGGAGTGGGGGACTAATCCCGCCCTCCTTCAGTCCCATCCATTATGATCCCTAGTTTTAAACATTTTAATTATCTAAGAAAACAATCCATATTCAATTTTAAAAGTACTTGTCCTTTTTCTTTTTAATAGCTTCCATACATACCTAAAAGAAAAAAATTGCTAATAAACTATACTTCACACCGAAAAGAGAATATTCCACTAGTATACCATTAACTGTTGAGCATATTTGTTTGATAAGTTGCGAAACTAACATTGTTTAATGAACTTGTGCTTGAATGATTTAGATCATACACAAATCCGTGAAGTCTACGCCAAAAAAAATTTCAGCCGTTCAAGTCAAGGATATTCAACTAGTCTCAAAAACCGGGATATCATTATTAATGATGAATGGACCGCAGCCGCATATTATATATTATTTATAGGTTGATTTTGATGGTTTGTAAGTATAAAAGCTTTTATTTTGTAAATTAATAATATGCATTATATGTGTAATTTTTTAGATAGCAGTCGCATATTATATATTATTTATAGATTGATTTTGAAGTTTTGTAAGTATAAAAACTTTTATTTTGTAATTTAATAATATGCATTATATCTGTAATTTTTTAGATAGCAGCCGCATATTACATATTATTTATAGATTAATTTTGATGTTTTGTAAATATAAAAACCTTTATTTTGTAATTTAATGATATGTATTATATGTGTAATTTTTTAGATAACAATTAAAATAATTAAATATAATTAAATAATTATATAAATTTTTAGAATATATATATATATATATATATATATATATATATATATCTTTTTTGTTGTTGTTGTTATTATTATTATTATTATGCCATGCTTCTGCTATTCTACCAGTAACGGGTCATTTTATAACATTTAGCAGCCATTTAAAATTTTTCATTTAAACAGACTTGTATTTTGTGGACCAAAAGAAGTTTATGCATGTTGTGATGTATTTTGGATAAGCAAAATTTACTTAATAATGATAAAATTAATTTTATATTTATAATATTAACTAAAGATTAATTTTAAAATGTAATCATATTTTTAAATTATTTAATAGAAGTACATTTATATACAAGGAATTGATAAAATAAATATGAAGTGATTTAAAATATTGATTGTCAAAGAGATAAAGAAGTATTTGAATATAAAATTGTGAAATAATAAAGAGCAAAAAGGTTTAAATTTTAACTTTGAGGATGTGTTTGATATGAGAGTAAAAATATAGAGTAAAATTTTGTAGACGAGCTCAATAAATAATTTTACATATGGGATTTATCCATAAAATCTTATCTCATATTTTTAGCCCCATACAAAACACACTCCTAAAAAAATTAGTATTACTTTAGGAAAACAGTAATAACATTTAGCCTAAAAGTAGTTTTGGAAAAAACGAATAAAGAAAAAGGCTTTGTGCAAAATAATTAATATTTTGCATGCATTTTAAAGCAAAAAATTTAAACTAACTATGTAATATTTTGATAATTAAACTACTAAAATATTCTGATAACTTATGAAATATTGATTTCTATGCACTACTAATAGATATATAATTACTTATCATAATTTAATATTTTTTAAATTCTATTATTTGATAGTATAAAATTATTTTATATTATTAATACATAAAAGTTCAATCCAATTTATAAAGTATGCATAACTATTTTAAAAACCTTTGTGGAGTTTTTTTTTTTTTTTTTAAAATTACGATGTTTATAAAGCTTTCAATCCCCAAGGAATTTCGCTTTTGTATGTACGCATGTATACCATACTTAAAATTTACTTCATGTGCTCAACTTAGACTCATATTCAAATCAAACAACAAAGACACCAGCCAGACTCATATTTTTCTCTGCTAACTCTTATCACAGAGTTTAGAATACTAGATACGACTTTTCATATTTTCTTCATATTTTTCATTGAAATGATTTTTTAATCTTCATAGCGTCATATCAATCATTTCTATATATTAGTATTAGTATGAGTATGATTACAGAAGATGAAAGAATGGTCTAACAAGTGGGAGACTATAATCTATAATATTACGAAAGAAACTCGGTCACTTAATAACACTTTCGTAACATTAATTAAAAAGAAATGCAGATTAAAAGATGAAGATGAAGATGGTACTTGTCAGTAAATTTATTACTTGCAACTCAAAAAAAAAAAAAAAAAAAAATCTATTACCTGCGATCCACATAAACTCCGCGGCAACAATAACAAATTTTAAAAAGTAAAAATAGAATGTGAATGGAGCCAAAAAATAATAGTAATATACTCCTAATTTTTCAAAAAACGACACAAATTAACATTAAAAAAATAAAAAGATTGTTGCATGTTAAAATAATAATAATAATAATAAGTAATAAGAAGAGGTATATGCTAATAAAAACAGAAAGCCCACTCGCTCCTAGTTGACAAGTGCCAGGTGAAATGATGCCCGTAACCCCAAGTCCCCATTCCAGGGACTTGTGAGGGCCAAAAATCGAAATCAAAATAAAAATAAATAATAAAATAATAAAAAGAAGGGGGAACAAAAAAAAAAACCTTTAACCGCTTAAAGGGCTCAACGCCCGTAGTCACGGTTCTGTGTCTCTCTCCTCCATTTCCAGAGTTCTCTCCTCGAATATTCTCTTTCCCCCGCACCCGCCCTTCTTTTTTTTTTTTTTTTGTCACTGTCTCTTCTTCTTCTTCTTCTCCTTGTTTCTTCTCTTCTCTCTTTAAAATTAATCATCACCTTCAGTATCATCAGCATCACCAAGTAGCAGCAGCAGTTACAGTTCGAGAGGAGGAAGAAGCTATGGCGGGGAATGATTGGCTGAATAGCTACCTGGAGGCCATACTGGACGTTGGTCCTGGCCTCGACGATTCCAAATCCTCTCTGCTACTCAGAGAGAGAGGCAGGTTCAGCCCTACTCGCTACTTCGTCGAAGAGGTCATCGGCTTCGACGAGACCGATCTCTACCGCTCCTGGGTTCGGGTACTCTCTCACACTCCATTCTTTCTCTCTCTCTCTCTCTCTCTCTCTCTCTCTCTCATCGATCCATTCCACTCTTCCACTGATTCACCCTTTGTTTTCAATTCAATCACAGGCTTCTTCCACCAGGAGCCCGCAGGAGCGCAACACCAGGTTGGAGAACATGTGCTGGAGGATTTGGAACCTCGCTCGCCAGAAGAAGCAGGTTCGGTTCGGTTCGGTTCGGTTCGATTCAGTTGAATTCTGTTCAATTCGATTCTGTGTGCTGTTATCATTCTAATTTTTCTGATGGTGTGGTGGATTGGATTTTTAGTTGGAGAGTGAGGCTTTGCAGAGGGTGAACAAGCGGCGCCTGGAGCGGGAGAGAGGGCGCAGGGAAGCTACCGCCGACATGTCCGAGGACTTGTCGGAAGGAGAGAAGGGAGATCCGGTGAGTGACGTGTCGGCTCACGGCGGCGACTCCAACAGGACCAGGCTGCCCAGGATCAGCTCCGCCGATGCCATGGAGACCTGGGCCAACAGTCAGAAGGGCAAGAAGCTCTACATTGTTCTCATAAGGTTGTTACTATTTTTTAAGAGTTCTTGATTTACCTCATTTGATTGATTGGTTAATGGATCCTGGATGGAATTCCATACAAAATGGAAACAAGCTCTGCTGATCATTGTAATCAGTGTTCTTTCTAGTTTGCTTGATTGTTGATTTGATTACTGTTGATTTTAACTACTAATATGTATAAATGCAGCATTCATGGGCTGATTCGAGGTGAGAATATGGAGCTAGGCCGTGATTCTGATACCGGTGGTCAGGTAATACTTATTTTCGTTTGCTTTTGTTTCTTGTTAAGATTCTGGTCTTGTTTTATTTGTTAGATGCGTGACACTGCCGTACTGCACGCTTAAAATGTTGATATCTACCTTGTGACGTGGGAAATGAATTCTTTTTGTTTGTCTCTGCTGAATAGGTTAAGTATGTTGTGGAACTAGCAAGGGCTTTGGGATCAATGCCGGGAGTTTATCGGGTTGATTTACTTACTAGACAAGTGTCGGCACCCGATGTGGATAGCAGTTATGGGGAGCCAACAGAAATGTTGACTCCGAGAAGCACTGATGACTATGGAGATGACATGGGCGAGAGTAGTGGCTCTTACATCATTCGTATTCCCTTTGGCCCGAGAGATAAATACATTCCAAAAGAACTTCTCTGGCCTTACATTCCTGAATTTGTTGATGGAGCCCTTAACCACATTATACAGATGTCCAAATCTCTTGGGGAGCAAATTGGTAGTGGGCGTGCTGTCTGGCCAGTTGCCATCCACGGACATTATGCAGATGCAGGTGACTCTGCTGCTCTTCTATCTGGTGCTTTAAATGTTCCGATGCTTTTTACTGGCCACTCACTTGGCCGAGATAAGTTGGAACAACTTTTAAAGCAAGGTCGACTATCAAGGGATGAAATAAACGCAACTTACAAGATTATGCGAAGGATAGAAGCTGAGGAATTAGCACTTGATGCTTCTGAAATAGTCATAACAAGCACCAGGCAGGAAATAGAAGAGCAATGGCGCTTGTATGATGGTTTTGATCCAGTTTTGGAACGTAAATTACGAGCAAGGATCAGGCGTAATGTGAGCTGTTATGGCAGATTCATGCCTCGTATGGCGGTAAGTACTGGATCACGATCAAACTTTCTAGAAACATCTTTGTGAACTTTCTCGTGGGCAAAATCAGGCAGTCATGATTTTGAGTTATAGATTTCAGGTGGCTAGAGTTAAAATTTCGAGTTTATATGCCTTTGCATCGAGATATTGTTAGTTCATTTTACTCTTTTTTTTTTTTTTAATGGGATTTTACTGGCGCAAGATTTGACATTTGAGCCTTTCTGTCTAACTTGGCACTCAAACCAAAATGTCTTGCTGCTTAATTTGTACTGGATAGGATCATCTATGAGCAAATTTTCCATTTTCCTTGTCATCTTTTTTCCCTTTACTTGTGTTGAGACAGTTTTGTTTCCCATCTTCATTTGTACTGGTATGGGTTATTAGTTTGTCCGGGAAAAGAATAGCTTTATTTTGTGTGTTTGACAACAAACTTGGACACATGGAGTATCTTACTTTCTTGTGAACGGATTGGGCTAGAAAGACTGTAGACATAACTTGTAGTTTTCATAGTACTTCTTGATAACAGTATTTTTCCTGTTCCAGCTGCATGATTTTGTTAGTAATATTTCATTGCTATTGCTATATCATGTAGAATTTGATGTTATAATCTCATTGCATCTTGCAGATAATTCCACCTGGTATGGAATTCCATCATATTGTTCCACACGATGGTGATTTAGATGGTGAACCAGAAGGGAATTTGGACCATCCTGCTCCCCAAGATCCACCTATTTGGTCCGAGGTTCAGAATATGCTTTCTGCATTTCTTTTAGTGTTTCCTGGATAATTAGCCATTTCCATGCTTTTGTTTCATAATTTATTAGATGTGACTTGACTAGCAAGTTCTATTTATAAATCCAATGCAATTAATGCCAATTTAAAATTTGTAATTACCAGATAATGCGTTTCTTTACCAACCCTCGCAAACCTATGATACTTGCACTTGCTAGACCGGATCCCAAAAAGAACATCACAACTTTGGTGAAAGCATTTGGAGAATGTCGTCCTCTTCGAGAGCTTGCTAACCTTGTATGAAACTTGAGCATAATTTGTTCTATATTTTTTGGTAAAGCTGATTTGCATTGTTTGTCTGATCGGTTATCTATCGCTCCTTTGGGCTTTTCAGACATTAATTATGGGTAACCGAGATGGAATTGATGAAATGTCAAGCACAAATGCATCTGTTCTTCTCTCAGTACTTAAGCTGATTGACAAGTATGATCTGTATGGGCAAGTGGCATATCCTAAACACCACAGACAATCTGAAGTTCCTGACATATATCGTCTAGCAGCAAAGACAAAGGTAACTCTATCTGGATTGGAGTAAACAATGATTTTTCAATTAAGGATCAGGAGAAAATTGATATTATTGTCTACTTATGTAATATCATTGAGTGCCTACATATATAACCCTTGCCCCCTTCTTCCTTCTTTAGTTTGTACTAGATATAGTGTCTTGTGTGAAGGCATCCTCTTGTATATATTTCTTATCTTTTAATAGTCTTGTGTCATTAGATACTTTTGTTCATATTTCTCGTGGTATAATAGTCTTGTATGAATGCACTCCACTTGTGAGTAAATCTATATAATTTATTCATATCCTGTTTAATTCTCATTCCCATGCAAGCTATCTTGTCATTTTGCATTTCATTCAGATCCAATATATATATGCAGGGTGTTTTCATAAATCCAGCTTTCATCGAGCCATTTGGTCTTACCTTAATCGAGGTGATCTTCTGAATCTTGAATCATTTATTATTGGTTGATTTCTTTTTGGAGACATAGACATCAACTGACATATTTGTTGAGCAGGCAGCTGCTCATGGTTTGCCTATTGTTGCTACTAAAAATGGAGGTCCTGTTGATATTCATCGGGTATGCTCACTGATTGGTGGTTATCTAGTTTGATTTGAAAAGTTTCCCTTGGAAACTTCCATGACTGATGGTTATTAGTATTATACAGGTACTTGACAATGGTCTGCTTGTAGATCCTCATGATCAGCAGTCTATTGCAGATGCTCTTTTGAAGCTTCTTAGCAACAAGCAACTTTGGGCAAAATGTAGACAGAATGGATTGAAGAATATTCATTTATTTTCATGGCCTGAGCATTGCAAGAATTACTTATCTAAAATAGCCACTTGCAAACCAAGGCATCCACAGTGGTTGAGAAGTGAGGATGGAGGTGAAAGTTCAGAATCAGAATCACCCGGTGATTCCTTGAGAGATATACAGGATTTATCTCTAAACCTGAAGTTTTCATTGGATGGAGAGAAGAGTGGGGGTAGTGGAAATGATAGCTCTTTGGATCCTGATGGAAATGCTGCTGATAGAAATACAAAGTTGGAGAATGCTGTTTTGTCATGGTCAAGGGGTATCTCTAAAGACATACGCAAGGGTGGGGCTACAGAAAAATCAGATCAAAACACAAATGCTGGTAAATTTCCACCACTGCGGAGGAGGAAGCATCTTTTTGTCATTGCTGTGGATTGTGATACCGCTTCAGGTCTTCTTGAAACCACTAAAACAATATTTGAGTCTGCTGGAAAGGAGAGAGCTGAAGGCTCTGTAGGGTTCATATTGTCAACGTCATTAACGATATCTGAGATACAGTCATTTCTGGTCACAGGTGGGTTGAGCCCCAATGATTTTGATGCTTATATTTGTAACAGTGGCAGTGATCTCTACTATCCATCGCTCAATCCAGAAGATCGCCCATTTGTGGGTGACTTGTATTACCACTCACACATTGAATACCGATGGGGAGGAGAAGGGTTGAGGAAGACTTTAGTACGTTGGGCAGCTTCAATCACTGAAAAGAAGGGCGAGAATGATAAACAAATTGTTAGTCCAGCTGAACAGCTTTCTACTGACTACTGTTATGCTTTCAAAGTGCAAAAGCCAGGAATGGTAATTTTTTATTCTAATTGTTCATGATTTTGTACGAAACACATCTGGGATTTTTTGTTCTGGTTTGGTTTTTCTATATTCACTTTGAGTTTATTGTTTTATCCTATTTTATTTTTGTAGGCTACCCCGCTGAAGGAGCTTCGTAAGTTGTTGAGATTCCAAGCTCTGCGTTGCCATCCTATATATTGTCAAAATGGGACAAGACTGAACGTTATACCAGTACTGGCATCTCGTTCCCAAGCCCTCAGGTATTGTTGAATCATCCTTTCCAAAAATTCCAATATTCCAAAAGTTGGTATTGTTGTATACATTGGCTTCTTACTGCATTTCCTTCTGACACTCTTGGATGAAATTATGCAACATCTGTGCAAATATGCCAGGACAGAAGCAATTTATCATCTATGCTCTTGCACATCTGGGAACTATTTTTCTTTTCTCTAATGTCATTTCCTCTATTGGGTTGTTATGACTCTTGGCAATGTTATTGCTTAAAGTTCATTGCTACATCCATCTGATGACTTATATGTGCTTCTCCTTTAGATACCTTTATATCCGATGGGGTTTTGAACTATCAAAGATGGTGGTATTTGTTGGAGAATGCGGTGACACTGATTACGAAGGACTGGTCAGTGGCCTACACAAAAGTGTGATATTGAAGGGAGTCGGCAGCAGTGCAATGAGTCAAATCCATAACAACAGAAACTATCCTCTTTCAGATGTCATGCCATTGGACAGCCCCAACATCGCTGAGGCAGCTGAGGGGAGTAGCAGTGCTGATATCCAGGCTTTGATAGAAAAAGTAGGATATCTCGCATGGTGAAGGTCATCTGTGTTTGGTTATGCCTCTCCTGTTACACAGTGTTCATACTTCATAAAGCTTGCTTCATCCTCCCTCGTCTGTAATTACCATAATCATTCTCTTTCCTCACAACCTTCCCTCAAGAAGCTTATTTCCTCTTATTCCGCTTATGCTGCTTGTTGGTTTTGTACCTACACATTACACATTTTAATAAATGGCTGTTCCCGTTGCAATCTGCATGCCCTGTTTCTTTTGTCGATATTATTCAGGCCTTTTTCGTGGTTACAGCATCATTGGAAGCAAAGCTTAGTCTTATGCTCATGATACTCCTCAATCCTCATCCTTCCCGGACCTTTATCCTCTGTAGTTGGGAAAACAACTGCAGCTGCTGCAGTGGTAATCCAACGGTTAATATTCATCACACACTTGTTTCTTCATTATTTTATCACTGATAAAACTAATTTCAATGGTTGAGATTTTCTGTTGTTAAAAATAACTGCAGAATTCATCATATTTTCCCGTTCGATCCCTTCTCAGTTATGCTAGTTATGAGCATGAACAAATCTATAAGCGGTGTTATGAGATTGAAAATGTAGAACCGAGAATACAGAAGATTCCAGAACTATGAGTACAGAAGATAGGGTTCAGGTGAAATTTTACAAGGTATCATGGATTGATGTCAAATTTTACATTATTTATTTTGTCTTCTTGTGGCATACTTGGTTTCAAATGTAAGTGACCCATAATATTTCGTTTGATATCAGAATCTAATATGATACATCAATTGAAATTGTATGTCCATTGTTAGTTGAGTTCTCTGAGCTTGATGAAGTTTAGAGGTATGGGAAAGCAACGTCAATTAGTCTGCTGCAGCTATTCGTACAGCGACCTTTAGGAGGGGCAGTAAGGTGACTGATGCGCCATACTAGAGGTTTGTGTTGAATCCCATAGGGTAAGACACATCCTGCAGATCCTGTCCAAGTTCAACTTCTAGGACACACAGGTCATGGCAAAGCTGATTCCCCAGTTGTGGGGCTTTGACTTCTAAATCTTTTTTATTTTTTGGTCAACAGCTTTGACGTCTAATTCGAACTACCAATAAATGGAATTGTCAACTAGTCTTCCATCTCCGTATAATATAAAATAATTATTAATTCTACATATTATTGATTTGAGTAGTAAAAAGATTTTATATTTATTGAAAGTATATGTTATTTTTAATAACGTGATAATATATAATAAAATAATGATATAAAAAATTTTGCGCGGATCATATGTAACAATTGAATACTTTATTTTTTGAGTTGGCAGTTTAATAGTTTTATTTTATTTTTTGTCAACGCCTGTTTAATAGTTTTAATTCTTCCCCCCCCCCCCTCCCCGGGGCGAGAGAGGATATTGAGGGAGGAAAAATTGGATGAAAAAGTATTATTTGTTTTGGTAATGGGGTGAAAAGTATTATGTTTAACATCAAAGAAAATCATGTTATTTTTTTGGCCAAGTAATATTGGGCATTTAGAGTCGGAGCTTTCGGGTGCATGAGGCCTAATTCAAGCGGTTATACGAAGAGCCGCGTAAGGGATCGCGAGTTCGATGCCTTGGGACTCCGGCACCCACCCTCCCCCAAATCGTGCCCCACCCGCCGACCGCCACCGGCCCACCCTCGACCAAAAAAGAGTAAAAGCTTTTGGCAAGAAGGGGTGTACCATTTAAGAAATAAAAGATTATCATTATTATGGTTGCCACTTGCGTGTGCAATCGGGAAACTTAGTCACATAATTAATCATTGACAAGAAATAAAATACGCATAATTAATGTGTTGACCGAAAAAGAGAAACACATAATTAATCTGACGGTCTTTGAGTAAGCCACCTCGTGTATAAGAGAAATATTTTTTGAACATATTATGTATAGACATAATATGGGATATAATATATTTATATGAATGTAGGTAAATATCGAGATGAACAGATATTAAGATAAGGTAATAGATTATATATTTATATGAGAGGATATTAGATTTAGATGTCCATCTTTATATATAAATAACATGACTCGTTGCCCAATTACTTTTGTCAACCCACTCAATACTCTGTGTTAGCCGTCAATTATCGTGACAGCAAGCAGGTGGAAGTGGGCAGCAGCTGAGCATCCGCCAACTAATCTCAATGTGCAAATAATTTTCTTTTTCGTAGCCAAAGGAAAACCCAAATTTTTATGATCCAAATTATACAAGTCCAGAGAATTCCTTACCCATCATCCCCATATATATGTATATATCAGTGACATACGTGCCATGTACTGATATTTTAAAAACCTTAATCATAATATATTACATATGTTATTATCATATTACTTTTTGCACAAATCACTAGGATTGATCTAATGGTAAGAGATTTGAATAGCTTGTATAAGGTATTAGATTCAAATTTTATCATCATTGATATATATAAAAAAAATTTACTTTATGCATATATTGTAAATGTCTTTATTTTTATATTAAATTTATTTAAATTTAATTTTAATATATTATCAGTATAAAAATATTCTATATAAATATTTAATCTATATTATCATATTAACAAAAATAATTGACTCTCGCCTTCATTACCTTAAAAGTCTCACATATAATATTATGTTACTACATAAAAATATATAACTCTTTTATGCTAACAATATATCAAGATTAATCTCAATTTATTTTTTAATCTTCTTAAAAAATTTATCATTTTCTTTACCAAATTTTATCATCTTATTATAAATAGGATTTATATTAAAAAACTAAGGATAGGCCTTTTTCCAACAAAACACTAAAATATTGATAAATATGTTAAATCAGGAGGAGAGATTAAAAAAAAATTAGGGATTAATTTTTATGCACCGTTAATATATAAGAATTTTATACTATTACCTAATTATGTATTGCTATATTAACAAAAGTGGTTGACTTTCTCATTCATTATTTTAAAAGTATCATATATAATAACATATAATTAAATGATAATATAAAACTCTTTTATATATATATATATATATCAAAATTAAATTCAAAAGATTATTTGAAAAAAAATGTGATATTTAACTATAGAAAGTAACACAATAAATTAACTAACTCTTGAACAGGAATATTAGATCTCTCATCACCTTTGACTTTTTATTCAGATAAAAGTTTGTCAAAATATCTTAAAATATTTTTAAAAATGAGTACTCAAAATTAATAATACAGGTTGATAACTTTTTGAATTAGCATAAATTCTATGGAATTATAAAATTAGTACTGAGGTAGGTTCATCAAACTCCCTTCAGCTGTAATTATATTTAAACCGACAAGATTCTGTGTTTCTTCTTTCCGCTTATATCTGATATGGTTGAGCTACATATCTAACAAAACTGACAAAATTCTTTCCAGCACAGACATCATTTTATTTCCTAGTTGTGGAAGAATTCATGACTGTCCTAATTAAAACTTGCATGTATTTGGATAATTGATACGATTCTCCATAAGCAGTACGACTGCAACGCTTGCTTGCATTACAATTTTGATACTTAAATAGCGTAGGAACCATGTATTGGTTGATTTCGTATATTGTTAACCGGTACCAAACAACTCAATAAATTGATCTACCCCTTTTTAAATTTCTTACTGTATGGCATATTTTAGAAGTTTTTCGGCTCCATCTTTGTTTCTGTCGGTTTATGTGATATAAATAAATCATATTTTCTTCATTATCGATAAAAATCAATGTTGACGGTTGGAAATGTTTATAGGCAGAGTTTACTTGATCTGCTCCCAACTCATCATGACTAGTTTAATAAATATTTCAGGATTGAAACATAACATTTATCATTTTAGGGGAGCCGTGATTCTCCCAATTCCAAAATTTCCTCTGTACATAAGTTAGTGATCCTCAGGCATAAATTGGCACATACATGGCCCCCTTAATAAAATGGAAATTCTATACTAATTCTCACTTGGTACAAAAAAACATAACTAATAAAAAAAAATGTGAAAAGTGTAAACCCAAAAAATGCATAAACGTCATTTTAGTCAACTTTTCTTTGACTTAATTTTTTTTTCCTTGTCTAAACAACTGTTCACATCATTTCCCAGGTAAATTCTTTTAAAATGGCGATTTCAAGATTCAAATCTCACATTGCATACAAAGTTCATCTAAGGTCTTAAATATTTTTTCTTTGACTTAAATATTTAAAGACAAATATTAATGGCGAATTAGAAATACATTAAAAGATAAATATGTTAATTTGTATTTAATTAGACTCGATTCTCAAAGTTTAAAATTTTAGTTCCGACCCTAATGTTATTTATAAGCACTTTAATCTAAGTTAAAAAAATATAATCTTATTTTAAAATTAACAAATTATATTTAAAAATACTATATAGGAAAATTCAATGGCCCAAGAATATCTTAATAGAATAATGATGAATAATACAAATAGAAAATTATCTATACTCATTTGTACAAATAGTTTTCTTTTTTTGATAATAAAAATTTAGATTAAAAAGAAGATTCATTCCAATCAAATATTACTGTATATATAGATATTTACAAATTATCCTCCAACATGAAAATACATAAATCGAACCGAAGTTATAGTGATAGATGAACGAAAAGTGGAATTGTCCAACCATTTGAGCCACTATGAATGGTTTTCTATGCCTAATATATATCTCATTTTTTGTTATACTTTTTTTTTTATGTGACTGATTTTTGTTCCATTTCTGATAAAATGACGCCATTTGTAATTGTTAATCTTTGTGCTTTCTTTTTTTGTTGTTGTTGGGGGGGGGGGGGGGGGAAGCAAATTGCAGTGTGCCTTAAACCTGATACCCTTTATTTCGACCGAGTTATCACCATAGATTGTGTCTTTATCATCTCTTGTTACTATTACCACATCGACGCTGAGAATGACTTGGAGACTATATAATTGGTAGGTGGTCCAACCATCTTTCTTCCGTTACTCCTCCTTATGATTAGGAAAGAATATACGGGTTTATTCTTCAACAAGTAATAATTTTTTTTTTCGGTTTAACATGTGACAAGTAATAAATTTTAATGTGAGAATTAACCAAAAGTGCTAAATTTTACTCGATTGTATTACTTAATTAGTAATTTAGTATTAACTGTCTTTTAAATTAAATGATCGAATTAACTTCTGAGTTCTTCTTTTTTCTTTTTCTTTTTTTTTATTAATTTATGAATACTGTATAGCTACCACAGCAACTTGCAAATTTAGCAGCTTACCTATACTCATTGTGTTTCGTAAGTATTATGTTACGAGTCTTATGACATTTTGTACTAAAAAGGCTTGCCACTACTCTTATCAATTGTAGATTCCCCATAAAGCTGATACTAAATATCAATTTTCAGTTATATCTTCGCAAAGAACAATGAAGTTGATAGAGAATCTCATCAATGCTGCATCCAAAGAACCGATAATGAATAACGTCATTCTGATATGACAGAATTTATTTTATTTTATTTTTTTGCTTGATGCTAACAGTTAAATCAAGCGCTTTATGTTAATGAAATTTGGTTAATCAGTCAATGTGTAATTGATTAGTTAACCTGCAACGGTTTAGTGATGATAAATACGATCGACACCACTCAATGCCCACCCAAGTTGGTAAAGAAATTATCTATCACTTATTTATTTCTATTAGAATTTAATTTGTAAGCACTGTCAGTGTAAAAAAATTTTATATAGATATTCAATCATATATTGTCATATTAATAAAAGTATTTATTTCAATCACCCACTATTTTAAAGTCTTACAAACATAAGTATTTGATTGGATGATTATGTAAAACTCTTTGACATTGTCAATGTATAACAATTAAACTTTTTCAATTATATGACATTGCCTACTAAAAAACTATTTTTAATATGAATAAAAATATTTTTTACTAGAATAATATTGTATTTTAACTCATTAATATTATAAACCCGTACATTAATAATATATTAAATAATTATACTTATGAGAAAAGACAAAAGTTAGAACTCTAAATATGTCATTTGCAAGCGCTTTTTTTTTTTTTGGTTGTTATTTGCAAGGGGGTTCGTCTTTAATGCACCAAGTTTATTATGGTGCTTGATGGACCTTAAAAGATCAATGATCAAGATATTATGGTACACCTGTGCACCAATTATCATCGAAATATTGTAAGGAAGTTCAGTTTTCCTTCTCCCCCATCCCCACCTCCCAGTGACAACATCCCCACCCTTTGCTCCCAACTCCACCCCCTTCGGCTACCTGGTCCTCAGACTGTATAGCAGCCTCGTCCCCCTCATTGTCTCCAACTACAAGTCCATGTGCCCAACTCCACCAGCTACTCCACAAGAACACCCTCCTCCATAGGATCTTTGCCGCTTGCTACTTCCTCACTGACCGCTAGGGCCAACCTGATAAGGCTGAGGATCGAATGCCCCATGACCTCTTGGGGAACATGGAGGCCGTTGACACCAGGGCCTTTGCGCTGAAGCACCGTCGAAATCGACATCCTTCATGACCCATCGTCCTTTTCATTCACAACGGAGTAGAGATGGTTGTTTGGATGAGGAAGCTGGTGAAGAAGGGTTGCAGTGCACAAGTGCTCAAAAAAACGCTTAGACACGGCGATGACTTGAAGGGCAAATTGGTGGAGAGTGGAGCAGAGTTTGATCACCACCACCACCATGATGCTAGCCACTAAATTTTCGGGGGCATGTCCCGGCGGTGCTGGAACAAACTGAGCAATTGCCGGCGATGCCTCATGCTGTCGGTGGCTATCTGTGGCCATTGCGGAGGGAGGGTGTACTCGTGTCAGAGTCATTGCCCGCCATTGGAGAAGAAGGAGATGGAGCCATTGAGGGAGGATGGGCTCTTATAGTGCATAATAGGTAGATAGTGCATCAATTGACCATTATATCCTATCTATTGGATCACATGATGTATTAAGCACCATAATAAAATTTGGTGCATTATAAAATGACCCTTGCAAGGGGATTTAATGGCGTCATTTTCATATTAGAAGGCCCACACTCAAAATGCAAAAATATCCTAAAAGCATAAAATCTATAAAAATCAACCAACAACTTTATTATATATATTTTTAATTTTCAAGAATGAAAACTGAAAGGCGCGTATAAGTAACTAAACAGCAGAAGCAATAAAAGAAAATTTTGCTTCTAATTAAATTTTTTGTAATTTGTTCAAATTTATTTCATTTATAATTTAGAAACATCAACCAGTGAAAAGATAGTTGTAGCCCACACTTCACGAACAGGTTGGTAGATTTATAAGTGACCTAAATTTCAAATCTTCGATTTGTGGACATTTGACCATACAAATCAAATAAAATACATATAGATATTATATAAGGATACATTATGTACAGTACAGCAAGCCAAACCTATAATTCCAGCTATCAGTCATAAAGTGTGCGCCTTAACAAGCCCCACAGAGTAGCGCCAAAGCACAAGCCTTCCGGAGAGGGTCCTTAAATGCTGCAGTTGGTGCAGTTGTGAAGCCTCCATTAATATTACTGCATCAACAAATAGCCACACACCACCAATACAACAAGAGAGACTCAGAGTCAGAAAGAAAGAGAAAGAGAGAGATATGCTTTAGCATCTAGATATTGTAATAATTACATTACGATAAGGCTCTTGAGCCATCTCTGAGGTGGTGGTGGCAAAGGACGATGAACTATGTTGAGACAAAAGCCGTGGTGAAGCGGAAAGGCAAAGAAGCTGAAGAAACATTGAGTTTTTCACATTCAAAGGACAACACCAGGAATAAGAAGGAGAAGAAGAAGAAGAAGACGAACATGTCACAGCACGAGAGGAACAGAAGCAAACGCTACCCTCTCCTTTGTTTTTGGGAGCTACCGGAGTACATGAGGGACAATGAATACATTCTACGTTATTACAGAGCGAATTGGCCTCTGAAACAAGCTCTCTTCAGCGTATTTCGTTGGCATAATGAGACATTAAATGTTTGGACGTAAGCTAAATTAATTATTTTGTCTTAAGATTAGTTTCCCTTCTTTTATATTATGCCATGTTTGATAAAGCTCCGTGATTTTTGTTTCATTTGGTTGTCAGTGTTTATATTTTTCTTGTTTCTTTAAAGTGACTAATGTTACTTGTTTTATGTACTATGGTTTTTGTGGTTTTAGGCATTTAATTGGGTTTCTTCTGTTTCTGGTATTGACACTGGCGAATTTGATGAAGCCTCGTGTGATGGATCTCTTAGGCCAAATTACCAGGTTTTGACTTTCCACAGCCCTTTTTTTGCACCCTTCATTTTTGTGTTCTTGTGTGTGAGACAAAGCTCCATACTCAATTGTCGGAGACTGAGAGAACCAATCTCTAATCCTCATGTCACGGAGTATATGTTAGCATGTCGCCGGCATCTGGCGGCGTGTCGAAATTTAGAATGAATAGATGCTGGAATCTAGAATCCTCTTACTTTTATCAATTGAAACTTTTACATAGCAGAAACCTGAGAAGTGAGAACCAGAAAATAAAATAAAATAAAATAAAATTAAGGAACACAGCGCACATACCAGACATTGTTTCAGTCTCTCTTCAACACATCTTCTTTTTTTTTTTCTTTTTTTCTTTTTTTCAAATAATAATAATAATAATAATAAAAAATCTATCATGCAGGGCTACTTTAAATGTTTGCTACGTATCCGGTATTAATTGGATACATATGGATATGTCTCTAGTGTATGTCTTCGTTTCTTTTTCAAATTTTGCTATCAAATGCTTTGGTGCTTTTTGATCGAGCACTACAATATATTAGCCAATATCACTCAAATACAAGTTAATCTATGTAAACCACTGAGTTTTGTCAATACATATGTTCTTCAAGTACTTGTTATTATTTAATACATTTCATGAAGTTTTATTGAAAACTTAACGTTAAAATACTAATAGAATTGTGTTTTGGCTTATCACTTAATTTTTTTAAAACAAAAGTTATATAATATCTTTTGATACCAATATCTTAATTTTACCACATATCCATATTAGTTCAGATATTCCATGCCATATCCATGTTTGGACAAACTAGCATACAATCAATAAGAAGTAAATATAATGACAGATTCAAAAAATTTAGGTAATAGAAATCATAATTATATATATGTATAACAAGAAGTTTCAACTTTAATAAAATAATTTTGATTAGATATTCTTTTCTCTTCTTGGGGAAACAATTTTCTTTAAAGAGTCCACCCACTTTTGCAACTCCGATAATCATTTTAATGGTGTAAGATGTCCACGAGGAGGACACACGAACTTTTCTAAACTGAAGGACCACAAACCATCCAGTTAACTTTTCTGTGGTTCTATATTAGCCAGTGTGGACGAGGATTTATATTAGGTGAACTGCCTTGCTAATAGCATTGTAGCTTTTGCCATAACTGTCAACTAAATTTGCACATTTTGATACCATCTTTGTAGGTCTTTTTCTTCAAGTGCGGAAAAAAATGTTTCGCAAAACTTCAAAGATCTGTTCCTGGTACGCAAACCTTTCCTCCCCATTTGTATGCATAATTACGTAAACTAGCATACAACTATTATTTTTAAGACTAATATTGTACCAACTTGCAGGGAACAGCATTACTATTTGACTTAAAACACCAAGTACCTTTGAAAATGGAGCTTCAATCCCTGCAGATAGTTACAGCAAGGTGGCCATTCTTTGTATTCTTATGTGGCTCCATGTTCTGCCTCCTCTCTAGCAGCATTTGCCACCTCTTCTCTTGCCACTCCCATGCCTTAAACCTGTTCCTATTGCGGATAGACTATGTTGGGATCGCTGTCATGATCATCACCTCATTTTTCCCTCAGATTTACTATGTCTTCCTATGTGAGCCTCACTGGCAACTCCTCTACCTTGCTGGGATCACAGCCATGGGGCTATTCACCATCGGAACACTGCTCTCCCCAACACTCTCAACAGGCAAATACCGCGCATTTAGGGCCATGTTGTTCTGCTCCATGGGACTCTTTGGCATTGTGCCTGCAATCCATGCAAGTATTGTGAACTGGGGCAATCCTAGGCGCAATGTTACCTTAGCATATGAATGTGCCATGGCCTTATCTTACTTGACAGGGACTTTGTTCTATGTGACAAGGGTGCCAGAAAGGTGGAAGCCAGGGTGGTTTGACCTTGCAGGACACAGCCACCAACTATTCCATGTTCTTGTGGTAGTTGGGGCATTAGCACATTATGCAGCTACCCTTAAGATGCTGGATTGGCGTGACACTTTTGGGTGTGGCAGTGGCACGGCTCAATGATATGTACCATTTCACAACATATATGCAACATAAGATTGGTTTTTCAGAAAGTCTAATACTATAATTCTCTGGCTGAGAAATGTTGTAATGGAACAAGTTTCTCTGCAGAGATAAGGAGCATTATTACACCATTGTTGAATTTCAAGCAACTGTGAGATAATTGTGAAGTCCAAAAGACGTAATGACTTTAGAAGTCGTTAATCAGAATATTAATACTTGTGCTCTATCTCTCAGCTGAGTGCCGTATGTATTTTTTTTTTTTTTCTTTTGATTTGTTAGTCGCTGTATGATTGTACCTAAAATTTGATTATACCTCATTTGTTTTTCTCTTTTCTACCTTGTTTAGCATATAGTATTTGTTTTGGAAATTCAAAGGAAAATCCTGATTTCTAATGCAAATTTGGCAAAACGAAGAATTCTCTTCCTTCCTTTTAATGCTTTTTTATGTTGAGAAGAAGTTAAACCAAACATAATGTTAGTCATTTTTTGCATGGTGTTAAAATGAATATTGCGTTGTTCTTTGAAACTACGATGTTAAAAATGTCAATGACAAGTGTTCAGAAGACAATGAGATCGAATAAGGTCATTCTCCTAGTCCCCAAGGAGACATCACTGTTTACGCACATGATACAGCGTCTTGCAAGTCTGAAATTCAAATTCTATTGCGAGGTAAGATGGGATTTATGGTAAGGGATAAACCATGCCTTGTTTAGTTAGCATTATTTGGACCGGAAAATGAAAAACATAATCATTCTTAAACTTTCTACTTAAATATTTTGTACGAAAATTAACGGTTAAATATTTTCTACAATCCCGCCGTCGCTAGAATGCCGAAACAATAAATAATGTTTCAAGGCAATTAGGGCGCTTGTTGCATAGGAAAAGGATTGAGGAAGCCCAAATCATCAAACCAATCAAATCCAACGGGATTGCTCTACGTAAGCCCGGCCCAATTATTTTGTGTACCGCCTTTTTTAAAATAATTAAAAAAAAATTTACGCACTAAATTGTGGGATTGTGAACCACGTTTATCTGCATCCGTGCACATGCCCAAAATTCAATGAAAACCACCCTTCTAAAATTCAAATTCACCAATAAATTTTTAATTATTTCCCATAATCATAGTTTAGTGTTTTTACTCTCTTCTAGGATGTTGGAGTTTTCAAGCAGCTTGCATTCCGATCCACAGGCTCCCACATGGCAAGGAGTTTCTGATCCAAGAGATTTCAACTCATATTCATCACGCTTTTCTATAACATATTCGTATAGAGTATGAACTAGCTGCACTAATGGCACTCCTTTCCGAAAGAAAATCCCCAATAGCTTAGCTACTAATGGCGTCCAACAATGCGTAATTTCTAAATACTTCTTTTTAAATGATCAATATCATGCATTTGGCTATATAAACCTTAACTATAGCAACTTGCTTGATCTCCGCTAAAGTCGCCTGGAAATTGATTACTACTATCCTGACTGCTAAAAATTTTCTAATATCTCAAGCAGTTGAAATGTAATTATCTCATTCTAGACTTTGACTCAAGTAAATGCTGCCGTACTTATCCATGTGCAAGGAGGTTGGAGTTTTCAAGCAGCTTGCATTCCGATCCACAGGCTCCCACATGGCAAGGAGTTTCTGATCCAAGAGATTTCAACTCATATTCATCACGCTTTTCTATACCATATTCGTATAGAGTATGAACTAGCTGCACTAATGGCACTCCTTTCCGAAAGAAAATCCCCAACAGCTTAGCTACTAATGCCGTCCACCAATACGTAATTTCTAAGTACTTCTTTTTAAATGATCAATATCATGCATTTGGCTATATAAACCTTAACTATAGCAACTTGCTTGATCTCCGCTAAAGTCG
The DNA here is from genome assembly GCA_031439595.1 of Pterocarpus santalinus. Lineage (NCBI taxonomy): Eukaryota > Viridiplantae > Streptophyta > Magnoliopsida > Fabales > Fabaceae > Pterocarpus > Pterocarpus santalinus. The sequence continues at coordinate 9,044,397 of CM062525.1, forward strand.
CCTGGAAATTGATTACTACTATCCTGACTGCTAAAAATTTTCTAATATCTCAAGCAATTGAAATGTAATTATCTTATTCGAGGCTTTGACTCAAGTAAATGCTGCTGTACTTATCCATGTGCAAGGGACTGTGAATGCGATGCCCTACTTTTCATATTCACACTATTTTTCTAGGTTGACATGCCTTTCGTAACACCCTCCCAAGTACAGTACTATTCTTAGGCCATAAAGACCACACTCGTAAGTTATTCATATCTGAATCTTGACCTTATCTGATAGCAACCTCTGGTTGTTCCCAATATTTCTTGAACTATTTAGAGATAACACGGAAATAAACATAGGAGTGAGAATTATAAAATTCTCAGTAGGATTTATTAATAAATTTCATACCGCGTTATTGTTATTATATCCAGCTGTTCGGTTTATTATGAAAAATATGAGCATGTTAAATAGACTATTCAGTTTTATAGTTGAAAATATATTGTCCGAAGCAGAGTTCATTTTATTCATGCGCTTCAGTCACATTGGCAATATTTCATATTTAGAAAATAATCATAGCATAAATAGATAGTACAGCTTCAGCATCAATTAAACATGGGATCTCATTATGCAAACTCTCATCTTTGAGTTCATACAAATACCCTGATGCCTTTCTTTAATTTTTTTTGCTTTCTTTCACCCACTAAATATAAGTGGTAATGAGCTAACGGCATGAATGTTGCTATCATAAATTTTCAATACTTACATTAGCTGGGTCATGCCATGCCTCATGTAAGCTCTATCCCCTATATTCACACTAGCTGGGTCAATGTCATGCCTCATGTGAGTAGGGTGCTTGCATATGTTTTAGTCTTTAGTTTTTATTGCCCTTGGATAGTTTGATCTAGGAGTGAGCTTGTCAGCTCAACTCGTGAGCATCGTCACACAAACTGACCCACAAGGGGACCCACATACCTCTAGTGTTGGACAGATCTCATTTTGGTCACGTGTCTCTAAATTGAAAGGATCTCTTCTGGTCACGTGCCTCAATAATAAAGGGATCTCAGCTGACCACGTGCCTTCAATGTAGAGGGATCGCATCTGACCACGTGCCTCCAAGGTAGAGGGATCTCGTAGTTTTAGCTGCCTTCACAGGGAGGGATTCAAAATGCAACTGCCTCCAAGTGAAATGACCCATATCTTATCTTATTTAACTGTCTTCATAAGGATGGATCTCATAACTGCCTCCAGGTGAAGGGATCAACATTTAATATGTTTATATCCTTTCATTCTCATACATAATTATGCATAGACATGCTGAATGCACTCATGCATATGCTTCATCGTTTACTTTCACATATTCTTGCATACGTGATTTTCACATACATATTCATGACATATAATGCTCATAACCTCCTTGCAACTCTATCGAAAATTCGGCAGTATAACGGATCATATCCGTTTTCTTATGAATAGTGCCAATCTCAATAGACAGTCAGTCACAGTAAGAGATCAAATATAATGCATTAACCTTCCAAGCTCCAACATAGGATTGCAAGACTTAGACTTTAAGTGAACTCATATATGCATTAAGGTGCCCAATTTTTTACTTTTGGAAATCCTGTTCATATTCTTCAATTCTGCATTTTTTTTTAATTTAACCCTAAATGCATTTTAACCCATTTAGACCTGAATTTTGGGTATGTTAAACTGTTATGTGTCTATTTTCTAATCTCTTTGGTCTCATCTAATTTTGATAAATATAGCTTAAGTTATTTAGGTTTTATCCCGGCCTACCCTGTGGCTGGCTAGAATTAGACACTTAAAAGTAAAAATCCACTAAAAATTGAAAATTGATTCAAATCATATGAAATTGATCTTATATTAAAGCTAACATAACAAACTTTCATTTACAAAAAGTTCCATTCCATTTGACTTAGTACGGCTCGAGTTATAAGCCCCGAAATCTGACCTTCCTGAACTGCCCTATTTTGGCCTGGTTTGGATATAGGGCAATTTTCTCGGATCACCGGGAGTAAACAAGACCTTATCTAATTCTGAAATTTTTATGGAACATTATTCTATGTGTAAACTTTCTAGAAAAATTAGTTTCATTAAATTTCATGTAGTACAGGACGAGTTCTACCCTGAAGAACCCAGTCTGCCTAGAATCAAAGTCAAAAACTTAAGTCGAAATTCAAAATTTCATATCTCTTTCAATACTTATCCAATGATCTTATATGATATATGTATGGAAAGCCCTAGATGTCTAGTTTCATATAAAAATAGTTTCATCAAATTTAAATGGCAATAGGCAGAGCTGTACACTCCGCTATACGGACTACCGAGGATTTTGGGTTTTTCAGTTCCTTAGCTCTTCCTATTTTCATATTTTCTTGCTTCCAATTCGATTTTAACCTCACAAACAGCCAATAACCAACCATATATCATCATAATCATTCAATCAATATATCAAAAATTGAGAAAATAAGTCACTACCAGTCAGCCAAGATCAGAGAATCAAGACAAGATTTGAACCTCTACCTCTTGCTATGAGTGATTTGGCTTGATTTTGGAGTTTGGGCTATCAAAACCTTATTGAGCTTGAAGCCTTGATGGAGTTGGGTGAGTAGAGAGGAGAAGAAGAGAGCTGGAACAAAGGGAGAAGGCAGCACAGTCTGAATGGGTGAAAAGGGGAGGAAAATCTAATTAAAGGAGTAGGAGGTAGTTGGCTTCCATGGCTTTGATTGGTTAGAACATGAAAGGCTGAAATTCAACCAACCTTCCTCCCTTTTTGTGGCCAAAGTGGCGCCACTTTCTTAATTAAGTAGCTGAGTTCTCAGCCACTTAAAGTAGGGTTGATGAGTTAAGATTCTTTTGGTTCGGTTCTGACAGTTTAAAATACCAAAATCTTACCGATTTCCTTTAAATCAGTAAATCGGTTTCAAGAAAATTTTATGAAATCTTCTATACTTCTAACTTAATTAACTTATACTTAAACTCAATTAATTGCTAATCAATTGATCCTAAATAATTATTTAATCAAATTTTAATTAATTTCAATTATTCGACAAAACCAAACAATTAGATGAAAAATGATAAGAAAATTTTGGTAACAACTATTAGGCATTGTTTGTTTGAATGGAAATTGGAAAGAAGGAGAGGAAATAAGAAGGAAATGGAGCAATTTTTATTATTTAGTAGTGGGAAGAAATATCAAAGGAAAAGTTAAATAGTGTCAAACAGTGGGTGGAATCCACCAATATTGGTTCCCCTTTGATTGGCGGAAAAGGGGTGGAGAGAAACCGAATTTTTTGTTATTCTAATATTATCCATGTCTAAAAGATGATATGTGTAATCGATTACAATTACAATTCTTGTTATGGGGTATAAACAAATAGACAAAGCCAGAGAAAGAGATAAAAAAAAAAGGTTTATTGCATTCTTTGATTTTAAATAATATATAAATATGCAATATAATATATAATATTATATGATAAAGTAATTTTTTATAATTGAAATATTTTTTATAACAGTATAAAGGTAAAATTATCATTTGATAATATTATCTTTTTCTTTTCTTTCATTTTTTCATACAAACAAACAAAAGAAAATAATTTGTCTTCTATTTTCTTTCCTCTCATTTTCCTTTCATCCAAACATATCTAATAGAAAACATAAATCCACTCAATTTATTTTTACTCAACTTATTTCCTCTTAACTTCTTTCTTTTTATTTTCTTTTCTCCGTCCAAACAAAGCCTTAGTGAAACTTTATTAGAAAGCCTTGGAAAATGTTTTGAAAATCAGACCAAATCGATTGGTTTGATTGGTTAAATCGGAAACTGAACCCTTGTCTACTTCGATTAAATGTTAAAATGCAGAAATAAAAAAATCAGTTAACAATCGGAGAAATTGGTCAAAGGTTGATAAACCGCTAGTCAACAGTTTAACAACTTCCACGTGCCCCTCTCTGAGTCCTCTTCTTCCACAATCTCCATGCACAGTCCTGCTTTCCACCATCCTCCTCTATCATCCTACCCACCTTTGGTAAACTACAATAGGGTGCGAGAACTCCTATCGCCAATGCGACGAGCTTCGCCATGTCCTCTATCGCATGTTGCAAACCGAACAAGATGTAATTGCTAAAGGCGGATTTGGTGTGACCAAAGAGTAAGGCATGTGGTGGCATGATCATAAAGCAAGGAAAAAAATGAAGAAATAAACATACAAACAAGGTAGAAGTTCTAGGAACGAAAAAATGAGAAATGAAATAACACTACCACCAGAAGAAGGGGAAAAAAAAAAAAAGAAATGTAGAAAGAACATGGTTTGCATGACTTTGGGTGATGGAAATGAGTTGTTAAGGCACACCACATAGCTCATTTACATTATATGAAAATCTAGCTTGAGATAAGATAATGGAAAGATATATGATGTGAAATAAGATTTTGTCTTTCTTAAACTTGAGCTGATGGCAATAGTAGTATTCAGCCAATTGGGCTGTGTTTGTTTTTATTATTGTTGGCTAGTTAAGCTTTTGGACTTTGTGATGATATTTCAACTTCACAAATTCTTGGATTATCATTTTAGTTTTAATTTTTTAATGAAATAATTAATTTAACTTTTGTAATATTTGTTGTGAAGTATTTTTGTATTATTTAATTAATCATATGTATAAATAATTAAATATTTATATATTTTTTATTTTATTTTAATTAAATTCTAATTAAATCAGTTGAATCAATAAATCTTTAAACCAACGATTCATTCAGTTCGCTATCGGGTCCGATTTTCACAATCTATTGCGATAACGCGCGTTTGCAACTTCGCTCACGTGACTTGAGACAAATAATTGAGCATAAACCATGACAATACATGGCTGCCACTCGAAGACGTTAATAATCATTCAAGCCGTGTGAACGGGGAACCGCCATGGAGGCCTCTCGTTGCTCCACAACCTGTATGTTACTGCCACTGTTCTTCCTTACTCTTACCTTCATCCTGTTCACTCCCTTGAAAGGGAACCATCTTTTCCTCTTCTTCTCTTTTCCCTCCTCCAATTCCACAATAAAAGACAACGTCTCAAAACAGGGACAAGCCCAAGAGTTTCTGGTTAACTCTACCTATAGAAGCTTCGAGGTTAAAGCAACCAGCAGCACCAAGGTGAGAAAAAATTAAGCTCAAAGTTTTTGAGCTAATCATAAAACACATGACACTAAAATTAACCAGTTTCTCAAATGAAAATTGATCTTTTTACATTTGTAACTGCATGCAGAAAATGACTAGGTTGGATAAAGTCGAAGAAGATTTAGCAGAAGCACGAGCCTCAATTCGGGAAGCAATCCGTTCAAAAAACTACAACACTTCAGGGAAACAAGGAAGCTTTATCCCCAAAGGGTCCATTTACAGAAATCCACGCGCTTTTTACCAGTTAAGCTCTAAAGCTTCTGAAGTAACTTCATCTTCTTAGCTCATCTTGCATGTATTCATTATATTATAGTCATATATATATATATATATATATATATATATATATATATATATATATATATATTAATCTTACTCACAAGGTGTTTTTTTCTTTTTTCGTTTTCTTTTTTTGTTTGTGAATAAAATGAAAAACAGGAGCCACATGGAGATGGTGAAGAGGCTCAAGGTGTGGGTTTACGAGGAAGGAGAGCAACCATTAGTGCATGATGGCCCAGTGAACAACATATACGCCATTGAAGGTCAATTCATAGATGAACTGGACAATAGCAGGAGGAGCCCCTTCAAGGCTAAGCACCCTGATGAGGCAAATGCATTCTTCCTTCCCTTCAGTGTGGCTAACGTGGTTCACTATGTTTACCACCCCATCAGGTCCAAAAATGACTACAACCGTGGCCGCCTCCAAAGGTTGGTGGAGGATTATATTGGTGTGGTGGCAGATAAGTATCCTTACTGGAACAGAAGCAATGGTGCAGACCATTTTCTCCTTTCTTGCCATGATTGGGTAATAAACCTCCTAAATTTGCCACTTTATTTCCTAGTAATTTCAACTGCTTGTTAATAATTTCTTCCACAACATGCATGTCTCATTTAATGTGTATATGAAAAAATTAATGGAGTAAAAATTTATCGGAATGTCTGATGCTATTTAAAAATACTAACAAGGTACCTGATCAATTGAAAAATAAGCAAAGGTGCTGCTGCAAATATATAACCATACAATTAAATTAGTGAGAAACAATTACTTAATTTGATTCGTGGTGCTTTTCTATGAATTGAATTATTGAAAAAAATGCTATACCCACTTGATGAGACTGGTGTCAGAAAAGAACTATAGCCTTGCTGTAATTGAATAGAAATCTATAGAACAAATGCTTTACTTGGGGATTCAATTTCATATGCTTCTGCTTACTCTGGAGTTTGATTTGTTTGTTCTTCCCTTTTTGGGTCCTCCGACAGAAAAAAGGGGAAAAAACATTGTTTTATCATAATAAGCGGTGCTTTTTATGAATGCAAACTGAGTTAACGCAAAATGCTTTTTGCTTTACTTGATGATTCAGGCACCAGAGATCTCTGATGCCAATCCAGAGCTCTTCAAGAACTTCATCAGAGTCTTATGCAATGCCAACACTTCAGAAGGATTCCAGCCCAAGAGGGACGTGTCCATCCCTGAAGTGTACTTGCCAGTGGGCCAGCTGGGCCCACCAAATCTGGGCCAACACCCGCTGAACCGTACCATACTAGCCTTCTTTGCTGGTGGGGCCCATGGTGATATTCGGAAGCTTCTATTGAAACATTGGAAGGACAAGGATAGCCAAGTTCGAATTCATGAATATCTTCCAAAGGGTCAAGACTACACCAAATTAATGGGACTGAGCAAGTTCTGCTTGTGCCCCAGTGGGTACGAAGTGGCTAGTCCCAGGATTGTGGAAGCAATTAATTCTGCGTGTGTACCTGTGATCATTTCTGACAACTATTCTTTGCCCTTCAGTGACGTGCTGAATTGGAATCAATTCTCCATGGAGATTCCAGTTGAGAAAATACCAGAGATTAAGACTATATTACAAAAAGTGTCAAAAAACAAGTACATGAAATTGCACATGAATGTGTTAAGAGTTCGAAGGCATTTTGTAATGAATAGGCCGGCTAAGCCATTTGATACGATGCACATGATACTTCACTCAATTTGGCTCAGAAGGCTGAATTTCAGGCTTATAGATTCACAATAAAGGGCTGTTTTTGCATATAACGATCCTTCTTGCTGTTCTATCTTTTCAGTTAACATTCTTTTTCGGTCGAGTAACTTGAAGCCTCCGATGCTGCATTTTTCTTTTCTTCTTTTTTTATTTATTATTATTTTTCAGTAAACCCGATGCTACATTTATTGCACTTCGATCTGAGCTATCTCCTCAGCCACAACGAGATATAACTGTTTTTTCCCCAAGTAACTATGTCCCGCAAACAATATAGTCTCAGTTGGAATTTAACACTATGGAAGAAGTAAATGATTGATTAGGTTAATAATTGTAAGTTAACCGTGAAAAAGCAAGGATTTCACTGTTCTGCTTTATCTATTAGTGACTTAGTGCTTACCTGTCATTATTTTTTCTTCGGTGAACGAAAACACTGATCTGATTTTGGTTAGCGTTTCTTAAATTAAAAATGCCTTTCCCAAAATTAGTAAATTCTTAATTCCAAAAGCAAGCATAAGAGTGCGACTTTCGACTCTGGAGTCCGTACATGTTCACATGTGCATCCACGTCGGTGGGCCTGGCTGATGGCACCATTTCGTTACATTGTTTGCTTGTAGCATTAAGTTACAGCCATATAGAAAAGTCATTGATTTCTTTTATTAAAGAAATTTTGATACTATTGATTTCTTTTTTGAGATAAGATATTTTTTATTTGATGTGATATTGTCACTAACTAAACAAACTTTATACACGGTGGTGAAGCTGAGGCATTTGAGGGATATATCTTCGAGTTCTGAGCAAAGAAATGAAAGGTTTCAAGTCCCAAATATCTTCTTTGGTCTTCCTAGTGTTCTTCCTCAATTTTTTCCTTGTACTTTTCACTCCGACAACTGAAGACCACATGGTTCAAATCCACTCAGATTCTCCCTTCACTCTTTCTAGTATCAAACAAGTACAACAACCTCATGAGGTTGTCTCGACCACCGTAAGTGCCAGCCACAATAGTACAGTTCATATAAGGATTAAGGTGAACAACCCTGATTATCTTTGAAGGTGTTTTATTTCGAGTATAGATGTTCATATTCTCGTTATTCTTAGATGCCCTTTTATTCTTTGGTCTGTTCAGTTTGGCCATGGCATCAAGAATAGGACTAGTTTGGAGAGGATCGAAGGTGGTTTGGCACGAGCACGAGCCTTGATTCAGCAAGCAATTCGGTCCAGGAACTACACAACGGCTATGAAGAAGGATTTTGCTCCAAAAGGGTCCATTTACTCGAATCCACACGCTTTTCAGCAGTTAAGTTCGTACAATTCTGAATCTCTTATCTTGAAGTGACTTATTTGCTCGGTACTCGGTAGTCATTATTCTACCGTGTGTTTTCTTGGCATAGTGCATAAATGCATACGTTTCTACTTTTGTCACTTCCAGAAAGGTGCGTTGCATTATTGCATAGCCGTTCCTCTGGTGCATATAGTTACGAATAGCGTTGCATTTATTTATGCACAAATTACTTTATATTTACATTAGTTTTATTATTTAAGTATAATTAATCACATTGTATTTTTCACACATTTATACTTTAATTCTACCATGTCAGATAGATTTGAAATAGTGTGTTTAGTACTAATTTGCTCTGAGCGTTATTCTAACATTACATCTCTTAAAAGTAAGATGGTAGTTTGTTCTTAATTCTTCAAGATAGAATGTAACATTTCACAATTTTTAAATTTATAATGATGCAAAGGGGGAAGTTATATTAAAATCACTTTTATTGGAATATATTAGTACTTTTAATAAATATTTTATCGATGAAATGTAAATTTCACAATACACTCCATATAGAATTTTTTTTTTTTAACCCTGAAATTGTCTCTATACCTATTGCATGCGGGACCGACCTCGTTGAATATAATCTCGAACCATATAGCACTCTTACGAATTTACTAATCACAAATTCTTTTTCTTAAAAAAGTACAACACAATATACTTTTGCTTAACAATTTTGTTACTACCGCACAAAATGATCAAATACAGAACACTTTCAGTTTTAGCAGGACACTATAAATGTACCGCGGGTCAATTAAGCTAAAATGATCTTATTCGTACAACAGGAGTCACATGGAGATGATGAAGAGATTCAAAGTGTGGGTGTACAAGGAAGGAGAGCGACCATTGGTGCATGATGGACCTGTTAATAACAAATACTCCATTGAGGGCCAATTCATCGACGAAATGGACAATAGTAACAAGAGTCCCTTCAAGGCTAACCATCCTGAACATGCCCACGTCTTCTTACTTCCCTTCAGTGTATCTAAGGTCATTCGCTATGTTTACAAGCCCAGAAGGTCCAGATATGACCATGACCCTGAACGCCTACAGCATTTGGTGGAGGATTATATTGGTGTTGTCTCAAGCAAGTATCCTTATTGGAACAGAAGCAAAGGTGCTGACCACTTTTTTGTTTCATGCCATGATTGGGTAGGTCCATATGCCCTTATGCCTTGTTCACTATTTTCCTTTTAATTTGCTTTGGGATTTATGTTTTCTTAATATACTTTTTTATTGATTAATAATTAAAAACAATAATGTGTTTATAATTAGTCAATTTAAGTGGTTTCCACGTTTGTTTTTTTTAAACAAGATCTCGATTCAAGTAATGTGAATTAAAAAAAAAAAATCATGCTAAGAGAGTTTAATCTTATAATTAGTTAATCTGATCTAAATCAAATTAGTTGAGTTTTTATAGACTTTAGAGATGATTAATTTAGGTAAAAAAAAATTATAAGTGAATATTGCCACCATTGTTTCTTTTTTTTCTTTTGTGAATCCAAATCACAATGACAACATGCTTGAATTGATGATTCAGGGTCCAAAAGTTTCATATGCAAATCCCGAACTCTTCAAGTACTTCATCAGGGTACTCTGCAATGCCAACACCTCAGAAGGATTCCTGCCATACAGAGACGTGTCCATCCCGGAAGTGTATTTGCCAGTTGGAAAGCTTGGCCCACCTAATAAGGCTCAACACCCAAATAACCGAACAATATTAGCCTTTTTTGCCGGTGGAGCCCATGGTAAGATTCGAAAAACGTTGCTTAAGCGTTGGAAGGACAAGGACACAACAGTCCAAGTTCATGAATACCTTCCAAAGGGCCAAGACTATACAAAATTGATGGGCCAGAGCAAGTTCTGCTTGTGCCCCAGTGGATATGAAGTGGCAAGTCCTAGGGTGGTGGAAGCAATTTATGCGGGGTGTGTCCCAGTGATAATTTGTGACAGTTACTCTTTGCCCTTCAGTGATGTGCTGAACTGGAGTAAATTCTCCATGGAAATTGCATTTGGCAGAATACCGGAAATTAAGACTATTTTACAGAATGTTTCAAGAGATAAGTATAGGGAGTTGTATTTGAACGTGAGGAGGGTTCGAAGGCATTTTGTGATAAATAGGCCTGCAAAGCCATTTGATTTGATGCATATGATACTTCACTCAATCTGGCTCAGAAGGCTAAATTTCCGGCTAGTAGCCTCACAATAAGAGGATTCTGCACAATCTTCTTTTTATGTTTCCATTGCTAATGTGAAAAATGGCATGCTTTCAATTTTGAGCTATGTCAGGAGTTAGACGGTATCATTTTTTAAGGAATGTTAATAAAATCACCAAATTCGTGTATTCATCATAAGTACCACAACAATCTTGGTAGAGATTAAACTTAATTATAACACCTATTATTTGAGCCACGTGCCAAGTAGTTGTGTGTTTAGTTTTCCCTTTTCTACTGCACCACTGGCTCTCCAAATATTAACCCCTCAATTTTTTTAACAATATCCATTTAATATTCAAGAAAAGTTTGCTCTTATATATAACATAATACATCAATTTTCTGGATTACCGCTTTCTGTTACTTTCATTATATTCTTTTTATGTAATATTTAATGTATTGAGTTAGAAACAATATAAAATATCACTTTTCATTTTAAGAATATCTAAAAATTTTCTCAAGATTCAATACAGGCTTGACAGGTATAAAGGTCTCCCCAGATATGACTCAATCTGGCCCAAACCAAACCTTTAGCTATGGTATGAGTAATTGGCACATCAAGTATTATGACGTTTATTAATATTTTTAATTTTTATATAAATTTAATTATGATGTAATGTTAATATAAAGAAGTTTTATATAGAAATTTAATTATATATTATTATATCAGTAATAATATTTAATTTAATCATTCATTATTTTAAAAATTTTATAAATATAAATATTATATAATTAAATAATAATATAATTTTTTTATTAATCTCTTTTTATATATGGTAACGTAATATATGACGTATCATAATATATATATATATATATATATATATATATACACAATAATGGATCCATTTATTTTAAAAATAAATTTTATACACTTTCTTTGATGAATAAATTTTGACAATTATTTCATTGAATAATATCTTATAGACATTTAATTTCGTTAATTCATTGAGATTAATTTTGATATACTGTCAATGTAAAAGAATTTTATATCATTATCTAATTATATATTTCTATTTATAAGATTTTTAAGATTATAAATAATTAAATCAAATACTTTAATTAATGTATCAATACATGATTAAATAAAAGAATAGTCCTAAAAGAAATTTGTGATACAATGAAAAAAAAAAAATCAAAGATGGTATAAACACCACACGATTCTTTGATCTTTTTCAATAATTTTTCTTTTTCGGTTGCATATTGAAATATCCTACCTTTTATTTTTTTGGTAAAGAATTCCAACTTACTCGTCAAAAAAAAAACCAATTTATTCATGGTTGTATTTGTACTTTTGAAAAATGAATAAATTTTTCTATATTTTTATTAAAAGAAAAAATACATCTTCTGAATTTTTGTCCTTTCATGACTACGAATTTTAAAATGTTTTCTATTAATTTATAAACTTTAACTAATAAATCAATTGATTCTCCTACGTAGTAGTTATTGATTCCGGTGGTGGCGAATTACGATGATAGATGTACTTTAACTATATTGTGACAACATATTATTTATCTATTAATTTAGTTTTTACTAAAATGGTATGAGATTAGTATTACTTAATAGTGTATTTAAAAAAAATTAAAGGCTTTTTATCTATTAATCTTACTATTTAAAAATTCTTAAAATCTGAATTTAATAAATTAATTAACTAATTAATAATCTAATTTTAATATGAAATAGATGTGTAAAATGTCTTAATTATGTAATATCACCATCAGTTAGTTAACAAATTTAACACAGAAACAATCTATTGAGTTAACAATTAAACCTTACAAATTAATTGAAATACTTTAAAATTCTTAGTGGTAATTTACAAAAGGATAACAGTTTAAGAATGCTTCATATTGATTTTTTTTTTTTTATAAATAATAATTTAAGAGAAGAGAAGTCATCTTTTTTTCAAAGTTTGAGTTATTATGAAAAGTGAGTAACAAAATGGTAAGCCAAGTTTTGGTCTGTATTTGAAATCATAAAGCTTTTGGAAACTGACTTATTTGTAAATTTATGAAAATGAAAAAAATAAATTTTGATATCCTTAACGTTTAAGCTGCGTACTTTTATAAAAATACATTAAAATGTGTGGTTGTATTTAAGTGAATTTTTATTTCATTTCAACTTTAAGAATATAATTGATAACATGGCCTTTTCTAGTTTAGCCATTTTATATTTTTTCCAAATAAAGACAATAAAGTAAAATTATCTAAGTAAATGAATCTAGTTTTTTTCCATGCATTTCAAACACACAAAATTAACTTGAAAATAATTGTAAAAATTATTTTGAAAGTAAATAATTAAAACAATTCCTATTCTAATAATTGAATTTAAACAAAATTAAAATTTTTAAACTATTTTAGTGTGAGACTAATCTTATAAACCCGATTGCGACTGATTATTTTCCCCAACTCTTACGGTCACCTTTAACTAGAGGAAGGAGATAGATACAACATCGGTTTGGTCATGCTATGTCTACCTTCAAATAAGTTTAACCCAAAATCTACCCTAATGAGACTTCTTTCTGCTTTTACTTTATATATTTTGTATCCTCCCAATTGGTAAGTTATGAATCCCCATTGACAACTGTTGTTTTCCCCGAATAATCACTGAACATGCATTAACATCAAAATATCCAAAACTGACTTTGCTCCATTTACCACCCAAAACTTTCCACTCTGCCAACATTTTATGTTGGTACATCTTAAATTTTCGATCAAATCAACTATTATAAGCGTGTATAAGAGGCGTGATTGGTCTTCATAGTTAATCAGTGCTTCCTCTCTATCCCGTTCAAAAAACGTTTCATCAATTCTTGACCAACTATTCCAAACCAACCGCTAGAAATGAGTGCGTCTTCTCTAAGCCTATAGGATTTGGTCAACTTCACAAACATTTTTACACAATCATCCTCATGCTATGTCCACCTTCCCATCCCTTCATTTGTAACATAGCTTAGTTAGCTAGGTGATGGAAACAGAGTGTGTGAGAAAGAGAATTTCACCAAACTGAGAAACTGACACAATAGCCATGGCAGCAACCTTGATAACGAATTCATGGCTTGTATTCTCCGTAACGTTGATATTCCTTCTCTTCCTCGCCTTCTATACATATAATCGAAACGACATGGCTCTCCTTTTGCCTACCATGATCAACTTTCTTCCATTACAAGATGATCTCAAAACTCTTGATTCCACGGCAGCTCCTAATGCCGTGCAACAACATATTCCACCATTGATGGCTACCTTGTCCCCTAGTGCTGCTACTGCTACCATCGCAATAACAAAACCCAGTGACAAAGTCGCTAACCACGTTGAAGTGTGTCTTTTTCTTCTCTCTTTCTCTCTCCCTCTCGCCCTCGCTTTCTCTCTCTCTCTCTTTTGTTTCATATTATTTGTAGTGTGTTAGTTTTAACTTAAAAAATTTATAAAATTAAAATTTTGTATATAATTGAAAAACTTAAAAATAATTTTTTTAAAAAATTATTCTTTTAAGCTTCTATTAAAAAATTGAAAGTAAATTTTTTTATTATTCTACTTATTTTTAAAAATTTATTTAAATATATCAGAAGTGATTTTTTGAGTGAAAAAAATTATTTTTTATCAAAAAATTCTTAAAACAAACGCACCCTAAAAATATGACTATTAGCGATTTTTTCAATTTTTAATAAAAATCTTTCTTTTTCCTTTTTTTTTTCTTTTTGTTCTCTCTCTCTCTCGAATTAATATTGAAAGTTTGGTGTCTATTATATATTATAGTCAATGTTGGATTTTTTATTTTATTTTTTTATAAATCAATCTAACTGTGTTATTGCCGAATTGTGTTTCCTTTGTTTAAATTGTGGGTTGTCTTTGTATATGTAATATATGTAGCGCCAGAAGAGGAGTAGTTTAGTGAGGGTTGAAGAAGACTTGGCTGAAGCAAGAGCGGCTATTGGCACAGCGATACGAAAGCGGAACTTCACATCAGAGAAGGACGAGACTTTTGTCCCCAGAGGAAGCGTTTACAGAAACGCTTATGCTTTTCATCAGTTAAGTACCTATTGCTATGACAAATTTTGCTATCTACATGTCATTTAATTATATTTACATTTTGTTGCGTCAATTGTCATATAGCAATCAACTTATGTTCATCACCGCGTGCATAATGTTCGTATGACACGCTAAATTATACAATAGAAATCTGTTAGTATTTTCGATAACTACATAACATGATCAATAATTATTTACATACTAGTGTGGTATTAAAAAAGTGATGTGTAACTTCCATTCTCATTACTTTTACAATTCATTAGATTGGATTAGATTGCCCTTTGCCAATTGTATATATATGCTGTGGTTGTTTTTGACGTATTTCATATTTCTGATATATGTCTCATATTTAGCTACGCGATTGCGTACCAGGATTCAAAGATTGAGTTCTTTATATACATTACGCATCTATATCTTTGTTAATAGTAAAGGGATTGACCTTTTAATCATGATTTTGTAAATGTTACAATTATAACAGTATTTGTTGTTGTTGTTGTTGTTATTGTTATTAAATTATTTAAATAAGTATAAAAAATAGAATAATAAGTACATCTTATTATTATTTGAAAAATATTAAAATAAATATGATCGAATAACACATTATTATTATCCATTCATAATGTATTATTCTATCATAAAATAGTAGCTAGTCATTTAATTAAAAAATTTAGTAATACGTAAAATCATTTAAAATTTTAAGTGTTTTTAATCTCCCATTTTAATTATTTTCAAAATCCTTAGCTTTAATTGAACTATATAATCACAATTATAACTGTAATTTTTTTCGAAGTAACTAAGAGTGAATGAGTGGTAAGAAACTTAAGTAACATGTATGAAGTTACATGTTCGAACCTTAATGCTACTAATGTGTCAAAAAATATTTATTTTTATTTATCTTCTTTTTATCTTAAATAAATATAAAAATGGGAAAAGGACAAATTGACAAGCATAGCAACTGTCACCATTTGCTAATAAAAGTTAAAGATTTTAAAAGAATCAATACTCTGCTGGTTTAACACATTGATATATTTTTTTAATGTGAGATTTATTTATTTTATGATGTCTCATTTAAAAATTTTAGTTTAATAAAGATTTTATTTTTTAAAAATATGACCACTTAACAATAAATTCAATAAACATATTTTGTCTATGAACATTGTACAAGTGAAAGGACATCTGATATTATTCATTTTCATTCCATTCCATTCCTCTTCTCCCTTCCCTTCGAGTCCCTATGGAATATGCCTAGTGCTACATGGAGTTCTCCTGAACAAAAAGAAAAAATAGTTTATTCTTTTTATAATAATAAAATGTGATCATTTACAACTGTCAGATTTAATACTAAATTAGTGTGAGGTTTACCGATAAAAATTAAGTGTGGTAATAAGTTATTATACTCCTAAAAAAATTAAGATTCAAATTTTAAATAAGATAATTATTAAGACATCTTAAAGAGAAAAAAAAGCTTAAAAGTAAAACTAAATAGTGATTGAGAATATATATTTCTTCCCATACGTATGCCGATTTTTACTTCTTTTTTTATTTGGTCGAGAAACAATCTTTACTTCAATCATGCAGATTTGTGGTCAATATTTTTGTTTTCTCTTGCCATTTTACCTTTTCGTCAATGATGGTTTAATTGGTAATTGAGCTTTCTCTTTTTTCTCTCTTTCTATCCTCGTCATAAAAAATTGCAACTTTTTTTCCCTTGAAATTCCATTACCCAATTAACATTTGAAAATGCAAGTCCTAAAGTCTAGCTCTACGTTTTTGTGTGTGCGTGTCTCTCTCTCTTCTTTTTTTTGGTCCAAAAGCACTAAATATATTGATGATCAAATCCAATATATAAGTGGAAGATTATAATAAATCCAATAATATGAAGTCCACAATTAAGAAATAGGTACTAAAGCCCAATATAACTTACTAGTTACAAGTCTGAGATGCTACCTATGTCAACAGGGTCATAATACATTGAAATAAGAAGAATAACTCTTATCTAATTTCATACAATCCAATTTACAAATAAAGATGCACACAAGCAATCTTGCTTTGCACGAACTCTTTGAATTTCTCTTGTGTCTAATATTCCATTTTGTACTCAAATTCTATCATCTTCAACCAGCAACAAACTTCGTTTTTTTTTTCTTCCTTTAGCCTTGACAAACAAATTCTTTTTTATTATAGCATCTTAGAGTATAACTAAAAGCCAAAGTCAAAGGTTAAATGCCTTAGCCAATGTGCCGTCACTATAGGAATAGAAAACACCCAACCAACAGCCATGAGCAAGCATATCTATCATCGGACATAAGCACAAGCCTCCAATCCAACTAAATGTAATAGCTACCATGAGAACAAGATTCATTTATAGTTTAGACATTACTACGATCAAGAAAATTTTGTCAATGGAATATCAACAAACTATTATGCAATGAAAAAGATAGGGATAACAAGGGGGAAAAAAGTGATAAAGGAAGAGGGTCGTCGAAAATCATCAAGAAAGAGCTGAGCCACCTCCATAGAACCTAGCGCCACTTCTAGACGGGCTAGAGAGAGAGCGACAGGGAGTGGTGCTGAACGAGTAATAAGAATGGAGGTGGAAGGGTGTGCTGCAGCGCTAGGGTTTTCTTTTATTGTTTTTTTATTTTTTGGGTCAACTTTATCATATTTAATTGAATGAAGAATAAATAAGTTAACGTGTCTCTCTCTTTTGATCACAAAAGGCAGAAGTAGTGCTTTTATGTGATTTTTTTCTTTAAAAAAACTTCTTGATGGGCCATAGCCCATAAGTGATTACCATTGTTTTGGTGAACAATTGTAGAATTTTCTGAAAATTTTCAGGAGCCACATAGAGATGTTGAAGAGATTCAAAGTGTGGACTTACAAAGAAGGTGAACCACCCTTAATCCATAATGGGCCCTTGAAGGACATTTATGGCATTGAAGGACACTTCATGTCTGAAATAGAGAATGGAGTGAGCCCATTCTCGGCCCGCCATCCAGAGGAGGCCCATGTCTTCATGCTACCCATAAGCGTGACATGCATCGTGCGGTACCTGTACAATCCTCTCACCACATACGCTCGTGATGAACTCATGAGGGTCGTCATTGACTATACTGGCGTCATAGCCCGCAGGCACCCGTACTGGAATAGGACCAAAGGAGCAGACCATTTCCTAGCCTCTTGTCATGACTGGGTACTATTACCACCGTAGACCTTAAGTATATTCTTATGGAAAATGTAACATATATTTTAGATATCACTTTTAACATATGGGAATTGGTATATGTTAAAAATTGAAAATTTCAGTTATGCCTTTAGTGAATATACAGTAAATATAGTAAAGTAAGTGATAATAGATAAAAAATATTTTTACCGGATTCACCAATATTAATTAATACATGATTTATTATAATTTTTTTATAGACAAATTTACTAGTAATATAACTGAAATTCTTTTTTATTTATACATAATTCCTCTATATGTCAAAATGGTTGACCACAAAAGTTATGTTCAAATATTTGTATACTTATATATAAGGATAATGCATGCTGTGCAGTAGCATTCAAATGATGCATATATAGTGTGGGCATGTAAATTATTTTTATGCACCAATTGCACCAAGAAATGGTTATCAAAATCATTGCTCTTGCGTGCAAAAAATAACAATTACACACCTGGCATGCATGTTATTGATTTCCTCTTATATTTAATCATAAAATTATAATGATACAAAAGGTAAGCATATATGTGTTTGATTTTGTTGCAGGCACCAGATATCTCAAGAGAGGAGTCAGGCAAAGAGCTTTTCAAGAACTTAATAAGAGTGCTATGCAATGCCAACACATCCGAAGGGTTCGAGCCAGACAAGGATGTCTCGTTGCCCGAAATGAAAGTGCGATATGAGCTAAGCTCACCAATCCCTGGCCATGACCCCCATAATCGTTCTATACTTGCTTTTTTCGCTGGAGGGGCTCATGGAAGCATTAGGGAGACACTGCTACAGCACTGGAAGGACAAAGATAAAGAGGTCCAAGTTCATGAGTACCTTCCTCACGGCCTTGACTATCACGGCCTCATGGCACAAAGCAAGTTTTGCTTGTGTCCAAGTGGCTATGAAGTGGCAAGTCCTAGACTTGTGGAGTCCATCAACGCAGGGTGTGTCCCCGTGATTGTTTCTGATTACTATGAACTTCCCTTCAGTGATGTTCTTGATTGGACCAAATTTTCGTTGCATGTTCCATCAGAGAGGATACCTGAGATCAAGACAATATTGAAAAGTGTGCCGTATGCTAAGTACTTGAAACTGCAGAAGAGGGTGATGAAAGTGCAGAGACATTTTGAGCTGAATCGACCGGCTAAGCCGTTTGATGTGTTGCATATGATTCTTCATTCGATATGGCTTAGAAGGCTCAATGTCAGGCTAGCATACTGATATTTTTGATGATTTTATCAGACACCAATATGTGCAGAAATTTAATGAAATGAATTGTGTAAACTAGATTAATTGGCCTCGGAGCAAGCTTAACTCGAGCTAGACAATTTAGAGCTGTCAATTTTTAAAATCTATTGCATTCTTTTTCCAGTTCAACATTTGAACACATTGTGGCCAACAGATCACGATTGCCTGTCGTCTTTAAAAGACGGCACACACTCTCAACCATTTTAAATGTGGTATTTTATAAAATGTTATAAAATAACTCACAAATTAAATATGAGTTGTTAGATATTTAACTGCAACTTATGCAGTTACTTTTTAAGCTGCAAAGATCCAATTCCGTGGCCAGCATGCATGGTGCACTACCTCCATGGGCCTTTTGTCACTTATGCGGTGATCAATTAATACCACAACATAATGAGAAATTGTTTGTTGACCAAGAAAAATAAATAAATGAGAAATTGTTGTTATTTATTATGAATACTAATAACTTACCCTTTAGGCTAATATATAATTCTTAATATACAAGTTCGGCAAGGGATAAGTGTTTAATGGATACGGATTGTAATGATAATATATAGTTTAATTATAATTATTGTGTATAAGTAGTGTAACAATAGCCTTATAGTATCATAGTTGAAACTTGAAAGTAAATAGAGAAATTAAAGTCTTTCTCTCTGACTGGAAGAGAAGCTTCCATACTGAATGCGCTACTAAACTATTATGGTAGTAAAAGTTTTAGACTTAACCCTGTATTTTCAAAATCTAATGCATTATTTTCCCTTTTTTTTTTCCTCCAGATTTTACCAATTCAGCATTAAACATTGGGCCTTATAGTCAATTCTTAATTGTTTGGTCACTTATATTGAAAAAGACAAATTTATTGATATTCAAAAAGAGTTTATTGTTTAATATTTAATTGTGATATATTATCAATATAAATTTTTTTATATAATCATCTAGTTATGTATAATTATGTCATTGAAATTATTTGATTATTATAATAATTATCTTAAAAATCATATGAAAATAATATACAGTTAATTGACAATATAAAATAATTATATAAGATATTTTTTAATTCAATTGATAATGATTAATTTCATTTTTTTATATATTTCATTATACTTTTTAATGGATATACGTTTTATAATTATACACGAAAATTTTGTTTATTTAAATAATTTAACATTTATTTTTCTCAAGTAAAATTTTACATTTGAGTTTCATGAATATAAAAATTAATATTAAAAAGACTTTATTCCATAATAATAGGCCGGCCTAGAGTTAAAGGTCAATAGTCTTCCGATATTAGTTTTTTTTGTCAAAGAAAAAAAAGGGTTTTATAATTGTGTATGCCCCCAAGTGCATTATTATTCACTAGGGGGTGACTTGGACGCCTGTCCTTATGTTTATTGTGCATGGAAGTTAGCACTAATTATATTTAGTTAATAGAATCCAATTAGACTGTCGCCCAGAGATGTCAATATATATTTCATTATTTGTAGAATAACAAAAGGTCTAATTAAACTCTAACTTAAAAGAAGGGGTAGAACTTAGCGTGTTGCGTCCGTGTGCGGTAATTAGTTAATGTGAGCGACTACTACACTAATCTACTACTTTAGAGGTTTCTTGAAAAGATCATAAAAGTCTTTAAAAATCTTGTGTGCCATATTGCATTAATCCAACAAAAATTGTTATGTTGATCCCAAAAAAAAAATATTATATACAATTAAACTTAAATATGATTTCAACTGTTAAAAATATCTTTTTAGCTGAGTAATTTTCAGAACCACAGTTTATTATAGCATGAAAAATTATTATTTGATATATACTGAAAACATTTTTAAATATAACTGTATTTTCAACGTGGCTACACAATCGTACGCATACTGAATAGTAACTTCAATGTTAATAATAAATTGAGCTTATTTAAACACTACTTCTCGTAGCATATTAGAGTTTCTCAAATAGGAAAAAAAAAAAAAAGACTAACACACACACAGGCAATAAAAAAATTTACTAAAGAAATTATAGTTTGGATATTGAATACTTAAACATATATATTATAGAATTAACAATTAGTTTGGTCCTATATTTGTTACATTGAAAAGTTTTAAAACGGGTTTCACTATTAATTTGAAGGAAAAAAAAGTATTTTATTTTCTTAAATTATAGATTATATATACTTTATCCTAATATTTTAAAATAGTGCAAATTGTTTCTTAAACATTGATGAATATGTAAATCGACCATTTTATTAACTTTTCCAACTATTGTTAATAGAAATATATAATGCATATTTAAAATATTTAGGATATTAAGTTACATATTATTTTTTAATTTAGGAATTAGAGTGGACATAACTCAAAGTTTAAAGGGTGCAGTGTACTTATTTTCCATTAATAATAGATGAAAAATTTAATAAAAAGATTAAAGTGTATATTTAGAAAAATTTAGAAAGTCAATTTTCACATTTTTAAAATATTAGGGAAAAGTGCATATGAACTATTAATTTAGGGGACAAAATATTTTTTCCTTAATTTAAATTTCAATTTGTATATTTTGGTGTTCTTCTTGCAATTTATATGTTTTGTTGAACGTTAATTCAACAATGTTACGAACGTATTATTTTAATAAGTTTGATTATTTACTATTTAAATGAATTAATTGCTAGTTAAGTAGAGTGCTCGTTATTTAAACAGGCTGAGTCATCTCTAGCCTCCGGGAAAGAAAATTTTGTATTTGTATTTAGGAAAATCTGACATAAAAATTAAAAGATAATAAGATGAGAAAACCAGTTGAATTGGATTGGTTAACTCTTTCATCCGCCGAACACCCCTAAACTAAATTGTCCTGTGGGAACATTTTGAATCTTGTAGATGTTATTTTCTAAAGTTTTTCTCATCCACTGCGTTAGTCAAGTCTTGGCATGACTCTTTCCCCGCTTCCGGAATCTGGACCCTTCAGCTTTGTTGTTTAATTGTCTACTAGTGACTCATGACATATTGAAAGAACTCAGAAAACGATATGCTGGAATACCTCAAGTATAAGTAATAACCCACCATAGTATTGATCACCACTACACCTCAAACACAAATCAAATTTAAACTAAGGTTTAAACTAGTTTAATTTGAAGCATGGGGCCTTGGTTAACACTATTAGGTACTTTGGGACTATTGATGGTTCTTATAGTGAGTGATGAGACTTTTGCATGCATGGAGGCAGAGAGGATTGCGCTTTTGAAACTAAAAGATGCCTTCAATACCCCTAGCGGGACTACCCTACCTTCTTGGAATAGCCAGCAGAGTGACTGCTGTGGTTGGGAGAGGCTCATATGTGACAATACCACAAACTCAGGGCGAGTAACCCAACTTCTTCTCAATAACATTAGAGATTCTGAACTCACAAATGCATATTGGTCCTTAAATGCCTCCTATTTTCTTCCCTTCGTGGAACTTCAAGTGTTGGACTTGTCTTGGAACTATTTGACAGGTGCCAAGTTCACTCTTTTTCTGTGTCTATTTATTATGCTTTATTTTTTCATGATCCTTGGTTTTTTATATATAGTAGTGCACCACAAAAATTTTTTAGGTGATCTTAAAGTAAGAAACAACTTTTAATCTAATTTATTTCGTGTATAATATTTTAGCTTTGTGAATTATTATTGTCTCCAATTATAGTTATATTTTAATACAATTGCTTAAGTATTAAATCTTGAATGGTTCAGAACAAAATTATATTCTTGCTTTCAGAATATCTAAGAAGATTGTGTGCCACTTGTATATACTTTCATGTGCAAGCTTAAATATTAATATTTTAAAGTTTGAATTTCATCGGTTCATACATGCATATCAAATGAAAATGGGAGGAAAAAAAAGCTTAAATTGGTTAGACCTATATACACATCAGATGATTTGTCCAACCATCTTTTAACTTTTATTGTCTCTGGAGCAGGTGTAAACGGTGTTATCAGATCAAATAGCTTGCAAGTTTTAAGATTAAAGGGGAACATGTTGACACAAGTCCCATCCTTTGGTGCACTACCAGCACTTCAAGTATTAGATCTATCTTTCACAGGTCTGAATTTTCATTTTCTGCAAGGTACGTTATCTGCTTATATACTTAGAGCAAGATTCCATTTCTTATCACTATTGAATTTGAAATGAAATTCTTTATTTAATATGTCATAAACTTTAAATTACTTGGTTTTCTTTGAAAAAAATCTGTATTCAATATGTTATACAGCCATAATAATTATGGGTGGGCGTGGATTGGATGGGTTTATGAGGCTTTCTCAACCCAATCCACTCATCTAAACAGTGGGTCGATTGGGGTTAAGTTTGAGTAAATTCTTCATTTCAACCTGACTCAACCTAACCCAACCCACTCATAATCACGCTTGGGTCGGGTCGAGTTAAACTCATGAGTTCGATATACACTTAAAAAAGATTATCTATTAAAATACATCAAAATATATAATCAAATGTAATAAATATAAACATATATAACATAAATATCAAATTTTTTAATAAGTATAGCAATCTCAATATAAATAAATTTAAAAAAATAGTTATAAGTCTTAGAAGCTTTCAAATAAATATATCGAAGTTCTAGTTGTTTTCAAAAAAAATATATATATAAGCCCTAAAAATATGACAAACTATATGAATCTATTGAAATCAATGATCACATATAACATATTGATTGACATACTTATTAAGTTCATTATCAATCTTTTTAAGATATTCAGTATCATCCAAATAATTTACTATATTTCATTGCAATAGTCCATCAAATACTTTATCAACTTCTCATAGGTGAGTTGGATTGGGTTGTGTAAGTAAGAAATTTTCAAATTCCTGACCCAACCCATATCTTATGAATTATAAAATTTTCAACCTGACCCAATTCGTTGACCCAACTCAACCCATATTTTGTGTGTTAGGTTGGGTTAAAACCTATAAGTTGATGAGTTGACCCAATCCGATACCCACTTTAGTAATAATTGATTGATTTTATTTTATTTTATGTTTTTGCATTGTTACTATGTAGAAACTGGTTCAAATTTAGTCGAATTTGAATGAAATTAATTTTAAATTAAATTAAACAAAATAAATTCCCCTTTTATAATGAATTCAATTTCACCGTACTATCTTCTTGTGAATCTTTTGGACATAGACTCACAGAAATTTCATTTTTTCCTGATTAAAGAACTTTCTGCTTTGAGCAAATTGGAGGTCCTAGATCTTGGGAATAATTTACTGTCTGGTAGCCTACCAGAATCAATTGGAAACATTACCTCTCTGCAAGCTCTCTCTTTTTCTATGAACAATTTTGTTGGCTCTTTACCAGCTGAAGGTGAGTTAATTCACATAGGTAACTTTTCGGATCTCTTATTATGAAATAGGCAAATGCTAACTCTTAATGCATATTCATCACAAATTGCTATATGCAGGAGGCTTATGTAAGCTAAAGAATCTTCAACACTTGGATCTTAGCCACAACCAAGTTGTGGGACAACTTCCACTCTGTTTCAGCAACCTAACCTCCCTTCGAGTATTTGATGTTGCACAAAATAAGTTTCAAGGAGTTTTCCTTTCCTTGCTCATATCTAGTCTCAAATCACTAGCATATGTTTCTCTTTCTAATAACTATTTTCAAGGCTCATTTAAGTTTAGTTCGCTTGCCAATCACTCCAACCTTGAAGTCTTTGATCTACTGAGCTATAATTCTCAATTGAAGGTTGAAACTGAGAATCCACCTTTCATTCCTTCATTTCAATTAAAGGTCTTGCGTTTATCAAATTGCACTCTCAATGAACTCACCAAGGCCATTCCTAGCTTTCTTTTATACCAAAATGACTTGAGAGTAATCGATCTCAGCTACAACAGCATCATAGGAAGGTACCCACACTGGCTACCGATAAACAACACAAGATTGGAATATCTTGGTCTTGGTAACAACTTCTTGACTGGACCCCTTGAGCTCAATTGTACCTCAAGATATCCAGATATGGATACATTGGATGTCTCACACAATCCTACTAGAAGTGAAATTCCTCCTAGTATTGGCACTGTCTTTCCAAATTTAATAGTCTTGAACATGTCCAAATCTGAATTGCAAGGTGTCATTCCAGCTTCAATGGGAGATATGGGCGGGCTCATGATAGTAGACTTGTCATCAAACAATTTGTTTGGCCAATTGCCAGGGGAGTTGGTTATGGGTGGCAAGTCATTGGAGTTTCTGAAGTTATCTAGCAATAACTTGTTTGGCCCTATACTGTCTACAAAAGCCAACTTGGGCGCTCTACGCGTTCTGCGCCTGGACAACAATCACTTCACTGGAGAGATCTCAGATGTGTTCATCAATAGTTCTCTATTGAGAGTATTAGACATGAGCAACAATCATCTGAATGGGGAGTTGCCTGGTTGGATTGGAAATTTTCAGCAATTAAGTTCTCTAGTCTTGTCCCGGAATAATTTGCATGGTGCTATACCTCCAGAGCTTTGCAAATTGAACAGGCTTACATATTTAGACCTGTCTAAAAACAATTTCACTGGCACTTTGCCAAGTTGTTTTGACATGCCAAGTTTGAGGTACTTACATTTGCAGGGCAATCAGTTCTCAGGACCCATGCCTTCAGCTCTGGCCAAGTCTTCCTTGTTGTTGACATTGGATTTGATGAATAACAGATTTTCAGGTGAAATTCCTGGTTGGATTGGCTCCTTTTCAAACTTGAGAGTTCTCCTTCTAAAGGGAAATAACCTTGAAGGGTCCATTCCCATTGTCATGTGTCAGCTAAGGCACATAAGCATACTAGACCTTTCTCACAATAACCTATCCGGGGAGATGCCTTCATGCTTGAATGTTGTAGCCTCAGGACTATTGGACCCATTAGACAATATCATATTTGGGGAATATTTCATCATGGTGCCCATTAAATTCACCAAGTACACATCTGACAGTCTTATTCATGTAGATGAAGGCATTGAAGTCCAAGGTGTTGTCTCAGATGAAGAACAAGAAGTGGAATTCATGTCAAAGAGCAGGTCAGAATCATACAAGGGAAACATCTTGTATTACATGTCTGGAGTAGACCTCTCATGCAACATGTTAACAGGTGCAATCCCTCCTCAAATTGGATACTTTAGTAGTATCCATACCTTAAACCTCTCAAACAACCATTTGAATGGACCTATCCCAGAAACATTTTCCAACCTCAAGGAAGTGGAAAGCTTGGATCTTTCACACAACAGACTAAGTGGCCATATTCCTTCTCGGTTGGTAGAACTATACAGCTTGTCAATATTCTCTGTGGCTTACAATAATAGTCTATCTGGAATGACCCCGGAGTGCAAATACCAATTTGCAACTTTTGGAGAGAGCAGCTATGAAGGGAACCCTCTTCTTTGTGGGCCTCCGTTGGAGCATAGTTGTACTAACCCTGCCGGAGAACCGGTAATGCCTTCAGATGCAGAAGAAAGTGACTTCAAAGGCACCTTTCTGTGGAGTTTTGTAGCAGCTTTTGTTGTTGCATTTTTAAGTGTCATAGCCGTTTTCTACTTCAACCCATACTTTGTCTCAAGAACCTTTACACGCATGTTTTTCATATTATATAGCATAAGACGATCATAATGAACGCCGGCAACAAGAGTATGTATTGCTGGAGCTCCTAAGAATAATTTCTCAAATGTAAGTGTGTTTTTAAGTAGCAGTCTTTTTTTTTTTTTTTTCTTTGGGGTTAATCTTCTTTCTTTTGGTGTTTTTTTGGGGGGGAGGTAATTCTACTATGCTTCTTTCATTTGAAAATCCAAAAAGTAATTGGCTGAGTTTATTTTGCGCTTAGTTTATTTTTTCTTTGGTATGAAATTATTAAATTGACCTGATTAAGAGAGTACAAAATAAAGGCAAGAATTTAAGAACTCGCTCAAAAAATAAAAGGTAGAAGGACTAATAAATTTGATTATGCATCACCTTTTGAGAATTTATGGATCTTACCAAAAATGAAAATCATCGAATGAATCAAGGCATGCTAAGTATATTAAGTACAAACGCAAAGATAAAGGATTAACATATAATATACTACTCGCCAAAAATATATAATACGCTAATTTAGTCCAGCAAGTTACTAGATTTATATATAATTTTTAAACACATAAGGATACTATAAGTTATAATATAATTAGTGATATGTAAATATTATTATGGACTCAATTCTTTCTTTTATTCTTATCTTTTTTTTTCTTCATGATATCTCATGTTATTAAGTTCAAATAACAATAGAATAAATAATAACAGACAGAATAACACTCAAAACTCCAGATAAAAGAATAACAGTCATAAGTGCTTAATGGCCTACTAAATACTAAGTTGTTATAGTATCTAGTATAAGTTTTAGAATTAAGTGTCCAAAAGGAAAGTTATTCCCCTATATTTTTAAAATCTAATGCATTCCTTTTTTTTTTTTGTTGTCAAAGATCTGATGCATTTTTTTCCATTTTTTTCCAATTTAGAATTGAACATTGGGCCTTATAATTAATTGTTTTTGAAAAGATAAATTTATCGGTATAAAAAAAGAGTTTATAATTTAGAATTTAATCTTAATACATTATTAATTTTAAACAATTATTCAATTACGTATACATTATTAAATTTTTTTCATTTTTGTGATAATTACATTAAAAATCATATAAAGATAATACATGTTTGATTGTCAGTATCAAATGATTATAAAAGACACTTTTTAATTCAATTGATAATAAATAATTATTATTTATATTTCTTATTATATTTTTAGAGTTTAATTGGCATGAAAATAGAGAAAAATAAGAAATCATGGTGAGTCCCTCATTATAATAAATAATTATTTGTATGAGTTAGTACTTTTTACTATTTCTATTTAGTGCATTTAAATTAAATTCATATTTTTAATGGAAATAAGTTTTGTAATTATACGTGCCACAAGACCCTAGTGCATAATTAAGGTGTGAGTTGAGTCTCCGACGGAGGATACATGTGAAAAAAGAAAGGTGTGACTTGAACGCTGTCCTCATGTTCGTCGTGCATGGAAGTGTTTGAAGAGCCAGGGGAGAGACCGTCTGTTGCCAAGAAATGTCAACATTTCTAGAACAGGAAAAGGTCTAACGTCAAACAACGGGGTAGAACTCGGGGGTGTTACGTCTGTGCGTGGTAATTAACATGAGCGACTACTTAAGAAATTTCTTGAAAAGATCAGCATTCAGTGCATGTCTTGTGAAAATAAGATGAGAAGACCAGTTGAAATGAATTGGTTAACTCTTTCATCTGCCAAATACCCCCCCCCCCCCCAAAAAAAAATTAAATTGTCTTGTGAGAACATTGAATCATGTAGACGTTAAGACTTGGCATGACTCTTTACTTAAGCCTTGTTCTTTACCAATGACTCAAAAACAAATTAGAAGAATTCAGAAAACGATGTTGCAATACCATTAATATTAGCGCTCAATGAGCATGACTGCTGTACGAGATTTTAAGAGCATTTAAGTCGCGTCCCATGATACAGTTAGGTAGTGGGTTATTGTGGACTTTGTACGGTCATAGATTTGATTTGATTTACCCCTCCTTGTACTTTCGAGTAGTGTTACTTGTTCTTATTGTTGTAACTTATTCCCAGGGACTTACAAAAGGTGTCTTTTAATTATTAGTTGAAAGGAAATTCTATTTTTGTCCCAACCACTGATTAAAAAGCACTTAGTAAATATCTTGGAATGAGATAGAAAACAAATAACATTTTTGTATACTTTTTTACCATTGGATAGAGTTAAAACAAATCAATGGTCGGTGTGTTCCACTACTAATTTGATAAGCAGGTAAAAAGAAAAAAGTGTACTAATACAAAATAACTCAGTCACAATTTTTGTTAATATATTTCCAAATCAATCTACCACTTTGTCTTCTCTTTCTCAAAATTTAGCTACCGTATCTAAGACGTAAATTGCCAACGATGCTGCAGGGAACTTTTGGACTTGTCAAGAGGAAAGTTTCTTGATACTGTTTCTGCTTTCATTGGTGCAAACCAGAATTGATGCCATCGCTTCTGAGAGCAGTTAAAGAAGCACCCATTGAGAAAGCCTCATCCTTGTGATTTCGTTTCGTGTGTGATTTTACTACACTGCTTGCTAATTTTGTTGTCAGCTCCGGCTATATGGGCCCTCCTCTCGATTGTGCCATATTTCAGACTTGATATGATGGAATTAAATGCATGATTGAACTCCTTTGATATTTTTAGTGCAACAGACTTCTGTTCTTTGCTTCTCTGCATACTTTGTGCATTTCTGAGAATATTCTCACAGACCTCTGATATCATATGTTGTAACAGAGTATTTCTCAGAATACTGGCCTATAAATAGAGTCTCCTCCAATAGTTTCTGCATCTCACCTCATAGAGTAATATACGCAGTATTTTTTTAAATTAAGTAAAAAAAATGTCATTATTCTCAACTTAGAGAATTTGTTTGGAATTTTGTCTTTCATAAAATGAAACCTTCTTATCTTGCCCGGAATTCTTTCCTCGTCAACAGACAGTTTTCTACATTAAATATTTTAGTCTTTTTAACTCTATTTTAACTGCGTAATATTGTTTTCATTACTCTGGTTCACAGCAATGCCTCAAATACAAAAGCTAACGAAGGTTTGAAGTAGTTTTTATTTGAAGCATGGGGCTTTCATTAACATTGTTAGGGTGGACTTCGGGACTATTGATGGTTCTTATGGTGAGTGATGGGACTTTTGCATGCATGAAGTCAGAGAGGATTGCGCTTTTGGAACTGAAATCTGCTTTCAACACCCCTAACGGGACTGCCTGCCTTCTTGGGATAGTCGGAAGAGTGAGTGCTGTGGTTGGGAGAGGGTCATATGTGACAACACCACAAAGCCAAAGCGAGTAACCCAACTTCTTCTCAATAACATAAGAGATTCTGAACTCGCATATGCATATTGGTCCTTAAATGCCTCCTGTTTGCTTCCCTTCTAGGAACTTCAAGTGTTGGACCTGTCCTGGAACTATTTGACAGGTGTTAAGTTCACTCTTTTTCTGTGTCTATTTATTATACTTTATTTTTTTTATGATGCTTGGTTTTATATAGTAGTGCGCCGCTTGTATATACTTTCATATACACAAGTATTAGAGTTCGAAATTCAGATCATACAAGCATATCGAATGAAAATGGGAAAAAAATAGCCTTAACTTGGTTAGGCCTATATCATACATCAGATCATCTTATAAATTTGATATAAAACCAAATAGATTGGTCATCGATGGTTTGTCTCTCCATTTTTAAACTTTTAATGTCTCTGCAGCAGATGTATACGGTGTTATCAGATCAAACAACTTGCAAGTTTTAAGATTAAAGGGGAACATGTTAACACAAGTCCCATCCTTGGTTGCATTACCAGGACTTCAGATATTAGACCTATCTTTCACATGTCTGGCGAATTTTCATTTTCTGCGAGGTACATCATGTGCTTACACGCTTGGAGCAAGATTCTATTTCTTATCAGTGCTGAATTTGAAATGAAATTCTTTATTTAGTATGCTATAAAATTTAAATAACTTGGTTTTCTTTAAAAAATATCTGTATTTAAATGTTGTAAAGTCGTAATAATCGATTGATTTTGAGATCATTTTTTTTTTCCATTGTTGATTTGTAGAAATTGGCTCAAATTTAGTTGAATCTGAGAGGACTTAAATTAAATCAAATCAAATAAATTGCCCCTTTTTAATGATTCCAATTTCATTGTATGAATTCATAATTTCTTGTGGATCTTTTGGACATAGACTTGCAAACTTTTTTTCCTTTTTATCCCTGATTAAAGAACTTTCTGCTTTGAGCAAATTGGAGGTCCTGAATCTTGGGAATAATTTACTGACTGGAAGCTTACCAGAATCAATTGGAAACATGACCTCTCTGCAAGCTCTCTCTCTTTCTATGAACAGTTTTGTTGGCTATTTACCAGCTGAAGGTGAGTTAATTCGCATAGGTACTTTTCCAGTGCTCTTGTTATAAAATAGGCAAATGCTAACTCTTAATTCATATTCAAGAATGCTATAACATCAGAAAATTTATATATGCAAAAGGCTTATGTAAGCTGAAGAAACTTCAACACTTGGATCTTAGCCACAACCAATTTGTGGTACAACTTCTACTCTGTTTCAGCAATCTAACCTCCCTTCGTGTGTTCGATGTTGCACATAGTAAGTTTCAAGGATTTTCCCCTTCCTTGTTCATCTCTACCCTCAAATCACTAGCATATGTTTCTCTTTCTAATAACTATTTCCAAGGATCATTTATGTTTAGCTCACTTGCCAATCACTCCAGCCTTGAAGTCTTTGATCTATTGAGTTATAATTCTCAATTGAAGGTTGAAACCGAGAATCCACATTTCATTCCTTCATTTCAATTAAAGGTCTTGCGTTTATCAAATTGCACTCTCAATGAACTTGCCAAGGGGATCCCTCGCTTTCTTTTATACCAAAATGACTTGAGAGTTATCGATCTCAGCTATAACAGCATCATAGGAAGGTTCCCTCAATGGCTATTGATAAACAACGCAAGATTAGAATTTCTTGGTCTTGATAACAACTTCTTGACTGGACCCCTTGAGCACAATTGTACCTCAAGATATCCAGATATGAATAGTTTGGACGTTTCACACAATCCTATTAAAAGAGAAATCCCTCCTTGCATTGGCACTGTCTTTCCAAATTTAAGTGTCTTGAACATGTCCAAATCTGAATTGCAAGGTGTCATTTCAGCTTCAATGGGAGATATGAGCCTGCTCATGATACTAGACTTGTCATCAAATAATTTGTCTGGCCTATTGCCAGAGGAGGTGGTTATGGGTGGTAAGTCATTGGAGTTTCTGAAGTTATCTAACAATAACTTGTTTGGTCCAATACTTTCTAGTTCTACAAAAGCCAACTTAGGCGTTCTACGCATTCTGCGCCTAGACAACAATCACTTCACTGGAGAGATCTCAGATGTGTTCATGAACAGTTCCCTATTAAGAGTATTAGACATGAGCAACAATCATCTCAATGGGGAGCTGCCTGGTTGGATTAGAAGCTGTCAGCAATTAAGTTCTCTGGTATTGTCCCAGAATAATTTGCATGGTGCTATACCACCAGAACTTTGCAAATTGAACATCCTCACATATTTAGACCTGTCTAAAAACAATTTCATTGGCACTTTGCCAAGTTGTTTTGATATATCAAGTTTGAGGTACTTACATTTGCAGGGCAATCAGTTCTCAGGACCCATGCCCCCTGCCCTGGCCAAGTCTTCCTTGTTGTTAACATTGGATTTGATGAATAACAGATTTTCAGGTGAAATTCCTAGTTGGATTGGCTCTTTTTCAAACCTGAGAGTTCTCCTTCTAAAGGGAAATAACCTTGGAGGGTCCATTCCCATTGTCCTGTGTCAGCTAAGGCACATAAGCATACTAGACCTTTCTCACAATAACCTATCCGGGGAGATACCTTCATGCTTGAATGTTGTAGCCTCAGGACTATTGGACCCATTAGACAATATCATATTTGGGGAATATTTCATCATGGTACCCATTAAATTCACCAAGTACACATTTAACAGTCTTATTCATGTAGATGAAGGCATTGAAGTCCAAGGTGTTGTCTCAGATGAGGAACAAGAAGTGGAATTCATGTCAAAGAGCAGGTCAGAATCATACAAGGGAAAACATCTTGTATTACATGTCTGGAGTAGACCTCTCATGCAACATGTTAACAGGTGCAATCCCTCCTCAAATTGGATACTTTAGTAGTATCCATACCTTAAACCTCTCAAACAACCATTTGAATGGACCTATCCCAGAAACATTTTCCAACCTCAAGGAAGTGGAAAGCTTGGATCTTTCCCACAACAGACTGAGTGGCCATATTCCTTCTCGGTTGGTAGAACTATACAGCTTGTCAATATTCTCTGTGGCTTACAATAATCTATCTGGAATGGCCCCCGAGTGCAAATACCAATTTGCAACTTTTGGAGAGAGCAGCTATGAAGGGAACCCTCTTCTTTGTGGGCCTCCATTGGAGCACAGTTGTACTAACCCTGCTGGAGAACCGGTAATGCCTTCAGATGCGGAAGAAAGTGAATTCAAAGACACCTTTGTGTGGAGTTTCGCAACAACTTTTGTTGTTGCATTTTTAAGTGTCATAGCCGTTTTCTACTTCAACCCATACTTTGTCTCTAGAACCTTTACATGCATGTTTTTTATATTCTATATAAGATGATCATAATGAACGTCGGCAAGAAAGTTATGTATTGCTGGAGCTCCTAAGAATAATTTCTCAAATAAAAGTGTTATTGACTGGCGGTATCAGTTTTTTTTTTTTTTCAAAAAAAACCCTTCTTTCTTTGAGGTAAAAAGAAAAAAGCAATTCTTCTATGTTTCTTTCATCTGAAAATTCAAAAAGTAATTTCCTGAGTTTATTTTGAATATAATTTGGGGTTAAAAGTGTAGAATTTAGGCCGACGTTACCAAAAAAAAAAAAAAACTATAAGGACTAATAAATTTAATTTATGCACCACCTTTTGATAGTTTATGGCTCCTACTAAAAATGATCATTACCAAATAAATCGGTACATGCTAAATATATTTGATTTTGTATTGTTGTCCTCTGCCAAAAGTATCCTATTTGAAGCATAGTTGGATACTAAATGTGGATATATCCCTCAATTAAAATTTGAACTATAATTCATCACGTTATACGAGAGTAATCCCTCCTACTAGACTCAATTTATATTGGTATCAAGGCATACTAAATATACTAAGTATAAATTAATGCAAAGAAAAAGGATTAACATATAATATAATACTCACCAAAAATATATAATACACTAATTTAGTCCAGCGGGTTATTAGATCTGGATTGGCAAAATCAGATTCAGATAATGAATTGGTAAGGCTTTCTATTTAACTTAAACTGTTTTGGCTGGCTGTACTTTAAGACATCATTAAAAAAGAATTCAATACCCCCTTCTTGTTAGTTTGGATAGCTAAGTTGATGGGGGTTGATTTCGACATTTAATACACGGAAGGGAAGTCTAATTTGGCTGCTGATACCCTCTCTCGAAGACCTAGCATAGAATGAATGTCTTTAATGCTTGGCAATGTTGACGATATACTAGTTTCTATGAAGTCATCTCATCTTGGCCGCAAGATGTCATGCTTCATCAGTTGATCCATAATATGCAAACAAGATCGTGGATTCACTTGGTACAATGGGCGAAATTTGAAGAAAGGGTAAATTAATACCTAATGGAAGGTTCTGTGCCTACCCATAACATCAGATTTTCCAACGGCTCCATGGCTGCCATGGTAGGTCACGCAGACAAGGATGCTACAGCTGCCAAAATTAAGTCTTCATTTTTCTTGGCAGGGTATCAAAATTTAATATCAAATTAACACTTCTTTTATGTGAACATATATAATATATTTGTTTCATCTCGATACACGTATATTTGATATTTACTTACATTTACATTAGTATATAGTTTCTATACAATTAGAGTAAAACTAAACTCTGGTCCCTAAAAGATTTGAGTTTTAACATTTTAATCCTCGAAAGATCAATTACATATATTTAAATTCCTCAAAGATTTGATATTATAACACTTTAGTCCAATATTATCATTTTCCGTTAGATTGAAGTGTTATAATGTTAAATCTTTGAAGGAATCAAATGTATGCAATTAATTTTTTGAGGATTAAAGTATTATATAATATCAAATTTTTTAGGGACTCAAGTGTTATAACTAATTTTTTGAGAACTCAAGTATTAAAACACAAATCTTTTAAGGACAAAAGTATAGTTTTGCTCATACAATTATAGGTTTAGAAAATATTTTCCTCAAAAAAAAATTTCACAATTGTGTTAGAAGTTGTAACAGCTTGTTAACTCTTAGATATTGTAAACTTAATTTGAAACCTACCCTAATTCTCCTACAATCTCTCCATCTCCCTTCTCATATATAGGATGAAGTTAGCATAAATTTTATTGAGGGATTACCCCTTCTCATGGAGTAAGATTTTATACTCATGAAGGAAGAAATTTCTTACCTTGAGTATCTTGACCATTGCTTTTAAGAGTGAAAATAAAAAACAATACTAGATATCCCTCCTAGCCTCCAAGAGGATATAACAATCTTTCCTTCTCATGTCAAACAAGATTATGGTCATTGTTGATCGTCTCAGTAAAACAGCCAAATTCTAGTCCAGCATAGATTTATCATTAGCTCATCCTTAGTTACATTGCTTTAGATGTGGCTTAATTATATCTTGACAAAGTTTTAAATTGCATGAGTTTCCTCTGCTTAACAAGTGACAGTGACGTCATCTTCATTATTCATTTATCTACAGACTTTTTTAAGCTACAAGGATTTCCTCTTAACAAGTCTACTATTCTCCATCCACATTAAGATATGGTCAGATAGAAGTTGTTAACGAATATGCTTTCAGACATGCTTGCGTTGCATGTGCACTGATATACGCCATCGTCATGGTCCAAGTGGCTGCCATTGATTGAATGGTAGTATAATAGCATCTTGTATGGTTAGCCTCCACCACACTATATTTGTGATATCTGCCATGAGAATCCACTATGGTTGCAGTGGAGAGAAATTTATAATAATAATAATAATAATAATGTATTATCCAGCTTTTGAAATTTCACTTGATTTGAACCGAAGACCTTATTTTTTCAAAAAAAAAAAAAAAACAAGTTCTATCATTGAAATTTGTTTGTTGAACGGAGAAGACCTCATAAAAAAAAAAAGAAAAGCAAATTCAACAAGAAGAAAATTATCTAAACATTCTCAAAATATAATTAGTTTTCCCCCTTATAAAAGTTAATGACTTGCCAGTTCAATCGCTTTTGATCAGTTTAAACTGGTCTAATTATTTTTTCAGTTATGAGACTAACTATATCTGGTTAACGCCTGATCCTTTAGTTTGTTCTAATATTGATAGCACCAAATCACGTAATAGAATCTAATGAATTCAAAGAAGAAAACTTTCACTTGAAAAAAGAAAAATATAGATGTTTTATAGAAAATCCTTGTGTCCTGCCACATTTTCACAAAACTAATAAATCTTGATTTAGCACAAGAAGGATTGATCTCTAACAAATTTACTCGATTTGATTTGACTTAGGCTCATCTCTTGATATCTTTAAAAATGTTATCATAAAATCAAGTAGCAGATTGCTATTTCTGCATAGGACACAGGACTTTTAAGAAAAGATATATAATGCCAAGAGACACTCAAGTATGTAAGTGCTCAAATTTCTACCTAACTCTTTAATATTTTCTTTTGTTTTTGTTACCTTAAATTCACAAGTCTCAAGAAAATTAGTTGACTCAGGGAATGAGAACTGGTTTTTGGACGAACTAGATAGATACCATGATTTGTAAGATAGACGTTGATAAGTGTACATTTTTTTTTTTTTGGGTGAATTAAGTGTACATTATTTTGAGATCCAATATTTATAAGTCCCATTTTGACATCTCTCATGCAAAGAAATATATCATTTCATGTAACTTGATTATATATAGATTTTTACTATTAATCAGATTTTCTTATGAGATCTCAGTTAGGGTTCACATGCCTTTTTAATTAATGATAAAAATCTATATAAAAACTGGTGATATAAAATTCACAAGAAGATCTACTCTCATATAATGTTCAAATAATGAGGCTCATAAAAATAATTATCATTGAGTATAATTGACAATATTTATCTTGAAAAATATGACACAAGTTAAATATTAATTTTTTGTTCTTAACTTAATAATTCAATATCATTATGATAATAGATATGCTAACGAGGTTTGGCTCACCTAGTCGGTCTTCCTAGATTTTCTTGTTTGACAAGTGATTTGTAAGTATATTTATAAATATTTGATAAATTTAAAAGTATATCTTGATTTTGAGTTAGACAAGCCTTTCTCTTAATCTAAACTCTAAACTTTTAAATTATTATAAAAAAGAATTATATATATTAGTAGATATTTCAAGTACATATTTGTTGCTTTTAGCTTATTACAAAGTATAAGAGCAAAGAATCTATCATAAGAAGTCACTAAATCCTAAAATGTTGTTATTACTCGATTAATTCAAATAGTTTGACATTTTTTTTTAAAATAAGATTTTGAGTTTGAATTTTATAAATAAAAAAATTAAAAATACAAAGCTAAACTTAAAAGTCACTAACCCATCAATATTTATTTAAGCCATCAAAATAAGCAACAAAAAGTATAACCATAAGGTTGTATAAAGAATTTGTGGAGGTAATATGAACTTTTTTTTTTGGTTTAAACAATTTATGTTTAAATTTTATTATGCTCAAATTAATTTGATTTAAGTTAAATTAACTTATTATAAAGATAAAACTCCCAAACATAAAATTTACTTGAGAAAAATAAATATCACGAATAACTTGAACCAAACCAAATGTCAGAGAAGACAATATGAACTATCAACTTTAAAAATAAATTTACAATAAAACTTTATTGAATAAAAAAGATATTCTCTATTAAAAAATAAAAAAATAAAATAAAAACGCGAAAAGAATGAAAAGAGAAGAGGGAGGGAGGAGAAGAAAACATTGGAAGGGCATTGATGGGATCCACGTGATCCCGGTTACCTGATACCCTAAACCCTTCGTCAAGCGCATGCTCTCTCATGTATTTACCTCCTTTGCCAAGCCCACCCAACCAAAACACACAAACACACAACGAAAACGCAGTGTTCTTTTCGTAATAATTCACATAAACACAAACACGACGCTTTAAAATTGAACCAAACACACGCACAGACACACTCTCTGTTTCCCCTCAGAGCAAAGCCCCGTTGGAGCTGGCGAGTGAGTGAGTGAGAGTGACCAAGTTTTCAAGCTTCAGAACCTTTTTCCATGGCCTCACAGGATCGCACCGATGGAAAAGCCACCGTGCATCCTCCACGCTCCTCCATTCCCTCCGGTGATAACTCCGTTTGGGCCGATGTGTCGCCCCTCCTCCATGCCGCATGCCAAGGTACCTTTTTTTTCTTCTGGGATATGCTGTGTTCTCTTTGGTTATCTCATAACTCGATTGGTATACACTGATTTTCAAGTAGATTCTCAACATAGTGTTGATATCTGGTGAAGGGTTTTGATTAAAATGCCTCAACTGTGTAAATTTACTTACTTTGCTACTGTAATGCTGCTGCTGATTATATGATCATAGCATAAAAACTCTTTAATAAAATTAGGATACTGGATAATATCGAAGGGGATGTTTATGTAGTGATATTTTGCAATGATACTGTGGTTGATTGGAGGTTTTTTTTTTTTTTTTTTTTGGGGGATAAGGTTCATCATGTCTCTAACTCTAAAGTGAAAAACTGAGGGGTATCTACGTTAGGTTGATAACGTGAATCGTAATCATAACTATTAAATGATCTAATGATGGATAATTCGTTACTCTCTTACTCTAGAGATAAACTCATGTTAGAGGGGTATTTTTCGTCTTTTTAAACCAATTTTCCATGATGGATTGCCTGACTTGAATACTTTTAACTTTCTCTTGTATTGTTGGTTACAGATCTTAAAGAGGGAGAGCTCATTCACGGGGATAATTTCAATCTCTTTGCTGCGATGTCCGCTTTGGAGGTATTATTTCATCTTGCTTGATGCTAATGGTGCACTTTCAGTGTGAGGTTTTTTGTGTGTTCATTTTATATAATTTAAGCTGCATTTGACGGAATCATACAATTTTTGTATAAATAATTAAGTTGTTTGGAAATTAGATAATCAGCTTACCTTATTGCGTAAGAAATATTATAGAGATACATGTTGAGAAGCTTTTGTCCAGTGTTAAGCCTCTTTGATGAGTCTTTTGTGATTGTATTGTATGCTTGACTTGTCCAATCACTTTTCTATTTGCTGTTTGTGTTAGATAATGGACCCAAAGATGGATTCAGGCATCGCTTGTAAATATTACTCTCTTGAGGAAGCCATTGAGGATGGTGCTGCTCCAGTTCCTATTAGTGTTGATAAAACTACAGATGTTCGGTGCACAATTGACATCATGGACCATTTACTAGCGTGTGAGGTATTTTCACCATGTTGCCTCTACCTTCCATATAGAATACCTTCTAATTGTATGGTACAAGCATGGCTTTGGTTTTGTAGAATGATTTCCAAGTACTGAAAAATCTCTCTCTCTCTCTCTCTAAAGCATAAACTACTACCCATGTATGCATAATATATATTCATTCCATGTGAGGCTGACAAATGTACAATTTTGGTATAATGTTATTTATTTATTATTACATAGTAATTTGTTCTCTATTTTAGTGCTATTAGTTCATCAAAATCTATCTTTGTTTAATAAACTTGCTTTCTTTCCCCCCTAAGAAACATTTTTAGAGATATGCAAATAGCAGCATTTGTTTGCGTTCAATACCTTTGTTGGTGCTAAATAAGTCTTAGTTATATATTTTCCTTATCTTTAACTTAGTTGTCATTTGACATGGCAGGCTACATGGCACAAGGGTCATTCATTGGCACAAACTGTCTATTCTTGCCTCTATCTCCTACAACCTGAAAGGACATCATCACATGCCCTGTTGCACTCTTACTGTAAAGTCATACGTACAACCTGCAAAGAAGTTCTTTCAGTTGTATCGGAGGCGCGCACACATGAAGTAAAGTATTCCAACAGCTCTTTCTCTGTCTTCATTATATATGAACATTTTTTTGGTTATGCTGTCTGTCCAAAATTTTTAAGTTCTTCTGTTGGGTCAGCTAAGCTATAGGTTTTCTTCTTTTGGAAGAATGTGATTATTTATTGTCTTCTTGTCATTAAATAAATTACATTAAGAAGAAATGAGTGGAATTGAATGTTAGGATTCTTTATGTTCGTTAATCATTTGGATCTTACTTTATAGATCAAACTTCTTGTTATTTATTTGTTTCGGAGGAAGATTTCTGATTTGTGCTGACATGCAGCCTTCCTCTGAGTGCATGGAATATAGATATGTGGCCACAGTTGTTTGAGTACCTAACATATGCTTTATCTGTATTTTTATTCTAAGGTGTGTATTCCTGTGGACATAAATCTAACAGATGGACATATTTATTTGTCTTTCTATTATGAGATCATATTCATACAAAGCATTTTTTTTCTTTTTCTATTTAAAATGGTGATATTTATTTATGTTAGGAAGAGGATCTTTTTACCATGTCATATGGCCTTCCTCTCAGTGGAAATGGAGATGAAAAGTGTTTATCAATGCTAAATGCTGTTGAAGAAACAATATCACGCCAATTGCGTGCTTGTAAAGCTTCATCGTCAAAAAAAAGAGTATCAGAAGGTAATTGCTTGTTGAAACCTGAACATTAATTTTGTTTTCTCAGTGAGATTTGATATTGTAATAGTGTCATAAGTTGAAATAGTTTTGCAGAAAGTGAATGAGGGTGTCGCTTGGTGGTATTGTCTAGAATTATTAAACTTTGAGGTTAATCTTAATCTCCCTTGATGATTGTACCAAATACCTGTTGTGGCAGGCTTTATGTTGTTGCATAATAATTCTACATATTTGAGATATGTGCATCTTTGTAGCTAAATGGTTGATCTTTTTTTCGAACTTGCTAGTAGTGAAGCCAAATTAAAAAAAAAAATTACAAATAAGAAGTTCAGAGTTCGACAACATAGGCTATTAATTGTTTCCATTTACTGCTCATAACACCTGGTGCTATTACAATCTTTACAGCCATAACTGTCAAACTTAACATCATCCTGCTGCTGCCTGGATAACAAAAAGGGTGCAACATATGTTTATGCTTGTAATTGAGTTGTGAGCTATTTTGGTTGCAGATATAGAGCCACTTCAAAGTAATCCTGATCTGGAAGAAGGCTACTGCAAAGCACTGTTATGTCGATTACGCTTTCGTAAGGTTTTATCCTATGTTTGTTCTCTTCTAAGTTATGCAAATCATGCATAATTACACACTCATGCATAGTTTATGCATTAGACATAAGTTGTGTCTATTCATTGACAAACATAGTTTATGCAGTATATTGAATCAATCCACTCACATAAAAAATAAGATGATAAAAATTGGAAATTTAGCATACAGTTTTTTAGCTTTCCTTGATTAGCATAATTTTTAAGTTTAAACAAAGGCACACTTGAGGGTGTCCTATTCCTAATGCACATATCCACTGTGTTTGGCATCTCGCTTTTGCACTTGGATACCTATAACTGGAACCTTCTGTACCCTGTACATTAGTTTGTTTGTTTTTTTTTTTTTTTTTTAAGTCATGATGGCAGCATGGCATGGAAGTTTGAAATAATGACCTCCTACAAACTACCTAAGTCAAACTAGTTCACCTAATCCTAGTGGCTTTCCGTTACAGTAATTTTATTACTTTTTATTTAGGATATTTTGCTTCCATCTTGTGCGAATTTAGCTTTTATTTCAATTTTTGGATCTCTGTTGTTAACAAAGCAAGTTTTCTTTACCTGAGATTTCACCTCATTTTGAATTTTCTTTCAGCATTTCTACCATCTTTTAATATCTATGAGACGACCCCAAGGAAGAGGC
Source organism: Pterocarpus santalinus (assembly GCA_031439595.1). NCBI lineage: Eukaryota > Viridiplantae > Streptophyta > Magnoliopsida > Fabales > Fabaceae > Pterocarpus > Pterocarpus santalinus. The sequence continues at coordinate 9,086,208 of CM062525.1, forward strand.
TTAGAGTTGGCAAGAAAACACATAGCTTCATGTATTGCAGAGATTGATTCCATTCGGAAATCTTCAGAGTTTCTTAGAGCTAGGGCTCAGGAAACTTCCGAGCAAAACAGAGGCAATACAACTGCATCTGGTAGTCAACCAATTGGCTTTGATGCTAGTGTAAACTGTAGATTATCAGCCCCGACGCCACCACGGGCAATTGCAATTCTTTGTTGGGAAAAGGTAAGTGTTTAAAGAGTTACTTTTAATGCAAGAAACATACTTCCATTATTATAATGTTTCCATTTTATCTTTGCCAGGCTCTTGAATATTTTATGAAACTTCTTCAAGATTTAGACCACATATGTTCCTACTCATTGGACCCATCATTGGAGGCTGCTTTGCTCTTTGTGGTTAAATTCCAGAAATCTCAACCTGATTTGGTTTCTAGAGCTCATCTTCAGGTGGATCTTCAAATGTTCCTTGGTTCTTCTTGATTTTTGATGAATGTTATTTTCTGTATGTTATTGTTAGCTATTTTAGTGAATATTCTGTGTAGACAAACAATTTAATTATTTAAATATTTGTCATATAGATTTTTCTTTTTTCCACAGCTGCCTCTTATGAGACAGCCAAGAAAAGAATTTATATATATATATATATATATATATATATATATATATATATATATATATGTATGAACATAGGATTTTTTTCTGTGCACATAATTTGATGCATTGAAAGTAATATAAAATATATTTTCTGTATTATATGTAGTGTTGTTAAAAATAGGCCATGGCGGAGCCATCCCGCCATGGCATTGTGGAAATTGAAGAATCAGCCATGGAAAGGGGTATGGCGTGGCGGTTTATTGTGGCAGGTCATGGCGGCTGCCATTCACCATGGCACCAGGGCAGGTCATGGCAGAAAAAGCGGCCTGCACCTTTCTTTTTTTAAATAAATTTTTGAAGATATTTTAGGGATTTTCAGGTTTTAAAATGAAACCCTACATTCCTTTTCAAAACAACTGCGACCCCCCTCCTTCTTTGCGCCTTTCTTTCTCTCATATCTGCTTCCATCTCTGCTTGACCCCTGCCTAGAGACCCCAACCATCATCAGCGGCCTGATTCTGGTGACGTCACTTGACGGCGGTCACCTCCTCCCGGCAGCGGCGACCTCAGCCCAGCATCTAGTAGTGTTATTCTCCGACTCTTTGTTCTTTTGTTCTGTTGCTTATGTTTCTTCTTTTGTTCCATTCATTTTCCTTCTTCTATTCTGTTTCTTTCAGCCCTCTTTTTTATTTTTTCATTTTCTGTTTTGTTTCAACATTTTTTTTTTCTTTCCTTTTTCAGTTCTGCTTCAGCCCCCCCCTTTTTTCCCTTTTCTGTTTTGTTTTTTTTTTCGGCCTCCTTTTTTTTCTTTTGCTGTTCTGTTTCAGCCCTTTTTCTTTTCTTTTCCTGTTCTGTTTCAGCCGCATCTTCTATATATATATATATATATATATAGTGTTGTGTGAATGTGGCTGTTGAATTTAGTTTTAAATTTGATAGGTTTAAGAAGTAGAGCTATAATGACAAGCCAATCTTTACAAAGCTCAAGGGATTATGAGTATTATGCCTTATGAGACATGAGATTATGCTATGTTTGCATTTGATTATGAGTAATTTATTTATTTATTTTTTATTTTGTGATGCATTTGTTGAATCTATTGCATAGAGTATATTTCTAATTTTATTGTTCTTGATATATGTTACTAGTTATTATTATTTGTTATTTAGCAGTTTTCTTTGTATTTTTATTTTTTCAATCTGCCATAGGCAGCCACGCCATCCACCAGATTTCTATGGTGGCTCACTGCCATGAGCCGCCATCTGATAGTGACAACTAATTTATATGTCATTGTGTTGGTTAATAAGTAGTAAAATGTAGATTATCATTGTTGTTACCTTGTCAAGCAAATTGTTTTCCTTTTATAGAACATGTCAAAAATAATATTAGGGAGTAACCGGCCTTGTTACATGGCTCAATCGTTTAGGATCTAGTGCGTATTTAGTCCTGCTTTTATAAAATTCATTCTCTATAAAATTGATTTTGTTGGAGTTGGTTGGATTAAAATTGATTTTGAGATATAACAATTTATGTTTGGTAATTTGATCTGAGAAGTGATATATGTTTGGATAGTATTGATGAAAATCACTTTTAGATGTATAATTTACAAAGAAATACCCAAAATCAATTCTGGTGGAATTGAATGAAAAATAACAAATTTTCACTTCTGACCATAATCAATTTTGAAGCAAGAATTGAATCTGGTGGAGGTATTTAATGGGAAATCAAACAAGTTGAAAAATGCCCAAAATCAATTCTAGTGTCCCATAATTGATTTTGGCATGCCCAAATGGTTTTCCAAACATGCTACTACATGTTTTGTTTTGCTTTATTCGTGAGGATACCTTATCCTTTCTCCTTGTACTCTTTTCTTTTTAAATTTCTTCACACACACACACACATACACACACGGGAGTAACCATCACTAGCAAAGCTTACATCTATGAATGAAAGTATTAAAGGAGCTATTATGCATGGCTAAGCTTTCTTGTAATACTTGCACTTTTGAAGAACCTGTTATTGGATGCTATAGTCACACAAAGTAACACATCAAATCTTCATGCTTTTAAATAGCATGTTGATACATGTCTTTGTGTTCTTGGTCCATTGCTCCACTTCCTGTAAAGGCATGCTATACATGCACTTTACTAGAATTTTACTTACTGCTTTGTTTTGAACTCTGTTCTCAAAGCTTAACCCTTAAAAACTTGTTATCAGCTTCTGCTGGTCCAGGAAGGGAAGCTCTATGGTCGAGATCCTATGTTTTCTGTGATCACTAGAGCTGCTGGATTGCCTGAAGTCACAAAGAATCATGACATTCAGAAAAATGAATTTGTGGTGCAACTAGGACAGGTAATGAGTCATTTGGTATGTCATACCATTAGCAGTCTATATAACTCCTTGTATTATTTTGTGTGTGATCCTGAATGTGTGTAGACATGCATGCTTTTGACGATGTTCTTCACCATCTTTTTGAGTTAAATTACCAAGGTTGAACTATTGCCTTTTGTTTTATTTTGTTTACTATTTTTAATCAATGTAGATTTTCTGGAGGACAATATGATTCAAATATGAAAGTCATACAACTCATCTGATTTAATATTGATTAGGAACTTTTTTGAAATCTGTGCAAATTATGCATGCAGTTAGTGATAAATTTGCTCAAAATTCTTTGTACAAATGCTGCATGGCAAAGGCGTAAGCTAGGGAAGATGTTACAAGACTGGCGTGTCACCTACGTACAGGTATGTCCTTTGCTTGTTTTCCAGAGTATACTATGAAGTTCCCCTCCCCCGCTTTTCTTTAAGCTGCTATAAAATCTGCTTGAGTATGTTTATTATGCTTTAGAAAATTGAGAGTTGCTTTTACCTCTTACTAGTGAATAATATAGAGTCTTTGTACAAGACACGGAAATGCATGAGGAAAAAGTATATCTATAACAAGTCGCACTCAAAACTTGGTACATTCAATTACATATAAGATGTGTTATCTGTATAAGAATTTTAGTTGTATTTTAGGAAGATTTTCATGAATGCTTAATTCTTGTCCTTTTTTTTTTTGTTTTTTTTTTTGGGGGGGGGGGTTACAGGTGTCTGAAATTATAATTTTGGGAACCTTTTTTTTTTTCAAAACATAATCTTATTTTGAGAGAAACTTGTTTTTGAGGGGATTGGAACTGCAGCATTTTGTCTCCTTTGGTTTCTTTTGAGTTACTATTTTTTTCCCCCATTAGACAGCAGGGACCCCTCCCCCCCCCCCCCCCCCAAAAAAAAAAAAAAAAATTCTTTTCCAGAAAACAAGTAGAAAATGTAAAAAGAATATGGTTTCATATAAGGATAGATCAAATTATCAATATATCTCAGCATTTAGTGTGGCATAAAACTTTTATAGTTAATGTAAATAGATATATTTTTTATCCAAAAAAATGCAAATAGATATATTTTATGACTGTCAGAAATTCATTTAAAGCAAAGCCATTAATCTATTCTTGCACTCTGCTCTACAGCTGGAGCTGGCTTTTAAAAAGGAGTTTGGAGAAGCTTCAGACACTCCCAACAATAAGGTTTGTTTTTTTACCAAGTGAAAGCAGTTACTTATAATTTTCCAATTGTCTGCCTGAAAGTGCTGCTCTTAGAAACATTAGTAATCACAAGCCTTTGAGAAGTAATAGTAAACTCACGTGAAGTGAATTTTCTCTCATGAGTGCTGCAGTATACATGCTTTTTGTGGGCACAAATTGGTTGATTGTCTATAATATGTTATCACTAAACTATAATCCATTGCTAATTTATAAAATTGCTCTGTTCTGGCAGGATATGTGCTTCACAATATTCCAACAGATTCTCGCATGGATTGAGGAGCAAACTTATTGGATAGCTTATCGATTTCTGATTTTGGGATTTGAATTGGAGCTTTATTCTGTACATGATTATTGCATGGTATACTGGTATATTTATGCTGTGTTGCTCAAGCTTGCGGAAAAGAAACATATCAGGATCGCAATGAGCAGTGGCGCTGGTATGTACGACGGTAGTTCATCTAACAGTTGTTATTGAGAAAAGGGATTCATTTGTGTGTGAGGGAATGCTCTGCTTTATATGTGCCTACAATTGATGACTTTCACAATAGTATCATTAAGTTTCTGTGTAATTGTTGATTTAGTTGTAAGAATAAAAAATAAGCTTATGGTGGCTCTGACTTCAATATTTACCTATGCTTCCTATTGATCAGCTAAAAGGAAGACAAAGAAGAAAAGGGATTCTTTAAAGGATGCAGGAATGGACTATCAGATCCCTGCAGCTGTCTTGTTTCTTCAAAGCCAAATATATCTAGCTGAAGGGCTAAGCATGGTAATACTGCATATGTTTTCTCATTGATGATGTATATCATTTCTGCTAGGAAGTGTGTTTTCAAACAGGAGTTACTCGAAAGTTCCCTCCCAGTTCTGATAGGTTCTTGGATTTACTAGTCTGTAGGTGAAACTGAAACCCCTATTTTGCCAAATTAAACGTATTTTTCTTCTAAATTAACATGGCCATATTGACTTTGTGTATGATTGTTTACTTTGTATATTGTTCCTGCTTTGTTATTTGATTCAATTTTAATGGACTTACATGCTGCAGCAATCCATTTATTTTTCTAGATGCTTGCTGCATTGAGAAATGAGCGGAAAATAGTTCCACCACAAAGCCCTTTCAATATAGAACGTGAGGTAAGGTTAGCTGTATTTCCGTCTACAATTTTGTTAATTAAACATTTCTAAGGGTGTGTGTTCTGTTTAGTAAAACTAAAACTCAGCACTGAATTTTTACTGTTTACAAATTTGTTTTCATTATTTCCGTTGCAAAAACTTAAAAACGAAAAAGCAGAATGAAAATAAGGTGGGATTTTCATGATTACCATTGAAGACATATCAACAAGAAATGAACATTTAAGTGTCAAACTTATGTTGTTTCAAAATCTTTGGTGATAGTTATATATGTAGCTCAGGGACAGCGTACCTTAACATATGTTTGGAATCATTTTTACTTTTTCTCCAGGTATTTATTCAGCAATTCGAGCTTTTACAGAAGGCATGCCTTCCTGATCACGTCTCGTATGTAACATTCAAGGAATCCACTATGCATTCCAACTTCTCTGTGAGTATTCTTTTGAAAATGATTAGGTTTTGTTGCTCTGTCAGAGACAGGTTTTTACTTGTTTCTTTCTTCTTCAGACCCTAGTTATGTGTGATTACTTCAAGGAAGCTCAGAGGATCGCGAAAGACGTGAAGAGCAGTTTCGCATATGATCCTGACAAGATGGCCGAGCTGCGCAGAATAGAGCAAGTAGCAGAGCACAACAGCATTGCCTTGAATGTCATTAGCCGGGTAGGAGCGCTTGAACCATCGTTGAAGATTTCTTTTACCTTCAGTCATCACCCTTTCTTTGCTACTGCTATTGTGAAGAGATCTTGATGGTTTGATTTGATTCAACCAATTTTGAAGCATGTTGTAGGGTGTTAGGAGCAAATGAGTCCAATTGCATTAGCAATTGTAATAATATTTATTCAAACAAATTTTGTGGTTCATATATTAGATTGAAATTGTAATTTTTTTGAGGGAAAAAAATAAAAAAAAATAATTATATAGCATTTTTTTTTTTCCTGAAACCCCTCTCCATGGTTGCATCCAAAAAAAAAAAAAAAACCTTTTCTCACACTTTGGAGCTTCTTGTAAAGCTTGAATTCGATCGTATTCCACGTGATATATATATGCAATTTTTGTAAGAGCACAAAATTTATGTAACAAATGAGATATGCTGCATTTAGTTGTGGGTTTTTTTAACACTTACAGTTGAAATGTCATTTTGTAAGTGGTCAAGAGTATATTCAACCTGATACTTCATACCATAATCATACAAGAATTTCTCATGACCAAACGTTTGGGGTCCGGTTGGATTTGGTGCCTGTGAGATAATTAGCTTGGCGGGTGAAGGGTTGAGCCACCGAACCTAGAGATGCATGATGGTTGGGTGGTTCAAGCTGTTAGCTAAAACATCAAGATAATGGACTCCCACGTGGGTCTGCAGCGTAAGGTCAGAGGATGTATTCCTATTTATTTTAGCTTGTTTGGATTGGTCTGATAATTGGTTGGCTTCTTTTAGTCAGAGACTTCTTTTAGTGGTCGTAGTCATAGCCAACTAAATTTGAACAAGCAGAGAAGCCTTCATTTCACGTGCTAAGACAAAAGACAATTCTATGAAGCAAACGACCATTTCTCGCATTCCATTTTTTTCTTAGTGTCGTTGAAATTCGAGAAGCATTTATTTCTGAGTAAATTACATTCTTTTTATTGGAGATGTTTTTTAAAATACACACTTGCCTCTTTGAAATATGAAAATGCTATACATTTAATCCATTTTTATATTTTCTATTAAATCTTCATTAAATTCCAGAATTTTAATTTTATGTTCATTACCGTTTTATGAAAACTTCATTAATAGCTATACATATTGAATTTTTTTTAACAAAATAAAATATATATGATTGATAATAATATAAACATATTGATACATTTTACATCTGCTTTTTAATTTTATGATGTTGAATATTTAATTTTTATATTAAGAGAACAAATTAACAATAACAATGATTTGTAATGGTTATTTTTTTAAAAAGTAAGAATTACGTTTTTTTTTTCAAATTTTTGAAATATTTTATATTATAATAAGTGTGATAGTTAATGTTAATAAAATAATTTTTGTATTATTTCATTGACATGAAAATAAAATATTAATTTTATATTTTTTAAAGTCAGTAAAATAAAGATTAAATAATCTTAATGAATATATCATCACTAATACAATATTTGCATATCAATTCTTAAGAATTTACAAAGATGAAGTAATTTTAGTAATAATGTTAAATAGTTAATAATTGAAATAATAATAAACATTTTAAAGAAAACATTGATAGTGGATAGCTTAGTAAATTTAATTACAAATATTCATCAATAAATATTTAAAATTTTTTAGAAAATATTGTGTAATAAAGATATTTTTCAAGAGAGGGGGTGTAATGTACTTTTCTTTTGGATTGTTATATTTATGAATATTTGAAAAACGAAAAGGGTAAAAAATCACCTCCTGTCCAATTTAAACGGAAGAAAAAAAAGAGGTGGATCCTTTTTTTGAATAAAAATGTTAATTAAATAGTGAATGTCTCGATACATGACTCGAGAGCGGTGTGATTGGATGAGATAGTATTTTAAAAAATTTAAAAATAAATATAAATATTTTTTAACAGTAGACTACAAGAGATAATGAATTTAAATCTTAAGAAAATAACTTATATAAAGAGATTATATAATTTTTTATGTTCCGGCAGTTAATTGAGGAGTAATGTTATAAACAATTTAAATAAACTGAAATTGTAAAGATATTTCATTCTCTCACCGAATAATAATATTATTTACATAATATTTTAAAAAAGAGTACAATTTCAAATTTTTTAAGTTTTTAATTTTAAAATTGACCTCGTTTAATTTTTCTTTAAAAAATATATCACTTAGTGATTTATATTCAACGAAAAGGCTATTTTTTTAAGATGATTTTCAAGTATGAAATTTTAGAAAAGCGAGAAATGGAAAATGTTATAACTTGAAAATTAAAGAGTGATAAGACTATGAATTGACAAACAAAAGCTTTTCCACATGGCGGTATGGTGTATGTATAGCAAAAGCCCTTTTTTTCCTCCAAAAAAGAAAGCGCTGGGGTGGAAAAATACGATACACAGCAAGCAAATTTTAGGAAAAGAAACTTTTCTTCTTTGACATCTTCTGGTAAGTTTCAAATAAAAAAAGTAAATTTATAATATAAAATTTTTGAAAAATCTAAAAACGATTTTTTTCAGTTTCTCAGTTTATAGAAAAATATTAAAATATTTTCTAAAAATTAAAAAACTTATTTTTTATCTTGAATTTTTTATACATATCTTTTAATTAAAAAACATTTTTTCCTTGAATAAACTGCACATAAATAACATGGATGCATTTGAAAGTTACAGAAACTTTATTCTACATTTTATTTTACCATAAAAGAAACTGTGATCTTTCAATATAACAACATTTTGGAATTTTGGCCTAGCATAATGCACTAAACTAATTAAAACGTGGTATATAATTTCCTTCGTTAGCTTCAACATGACATACAATATAAATCATAAAGCGTAAAGGCCGTTTTAATTGCCCTGGTTAAAAGGTAGACCTAGGAAGCCATGCCAGTTGGTTAATTTCACTATGATTGTTCACATGGCCAATTGTTGAGTTGACAAATGAACAACCAAATGCCTCCTTGCATCCAACACATATTAGCTGCACAGCCCATCGACTCTACTGACATGTTACGCTAAACAGAATATTTGCTCCTAATCCAGATTTTAAAGAAGAAAAAAAAAAACGTTTATGGGCACTGACATTTGAGTGATTAAATTATAACAATTATTTTTTATTTTTTTAAAGCTTTTAGTATGACCTAACAAAAGAAAGTAGATTATTTCTCTTATATAAATATTTTTCTAATAAAGACAAAATCCGTTCGTTTAAGTGAAATTTTATTACTGACATATTCTAAAGTGAAATATTTTAAGCCATTAAGAACAAGTTTGCTGTAAAAGACTTGAGTAATTTATATAAAGTTTTAAGCTTAAATTTCAGTGCTATGGATGTATCAAATAGAAATAAAAAATATTTTTAAAATGGTTTTCAAATTAACCACGCAAATTTTATGCCTTGTAGTTTTTCACATTTGTTTTATGAATTTAATTTAAATACACTGACAATGTAAAACTATTTTACACTGTCAACCAATAGAAATGGTGGAAAGTGCCAACTCATCCAAATAACTACCCATTATAATGAGGGACCCACCATGAATTCTCACTTTCCTCTATTTCTATTGGTTGACAGTGTAAAACTATTTTATACTGTCAGTGCATACCAATTAAACTCTTGTTTTATATTAAAATTCATTCAAAAAATTTCGTAAGATTTAACATTATTCTTTGAATTTGTTAGAGCAATATTATCTGACACATGAAGTTATATGTTCAAATATTTGTTGCAAATTACTTGGTAACATTAATCACCATTAAATAGATCTATAAACACATGTCATGTTATATCTTTTTATATATAAACTAATTAACAATTTAAAATGTTACTACTTTTAATCTTCCATTGTCATTGTCCATTTTTTTTTTAACTAATGTTGACATAACCCGTTATTTGCTTGCATGGGCTAACATGGCCTATTATCTGCTTGTAATGTTAACATTCATTATAACCATTTAACTTAAGGTAAACAAGTAAATTAAAAAAAAAAAAGGTAAGAAAATGATTAAAATAATAACACTTTAAATTATTAAGAAAACAAATTAATAATATGATTTAAAAAAATAAAATAATGAAGCTTTTTTTTTTTAAAAAAAAGACTTTATTGATGAAAAAAGTGTTTCTTGCACACTATTTTTTTTTTTAATATTATTCCCTACACCTTCTTGCTTCTTGGGGGAAAAAATAGCAAATATGTATTATATCAGAGTATAATAAAAATGATATAAAAATGTGTACGAAAAAAATAATATACAAATAATATTTTTATTCTTCTTAACTTATTACTTATCAGATGTTATATATATATATATATATATATATATATATATATATATATATATATATATATATTTCTAATTTCGATTTATTTTACAGATAGATCAATGCCCTTCAATTGTCTTTCTCCCCATTAAAATAGCGAAAGGAAACTTAAATAACCCATGCCCCTCTATGTGTTATCCTCGCCTAGCAGAACAATGTGGTTGGAGGTTCAGCAATCAGAAGTTAAAGAAGCTGAAAGGAATATCCTAACAAATAAAATATACAAACAAAGACGAGCGCATTAATAATATTGATGCTTCCGAATCTGCTAGTTGGAGACGCAAAATAAGATAGCGTACAAAATATAGTAGTATAACGATTATTCACATATGAGAATAATTTGTATAGGTTGATAGTGTAAAATAATTTTATAGTATCAATCAATAAAAATTTAGAAAAATGACAAATTATAGTAGATAATTATTTGTCATAATTTGACATCTTTTTAAACTTTTATTGGCTAATAATATAAAATTGTTAGTATATAAAATTAAATCTTTTACATATTTTATACTTTTATCTTATAAATAATATATTTAGGTTCACCTTAAATCTTTAAACATTTTAAATTGTTAATGTATTTTTTACCATACACATTATATAATGTCATGTATAAATAATCTTTCCCTAATTCAATGCGATATCGTAATAGAACAAAGTAATGTTGGGACCAACAAAGATTAGGTTTAATAGAAAAGGTTAATCCCTATAATATGGCAAATTATAATTTAAATTTTAGCTACAAGAGTAGCATATATTATATATTTGGCCGTACCTCATATAAAAATGTAAGCGGATATTTGTGTAAAAAAAAAAAAAAACAAAGTAATGCTAGAATTTGTACTTTGTAAAGTCGAAACTTTAGAAAGAATTATTTCTCTCTTTAAATTTGCAAAGTTTATTGGCAAAGCCACTTTCGTTAAAAGCAAAAGGTGAGGCCACAATCTAAAAGTATGCCTTCAGTGTCTCGTTTTAGGTAATGGTAAAAACATAAAGTCGCTATTTTGAGAAAAACGTGCCTCCATAGGTGATTTTTTTTTTTTTCCTCCTTTACTTTTAGTGCAGCTTTGGAGCCTTTATTTTTTTTTAAGTAAATAATATTTTTAGTCTTAATATTTTAAAATTGATATCAATTTAATTCTAAAAAAAAATTGATATCAATTTAGTCCTAATAAATTTTTCATAAAATTAAATTTCCATCAAATCATTAATATGGGATTAATTGCTATTCAAATTCAAAATATTAGTACTAAATTAATGTTAAAAATTATTTTAGGGCTAAATTAATACCAACTTTAAAATATTAGGGTTAAAAATAATATTTACTCTTTTTTTTTTCAAACTCATATCTTTAATAATAATGAATTAATGATAGAGTAAAATTTTACATTTTGTAGTTTCGTACTCTTTTCATATACTTTGATGTATGTAGTTAATAATATTACGATCTCATTGTATTTTTTTAGTTTAAATTGTATACATATCCCATGTAATTTGTATAAATTTATTTTTTTTCTTATTTGATCAGCCATGCATTCGATTATAACATAGAAGATCATTTATGACCGATATTTGAAAGTGAAACTCATTGTTTATATAATTATATGTTTTATTTTTTATTTTTTTACTGTAGCAAATGAAAAAACTTATATATTAATTTAAAATATTATAGTTAAAATCACTTGATTAAAATATCTAAACAGAAATTGTTTTCACACACAAAAATTATTAAAACACTTTCATGAGAGATTTAAAAAAAAAAAAGTAATTTTAGTATACTGTCAAATAAAAAAATTTATACAAATATTCAATCATATATTATTACATCAAACTTTTATGAATAGTAGTATATGATTGAATAATAATATAAAACTCTTTTATATGAATAATACATCAGTATTAATCTGAAAAAAAGAAAAAGAAAAATTATCCACTGAATTATGACCATTAACAACTCTTTAACCAGGCTTGGTCTTTAACCAATATAAAAAACATGTTTAGCAATTTATCAAGGTCGTGTAATAATATAATTATTAGTTTAGTACTCTCATACCGAAAATAATGAAGAGTGAGAACATGCTTAGTTTTTTTTTTTTCGAGTTTTTTAAAAAAGTCAGCCATGCTCAATTCTGGAATTTAATTAGAGACCACAACAAAATCGGTCCAATTTATCTTCTATTTTAATGTTTAAAAATTATGAATCTTAGTGCATGCATGGTGGCAATCATTGACTGAATGCATGCCGAGGGCCTACACATCCAGTTATCCCCACTTAACCTTTTTTTTTTCTTGTGAAAAATAATTGTTAACGTTGTTTCTATAAAATGTAATCAATAAATTAAGGATACAATACATTAGTTTGTGCCTCACTCTTTGGAGAAATATTTGCATGGTTTGAAAGTACTATATGATTGTACTCTCAGTCAATTATATAAATATATTTTATATAAAATTGATTGAAGGTATAATCATGTGATACTCCTAGATCGTACAAATATTTATCTACTCATTGGACTTAACAACTAAGCTGGCACTATTTGTGAGGTTTTCTTGTTTCTAAGCAACTTTCTCTTTCATCTCTGGTCCTATTCTATTCTAAGACATAAAGACAAGGGCTTTGTCACCATAGAGTAATCCTAAAGCTACTTGCTGATTCAGGACATTATATTTATAACCACTGCAAGCTGCCCAGCCATTTCGCAAACTATCACTATCAGTACTACCCCCGTTGATATGATTAATGGAAGCTTATCACAGTTCACAGAAAATGTTACCACCGTTTTACATCCACTTGTTCGAAATATCTTTGTCCTTGTGTCTTTCACATTGGCTTGGATCACTAACTCACACAAAGTAATCGTAAAATTCAATAATTGGAGAAACGGTGTTTAAATGTGTCAGCATTGCATAATAAATAAATAGCCAGCGGCGGAGTTTAAAAAAAATTTTTTGGGGGATAATTGAAAGGGTTAAAAAAAAGGTAAATTAACCTATTAATTAAGTAATTTTTTTTATTTTTTACATCAAATATCTACAAAATTCATAAATAGTTGATAAGTTATTCAACTTTTTTTATTGATGGATATCAAAAATAAAATACTGAAGTTGAAAAGGTAATTAATTTTTTGTTGTTTAGTAAAACCTATAGGATAGTATTTATTAAAAGAATACAAATATTAGTATATGATTGTTTTAGCTGTAAAATTAAAATTATTTTTATAATCAATTATAAGTATAATTGATTATTTAAAAATTAATTTTATATTTAGATGTATTAACTTAAAAATAATTTTAAAGTAAAGTGTTTTATTTGAAAATAATTACTTTTATAACAAATTACTAAACAAATATGAAATAATTTATTTATATTTTATAATATTTGATATTTAACGTTATTTTGGTAAAAATATTATTATAATTATAAAATAATTAACTTTTGTTTATAATAAAAAATTTTAAAAATCTGCTTTCATTTGTAAGAAGATTGATTTACACTTAAAATTAGAATTTTTTTTCGTATAATCTATTCAAATGTTTTATACATGTGAAATTATTTTGAAACAATTTTTATTGGAAAAAAAAGTTGTTTTGCATTCCTAATTAGGAGTGTTCGCGGTCGGTTTCAGATCGGTTTTGGACAAAAAACTAACCGAACCAAACCAATCGGTTGATGGAAAATACCAACCAATTGGTTTCCTGTTTTGGTGGCAAACCGAACCGAACCGAACCGAACCAAATGCAGTTTGGTTCTTGGCTTTCGCTTCCTTATAACCTATTTTAACCCCTAAAATCACATTCAAAAAGAACTATAAATTGCTCATAGCTAATAATAAAAAAGAGAATTACAAATGCTCAATCCAACAATAGAATCACTCTATCAAAAATTGCTCCAAATCAGAAACTACTCTATTACATAACTCCCTCAAAAGTGCCATAATTAGTATAATATGAAGACCAGTAGAGATTACTGACATACTAATGGAGAAATAGTCTAGAGTTTAATTGGTATGCACTGACAGTGTAAAATAGTTTTACACTGTCAACTAATAGAAATAGGGAAAAGTGAGAATTCATGGTGGGTCCCTCATTATAATGGGTGGTTATTTGAATGAGTTAGCATTTTTTACCATTTTTATTGGTTGACAGTGTAAAACTATTTTACACTGTCAGTGTATTTAAATTAAATTCAATAGTCTAAAATGCTGCAAGTCATATCTTATAAAAGCAGAACCTTCTATTATCAAAACCAAAGCAATTACCATTATTTTTCATTCCTCTCAATTCCCTTCACATATGAAAAAACCATATCATTTTGAACTGACTGCAAACCTGAATAGACAAGCAAATCAGTCGATGAGCTTAAGTAGCAAAACCAAACACCAAAAAATGGGGAAGGAGCATATTTACTATTACATGACTTACCTAAGCCTTAAAATAATGCCTCATCTAATAATAATTCACAGTTGTATGGCATATACAACCTATGATTCTACACTACTGATAGGCTGTACCCAGACACCATCACCATATATGTATAGTCAGTTCAGTATCCAAGCTAACAAATACTGGAACTCTAGAATGGCTATTGACAGTAAAATCAGTTTTGATACTGTTAATAGATTACACGCAGGCTGCAAGGCTAGAAGCATAGAACAACATAACTAATAATCAAAAAACAAGAAGCTATAACAGAATCATAGTAGCAAGCTATTTTTTTGTTTTTGTCTTTAAAATCACTCTATCACTCTTTGAACTACTCATAACTAATAATCAAAAATAGAATTATAAACACTTAATCCAACAATAGAAATATAGAATTATAAATCCACTAGCATTATAAAACCAGCAGAATCATAATCAATCCAAAGTTTAGCAAGGCCAAGTGTACCAACTACCAACTAAAACAGAAATTGTTCAAAGCTAAAATAAACAAGTCTACAACAACAACAAATTACAACCACAACTAGATTTCCACCAGCACTAGAAAGATAAAATAAACTAAAACTTATAACCAAATTAAATCAGCCAAGTGTCAAATCAAATCAGCCATAATTTAAGACTCAAATCAGCTAACAAATTAAATCAGACCAGCCACAGCAACCACCATGATTAATCAGATTCAGCACTAGAGTCATCATCATTAGGCTGCGGGGTTGGTGCAATTTCTGCACAATAAATTAATAGTTAGATAAGAACACATATTAACAAATTATAAAAGATAAAATAAAAGATAATTTGTATACTTGATTCCAACTTCTCAAAATCTTCAATGAGCTCCTCAAAATCAGTTGACAATGGTGAAGAGCAAAACCAATTTTGTGTACAAATTAAAGCTTCAATTGTCTTTGGAGTTAGAGAACTCCTATAATTGTTAAGTACCCTTCCCCCGGTACTAAAGGCAGATTCTGAAGCTACTGTAGACACAGGCATGGCCAATACATCCCTAGCTATTTGGCCAAGTGTAGGATATTTGGTAGAATTTACTTTCCACCAATTTAGGATATCAAAATTATGAGTTGTCTTCTCTAAAGCCTCCATAAGATACAAATCCACCTCATTCTTATTCATGCTCTCACAAAGATGCATGTCTTTCTCAAATTCCAAAGCAAAGGAAGAATTTTCTGCAGCTGCCAAATCTATTGCATCCATCTCATGTGATGATTGTGCCATTGTTTGAGTTTGACTAGCATTATTCAAGAGTTTATAGCTGTCAAACATCTTGTTGAATGTCTCTTTCACTCTTCCACTCAAAAATTCAGCATCCTCCTTTTCATAAAGCTTCTCAAAGCTCCACTCTACAAATCTAAACTTGTACCGAGGATCAAGAACCACAGCAATAAAAATCATCATGTTGATATTTTTAATGTTACCCCAATACTTATCATGCTTGGCTTTCATTCTCTCAGCCATGCCCCCAAGCAACGGATCTAAACTTCCAGCCCAAGTCTTGAATGTGTTCAATATCAAACAAAACTCATGAAAATATTGGGAAGAAGTCACAAACAAAGAACCTGATACTTTCTTTGTAACATCATGAAAAATCTTCAAAAATCTCACAAACACTTTTGCATTATCCTAATCATCATTTCTAGGAATACCACCTTGCATCAAGGCATATTCTGCATCTCTCTCCGCCAACCTCTTAAATGCCTTTTGAAACTTTACAGCGCTCTCAAGCATAATATAAGTGGAGTTCCATCTAGTAGGAACATCTAGTTGCACAGTACACTTCTCTTGTATCCTAGCCTCCTTTATTACATTTGTAAATCTATCCATGCGGCCAGGTGAAGCATGCACAAACCATCATTAATAGCATTTCTGATCTTACTAATAGATTCATGCATTTCTTTCAAACCATCATTAACAACAAGGTTTAAAATATGTGCACAACACCTAACATGCAAATACTCTCCTTTCAATGGATGTGAATTCCAATCCTCCATTCTACTTTTTAAGTAACAAATAGCAAGATCATTGGAGCTAGCATTGTCAATAGTGATAGTGAATACTCTAGATATCCCCCATCCTAAAAGACATCTTTCAATCTTTCTACCAATTGTTTCCCCCTTATGATTCTTGATAAGACAAAAATTGATAATTCTCTTTTGCAATTTCCAATCATTATCAATAAAATGTGCAGTGAGACAAAGATAATTCAAATTTTGCACAGAACTCCAGCAATCAGTAGTAAGACAAACACTTTGATTTGATTGACCAAAAACATATTTCAACTTGTTTTTCTCATTCATGTAGAGATTCCAACAATCCCTAGCAACCGTAATCCTTCCCGGAATAGACAAGTTAGGTTGCACAACACTCATAAAATAGCGAAATCCCTCACCCTCAACAAATTTGAATGACAATTCATCCACAATGATCATCCTAGCAAGGGCATTTCTACATGCATCAACATCAAAAGATACAACAGCAAATGCACTACCAACTCCTTTCCCCTCTTCCTTTTTTAGTTGTTGGAGACTAAGTATAGATTGATTAGGGTCAAGTTCTTTAGGGAATTTCTTACATTGATTCAACAAATGATATCTCATATTAGTTGTACCATTTCTATGAGAATCACATGCATAAGTTGCCCCACACCAATTACATTTAGCCCTAGGATTGGATCCCTTAGAATTAGGATCTCTTGTAAAATGTTCCCAAGTCCAAGATCTAGGTCTAGAGGGTTTTCTCTTACCCGGATCCGAATCATCATTATCTTCATCATTAGCTGGAGTTTCTGTAACCTTCCTCTTCTTCTTGTCAGGCTTGGGAACTTGGGCTCTAGCTTGCGCCGCACTAGTTTCTGTTGAAGACCGGATGGATTCTGCATTTTCAGTTGTGTTTCTTTCATTATTTTGAGTGTTTTCTGCCTGCAAATGAATCTAGCCCGTTAGTAACCATTAAAAAATTCAAAATCCAAAAATATTGAATAGAAAACTGATACAATAAACTAATAAGAACTAACACACATTACTCTTAAAAACTGCTACCCATTGATAACTAAAAATGAAGAAAGACTTATGTGAGATTGAAATTCCAAGCATCTAATTAATTTATGTAGTACATCACTAATAACTAGAAGCTACTAGCTAGAGCCATCCAAGCAAAACTGAAAACACATGAATCAACAACATCAAAGCTGAATCAAGATTTAACCTTTAGAACTGAATCAACAACATCATAGCACAATCCATAGATTTATCACCAGCCCACAGAACAAGTAAAAGGACAGAATATTATATGACAGCATTAGATTTACCAATGATTAAAAAAATCACATGATGACATGACAAAGAAACACATTCTTAGTCACAAACACAGATACTCAAACACACAGAGTCACAGACTCAAGCTCAGCCTCAACCTGCAGTCTCTGAACCACCTATTCTTCAGGCTCACCAACACTTCTTCTAAGCAAGCCTCCTTAACACAAGAAACACTAACACAACACTAACACTAACACAACAATTACACAACACTAACACTAACACAGAAAAAAAGCATATTTGCATACCAAAAAAGAAGAGTGCATCAAGAACTTCTAATAGGAAAACAACTTTGAACTCAAAAGGGGGAAAAATTAAAGAAAGAATCAAATACCTCAGACATTCTTTGAAGTTTGAATGCAGATCAAGATGGACTGGAGTGATGGTCTAACGGATGGTGACTGCTGGTCTAACGGACGGTGACTGCCTGACTGGAGTACTTGACGACGGCGTGGATCTGTGACGGACGCCGGACGGCAATGCGATGACGATGATGCGAATGTGAAGGAAAGGGATGGGATGTGGATCTGTGATGGATGCCAAATGGTGAGGATGGACTAGACGCTGGATGGTGGTGACGCGAATGTGGACGATGGCGACGCCAATGAGGTGGCTGCCTGGCTGGGGTGTTGGACGGCGACGCCAATGAGGTGGTTGGGTGTTGGACGGTGTCGGCTATGAGAGAAAAAAGAGAGAGGGAATCAGGTTGAGTTGAGGGAAATTAGGGATTTAGGGTGAGAGTGATGAGAGAGTGAGAGTGGCTGAGCAGCTGAGCAAATGTCAAGTGAGCAGAGTAATCTGATGACCGTGTGAGAGTCTGAGAGAGAGTGAGAGAGTCAGTAAAAGTAACTAAGTAATAAGGGTATATTTGTGAACATACTATATAAGTAAGGGTAAATATGGAAACATGTATCTATATCATACATCTTCGGTTCGGTCGGTTTTTAATTTTTGGAACCGAAAACCGAACCGAACCGATCGGTTTTTCGGAAAAAAACCAAAAAAAAATCAAAATTTTCGGTTTAAGCTCGGTTTTTGGTTTTTTCGGTTCGATTTTGCGGTAAAATTCGGTCCAGTTCGGTAATGAACACCCCTATTCCTAATCATACACACCTAATAGTGTCAAAAATTTTGTTAGCATCTTTAAGAATTAAAGTTGTGCTTAAGGATAACAAATCTATTACTTGATTATTAAACCTTCTATTTAACTCTTATAATTGCTTATCAAATTGTATCAAAAAATTATCTTCACTCTGAAATAATGCTATAAAATATTTCTACTCTAAAGTAATTGCTTGCTCTTTTTGGTTTTTAGTTTTTTCAATTGAAAAAAAAAAATTAGGCCTTTAAGTTAGAGAAATCTATTTATATATAATAGCATCTTTTATGTAGAGTAATATATTTAGACTTAAATATATTTATCAAACAAAGCTTTTACATTATTTTAGAAGAAATTTTTTTTTGGGGGGGATGGCCCCGTTGTTTTAACTAGGATCCGCCATTGTAAATAGTGAAATGTGTTCTTCTGTTGAGTTCATTTTTAAGGAATTAACTTAATTAATAAGCGTATTAATAGTCACTTCGTAATCGGAAATTCAATTTACATTACAATATTACAGATATGAGATATTATATTAGTACTTTATAGATAAATTAACCCAATTAATAGGAAGGAATTATTCTTTACCTTTTATTGGTTTTCCCTGTGTAATTGCTTACACATTTATTCCACTATTAATCAACATTTTCATAATTTCGTTACTAAAAATGTTTTATAATGAAACGAATTCAGAAGATATGTGTCTGGTTTTTTTTTTTTTTTCGGTATATAGTTACGTGCCCTTTCAATAGATAATTTGATGATATTTAAATGGAACATAGATTTTGTGTCTTATGAGTGTCCAGAATAAATTCATTATTCCAACTTGTGTTCAAGAGTGGCAAAAGAATACCAAATTTGATCGGCTTTTCTTTGTGGCGGTGAGTTTTAATGGTTCTGATATTATAAATTTATCAAATTAAAATTTTCACATATATAAATTAATTTCATATATTATCAACACAAAAAATTTATATTATTATCTCATCATATTTTATGTGCTATATATAATTGTTTTTTAATGTAATTATTGTATACAAGTAATATTTTTGTTAATATAATAATACATAATTGATGTCATAAAAATAATTAATAATTGTGTAAAAAATTTTTACCCAACTGATACATCAAACTTAAATTCTTATATATATGGGATTAAGATCAAATTACACTAATATAATTTTAAGTAACTTTTATATCACTTAATATATATCTTAAAAATCGCACACATAATAATATATAATTAAATAATAATATATATTTTTTATATTAATGATATATTAAAATTAATCTATTTCTGTAGATATAAATTGAACATTTGGGTATTTAATGGAATGTTCATTTTACATAACTTTTTCCGGTACAAGTTAGCGGCTTTTGGCAATTCAATTCGTCCTACTTTATTAGTGGAAAAAGATTTCACCAAGTGATCACACAAGTTTGCACATCTCTGAATGGTCCAATATTAATCATAAAATTGATTCTAATATTATTTTAATTATAGGCCTTATTTTACCCAAAACAATTAGCTCAAGAAGAAAGATAATCACTCAATTAATTACATATGTTACTTGACAATATCCTAAAATAATGTGGAACTTAACATCTATATTCTTGATTTTGCTCTAGAGAATTTGATCATTGTGAACGAAATTTCAAAAGAAATTTTTGTTACCTAAAAGGTGGGAAAATAGCTTCAACAAGCTGTGGATTTCAAATCCTAAGATCAAAGTGTACTCATTTGGAACTATTGTCTTTGCATCTAAATGGATCACAAAATACCATAACTCTAAAACTTGCTCAATGAGGCAAACCAACCTTCCTTTCTGAACTGAACTAGCTCTGTGGATCTTATAGTTCAGCCTAACACAAAGGCAGCCAAATGCGACTCGATAGGGTCACCAAGCCACAAATCTACACCTAGGAACTCGAGAAACTTTACATATCATGCTTGGAAATATCAAATCCAATAATTAGAATAACTATCCTAGAGAATCAAGTCTTTAATGAGGATTGATCCTCCTTTGGATTATCTCTAGCCTCTACTACAAAGGAAAGAATCAAAGGGATTTATATATCTCAAATAATGAGAAAAGATCTTGACTTATTCTACTGTACGATGATTGATTAATAATATAAGGATTCGTATGTCCAAGTAACACATCTAACTAATTTTACCTTAAATATTGTTTAGAATTCTCTCTAATTCGAGCGTCAAAGAATCTTTGCATGTCCCTACTAGAACATTTTCGAGTTTTAAAAGGATGACCAACACCATTTTGTTCCTCAAATAAAAACAATTTCAAATTTCAATAGTTTCAACATTTGCAATTTGCCTTAGGCAGGCCCCTTTTTATAGGAGGTGACAAAATACTTTATATATTATTTTTATTGAATTTGATTTATTAAGATCTATTATAAATAACAAAAAAATAATATATTTTTTGAAAAATGAAATATTCATCTATAAAAATGATTAATATATAAATTTGGTCTAAACTATTAATTTTCTGACTCGACCTATTAATAATAATAATAATAACAATAATAATAATAATACTAATAAATTTGATAGCTATTTATTTGTCACATAAATTGTGAATAAATTAGTTTTTTATTTTTTTTATCGGATCATGAATTAATTCATAATTTATTTTTAACCAATACCTTTTGATCCAATCAAAAATTTATTCAATTTATTAAATTTGCACCCCCACTCTTTTTAAAATCCAAAATATTTTTTTTCGAAAAAAAAAGAAAAAGAAAGAGTGGGGCCAAGCAGCAATGGTAATCACGGCGAGGTGGGCAAGAAGAGACGAAGAATGGAGAAGGTAAAGACAAAGCAGAGGATCAAATCCAATTTAGTAACCACGCAGGCAGCAGCAACCCAACCAGACCCAGTACAGCTTCTTACAATACCGTATTCCTGACACACAGATAGATAGATAGATAGATAGATAAACCGAGAAATTTGTGTTTGTTAATTTTGTTTTATTTTTTGTTGTCTTGTTTTTTTTTTTTTTTCTCAACAATAAAAATATTAAAAATAGCGTCAGAGACGCCGACGACCAACCAAACCAAGCTCATATTGCCTGTCGACTTTTCTCTCTCTCTTTGGTCGCAGAGCACACCACCCCAGTCCTCTTTCTCTCTCTCTCTCTCTCTCTCTCTCTCTCTCCTCTTCCATTTTCTTCTTCCTCTTGCCCCTTTCTCTCTTCGATTCAGCTTCAGGTAAATCCACCTCTACCATAGATCCTGCTTATGCTGAACACATCCTTGTCTTCTTCTTCTTCATTCTCTTGCACCAAAGGAAGTTCTCACTCAGCTCACTATTTCTTAACAATGCGCTGTTTTCTTCTTTTTTTGAAAAAAAATAAGTAATAAAAAGTTTAACATGGCTGTGGTTTGGTTGTGATGTCTTTAGTCGTTGTTCATGTTCGTGGTCTTTTTAAGAAGCCTTGTTCGGTTATTGTTTGTCAATTTTTGACTTACGTTTTGGAGTTATTTTGTGGTCGCTGATCGTTGTTTCCTTCCTTGGATCTGAAACATTAGTTTGATACCTATGTTGTCGAGTTCAATTTAAGACATATTCATTATTATTATATTTATATTCTCCCTTTCCCTTCTTTTTGTTAATATAAAAAGTAAAAATAAAAGGCTAAGTCTGATGTTAGCATATTTGATTTTTGCGATTAAAGGAGTTAGATTTGGGAATGACCAAAATCTTTGTATTTTTTGGGTTGTAGCAGATTTTTGTAACTGAAAGAGGGAGAGAATGTCAGGTGGCACGCAGAACAGTCTGAGAAAAGCACTTGGAGCCCTTAAGGATACCACAACAGTTTCTTTGGCCAAAGTCAACAGTGATTACAAGGTAGAAATTGAATAATCTGCGCATACGCTGTTGGATGAGATGTTCTCCAATCACGTATATTTGTAATATGTTGTCAATGGGTTTATTGTATTGCAGGAATTAGACATTGCTATAGTTAGAGCCACAAATCATGTTGAACGTCAGTCAAAGGAGAAACATATAAGAGGTTTGTTCTTTCTCGTTTTTATTTTTATTTTTATTTTATTTTTTTATTTATTGAAAAAGTTATAAAGTTTGTACAGAAATAATTACTGTGGGTCTGTCTATCTGTTACTTACTTGTAGATTGTACAAGGAACAATTGTTGGATGTGTTAGGGTTTTGATTCCTAGTATTTCTGTGCTTTCCTTTTGCAGCTATATTTTCAGCAATCTCAGCTACAAGGCCTCGCGCTGATGTTGCCTATTGCATCCATGCTCTTGCCAGGCGATTATCAAGGACACATAACTGGGCGGTATGTGCATCAATCATCATTTCCTGAAACTTGTGCAAGATATGGATGGTTAAATCTTTGTGGTCTGATTATCTTTTCAATATTGAGATGGAACTTTTTGATGCATTCGCTTAAGGAATGGGAATGTGTGATGAAGCCTTTATGAACTTATCATCTGTTGGCATGTGTTCTTTGTTGCTAAGATTGGTGAAACTTATCATCTATAAGTCATATTACTGAATTATTCTGCATCCTCGCTTCCAGAGGTTGTGGCTTTGGTCATCACAATGGAACTTATAGACAGGTAAAGGGTGGGGGGATACCCTTTTTTATCAAACACAAATCTGAGACATGTTTTCATGACCTTCTCATACTATGGAAATTTTTTTTCATAATTTGATGCAACTGACCTTGTTACGATCGAGCAATATATGCACTTTTCATCTAGTTCTGAAACATCAATATTTGTAGGTCATTTATTTGCATGGTAACTTCCGCAGTTCTCGTGTAATTTTTTGGTTGCTTTTTCTGCTTCTGTAATTCTCATTTTATTCACTACTGTGCATGGGTGTGTGTGTGTTTGTGCCACTTCTATTTGGTTGACTGACAAGTTGTTCATCCTTAGGTTGCATTGAAAACTTTAATTGTCATTCACCGTGCTCTAAGGGAAGTGGATCCAACATTTCATGAAGAACTCATTAATTATGGCAGAAGCAGGAGCCATATGCTCAACATGGCACATTTTAAAGATGATTCCAGTCCAAATGGTGCCTCTGCCTTTCTCTCCGTCATTGATTTTTCTATCATTCTCATTATTATGTTTATTGACTATTTAGTTGTCATTCTCTGCTTTGTTGCTCAGCGTGGGATTATTCTGCATGGGTCCGCACTTATGCATTGTTTTTGGAGGAAAGGCTGGAATGTTTTCGTGTGTTGAAGTATGACATTGAGGCAGACCGTCCTGTAAGTAAAAACTTTCGTACCTTTATCATTTGCTTTGTAACTTACTGTTAAAGAATTCAGATTGGTAACTTCAGCATAAGTAGTTGAATTATCTGAATGTAACTTTTTAAAGAATAGTATTCAATAACAATATGGTAGAAGATGGCCCTTGCCCATGGTTGCTATCTCATCATGTACTTAAATACATACTTCCTGATTACTTTGATTTAAATAAATAGTTGAAAATGTTTACCATTGGTAAATTTTGTCAGAGGACCAAAGATTTGGATACTGCAGAATTGCTAGTGCAGTTGCCAGCTTTACAGCAACTTCTCTTTCGAGTTCTTGGTTGCCAGGTAAACTTTTGAGCCTAGTAGTTCAAGTTAGATGGGATTTCAACCCTAACATTTCACAAATGGTGGTTTTGATTTTAATGAACAAATTTTACAGTGCCGGTAGTGTTATAATGGTATGACTTGTTTGACTTTTGTGTCGTGTAGCCACAAGGGGCAGCTGTAAATAACTTTGTCATTCAGTTAGCACTCTCGATGGTAAGTCAATTGTCTAACCATAGTGTATTCTTCAGTAGTTTTTGCTTTCATCACTTTTCTGAACATATTGTATGTTGCAAATAGGTTGCTTCGGAAAGCATTAAAATTTATCAAGCTATTAGTGATGGCACAGTCAATATGCTTGATAAGGTATGTTGTTTTCTTCATTGGATTTGGAGCTTGATGTTTAACTATCTATGTATTTATGAGACTATTTTGGCAGTTTTTTGAGATGCAACGCAATGATGCTTTGAAAGCTCTTGATATATATAGGAGGGTTGGGCAGCAAGTATGTCTTATGGCAATCTTTTCTTTTTCTATTCTTAAAATCATTTTTCCTAATTGTCATGTTTTAACATTCTTTATACGAATCCAGGCTGAGAGATTGTCAGAGTTCTACGAAATATGCCGTAATCTTGATATTGGACGTGGAGAGAAGTTTATTAAAGTTGAGCTGGTCAGTTTGATCTTGAATCATGCTTGATTTTACCACTGACAGTTTTTCAATAATTTTTATATAATATTATACTAAGTGAACTAGTTGTTGATATGAAGCCCCCTACATCATTTCTGCAAGCCATGGAAGAGTATGTCAAAGATGCTCCCCAGGGAGCCATAGTTCGCAAGGATCAGGTATGGATGAAACATCAGCTCTGCTTTAGATTAGTCTTTTGTGAGTTTATGATGTGGATGGATGCAATCATAAAGAGCGATTGTATGTTTAATACACATCAAGTTGACAGAGTAGGCGCAAATAAAACCCAGAAAGTCCATGTAGGCTATCTACTACTCATGAACAATGATATACTTGCTACTAAAGAATGCATTTTCTTGAGGAAAAAAAAAAAAATTTATGGTTCAACTGTTGGTACAATCTGCCTTATGGGTATATGCTGAAAATTTGAAGTTTGGTACATTGAACTTGTTCCCATCAAGTTCTTTGATGAGTTGTGTTTGGCCCATCAAAACCTTTTGGAATCTCATCCACTACCTCAAGAAACATTCTGCAATCATTTTACATGCTATACTTTTGGTACAATACTTGTCTTTTGAGCGAGAACTTTCAGATATTTGTGGAGACTGTAATATTAGTATGTTAGCTGGACATGGTTGCCATTCAAACACTGTTTCTCCTTTCCTTTTTTTTTTTTTTTTTTTCAAGGAATTGGTATTTTAATGTAATTCTGTAACTTCAAAATGTTGCTTCTATCTTGATGAAAGCAATATTCATATGCTGCCAAAATATCCTTGACCAACCAGTGCTTCCGTATTTATTAAAAGCAGGCCACTGACAACAAAACTGCCTCTCCAAACGAGGTTTTGGCCATCGAATACAAAAAGACACCAGAAGTGCAGGAGGAACGTCCACCCTCACCCCCTCCAGCTCCAGCTCCACCTTCTGAGCCTGTGAAAGAGGAAGCACCACCAGTACAACCACCACCTGATTTGTTGGTAATTACTTTGGGACTTTTTTTTGTTTTGGTCTGTGCCCTGTCTTTGGTATAATTTAGATTGCTGACGGCTCTTCTGGTAATGCTTATCTGTTGCTTCAGCTGCACTAACGAATTTCTCTCCTTTTGGCTTGCTATCTAGAGTCTGGACGATCCTGTTCCAGCTGCTTCAGAGTTGGAAGACAAGAATGCCTTAGCTTTAGCCATTGTTCCCGTTGGTAAATTTTCCCCCCTTTTCCTTCATTTTTATTAATATATCGAATAAAAGCTTGTTGATATGCATTTACCTTTAAAATAAATAACAATAATAATTGATTCCTAGAGGGAGTGGACTGAACTCGTTTTCCTTTCAATAATAGTGATGCTTTACGTTATTATTAGGACTAAATTTCTTAACATTAGGGGCTAATCATACTTGAACTATATTCCAGCATTATTTTTCCTTTTCTGCGCTTTGTTAGCATTTAAGATTAGTGTGTTCCAATTGATATTCAGAATAGATGAAAGTATCGATATGTCCTCGTGTCAAGTCATTTGACGTTTTGTTAATGGTGATTTCAGCTGATCAAAGTCAAACAACATCTGCTGTTTCAACTCAAGCAAATGGAACTACAGGCTGGGAATTGGCACTTGTCACGGCTCCTAGTTCAAATGAGAATGCTACAGCAGCTAGCAAACTGGTATGCTTTATACTACAAAAGTAAACTCTACTTACTTTTCTGTTAGCTTTCATGATTTGTGAATATAAATCTCCTCTCAGCATGTCTATGAACCTGCATAAACACAGACAAAACCCTTTGCTTGCACACATGCTTCCGTTATTCTGCTAACGAGTTATGATCCCATTGGGTAATCAGGCTGGAGGTTTGGACAAGCTTACACTAGACAGCCTATATGATGATGCACTCAGGAGAAACAACCAGAATGTAAGCTATAACCCATGGGAGTCGGCACCTGCGGGAGCCATGATGCAACCGACAATGCATGATCCATTTTTCGCCTCTAATACAGTGGCTGCCCCACCTTCTGTTCAGATGGCAGCTATGTCCAACCAGCAGCAGGCTTTCATGTTTCAACAGCAGCAGCAAATGATGATGATGCCTCCTCAACAACCATCTGCAAATCCTTTCGGAAATGCATATGGAGCCACTGTGCATCCCTATGGCTCAGGTATGCCTGTTCAATCATACAATCCTTATACAGGCCTCATCTAAATATTTCCACTGGAACTCAAATCCTTAACAAGCTCAAGGAAGAAAGAAACACAGAGACTCAGTCTTCAATTCTGGGATTGGAAGACATGAAGAATAGACAGACCTGTATCATATGTCGTGTGTGTGCCATAGATAGCTAGA
Organism: Pterocarpus santalinus; assembly: GCA_031439595.1. Taxonomy (NCBI): domain Eukaryota; kingdom Viridiplantae; phylum Streptophyta; class Magnoliopsida; order Fabales; family Fabaceae; genus Pterocarpus; species Pterocarpus santalinus. The sequence continues at coordinate 9,113,954 of CM062525.1, forward strand.
TTGAAATTCTTTTTGAATAATTAGCAGAGGGAGGGTTTTGGTTATATTATTTTTTATGTACAAGGTAATTGATAATCAGCTTTGGTTCAGACCACTTAGAATTTCCTTCTTCCCTGATTGATTACTGTATCACTTTAGCAGGGAATTTGTTCTTGATAAATTGAAGTATATTGTTTCAGTTGTCATTCCCTATATATGGTGGGTGGGAAGTGTATTCATTATGTGATTTGTTGATGCAACATTTATCCAATAAAAATACGTCAAGTTTGAGAACCGAGTTTCTTTTGTTTGAAGAACAATTTCTTCTTCATTGCCATGTGTAATGTGTTATTCTGTAAGATATTCTATCAAATATTTAATTTGTATCTTATTTTTTTTCCTCAAAGGGGTGAAGTCAAAACCAATGTAAGTTGTGAACAATTTACACTTTTCTCTTATTTGTTGGAAACTAGTGTTTCCTTCTTAAATTTCATTTTTCCACTTTACTACGAGATACTCTCTCGGAGATGAGGATGTTGTAATGCAGGCAACACAAATGAAACGTGTAAAATATCAGGTTTCCGTGAGCTCTCTTGTTTTTTCTGGTAAGGTTCCATTCTATTGATTGAACTTGGATATCGTATCGCATGCGTCATTCATTACATAGCATTGTTGGTCTCATGAACAACAATAACATTTGAACCAGATGCCACACAAATTATATATTTTCAACGATTTTTAAGTATCTATTAACTATCTTTTTCCCTGCAAAACTTACTTTAAATATTAGGATAAAGTCTTGTTTATATTTTTTACGTTTTGGAATAATTTTAATTTTATCTCAAAATTATTTTTTTTTCTCTATTTATGTTCTTAATATTTTTTAAGTTTTTTTTTAATTAACTCCTTTAACATTCAATTAATCTTTTTTCTACTAAAATATATATCCAAAGTTTTTAATTGAAGAATTGAAGATAATAATATCTATTATTGGTGTTTAGATATCACTAAGGTCAAAATTTGATCTTAATATCAATTTTTTTTGGTTTATAATTTGGATGCTGTTTATTGAAATATTAAGATTAAAATATTTTAAAAATATTATAAATATAAATAAAAAAATAAAAAATTTTAGGATTAAGTTAAAATCGCTGTAATTTTACTGTAAATATTATACCTGTGATGTGTTAAATAATTTTTGTTTCCATGGAGTGTATTTAGTGTTGCATGTAGGGTGCGAATCGAATAGCGAACCACTTTTTCTTCCCCCACGTGCACAAGTCGACAATTAAGCTTGGGAAAGATAATTTGTTTTTGCATTGAATTACTCTATTTTAAATTGAATTATTTGTATAAAAAAGTATAATTAGTTGTGTTTGAACAAATCTTTAAATATGATTTGAATGTAAATGGAAAAAAGCTACTTTTATGTTGTATCAAACCATGAGTTGTGAAACGAGTCAGAAAAAAAAAAAAAGAAAAAAGAAAGAGAGAGTTACAAACTAATTCGAGTATGCTATAAAAGAGCAATGCTAGGCCACGGTCACGGACTCGTTAGACGCAACAAATTTCTATTTGGTCATGTGGAAAACAGACCTCCAAGCAAAGTGTCAAGTCCAGTTTATTCGCAGTAGTATTGATGATATGATTGATTATACCCATTGAGCCTCCCTATCTATTTGTCTTTCTTGAAGGGTAGATGATTAGTCTTGGTGATTGAATCATAGTCTGAACGCAATAAGCTGGATCCTTACACCAACCAAATCACCTTTCTACTTCGATGAGCTATTTGCTCAACTATTTACGCCTTTCCGAGCACTGGCACTTTGCTTAGATGAGAGAAGAAAACGAGAAAGAAAATTAAAAAAAAGAAAAGAGAAAATAGAAAAACTGGGTACCTGATGCAAAAATTTTACTTAGTTTACTACGTGTATACTTTTATTATTGACCAAGAATGTGATGTTTGGATAAAAACAAATGCAAGAATATCATTAAAGGTGAAAATTTGGCATAGAAAGTATCACTTTTGGTATACAAATTAAAAAAGTAAACATAAAAGAATACTGTTATTTATACAGTATATGAATAGAATGAATTAGTACTATAGAAAGAAAGAGATAAAATTTTGATTTTATTTACTATTATTAAATATTTAATATATTTTCTTTTTCATAATGCTTATTTTGTTGACCATTTTTAATATATAAATAATATTAATTATACGTAAAAAAGTTAAAAAAAAAAATGAAAGAAAGGAAGAAAGAAAAAATTGCAGGGTCCCATTTGCCTATTCTGAAATATTGATGGATTATGACAGATAGAATTATTAATGACTTAGGCTTTTCAAGTTTGCTGTGCATTTTATTGGGCGAAATACATGCGCTAAATTTATTGTGACAAAAAATTCATGGAAAACTACAGCTATCTTATATACTGAATCAGATACGGTTTTTCAGGTGGAATATTTTTATATGAAAAACATCATTCGTTCTTTGAATTAAAATGTAATTATTTAGAGCTTGAACTACAATCAGAATTTAGTAATAGATATTGTTTTAACTTTTAAGAGAATCGATGAAAGACATTATGTAATTTTCAAGTTAGTCTTATGCAAGCGCTTCCAATGCAAGCGATTGTGACTGCAATAAAAAATTCAACAATGATGTGTACCAAACAAAAAGTAAAATTAAAAGCCAAAATGGTAAATGTCAGGAGGGCGAAGATTACGCATTAGCTCAAACAACATGAAGACGAAAACAAAATATAAAATTAAAAGCAATAATGGTACATGACAGGACTGCGGACTCAGAAGGGCGATAATTAGTAATTCAAGCAAAAGTATATTTTATTTAATTAATTCAAATAATTTAATACTTATTTTTTGATAAAATAATTATTTTGATTTCTAATAAAAATTTTTAGAGATAAATTAATTTCTTAAAATTTAGAAGTTCACAACTAGTCTCTCACAACTCAGAAAAACGGCATATTAATCTCTCTGTATAAAATTGTATAGATTTTTTGACAGTATAAATTTATATAAATTCTATATAAAAGGATTAATATATCTCTCTTTTTGAATGATGAAGGATTATTTGTAAACTTTCAATTCTTAAAAAACTAATTTATCCTTCAAAATTATAAAAATCAAAATAAATATTTTATTTTATTTATATAATTAAGATATTAAATTTGAATCTTTTATATATATATATATATATATATATTTTATTATTCATATATAATTTAATGATTAAAATTTATTTTTTTCACTTTTATGATAAATTGCTCTTTTAAATTCATTAATAATATCTGTTAATTTTACTCTCATAATAACAAATGAGTAAATGGTTCCCCTCACTTAACATCCACCAAATATATGCTGCAATATTACATATTTGACCACACAAAACTGCTCACTTGCTCTTGTCACTCCCCCCCCCCCAAAACAAAATTCACAATTACAATTAGAATTTAATTTAAATATATTGATAGTATAAAATAATTTTACACTGTTAACTAATAAAAATAGTAAAAAGTGTCAACTCACACAAATAATTGCCCATTATAATGTGAGATCTACTATGATTTCTCACTTTCCTCTATTTCTATTGATTGACAGTGTAAAACTATTTTACACTGTTTATGCACACCAATTAAACTCTTACAATTATTAATGTGAGAATTTATAATCAAAATTTGTTCCTCTTAATTTTACAATAAATTACTCTTTTGAGAAACAGAAAGGTAGCCAAAAACATTATTTTACGTCACATTATAGGGAAAAAAAAAGGTTTCTTGATCATGAAAATTACATAACAAGTCTGGCTATTGTATAAAATGAATTTTGATTCACTATTTTCATCAGCAACCATTCTTTCAACTTTAAGAATAATTATTTTGGAAAGAGTTTAATTGATATATATTGACAATATAAAATTTTTTTATACTATCATCTAATTATATGCTAATATTTATAAAATTTTTAAGATAATAGGTGGTTATATGAAATAATTTTGATGATACGATAATATATGATTAAATGTATGTGTATAATTTTTTAATATTAAAACTGTATATCAATTAAATTCTTTTGAAATTAATTTATTTTTATTTTTATTATTATTATTATTATTATTATTATTATGCATTGTTTGACAAATTGACACAAGTAGACTCTAATTAAAAGGAAAAAAAAAACAATAAAAAAAAAAGAGTCAGCGAGTTTAATTTAATTTCAATTTGGGCTGAAGAAGATCGATGCTTTCCAATTTCCGAACAAGAAGTCTCAGATGAAGATAACAGAAGAGAGAAAGCCAAGCATCAATCCTCTTCTCTCACAGTACTATGATAGTGTTCTTTTCTCTTCCTAGCCTAAACCCTTGTTCAAGTTGAAGCAACTCAAACCACTCTTTTTGAATTCCCAAACCTGTTCCTCACAATTAGGCAGCAGAAAAAAAAAAAAAAAAATAGCAAGAGAATAATGTCTTGGTTATTCAAGTCCAGCTCCCCTGACCCCGAAATTCACCGCAACATTATCCACTCCGATCGCCACGGCGGCGGCTCCGCCGTCAAGGACGATCTCTCCCTTATTTTTCGCGGCGTCGCCAACTTCCTCGCTCCGCCGCCATCTTCCTCTGCGTCCGCCGGCGATTCCGCGTCTTCGCAGCCGTCGCAGGCTCTCACCGGAATCCGGAACGATCTGGTGGAGATCGGCGGGAGCTTCAAGAGTTCGCTCTCGCTTCTCTCCCCGAACAGAGCCGTCACGGGGATCTCCAAGCTCGCCTCTCAGTTGTTGCAGTTGGAGCCCGATCAGCAGCGGCGAGTTGACGGCGGCGATGATGCGGTGCCTGGGACGACGGACGAGGTTGTTCGTTTCGTCAAGGAAATTTCTACGCGACCTGAGTGTTGGACCGAATTCCCCTTGCCCCTCCATAATCGTAATTGAACTTTGCTTCGATGTTTTTTTTTTTTTTTTTTTTTGGTTATTTGTTAATTTGTTCTGATTATGATTCTCTCTCTCTCTCTCTCTCTCTCTCTCTTCAATTGTGAATCTGTAATTGCTTAATTAGTAAATTGTAAGCCTGTCCTCTTAATTAGCCTTATAATCTGTTCCTGAAGATACAGATTAGTTTCAAGTACTTGAATTGGGTTAGCTTATGACTGTATGCTATTGTACAATTAAATATGAACCCTGACTAAAGTTGAGTTGAGTAGAGTGAAATGGCTTCATCTCACTTATTCTATCATATATCATGGAAAAATTCTATATTTGGATCCTTTATGTTTTTTACGGGGTATGACCTAATTTACCTGAATGCTGTTGCTGCTTTGTAACAGATTGCAGTTCTATTTAGCAAATATTAAAGGTCCAATATTGTAATTCTTGGGACTTAACCTTAGAATTATGTTGAGGGGAATTTCTATGAACAACTGCTGCGATGCTCCCCAACAATGCTGGTTGTGAAGAAATTATTCCTGTAGAGAACCTAGTTCATGCTCGCTGTCAATATAAAGTCTAGAGTGCTCGTGTCCTTCTGAGCATATCCCTGTTCTTAGTTTAACTCTCTGTAATGTTTTTTTGACTAAAGTGGTTTTGAATCTTGATTTTTCAGATGGCATGAGTACAAGAAACCAAGACTTTTTCTTTTTTTTCTTTTTTTTTTTAATTTTTATTTTACTTGAGTGTATAATGAGATTGGCAGACATTAATGCGGAAATTTGACTTGTTTCAGCAGATTTCACATTGTCCAATTCTCAGAGAGACCATGCATTGGCTATAGAAAGGCTGGTGCCTGAATTTGTTGCACTTAGGCTGAGCATTTGCAGTTACATGAATGTGGAAAAGTTTTGGATGATCTATTTTTTGTTAATACTTCCAAGATTAAACCAGCATGATTTTGAGCGCCTATCAACCCCCAAGGCAAGCCGTGTTTATTCAATATTGTCTTATTTTCAATTGATTCACATGAATAGTATTGCCAAGTATAATCTACTTGACCAAAGTGTTAATATCTTTTGATTTTTATGCAGTTTATTAGCTTATTGAAGCCACCTTCAAACCTTGTATTTATGTGAATATTGTCCATTCGTGGTAGTCAGATTCAGTCATTATGAAGCATGTTATCCGTATTTTTCATTGTAGATGTTTGTGACTTAGAAAACCATTAACTATTGCATACTGAACATGTATAGTGTATCTGTAATAAAAATTTGTTCTAGCCAGTAGAACACAGAGCTCTATAATTGAAGCATTGTGGTAATCATATGACCTTTGTAATACGCCCTCAATGAGAGGTTATGATTTATTCTATGTCTACCGTTTTAGTTGAAGTAATCCTCTATTTCCTTCTTTCTTTTGGTACATTTATTTTTTTAACTCTTTACGGCAGCTTGTGTTGTATGCAATACACGACTGAATACCAAACCAGTATCTTTGCCGGTCTCTGCATCATCTGGTTATCTTTTTGATAAAATACCATAAATCATGGCCAGAAGTTTCTTCTGTAGTTTTAGTGTTTTCCTTTTTTTGTTTTATGGCATTCCCTCCAGATGTTTTGGTGTGTATTGAAGATTTTCAGATTATTTGGTCTATTGCACCCTACATTAATGTGATTATAAGTTAAATTTGAAGATAATTATCTCTTTTACTCTAGGTTTACATGTTTGGGTGGCAACATTCTCTAAATGTCTGCTATATCATTTATATGTTTTTCCCTTCTTTTTGTTCAGATTGTTGAAGCAAGAGATGTCCTTCTGCTGAAACTTGAAGACAGGAAAGATTTGCAGGCTGGAGAGTGTGAAAAACCGAGGACTGCAGATACAAATCAAGATGGTAGCAATGACAACGGAGGAGAAAGTATCTCAATTGAGGAAAACCAGGTTTTGACTGAGGTTGCAGATGCAGCAAAGGTTTCAGAAGTTGATGAAATCATTAGTACTACTGAAAATTGGTTGGAAGATAAAGATATTGATGCTACTTCATTGACTTCTCATATAAAACTTCAACAGGAAGAGGACATCTCGTTCAGTGACCTAGAGGATGATGGAAATTATAGCTCTGATAGATTATCAGGGCATAGGGAGACACAGGACATGAGGGGTTCATCACCTGAAGGTTCTAGTGACTGGGTTCAGCTGCGTGAAATTTCTGAGAGAGGTGGCTGGCAGAAGGCTGTTCCTTCAAAAGGTAAGGATTCGGAAGATGAATCAAATGATTGGCTCACTGTTGATGAGTTTAATTAGATAGGCTTTTCTTGATTCATCAAGTTGCTCTAAAGGTTCAACATTTTCCCGTTTTCGACGGTTCTGTAATTAGGGATTACAAAATCATATAAAGTAAAATAATTCCTTCGATATGCTCATGTACAGATTCCTTGTTTGTCCAAGACTACTGTTGGGCATTGGGTAGACATCATTCATCGTGTTGAAAAGTGTACAATTCAAACAAAATCAAAGATTTCTATGATTATAAATTTGAAAAGTTTCTATTAGTTGATATGTAACTGAAATTATAGGTGTCAAAACGATATAATAATTTCGCTCTTTTCAAAATGAGCACTGTTTTTGGATTCAAAAGCGATGAGTGTGAAATTTTTTTATGTGTAATACAGCGTAAATTTTTTCTTATAACAATGATATCATAATTATTTATGTGTAAATTGAGCTCCGTTATTCTTATAACAGTTTGACTCCAACAAATATCGTTTGAAAAGTCAAATTCTTTTAAATTAGATAATTCAAAAAAGTAACTTTGTTCCTTTCTGTAGAGTTAGTTGAAAGCTCACTGTGTCGGAATGTTATCATATATACCAGAGTGAAACTTCAATTGATTTGATTGAACTCATTCTTTCCTCTCAATCTCTGTTCCTTTCTGTTTGCTGCTGTGTTACCTTCATGCTTGATTTAATAATGGAACTAAAATGGTACAGAAATAATTGCATTGCCATATTTCAAGTATTTTAGTATCAAATAAATGCAAGGAATATCCCAAAAAGGAAATCACATACAAAATATTCCCTCAGAGCCGTCAATAGAGTAATTTACAAAGTCATCTACAATACTCGAAAGTTTCCAAAGCGTGCACAAGCCTGTAATGGTAACTTCATGTAAATGATGGCAGCATCCCCAATACACATTACTATTACGAACTTGGTGGGCAGTACAATGATCTGGTCAACTATGAGTCGTTTAAGAATCGACTTTCAGCCTTTAGAGCTTATCTCCAGCATGAAGTCAACAACGGACCATGGCAGATAAAGGAGAGTATAATGTAAATGATGATGACGAAAATCATAATAAGTGTAACCCTGAGTAATCACAAGAAAAACAGGCAAATTTTAAACTCTATTTAGATCAAAAGGGAAAAAAATAATAGATATACCAGCTTTGTTCTCAAAGTCAAAATACAATAGCTCAACCCAAGCATGAAATCAATTATGCAAATGTGGATTGCATTTGATATACTTACGTTAGCCTAACATTACTCCACCACAGGTTGTTCTTGTAACGGCGGGACTGTCTTCTGAAACGAATTGAATTGTTGTTCATTGCTGATGTTTTCTCAACCAGCAGTTCCAACCTGCCACCTCTCTCCAATACTTTCTCAATGTTGTCAATCATCACGGTTCTCACCTATCATTATCACAAGACAAGTATTGAAGCATTTAGTCTTCAGATGCATATATTCAAATGGAACACGTTATCCTATATATAACACATTTGTCTAATAAGCAACTACAAGTTAGACACTTAACTAAACTATGTAGTTCCAAGTTTGAATAAGTCATGTCAAAACCAAAAGAAATTAAAATTATTCAACCAGCAATTTTCCAGAGGATCAGTTCTATTTTGAACTTGCCTGAGTCATTTCACCTTTGAGACGGTTCAACCTATCAGCATTTGGGTCAGTAGAGTAATAATCCATCTGCTGGCTCAAGACCCTCGAGAACTCATCATTCATGGCATAGGCAGGAGCTGAAAGAATAGCACGGGCATATGTCTTCACAAATCTTTGATGAATGTCTTCAAGAAATTCAAATGGGATCCTTCCTGCAGTCATTGAAAGAGGAGATTCATTACAGCTCATTTAGGGAATTACAAAATACAGCGTACAAAAAATCGAACAGCAATAGTATTCATCGTAAACAGTTTGACTCAATTTTGCAATTTCGTCTGAATCCCAAAGATACCATAGAAGTGACTTCAACTGTCCATTCATGTAACAGCCAGCAAAAATGTTGCTATGCAGCCATCATCGCATATTATTTCCTTTCCTTACTAGCCAACTTGATCGTATATTGCCGTGAGTTTAATTTGATCAGTATTCATTGTAAAATATTTTACACTATCAGTGAACAAAGAAGTGACATATCATCATAGTAATTAAGGATTTTCACGTGCAATAAAAGCTTTCAGGCTTTCAGCAGATAGGTGGCATCATATGGAAGTATAATACTCTAGAATTATATTTGATTACAATTCAGTCCAGATAAGCCAAATGTTGCGTTATATAGCAGCACGAGTTATCCCATTTGTAGTGAGGCTCTTCCCTCTAAAAGCATATGATATGAAATAGTATCCAGCATCACAAATTATAGAAGGGAGAACCTAAATAATGAATGTAATCAACCTGATCAACTAAAGCCCTGGCAGCATCATCATGCTTCAACTATTAAAAGGAGCAAACAACAGTGAGAACCATAGCCTCAGTGCAAAAACCAGTCCTTAAACAAAACAGTAGTAAGGCAAACCCCCCAACCATATCACCTTTAATACGATGGATCAAGTGATTAGTATCAATTCTAATTTTTATAAATCTACAACATATATAAAGATGAAATCCAAGGGGGAAAATTTCTGACACTTGAACGGCATCTACAATTCAACAATAGAACGAGTCATTTTAGGTGATGTCAAAAGGAGCACCAAATCCATAAAGGCAACAAGCTAATCAATTTATGAGCGCCACCACAAAAACACAAAAAGCCTCCAATTACAAAAAAAAAAAAAAAAAAACACAGAACCACCACCTTTGTTATGTTTTAGATCAAAATTGTATCATTTGATCCACCAATCCCAACACAACAAATTAAGAAGAGCAATGAAGCTTACTTCCGAATGCATCATCAGCCATGCAAAGAACAGTGAGGCCATCGGTCCTCTTGACATGAAAAACATAGCGATCATGTGAATATGAAACATTGCTGTCATTGTTGTTGCTTCCTTGATTGATCTTGTCGAGAATCTGCTTAGCTACAACACTGGCATTGCTGGGAGTGGCGCTGAACTCAGCCAGAACCACCTGCCCCCTTGCCACCATTCCATAAAGTATCCCCATTGATTAGTGTTTGCTCAAATCATGCAACTGGGTTTGTCCTTTTCTTGTTATTTGGACTCGAAGGTTGGAAACCTCTGAGAGGTGCTGACAAGGGACAAGGTTTTTGTGGGTGGAGCGGTGAGTATAACAGAATTGTTTTGGTTTTGGTTTTTGGTTGTGGAGGAGGGTGCACCAACATCCACACAAGGAAGAAGAAGAGGGAGGAGAAAGAAGAGAGTCCCATTTTGATTGGTTTTGACGTCCAAAAATGGGTAAAGGACAGTCTGGAAATTGAAAAGGAAGCTGTGCCTCTACCCTTTTTCATGTGTACGATGGAGTTTTAGGTGCCACCAAAATTGGCGCTAAACTAGGAGATTAGATACTACGTCAAAGGAAGAGTTGTAACTTGTAATGTAATAGAGCACAACATCAATAGATCATGAGGTATAAAAAGAAACATGGTCTGGCATTAATGTTATGTATTGTAAACAATAGAATTTTTTTTTAATCACATAGAATTCGGTTCATTCAAAGCAAATTATAGAATTTTTTCATAAAAGTGACTTTTTGCGAAATTTAAATTTGAGTTCTCATTTAGGGAATTGAAAGAAACTAATTACCCTAATTAAAGATGTGTTTGTTTCAATTTAAAAAAAAAATGAATAAGAAATTTAAATTTTATATATAGTTTAAAAAATTGAATTTTTTTTAGAAATTATTTTTTCAATTTTTACAAAAAATTTAAAAATAGTTTTTTTTTTAAAATTTTGATTATTTTTAAAAAATATTTAAATATATAAGATTTAATTTTTATAGTAAAAAAATAAATTTTTGCTCAAAAAAATCATAAATTAACACACCCCAGTTCTTCGTAGGTAAACTTCTTAACTTTAAAACAAGTTACAATACGTTTAATTTTTCAGAAAAATTCAAACTATAGTTTAGACAAAATCTACTCTATTGTAGCTTTTATCTAAACTATAATTTTCGAGTTTCAAATAAAAATTTAATTATGATTTTAGATTTTTGAGTTTTGGCTGATTTTTACCAAAAAGAGCAGTCAAGATAGGTTACTAATTTTAATATGCAGTTGGTAGGGTCAAACCAATTCTTAATAGGGCAGCATAGATAACCCTTTTTTAATTAACAAAGGAGCATAAACATCAATCATGCATTGGAAATAGGAAGGCAAGAGGGGACAGGTACAGGTTGGCTTTAAGCATAGGAATAAGGAATGGATTATGAGCATTTGAGTGCATCTCCGCTGGCTCCAGCTGAGTGGACATCAGAGAAGCTCCTACATGGCCCGCCCAACTCCAATAAAGACGATAGATCTAATTTTCATTTGATGGATGTAATTATGACCCCCATAAAAGAAATTGATGGAGATAAATGCCAGTGTGAGTCTTGGTATAAGATCGTACGGTTGCTCTTTGCGACATGGAAGTTACAATTTTAAAAACAATAATTTTTTTTTCCTGGTGTTCTCGTTGGTAATGATTAGGCTGTGTACATTGACAGTTGTGCATCGGGTTGAATTGACTCACAAAGCCATGGATTTTAACCCGACTAAACCCATAAAATACGGATTAAATTGAGTCGATGGATTAATCAAATTAAAAAATCTCTTACCTATAAAATATGGGTTAGAAAAATTTTAATCTAGACAATCTAATCCGATCCACCTATAAAAAGTTAATAAAATATCCGATGAATTATTGAGATGAAAATCAACTGGATTATTTAGATGATCTTAAAAAGATTAAAAATAAATTTAATAATTATATCAATCTATATTCTATATATAATAATATCAATTTCAATTAGCTCGTATAGTTATGTTTTTTAAAATTATATATTTTCTTGAAAATTATTAGAACCTAAATATGATTTTTTTTTAATTTATAAGACTTATGAATTATTTTTAAAATTTATTTACATTAAGATTAGTATATTTATTAAAAAATTTGATATATATATATATATATATATACACACACACACATCAATTATAACGCTAAAAATCATTTAAAATCAACTAATTGAAGATATTTAATAACTCTTGTTAGTTTCAGACCAAATGCTGCTCAAATGTGATTTATCAAAGTAAAGTAGGGCAGTATATCTTAAAAAAATGGCCAAATGCGCCTGGTTCACAAATGATTAAGTTTAAGGAAAGTAGATGTAGATAGTTATGAGTGGGTTGAGTTGGATTAAACAATTTTTTTTCTTTTAATCTAATCTAAGTGGATTGGATTGAATCAAATACGTAAATCTAATATATATATATATATATATATATATATATATATATATATATATATATATATATATATATATATGTGATTTATCAAAGTAAAGTAGGGTAGTATATTTTAAAAAAATGGCCAAATGCACCTGGTTCACAACTGATTAAGTTTAAGGAAAGTAGATGTAGATAGCTACGAGTGGGTTGAGTTGGATTCAACAATTTTTTTTCTTTTAATCTAATCTAAGTGGATTGGATTGAATCAAAGACGTAAAACTGATATATATATATATATATATAGTTTTCATTTGATAAATATTTAAAATATCAATTTAACTTTAATATATTTTTAATATAAAACTTTTTTATTATAATTATTTGATCATGATTTAATATATTATTAAAAATATTTAACTCTTATTATAATCATTTTAAAAATTATATCAAAAATATGTATAATTGATTGATAATTTAAAATATTTTACATTAATAATGTATAAAAATTAAATTCTTAAAATATTAATGTTTGAAATGTTAGCGGTACATCTATTGTGGACAAAGCATAAGGATTACTGCAATGAAAATTAGACTCATGTATATTCAAAAGGCGTGATGATTTTTCATAATTTTATTTAAAAATACTCTTTTATCTAACTAAGATAATAAATATTAATTTTTTCTTTCAATTTCATTATATTTAGAGTATTCATCTTCAATTTTGATAATCTTCCATAATTTTTTTTAATTGTTTTAAGTATCAATATATGACATCTATTGTGACTTCAATTTTGACATCTAACCCATATAAAACATTAAAACTTTTTTAGTTTACAATGAGGTCTTATGAAAGAGAGTAAATTGGAATGGCGATAAATGATAGGATTCGGTGTCGATTTTTTTTTTTTTGTCAAAAAAGATTCATTGATTAAGCCTGATTATATTAGAGGAATTGGTACAATAGAACTTGTTGACCAAGAAAAAAAAGATCTAGAAAATTAATCACTAAACACTATATAGTTTTTATAGGCACCTCAAAACACGAATACAAATCACATCACACTACATCGTAGATATCTATTTTTTTGGTAATGAAACCATAGAGATCTATGAACACATACGTGAGCACATTAGATTTCATATTTATCTAAAGTATTATAAAATCAATATACTCATGCTATGTTGAAACAAAATTTACAGTCATAACTTCTCAGAGTTAAGGTGCTAAATACGATGGCATTTTGCTTCACAGACATGGTGGTAGCCAAGTTTGTATACCAATAGCCCACTCTGTGATATATGTTAGATCACCAAAGTCTTTGAAGACAATCATATATTATAGAAAGAAGACCACTGCCTCATAAAAAGTCTTTGAAGACAATCATATATTGTAGAAAGAGGACTACTACCTCATAAAAAGTTCCAACTGACATTCACCAATAGAGGTTGTCGATCCATTATTGCCACAAGCACAGTCTTGCAATCCAAAAGTGGTATCAAACACATCATTAGTTAAGGGAAAGGTGGGCAACAAAAGAGCACCAAAAAAAAAAAAAACTAGAAAGGATCAAAGGAAAAGGGGTGATTAGGGGTGGAAACAAGCTAAACCTTTATAGTAACAAATTGGCTTAGACTTGACCTATAGCCTATTATAGACTTTTTTTCTTAGCATAAGTCTGGTCTGTTCATAAGTTTGGCCTATATCTTGAGGCCTGTTTACAAAACCTATAATTTAGAATATTTTATACAAGTTAAAGTATTAAATAGACCGAAAAACAGGTCTTACATATCAAATAGGCCGCGCACAGGCTGCCTTTCATGCAGGCCTCAAAGCAGGCCAGGTCTACAAATATGTCTAGAAAGGTCACTAAACAACTATGTACCTGTCTATAATGATAAAATCAAACTATTTCCAATATTTAAATTACAACAACTCAGTCCAATTATCCAAAATACCAATTTAACAAGTTAACCAAGGGTACCAAATTATCCAACATAATATCTAAAATCCAAATTATCCAAAGTACTAACTTAAGAAGTAGATGACATTGTCTCTCAAATGCAGATGGCATTAACTAGAACTGGTTATAAAAACAACCCATATTTAGTATAAATTTCAATTGCATTTAAACAATTAAACAAGAAGTATACAGAAATAGTGGCAACCACTTCTTACAAATAATTATATCAAAAATTACTAAATGTTTTCTTATACTACAGCAAAGAGTTGTTACCTAATTAAAATCTTAAGACTAAAATAGCAAACTCTTCAATCAATAACCAGATACTCAAGCTCCTATTAGACTAAAACATTAGATTCTTTTTTCTTTTTTTTTTTGGGTACAATCATATTAGACACATATTGAAATAACATTGATAATAGATAAGTGAATTGTTAGTTTCACAAGAACAACCAAGTTCCATTTTTCAACACAAGTTTCCAGAGAATTGTTGTGCACTATGTTGGTTAGTATCGGTAGTGAAAGCATGTATAACAGATAAAAAAGAAAAATAGTGTCAACACAGCGCACCAGAATAATTGGGAAGCCTTTTTTGGGTCCTTGATTGACACAATGTTACTATTTTTGTAATGTGAGTAAGAGTTGAGATAGACCCAAAATTGGCAAGGAAGTCCCAGCAAGTCTCTTCGCGGCGGGTCATGGCTAGGGCAGTCTAGAAAGATTGGATTAATGTAGGTATGCGACATGGAAGCTCCTGCTTCGGCGAGGCGATCATGTGCAGCAGCTGATGAGCTCTGTCACGGGTGTAGGGTGACAATGAGAGAATAGGTGGCGTGGGCGAGAATGGGAGCTCGAGATGAAAACTGAAGCGGAGAGCGAGCAAGGTTCTATGGTTGGAAGAATGAAGATTAAAGCAATGTGAAGATTCCAAGAGTACGGAGAGAAGAATAGAATGTTAGGGTTTCTTTTGTTTTAAATATAACAATATAAAAACATAAAACTATAAATTATGTTTAATATTACTAAAAGAGAGTAGTGATGTAATAGCGAGATGGTTGGGAAGGCACTCAATATGCAAGTTTGAATCCTTAGCAGCCCAGGTAGACTTTAAAATAAGCCAAAACTTGGTTCTATTTTTAAATAGATTAAGCTACAAGCCCCTTGATAGGCGCCTAGCTTATTTCCATCCCTAAGGGTTATTCATTATTGTGGCAATTATCATGTTAATGTTATCAAAAAACCATAGACGGTATCCATGGATTCCCAAATGAAGTAGACTGACTCAGTTATAGTATATATGTATATATTTTTTCTTGGGTTGGGGACTGACTCAGATATCGCGATTCATGAATGACGAACAAAATAAAACGGACAAGGTCACAGCCTCATAATTCAGCCCATTTTGTTTCCTACTATACCAAAAATAATGTGGTCTGAGCTGCGCTACTGATTTTCGAAGGGAAGAAAGTTGCATTGTGTTGTTGAAACTTGCCCCTAAGTAATAATATGTAAAATACAAAACTGCATCACACCACATCACAGCCCATAAATTAAGTGGAATGCTACTGTATCAGAAAAAATTGTTAGAATTTTTGACAAAATAAAAATAATTTTTAACAAGCATTTTTCTTAATAATGCTGTGGTTGTCCCATAGGATGATGCAACTATTAAGGCAAGGTGCCAATGTACCCACGACGGAGTTGCTTGAATCAAACAGTCTGTCTAGAGATTCAACCATACAAACCATATAAACGACGCGTCGTGGGTTGTTCTTTAACCATATAATTCATGAATGATTCAACCACTCATCCATTAGTATATGCCAAACACATCCAAATCTCATTGCAGAAATTTGTGCTAAGTTCTACGTATCAATAATGTTCATGGGGGCCAGTCAAAATATAATAATAATAATGTTTTCATGGGGACAAACAATATTAAATTAAGCATGTCCTTGTATAGCCACGTGCACCCCATGTGTCATATTATCTTGTTACAGGAAATATTTACATCCAGAAAATCCTCAAAAAAAAAAAAAAATCCAATTCTGGATGTACTTTATCCAATTAGACGGTCATAGATTAACCACAGCCACTACATCATGACTGGATCGATTTCACAGACAGTAGTGATCAGTACGTTCACCCAGAAACCACTTCGGGAAAGAAACCTTAGCCATTAGTTTTTACTGGAAAAGCAAGCATCTGTTTCAATGTAACGACTGTATGGAGAGTGTTTGGAGATACCACACGCGACAAATGCCAATTAATAGGCGCCATGTCTTTTGTCTCCGACCGGGATTCTGTGGTGAAAAATATATGTGTTTACCGCCGGAAAACTTTTACCATCTAACTTCATCAGGGTCTCAGAAAATTCTACTCTGCATTTTTTTTTTTTTTAGGGTGTGTTATTCATAAGTTGTATCCATGGAGAAACCTCACTGGTAACATTATTATCTGCTATGTTTCATGATATAAGTCTCAACTCTGCATGTGAAGAAATTCTGAATAAAGATTGATTGAATTCAAACATGGAATGAAATAAAAAGGTTTATCATATGTAATAACTATAAAAAGATAAGTTAGATAATAGTCATAATGAAAAAAGATTAACTTATAATTAAAGATAATGGGATATGATAAAACTAAATTGTTATGCTGCTCTATGCCTCTATCAGTATATACTTTCTACACATGCATGCTAAGTGCAGTAGCACATAAAGGATGATCTGGTGGCGAAAGGGAAACGAGAGAGAGAGAGAGAGAGAGAGAGAGAGAGGGGGGGAGAAAGTGGGGGGGAGAAGTAAAGAGAAAGAGAGATCACATCAGAGCAAGGAAAGCACATTCACGGATCTACAAGCTTACAAATACTAATGAAGGCTTTCAAGGTGTATCCCATCAAGGACAGGCACAGACCAAATCACACAATCACACATCCTTGTCACAGACATGCTGCGCTCTGTTTCTGTGTGAATGATCATTTTCCCTCTCAGTGGATCCTATTCCTTCAACCACCATTTTCACATGGTTGCCAAGCTGTACTGTTTCCCACTTTCCCTATGTACAACTGCGATCCCCATTTTATTCTCACAGCAGCACTGTGTGCGCGGTACATATACATGATTGGGTTCACTTCTCCATATTCTAGCTTCTAAAACCCTTTTCCCTTTTTTATTATTATTATTATTATTATTATTATTACCTTTTTTTTAATTTAATAACTTTTATTGGAGATAATTCTATTTAAAATAGGGTCAAATATATGTGAATATTTCTTCCAAATGAAATTTGAAGTATGATTCACTATTTTATGGGAGATTAGCTCCTCCTACTAGACCTAATCCTACTTAGTTACCTAGTTAAGTTTTACGCGCTAAAGAAATTGATTTGATATGCAATGATTGGTCAAACATATTCTACAGAATAGCATGCATTTCTCTTTTTGAAAGGGAAACGTTTAGGTGATCAGATTATATAATGATTATTTCATAATTACAGAACCTTTGTCATGCACTTGTTATAATAATTAATTTGTCGACATATGTTTAAATTCATACGCTTCTATTTCTTCCTCGCCATCAGTTAGCTAAACTTCCCCGGATTGAACCTCACCTCCGCTATATATGACATCCCAGATACAAATTAAGAAAGGAGGCAACCATCATAGTAACAAGATCATAAGTCCCAGTCTTCCTACTTTGGATCCCATGAAAGTTTTGAAAGAGAGCAGGACTTGCTCGGATTCGATGGGGTTGCAAATCCTGTCCTGATAAAGGGTATAGATTCTCGTTTTCCTTCGTGATTCAATTTTTTGTCTAAATGAATAATTTTAAAGTATTTAAATAAATAGGGCATGTGATTGGATAATAATGTTAAATTTTTTTATATTGAGGGTACATTAAAATTAATCTCAATTTTAAAACCTTTTCATTTGAAAAAATTATTATATCAATATAAATTTATCACTTCATGTTTAGTATACTTACAATAAAATTTATATGATTTAAATGCATCTTAAATAAAATTAATGAAACTTAATTTTATCGTGAATATAATTAAATATAAAATATGAGAAATTATATCCATACAATTATCTTTCTTTGGTTTGCTATATCCATATCTATTTCCTTGCTAATTCATTCTTCAAGTATATTTTAGTTGGTGCAACTGGCGGTACTCGAAAAAATTGTAAAAGGGAAGGCACGACAATGCATCTGCAGTTTGATCCTTTTACAGCATTCCAACCCCAAAGATTTTAAATAATTGATGGGTCAGAGTTTGGGGAAAACTATTATTTATTTTTTTAAAATAAAGGCATATCGCAAACTTCCATGAACCCATGCACCTATGTTTCTACATAATGCGCATGTTAGAGTCAAAGGTTTTTTTTTTTTTTTTTTGGGTACATGAGTCAAAAGCTTTTCTACAGCTCAGGTCCTAGAGCCGTCTACATTACTCACAAATATCGTTGGTGTATTATAAATCTTTTTTTTTTAATAATATGACGCTAAAATTTTTTTGGTCGATGATATCTATTAGGGAATCATGTATTAATTTTAAGAAACTCAATATTTATTTGAGACATAAATTATCTCTCTCCTTTTGCTATTTTTGTGACAATTATTAAGGAGTTATGTGTTAATCTTTAATATATATATATATATATATATATATATATATATATATATATATATATATATATATATAGGGTGAGGATTCATTTACTCCATATGTAAGTCTAAAGACTTATTGTTAGTCCTCTCTATTTAAATCATCAAAATCAAATGGCTTAAATAATACAATTTAATATAGAAAGAATCATGTGTTAATTTTAAGAAACTCAATATTTATTTGAGACATAAATTATCTCTCTCCTGCTGCTATTTTTGTGACAATTATTAAGCAGTTATGTGTTAATCTTTAATATACATATATATATATATATATATATATATATATATATATATATATATATATATATATATATATATATAGGGTGAGGATTCATTTACTCCATATGTAAGTCTAAAGACTTATTGTTAGTCCTCTCTATTTAAATTATCAAAATCTAATGGCTTAAATAATACAATTTAATATAGAAAGAATCATGTGTTAATTTTAAGAAACTCAATATTTATTTGAGACATAAATTATCTCTCTCCTTTTGCTATTTTTGTGACAATTATTAAGGAATTATGTGTTAATTTTTAATATATATATATGGTTGAGGATCCATTTGCTAGTCCTCTCTATTTAAATTATCAAAATTTAATGACTTAAATAATATAATTTAATATAGAAAGAGAATAATAGATTATAGTTTTAATGGAAAGAGGAAGACAATAAATCTACTAATATTAATTAAAAAGAGAGAGAATTTGATTATATAACTTAAAAGTTATAAAATAATGAAAAAAAAAGAATTCGTAAAATAAAAATTTAAAATTTAATAAAAAATATTTACATTTTTAAAAACTATAAAAAATAATTATTTTCAAGTTAAAATTGTTAAAAAAATTATAAAAATGAAAATAACATAAAAGTTTAAAATAATAATAAAAAATAAATTTTTATAACTTTTGAAAAAGTTAATATAAATAAAGACATTTTTATGGTTACTTGTTATATATTTAATATGAAAATATTGATATGAATATTATTAAGAACGTAAATACTTTCACATAAAAGATTGAAATAAACATTTATAAAAATGCAAATAAAATAAAAATATTAATAAAAATAATATAATTTTTCAATGAAATAAAAAAAAAGAAATTTTATTGAAAATGTTTACATTTTTAATAAATAATTGAATAATTTAAACAGTTTTTGTTGAATTTTTTTCACTAATTACATAAAATTCTGCTATTTTTATAATGCATTTCAATAATCAATAAATGTTGACGTAAAAATATTTCGCATCAAGATATATAATAAAGAGTTATAAAAATGTAAATGAAATAAAAATAAAAAAATTAAGAAAATATGTTTCTATTGTTAATCAATAATTAAAAATGTAATATTTTCTATAAATTTTTATCATTATTAAAAATTATTATTTTATTATTTTTTTTAATTTTTATGTATATTTTTTAAAACTATTTATTAAAAGTTCCAACGTCAGGATAATTTTTTTAATTATTTACTAAAAACATGATCTTTTTTCAATTTTTGTTTAACTAATTCTTCTATCTCTTTTAAGTAGTTTATAATTTTTAGCCTATATAACAACTTGGATTATTGTCTTTCTTTCTAAAAAAAATTCAAATTCTCTCTCGTTTTTAATTAATTATTAGATTTATTATTTCTCTCTCTTCATTAAAACTACATAATCCATTATTCTTTTTTTATTAAACTATATTATTTTGAGCCATCATATTTTAATAAATTAAATTGTGAGGATTAAGAATAATAGCTTGGTTTTACTTTCATAGAATTAATTTTGAAGTAAAGTGATTTATATTTGGTGATTCCTCTAAAAGTGATTCTAATATAAAGTAAAAAATTTTCATTTCTCTCAGAATCAATTCTAAGGAGAAGAATTGATTCTGATAGTAAAAAATCAAACATTATTAAAAATTTACAAAATCAATTATAAACTCCTAGAATTGATTCTAAAAGGTTAAAATGCAGAGCCAAACACAGGCTAAATCTTTTGATCTACCCATAGAGTAAATGTGTAATCTCTACTGAATGCCTATGCCCATTCTACCAAAAATTAAGTATATTTATTGGAGAACAAATAGTGATAAAATCTACATTTTTATTTTTTTCATACATTTAGATAAACTAGATTTTCCAAGGCTTCGTTTGCTAGGAGAGTATAAGGGAGAGAATGATGGCGGAACCTCCTCCTTGACGCCGCCAGCAACCTCAAGGCGATTTCGGCCTTCTCCATGCTGCCAGAATAGCGACAAAGGGGCTCTTTCCATATGGGAAATTAGATCGGTTATTAAAGGATTTTTTTTCTGTACAGTATCTAACAAATTTTTAGTGAGAAGAAAATTTACTTCCCTACTGTTTATTCCAGGAATTTTTTTTTTCTTTGAATTTTAATAGTATACCAAAATAGCCCAAATTAACACATAATTTTCTATTTAAAAAGCGTACGGAACATTAAAAAAAGCAAAAAAAGATATTATTCATATATAATAAAAATACTAAATTCCTCAAAAATTAACCCACAGTTTTCTAATAAGATCATGGATCCCAAAAAAATTTTGTGAGTACCATGCTCTCAGTATGTGTTGTTAGAATGGTAGAGTTCTCTCCGGGTCCATATGTAATGGCTCATTCGTGACCGTAGCATCTGATCATTCATCATTCATAGGATGGTTTTCCAAGATAAAAAGCTACATCAAGCGTCAGGACACTTGTTAGATGAAATAAGAAGCGTTACTAGAGAAGATTGGAAGGTGACTATGTGTGTGTGTGCGTGTGTGTGTGTGTGTGTGAGAGAGAGAGAGAGAGAGAGAGATAGAGAGAGAAGTTTAATTAAAGTTTTTCGAGACTAGTCTGTAGACTCTGTACTCTCTTACCAAAGCTTGAAACGGTTTAAGCCTAAGAACAATGTAGCTATTATGTGCTTCTAGCCTCTCGTCAACCAAAAGTCCGAAACTATGATGTCTAATAACAAATAAGTTGTCTTTTTCAACTAAATGGCGCTATACAAAGCACAAGGATCCAAAACCTACCAAATCATTTTTATTTCTAATACTATTAACTCATACTAGATGTGAAACTTCGTTTTTCTTTTTCCCATCGACAATTATTGCAGAAATTGTCATTGTGTCATAAGTTCGTCTATGCTTTATTCCTTTTCTTCATCAAATATTATTTTTCCATATTTCAGTTATTCAATTTCAGCGGACGTATCAAATGTTAATTTCATAATGTAAACAATCATGTTCGGTGATATCTGTTCGAGGTAGTTAAGTTTTCCTGCGAAATAATGATGAGTTTCGTTTTATTCATCAAAAGGAAAATTTTATGAATATGTGGATTTCATAAAGTGAGGCTTCTCATCATAACTTGTTAATTTTCAACTTAGTATATATTTCAACCAATAGAATTTGACTAATAAAGGCTATTTCGCAAATTTTAATTCTTTTATAAAATTGTCCTTCGTGAAAATGAAACAAAGTAGTAAGCCCTAAAGAGCGGATGTGAAAAGCTACGGATGATTCCAAGTTTTATTTACACAATTATATATGCCACATATCCTCATCTTTTGTTTTGATAGTATATATTATACAATAAATACTATTCTTTTGCCAAAGAAAAACAGTGAATGTAATTATGGGAAAGTGACATACAAAAAGTGAATGTGGACCATATATACGATATATACCATCATAAAAGTAGATATTATTTGTAATCATTGTTCATTAACTTAGATAGGGAGAGTTTTTATTACAGTTGGTCTACACCATATATACACACGGTGTATATTGACTTAAAGTAAAGAGAATGTTATTTGAACACATAATACATACACATATTATTGTAGATATAATATACAAATATGAGTGTAAGTAAATATTGAGGTGAAAAAAATTATTATATATATTTATGTAAGAGATACTATATTTATATTAAAATATATGTACAAATAACAACACTTTAATTAATATTTAATTGGTTCAAATGATTTGACACTTATTTCTTTGAGTATGGTCCTGAATTCAAATATTATAAATGAAAAAAATGAATGTTGGAAGAATTTCACATTGCAATAAGTCAACCCAACTAAAGCCAAAAAACTAGTGGCTCTGATAAAATAATAATAATAATAATAATAATAATAACGACACTCTAAATTGAAGAGTGACATATACTAGTAATTGTAAGCTTTTCTATCCACAACATGGTTACATAATCAAATTACCTACACCATACTCCCCCACCAAGATGAAGGTACTGTCTTGGTTAAGCATTGAACTTCAAAGTCACGGGGTTTCCTTTTCCCTCAGACAACTTGCTTCAACAAGTACAGGAACAGGATATCGATGTATGCAGCGAGCAGTGCAATCTAGCTAGCGAAGATAAGATAGCAATGCCAACGGCGCCCTTCTGGGATATGATCAAAAAGAAAAAAAAAAAAATTTCCTGTAAATAGGAATAGATACATGATATATGTACACTACTTGTAGTATAAGGTTTGTGCCAGCTAGCAAAACTTGGCATCTGCCTTTTGAGTGTAGCTAGCCCCATCTTCACGTGATCTGCTCCATGCTCCTTTGTTTGCTTCTCTTACTCTCTGTTCCTATATATCACCTCCTCCTTCTACTCAACTTTTCATTCTCCACTATACACTACACAATATACACACTACCCTTTTTCCTTTTTCCTCTCTCTCTTTCTCTCTCTCTCTCTCTCTCTCTCTCTGTAAACCCTGAACTATAGAAGCATGGCGTCCTCAAAGATCTATGCATCCCTCTTCATTTGCATGCTCTTCATTTCCTCAGCTACTCCAATTCTTGGTTGTGGCTATTGTGGCAAAACCCCCAAGAAGCACAAGCCTGGTAAAAAACCCAAGAAACCTACCACACCACCCATTGTGAAGCCACCAGTGACGGTGCCCCCAATCACTGTCCCTCCAATTGTGAAGCCACCGGTGACTGTGCCCCCAATCACTGTCCCTCCAATTGTGAAGCCACCAATTACACTTCCACCGATAGTGAAACCCCCAGTGACTCTCCCTATCCCTCCGGTGACGGTCCCGCCGGTGGTGACTAACCCGCCAAGCACCGGAGGGAAGCCGTGCCCGCCGAAGACGCCGGCACAGGCCACGTGCCCCATTGACACACTGAAACTGGGTGCTTGTGTGGATCTGCTTGGTGGGTTGGTGCACATTGGGGTGGGTGACCCCGTTGTGAACCAGTGCTGCCCGGTGCTTCAAGGGCTTGTTGAGCTTGAAGCTGCGGTGTGTCTTTGCACCACTCTGAAGCTGAAGCTTCTGAACCTCAACATCTATGTCCCGCTTGCTCTACAGCTCCTTGTGGCTTGTGGGAAGACTCCTCCACCTGGTTACACATGCTCCTTGTGAACAAGTTAAGTGCTGCATCCTCAACAGTACTATCTTTAACATAGTTATTTACACAACATTGTTACATGTCACAATTGTTACACCCCATTTTGGTGGTTAAAAAAAGAAAAGAATACAGTTTAATACACACTATTTCTCAAATAATAAATAGGTGTAACAAAAGGTGACAATAATTTTTGGTTAGATAGTGTGATATAATATGTATTGAGTTGTAAATTGTAAAATTTATATCTTTTGTATGTAGAACCCTAGTTATGTCTTGACTAAAATTTTCGAAGTGAATCTTTGTCTTCAAAGAAAAGACTCCTTTTTCCTAATTTTTTTTTTCGTTTTGTTAAGTAAACAATGTGTATATGATAGCGAGTTTTTTATTTCTACAAATCCGACCCCAGTTTGCTCCAAATGAAACTTGGATCCAGACTTATAAATTGATCATTTAATATTTAATCACTAATTTCTCTTAATCATTGGCCAAGTTTATCTATTTTGGAACTATCTAATCACATGCATGATTAGCTATTAAAATATGCTTAAAAAATAGTAGAGAATCAATTTTTGTCAGGATAATTTCGCATGCACACCCCTTTAATTATTAGATGAATAAGTGATTTATATAATTTTATTTCATCTAACAATTATTTTTTTGAAAATTGTTAACTATTTTTTGGCTTGTAGTATTGCTTAAATGCTAAATTGCCAAAAATTTATTCTTATAATTTTTACCTGAATGATTTGATATTGTTTCTATCATTTGGATGAATGGTTGGTTTTCCATTACTTTAACTTATTTAATCACTATTCTCGAATCTTAATAATTTTTAATTAAAAATTTAAATAAATAAGTCTGACTATATGACATTATTCTTATCTACTTGGTCTTTACTCTTTTCCTCCTTACTTCGGAAAGAAGATAGTGACCCTAAGAATATTAACTAAGCTTATAGACCAAGATTTTTATTGATACCACGATCATGATAGGATAGGATAGGATAGGATAGGATGGGCTTATTTATGCCCTAAGATGAGGGAATAAAAAATTAGAGATTACTTCACAACGTCATAAGCTGGAAGTTTAATTTGCCCGATTTGAGACAATTAGTTTCCTACCTATCAAATTGTAATTATTAGATTAATTAACATTCCAACAGGAAGGTAATTACTGTTTTGGAACTTTTCCCTCTCTTCATTTTTCTGCAGACTGTTCCTATGATTATGAAAGTTGCCTGTCACACTAAGCAAATCACTTGGAATTATTGACGCGTGATTTAATTTCTATTTCGTATATTAATAAATATTATCGTCCTATTTCCTACCCGTGAACTTTTAGTGTTTGTCTCATTGTATGTCCGGCTTATGCCTTGCAGGTCAATGGATACTGGGGCATGCCATGTATGGTCGAAATCGACATGAGAGGATGTCGCCACTAGCTCTATCTCTCTCTCCTATCTAGAGATTGGAATTGCTGCTGTTTGTTTGGCTATTATTTGTAAAACCATTTCTTTTTAAATTGAGATTGTTGCATGTATGTTTAATCCTAGGCAAGTAAAGTGGCAGCGAAGGTGATTCTCTGTGCATTTTAAGATATTTTACATTATTTGCGCTTTGTCGAATTTTAGCTTCGTGTTTTTATTATTGTATAACACTTGTTTCAACGGGGGATCAGCTGCTCAATCTCGAGCTCCTATCTAGAAAAAAATCTTAAGCATGTCGCTGGGCATATGTGTAGATTCCTTCGTACTTGTACTTGATCAAACATAAATTGAAGTCTTGAACTGTTTATCGGAAAACGGTAAGGAGATGTCATGTACATAATGTGACTTGTTGGAAGTGTTCCTGTATCCTTGAGTGGGTAATTTGAGACATACATTTCGACGTACAATTCCACATGCAAGAGCGAGAGAAAAACCCCGGTTTTGGTTTTCAATGGGCCGGGAAGGTTCCCACCTTCTACCATAGTGTTACTTTTAAAATAAACCGAAGGAAAAATAAATAAATAAATAAATAAAATAGCGTGCCTCAACAATACATCCACGAAAATAGTAGTCTCCAATTTAGGCATCAATTGGGCAGGGTGGAAGTAGGCTAAACTTAACTAGGTTTTAATTTAAATACATCTAATATGTATTATAAATATATAATTTGAGCCTAGGCCTATTATTTAATAGGCAGAGGCTGTGATAGTTCTTGATAAATTTTGATCTAAGTTGATAATTGTCATTATTATAATAAAAATGAGTATTAAAATGACAAGAGCAAACCTACGATAGAAGGACCAAGATACTAGAGATGAAAGCTAATCTTTGAACCTAATCAATCTCAACTTTTTTATGTTGTGTTTGGATTCATGTTGGGCAACTTTGGAATCAATTGTGGCACTCCCAGAATCAATTCTTGCCTCTAGAATTGATTCTGGGATAAATGAAAATTTTTTACTTTATGTCAAAATTATTTTTAGAGAAATTACCAAATGTAAACTACTTTATCTCAAAATTCATTTTAATAAAATTAATTCTATCTAGAATCAATTCTACAAAAGCAAAACCAAATATGCACTTAATTTTTTTTCTCCCAATTATATGCCACACATATTTCCAATATCATTACTCCATTAATTTAACTAAGATTACCTTATAAAAGTACCTCACACTACCATCATGGTTATAAAAGTGTTGTGCCTAGAACTAGTGGATTGGACCACAACCTTTGCCTTATTTGACATAGGCATTTTTTAGAACCTTAACCTTATTTTTTTAAACGCTTGGCTTAGACCAAAAGCTCATTTAGAAGCTTATTTGATCATAAAATTTTTAAAATAAATCAAAAAGTTTACTCTTAAATAAGTCAAAAGACGTCTAAATATGCCAAGAAAAATCCTAAAGAGCTTAAAATTCTATTCAAAATATATTATAAAATTTCAATTATCATTAGAATTTATGAAATAATAATAATAATAATAATAATAATAATAATAATAATAATATAGTATATATAAGCTAACCTATTAGGCGAAGTAAACTTTTTTCATAGTCTTTATCCTGGCATGTTTAGTTAGAAAAGATTTTTGAAAAGCCTAAATCTAACTTTTTTACTGAAAAAGGCTAGGCCAAATTAAGTCGAATGTGAGTTAGGCTGAAAACCCCTGATAAGGTGCCTGAACTGCTTCCATCCGTAATTTCAACTCTCATAATTCATATATAT
The DNA here is from genome assembly GCA_031439595.1 of Pterocarpus santalinus. NCBI lineage: Eukaryota > Viridiplantae > Streptophyta > Magnoliopsida > Fabales > Fabaceae > Pterocarpus > Pterocarpus santalinus. The sequence goes on from CM062525.1 coordinate 9,141,703, forward strand.
ATATATATATATATATAGACTAGTTGAAGCCATAGCGTCCATCGCCAAGTGTCCTAAATTAAACCTTATCCTAAGAAAATGTAACAATATGTTGCAATCTCATATTTAAGTATATAATAAAAGACTACTACCTTTGTTTAATTCCTAATGTTTGATTATTTTTTCAATATTTTTCTTGATGCTTTAACCTTCTTCTTTTTTCATTTTTCTCCCTAAACCCTAAACCATTCATAACTTTATATGCCCATTAATCACTTAAGGGAAGTTATAATGTGACATCTAGCATGACATTTCGTCATTTAGATTGCAATATATAGCGTTTATAGTGGCTCTTCTTTGGTAAGCTAATATATATGTGAAATGCACTGATAGTGACATTTTTTGTAACCATTTGCCTGTGCTTCATTAGAATGTTAATATGAATTTTTACGCCTAGTTCTGTATGATTAGGTTCTATTAGTGACTAATTTACTAGATCAGTTTTTATTTGCCTTAAATCGGATTTTATAAGTTATATGTTAAGTTATTGAAATGGTTTCTTCAAGCCTTGGACGACTAAAATGATAAAACTTGTAATGTCAGGAACCATATTGTAATATTATTCAAATGTCAAGGACAATATAGTTACCATATTCAATTTTTAAACTCAACTATTATTAGGAACCAAATTGTGATTTAAATCAAATGATTAGATTATTTTAAGTGCCATGTTGATAATTAACATTGTCATGTTATACTTAAAGGTAACTTTATTAGGAGATATTTTTGTCTAGATTTAGATTGATAATATAGTCAAATTATATAGTAAGTTAATAATACATTAACAAACTATTAATATTCATTAGCTACTTTATTATGAACAAGATTAATTATTGTTCATTAATACTATGTTAATGTATTATCAACTTGGTGTCTAAAGTAATAGAAAAGATTATCTTTTCTTCGGTACAAAAGTTTTCCTTTATCAAATGTATTAGATATGCCACCTTCAAAAGCAACAACTTAGCCCCACCCTAATTGGAATTTTCTCTCGTTGCTTAACTTTTCCGTCTCATAATGTAAAGAGGATTCTTGCACTTAATGTGGGGCAAATCCAATCCCATATTTAGAGAGTACTTTTTTTTATTTATAATTAATGCCTAAATGATTATTATTTACTACTATGGTTAGTTATTTTTTTTATCAGAATAATCATGTTTTTTTAAAACGATAAACATTCTTTATAAATGAATAATCACTTGCTTGACAAAATAGCATTACTCGTTCTCTATACTACATATATACATACCCATACTCTTGAAATGGTTACTATTATTGTCATTATTGTGTTGGCTATTGTGAAAAAATGTCAAATATAAAATCTGTAAAATCAATCAAGAATGTAAGACGTGTAATTTTATTATGCCTCAAACCAAAACGGGAACCAACCTAGCCTAACCCTATACAATTCGCAATTTTCAAACCAAACAATCCTATGGTTGCCAAAAAGAAGAGAAAAAAAAGAGAAGAAAAGAGAGAGAGAGAGAGAGAGAGAGAGAGAGAGAGAGAGAGAGAGAGAGAGAGCCCTCAATCTTATGGAATCATACTGAACTGTTTCTAACTAAACGGTTTGGTTCAATTTGATTTTCTCTCCTAATGGTTGACAAAAAAACATAACGTTACCGCTCGGGGTAATTATTAACCTGAGGGAAGCCACAGATTTGCTGCGTCTGAGAGGCTCAAACAGCGCAAACTTGCATATTAAGAAGTCAAAGACACAAGCTGATTTTGTGCGAAAATGCTTGATTCGTGTTCTAAGATTTTTGATAATAAGGGGACCCGTGAAGGTGCACGATGCATGACAAAAAACTGAGGAAAAAAGAAGGGGGGAAAAGATACACAGGCCTTCGTTATAAAGCTTTGATACAGATTGATCGTGAAGGCGATCACAGGTGACTGCAACCCTTGCCGACACGACGGAAAGAGACATAAACTCCTACGTGAAGCTAGTTTCGTACCAAATATTCTTTTGTGAAGTGAATTTTGCAGAAAATCAAGTTCGTTAATAATTCGGTTAAACAGTAAAGTAATATATTTTTATATATTCAAATATTTCACACAATATTAAAAATATAATATCAAGTAAGAAAGTAACATAGAAAATACTACAATGTTAAACGACTGTAAGGAATCCAACTGAGCTATTAGAGTTCATTTGGATTTCATTTGGATTGACTTTTTATTATTAAAAAAATATACTTTTTTTTTTCAAAAAAAATATTTTTATAAATTTTTATATATATTTGAATATAACTTTAAAAAAAGTACTTTAATTAAAAAAATTAATTTACTATTTTTTTAAAAAATTAGAAATATCTATCTTCTAAAAAAGAAACAGAAGTAATTTTTAATAAAATTATTTTTTAAAAATATTCTTTACTTTTATTCAAAATTACAATAAATAACTTTTCTTTTTTATCCCTTATTAAATCTTAATTTTTTTTCTTCTTTTAAATGTCTTTTTTTATAATTTACCTATAAAAGAAGTGCTTTTATTTTTTTATATTCAAACAAATTTATAAATATTTTTAACAATTAAAAATATTTCTCAAATAATTCATCCAAATATAAAATAACTTTTTCTAAAATTTAAAGCTCTATTAAAAAAATTTTAAAAAAAACTTTTTTTTCAAAAGTTTATCCAAACGAACTCCTAATGCATTACAGAGACAACATTAAAAATAAATGCATACAAATTAATCTCAAACTAAATTTTACTATTTTTTGAATTGAATCATCTGAAGTGAGATATATACTTTAAAGAATAAAATGTAAAGTAATAGCTCCGATAAGAAAGTTTAGCTAAGCACAAAACCATAGTGCCTTTCAGATGAATTTACATTTTATGAAGTTATAAATTTTAGAATTTAATTTAAATGTATTAATAATGTAAAATAATTTTATATTATTAACCAATAAAAATAATAAAAAATATCAACTCATACAAATAATTATCTATTATAACAAAATCTACTATAATTTCTCATTTTCTAATATTTACTGACAATATAAAATAAATACGTACCAATTAAACTCTAAATTTTATAGATGTGAGAGTGACTTTGATTTTAAGCAGTATATTATTTGACTACTTTATTATACCTCCATTTTCTACGCCGCTGAACTTCGGTCATATACAATCGGGGATATGTAAAAGAGAGTCAGACTTCCCGCCTCCAAATGTTGCTCAAAAGCTTATACGCATCTTTCGACAGTTCAAACCAAGCAATACGCACTGGGAGCTCCAGAAGCCATTGTTTACAATCATGAAAGGTTTCCAAACCGGCTTAGTAGTTTAAAGACTTCAATTCAAGTAATATTGTTATATTTTAATCTAGGTAACAAAAAGGTAAAAGCTTTCAATATCAGGGTTCAACCCAACCTCAATAATCCATTCCATGCTCCGACTCTATCTTCGGGTGAAGATTCTGTCTTTGTAGTGTGTGCTGCCTGATGATGAGCTTTATCACAAGAGTGACGAACCCAACAGCATTAGTTTTATTTCTCCGACAAAAGATGAAAAGCAACGCAGAGCATCTACCATGTTCTTCGTACACAACATGCATACATCGCAAAACAGCAACAAAGGAAAACTGCGAAGGCATAATAACAAGAAACGAAATCATATTCATCGAGACAACAGCATCCATAGGGAGTGAGAATTAGGGCGAACTCCCTCCGATTAAAAATGGAATTTCAAAATAATTATCACCTTTTCAGTTTTCTCAACATAAGTACATGACCCCTATTCTTGAATATCAACTAAATTAGCCTCTAAAAACACAACCCGAATCAGATCTACACCTCAAGTTTCAAAGGTGGGAACTGGCACTAATCAAAACACAGCCACCACCTACAAGTGAACCCTAAATTTGAAAATTATAAGGAAAAGGAATTCAAAAAAAAAAAAAAATTATTCTGAGTTGAACTTTATATATTTTACAAATGCTATGGAAGGATTAAGCTACCTGCTACCTAACGCTGACAAATGGGCAAGGCACAATGATAAACCCAAGCATACAACACTCAAGAAGATTTATTCAATGTTATTCCACTAGGAAGGAACCTAACACGGCTACATGTTTTTAATTTGGCTAGAGCTTCCTGTGGCTTACCAAGCAAGAGATCCACATAAACTGCAGTGAGTGTGGCTTCTGGACAGTTTGGTAATATGGATAACGCCTGCGTAACCAATAAATTGGCTTTCTCAAATTCACCCTGCATCGCAGCCATTGCTGCAAAATTTGCATAAATTGTTGCCCGTGCTTCCTCTGGCTTGAGGAAAACAATACTTTGAGTCTCCTCAAGAGAAGAATTCTTGGCTGCTGTGGATCCTCCATTTACCTCTTCAATTTCAGCAGTCCTCTCCACTCGCCATTTTTCACAATCCTCTTGGCTGAAAGGCAATTCAACATTGTTACCCCCAGACAAATAAGATGACAAGTGCTCAGCAGCTTCCTTCGGTCTGTTCAGCAAGCAGAGAGCCTCAGCTGCATAGACATGGCCTAGAAAGACAAAAATTCTGGAACATTCTGGTAGTTCTAGGAGAGATTTTGCAACTGACAGTGCCTTCACAGGATTGTCCAATTCCAGCTCCACATATGCTAAATTAGCAAGAACTGCTTGCTTAACCAGTTGATTTTCTCTTCTACAAACATATTCATAATAGGAAAGGGAGTTCTGAACAAGTTCCTGACCAGCACCTCCCTTTTGTTCTTTTGTGTCCCCATTTGAATTAGCCTGACCTAAACCTACTGCTACTGAAAATGCCTTTGCATCAATGCCATGCAAGTTCTTAATATTTGAACTCTTTGAAGACAACACCTCACCTGTATCAGGTTCCTCCACTGAAGAATTAGTGGGCAAATCAGACTTCAAACAATTTGTACTGCTGGAGTTCAGTAAGTGCAGAGCATTCAAGAGGCACTGTCGAGCAAGGGTCATTGATAACTTCAGCCGTCCATCATCACTTGGACAATCACCCTGTTCAGATGGACAATCATCCCTTTCAGATGAGCCCATATCTCCATTTCCTGGAATATGGTCTTCCACGACAAGTTGCCTCCATTTTCCCATCCCTACAACACAAACCCCAACCTCCAACTTCTCCAAAGAAACCTGACTTGATCCAATTAGGCCTTTTTCTAAAGCCATCAGACAGCATTCTGAGATTCGGAGCCACAAGAGAGGCTGTTTGTAGAAGACCAAACTGGCCTTCTGGAAACAGTGAACAGCAAGTATTGGCTTCCCACTAGCCAAGTACTGCACACCGCAATTGTAAATTATATGGAGAGAATTATCCTGTGAGAAAGTGGCTAGCTTCAACGGTTGGTCCTTCCGCAGGGATGAACAATTAGTTAATGCCTTTGAAAAGAATAATGAGGATGTCTGATATTTGCCAAGCTGATAATATATGCACCCAAGATTGTTGTTGAAAATGCTAGAAAATGCTGGGTCTGTCCGATTACTTGATGCCATCAATAGCTTTATTGCTTTCCGGTGGTTACCACGAGCATATTCAAGTTGAGATTTCAAAAGAAGAGCCATGGATGAATCTCTTCCACGTGCAATGTTCATTGCCAGCTTGACTTCACGTTTCGCTAGTTTCAAGTTCCTAGTAAGAAGCAGAAATCGAACCTTGTAAAGTTGCAATTTTAGCTTTAAATCAATAGTAGAGAACCTATCAACGAAAGCTCTTGAAAGATCATTTGAAGATGGGCCCATTGGCCTTGCTAAATTTTGTCCACCCATATCCAAAATCATGGCTTCATAATCAAGTGTATCTTCAGATAACGCTCTGGATAGATGATTTTCAGAGACATTAGCACTTGACCCCAAATCTGAACCGGATGCATCAGCAGCAGATGCATTAGTGGCAACAGGTGTAGACTTTGTAATTGCATTTGCAGACTGTTGCTGTGCTGTGTTCCCATTGTCACCTTGACTAACGTTGCTAACACCAAATGCTTTTTCCAGATAAGTCAACACATCCTAAACAAACAAAGTCCAGCTCAGAACAATGCACTTGTACAATTAGAGAAGCTAAAAAACAACAAACTTTTAAGGCGTTCACTCAACAAACTAAGATAAGAAGTGGCTGCAACTAGGGGAATGAAAGAATATACACCTAGAAAGTTTTACACCACATTTTATCAGAGACAACAACCAAAATCAGGCAAGCTCTATCTCTATGTCTAAAACATTCAGTTCAAGCATATTAATAAGGATAACAGAGTTGAGTTTGCATTTCCTACACCTGAACCCAACCTCTCTCTCAAATTGACAGGGTTTTGTGAATCCTAACAAATAATTTGACACCAATTCATAATCATTATAGCATTTGAAGCTTCTAATCTGTAAATTTCATTTTCTGTCTGTGACAGTCAATAATTACAGTTAAAGAACATGACGTCCACAATAAAGAACACCTCCAAATAGCTACAAATAAAGGATTGAAATAGACTAACTCTGACAAGTCATCAACCCAAAAACTCAGCTGCCATAATCAACATTGGCTTGGTAAGAAAGATTTGAGTTATCACGAGAAATGAGAGGCTCATGGTTCAACTTATTAAGGTCAATTTAGATTAAAAAATGAGTACAAATTATGTAAATAACATTGATATTTACATATTCATTAAAGAAATAACTAGCCACACACTATTCAAAAAGCAGAAAACATGATGCACAAATGAAATATGAAAACCATAGTTGACAGCAATGCATTAAGTAACAAAGCTTCCAATCCATAAAATGTAAACCAACTAATCAAAATATCAAATAGAACTTACAGCTGATTTTGATGCATCATGGCAAGCAAGGCTAGCATCAAGCAGCAGAAGGCAAATATGTAGAGCTGTTGTCTGCTTCAGGAAAGAGAACACAAAAAAACAGAGAGTAAAACAAAGGCACCAACACATCAGTGTAATTTTTGAAAACAACATAACATTAATTAATATATGATGTACCTCATCTATGGGTTCAATATTTTGGAAGAGAGGTTCCAAAACAGATAATGTCTTTGCGTAGTCATGAAGATGGAACCAGATCATGGCCTATAGAGATTGAAATAACAAAATCACATCAACAAAGATATTAGATCACAAATATGTGTCTATCAACGAAACAAGTGAGAGAAATAAATTAAAAGAATATAAGGAGCAAAACAAACATACAATATTTAGCATTGCCACAGAAGAGTCAAATTCATCTCGATACGTTGTATCGGTGCTATTTGCACCTGAAAATTGATGTGCTTTGGATCCCAAAACAACTTTATTTCCAACGTTGTTAACTGATTCTCCTTGTTCTCCAGATGCCAGAGCAAGCTCATCACTTTTTCTCTGAATCCAGTCCATCAACAAAAAAACGGGACAAGTACAAAATTACAAATAAGTAGAGATGGAAGCTTCAAGCTGCAACTCAAGTTATCCAAAACAGCATAGGTCAATGAGGGAAAGTGGGAAACCTACTCAACCTTTCTCCACCACCATTTCCTAGCTTTCAATATTATCACTGAAGTCATGATATATATATATATATATATATATATATATATATATATATATATATATTTTCCTCCTTTTCAAATATCATAAATAAGAGCCAAGAAGAAGGAATTTAGAATTTAGAAATAAACAATATCATCAACTATAGAATACTAGGTCCAACAGGTAATGAAATTGTATCTGCATTCTTATTCCAACGAAAGAATCCAAATTCACAGATTAAAATCATAAGAACTCTTCAGAAAAAAATTTGCTCTTCCACAATTTTAAGCATTCACTCCATCAATCGAAGCCAAGCGCCAATTTAGCAATTCATTGGCCCCAAAATATTTACATGAATCAGTATGAATGCTCAAAAACAACTGATATTTTGAATTTACAAAAGCCAAAATTATGACTGAAGTCTTTCTTCATTTTAATCTTGCCATCAGACTCTGTATTGATGTCAATGGCATTCAATTACAGTTTTCTAGTCCATGAAGGCAAAAAAAGGTTTCCTTCAAATACAAACCAAGAAAAACAAAAGCTATAGCAAAACTTCCATTTTGCAGAAATTTAAAAGAGAGATAGAGAGAGATAAAGTTTAAAATAGCATACCTTGATGCCATTAAGTACTTCAAGCAACTTCTTGGGATCTGAACAACCATCTCGGAAGAATTCCGCAATTGCATTATTATGAAGGACCTGAAATATTAGGATTCAAAACCCTAAATATTAGGATTTAGATTAAGGATTGTCTTAGACAACATCAAGAAATACTCAACATAAAGATGATGCAAAGATAGGTCGGTAAACATGCAAACCCACACAAAGCAATTGTCGTCCCTTGCCCTTACCAGGCGTGAATATGGATGATAACGAATTTTATCGTTTACAAACATTATTGTAAAACCAAACACTTACAAAACATTCAAGAATTTTTAATTGTACATTTGTATGAGGCTTGATAAGCACTATGCAGAGAGCACCAATACCAAACCCATGCCTTCTAGAACACTCCAAATTCCAAAAGACACGGGGAAAAAAGGATGAAGAAAGTCATTTTATTTCTTCTACAAAGGTCACTTTTGCAGGCATACTTACTCCAGGGCCATTTCTAATTTTCATGTAAACTAATCATACAGAAAACCCAATCCATTAGGTGAATGCATAAAGGCATAAGTAAGGGCTATTAATTCAGAGAGAAAGAAAACATTTCTAATTCCATGAAAAGCAAGGAACAAAGATGGAATAATTTACAGGGGGAGCAGATACTTGTACAGACGATGTAAGGTATGTGCAAAATCTGGACAGTTCAGAAAAAAAAAATTACAGTGGGAACGAGGCATTATCCAATGGCTTACACGTGAATATGTGAGTGTAAGCTTGTTGAACTATCATTACTCAATTTACTACATCAACTTTGAGTTGCACAAGCAAGAAGTAACCACTTTAGACCACCAAACAAGACACAGTATCCACCAGCGTAAGAATCAAAACTAACGAAAAACGACAAAAGAATCGAAATGATAAAGATTGTCCTTATCCAGAAAATGAGCTCATAATTCCTCTTCCAGAGAAATCTTCCAATCAGTCGAACTTTCCATTTTGGATACAGAGCACATGTTTCCTCTGAAACTCTAACAAGCTTCACGCTCTGCTCAATTTTCTTACTTGTTACTTATATCCTGTAACGCAAAAGCATTTGTACATGCATCCACTCAAAGCAGCTCAACGCAACTTAGCCAGCCCATTCACACACTTGCCACCCAAGGAAATTCACATAAACCAGTTCAACCAATCCACATTCAGATTTACAGCCACAGAAGCTTCACTGCAAGAGCTTACTATCTATAGTTCCCCGAAGGTACCCGAGGAAATTCACATATACCAGTTCAACCAAATCAGTGAAATCACATTCGCATTTCCACATAAGCTCCACTGCAAAAGCTAACTATCTATCTACAGTTCCCTGAAGGTTCCAAAATTGAAATTCACCTCCCCACAAAATATAAAAACCTAACCAACAAATCAATCACCTCAAGCATCGCAATTACAATCAAAACCAGAACCAGACCAAGAACAAGAAACGAGCATCGATCAAAACCTAGAAGCAGCGACCATTTCTCGCAGAGAATAATAAAACGACAGTGATAAAATCGAAACGAGTTCGGCTGAATCAGCATCGACGAAAGAAAGAAAGAGAAAAATGGAAATGGAAATGGAGCTGATTATTATCATCACCTTGGGATCGTCTTGCTTCTTCTGCAGGAGCTGGTTCAAGACCTCGACGCAGTCGGCGAACTTGCCGGACTGGAAATGCAAGGCGGCGTCCTTGGCGAGGGCGACGGTGACGGTGAAGACGGCGTCGTCGCCATCGGTGAAGGAGGAGGCGTCGCGGCTGGCGGCAGTGGACGACGGCGAAGACAACGAATCTCGGCCCTCCATGGTGAGATCGAGGAATCAGAGCACGAATCGAATGGTGAGAATGAGGGTTTTTGGGGGAAGAAGAGAGAGAGAGAGAAGAAAAAGCCCTAAAATTGAGTGAGGGGAGGCTGAATGAATCGGAGTCACATTCAAAAAAAATCAACGGCGAGATGCGAGGCTCAGAGAGAGAGGGTTTGAAGGGAGAAACCCTTGCTTCTGGTGCTGTGGTTACTGCTTGGATTGGATGCAGAGAAAAGAGAGAGTTAGGGAGTGAAATGAAAACCTACTCGCCGAATCGGGGCAGATTCAGATAGAAAGAGAAAGACTCGAGAGAGAGGGGGAGTGTTTTTAACTTCTTTTCGTTTTTTTTTTTTCCTATTTTGTCTTTTATCTATTGTGCATGGTTGATTTTTGAAATGTCTGGATTACAATTTAAAAAATCATGATTTGATTCATTGAAGAAGAAAATTCTTTTTTGAGAGAGGGTCGGGAGCTTAAAAATTATTATTATTTATTTATACATATAATAAATACGACATAAATTGTTTAAGTTGTAGATGTTTCAACTAAATCAGCATGAACAAGATACACTCTTCTCGTTAGAAAATAATAATAATAATAATAATAATAATAAGAAAGAAAGAAAGAAAGAAAGAAAGATAGCGCACTCTTAGAATAAATAAAATCCACATAATGAGAATTTTCAATTATGCTTTAGTTAGCTCCAGATCCAAAGGGAAAAAAAATTTGCGCTTCAGTTAGCTAATTGATTTTGTACAATGGTTTCTGAATTCCCTAATCAAGTATGCAGAAATTGAATCTCTCAATATTGTTGCACCAAGTTAAATATTTTAAGTAACAATTTGTTATTCCGACAAACTTTATCCACAAAAACGATCATCCTAAAATATTTTTCAGTTAACTAATATACACATTATTTACCTGCACTGAAAGTATAGCAATATTGAATCTCCAAGTCTTGTTATACTTAGCCAAATATCTTAATAGTTTTGGTAGCAATTTATTAGAGAATGAAAGATATTCATTCATGTTATGAATTATGATTCGAATTCCAATCAAAAGATAAATTGTGTTTTATATTTTGTATTCAACTGTATTTTGTATAGAATCACTTCCGATAAAATATACCTATGGAGAACAAAATAAATGAGATTTATCTAATTGCAATTTCAAAGTATGCTTTAATTAACTAATAAATTTATAATTTGGTTACCCTCTAATAATGTGTGCAGATGTTGAACAATTCATTGTTTTTTGACAAAGATCCACAAAATGACAATTCTAAATCATGAGTTAGCTCACTGATATACACATTAGTTACCTATAGTCGAGTGCACCACCGATATTGAAACTGCAAGCATTGATACACTTAGCTAAATATCCTAACATAGTTTTTATATTTTGGGCAAAAGATAACTAGATAATGAATGAGACTCATCTAACAATAATTTTAGAAATGCTTTAGTTAACAAACTATTTTTACACCTTGGTTACCCTCTAATCATGCCTGCGCGTGTTGAACAATTAGATAGCTCATATAGCGAAAGCAATTCTGAATCTCCAACTCTTTTTATACTTACCTAGGTATCTTAATATAGGTTGTACTGGTAAAATATTACTACTAAATATTGAATGAGATCCATCTAAAGACAATTTTAAAGTATGTTTTAGCTGATTAATTCATGCATTGATTACCCTTTAGTCATAAATACAGATGTTGAGTCTTTTCAATCTTGTTGCGTCTGTCTAAATATGTGAAGTGATACTCTTGCAAAAGGGTGTCCAACGACATCCATAGAGAGAAAAAAGAGAGGACAGTGGAGAGAGAAGATAATAGATCTTATGCTTTTTCTTTTTAAGTGTTGGGATGTCCATGAAATTGAGTGATACAAATAACAAGTCTCTTTACAATTAAGAGTTTAAAAAAAGAAATATTTGTTGTACATTCAACCTCTAACACAATCTCGATTGTATTACGTTTCAAATTGAAACAATAAAAAAATTTTAAAAAGTTATTATAAGTTTCACCTTATATATATTTTGAGTGTGTTATGGGAATGATGTTTAAAGGGATATATATAAATAGCATATCCCAAGTCATTAGAAATGTGTTAGTAGTGAGGGCTTGAATAATTTATATAAGCTAATAGATTCAAATTTCATTACTATCAATATAAGAAAAAGGGAATATATATATATATATATATATATATATATATATATATATATATATATATATATATATATACTAATAAAAGGGAACAAAAATGCATGAGTGATTATTTTCTTTTTCTTTTTATCAAATGGTCAAATTTTGTTCCCTTGAAACAAGAAATTGAGGTAGAATATGGAGAGATAAGATACCTATTTCATGGTCTATTAGGTTTCTTTATAAATTAACTCTTAAATAAAAATAATGAAATTTCGTTGTCTTCAGGTATGAGGGAATATAACTTTGTCTTATTCCTCCATTTCCTTTTTCAATAAATTCTCACGTGTTTTATTGTATTCTATTAATAAAAAAAAATTGCAACGCAACGTAAACAAGTTGAGTCACTTTTGACTATAATCTTCCTTTGCCTTCACTTTTATTCAAACCATTAAATGAGATCTATAATTTTGTTCAAATATGACCCTACCATAGTTTTGTCAAACAATAAAACTTATGAGATGTGTGGTTTATTTGATTTTTTTATTCTACTGATATATTTATTATTATGGTTGTTGTTCTTAATATTTTGTGAAAAATGACAAAAATAACAGATCTTATTTTTAGAATCTTCTTCACAATAACTTAAAAAATAATAAAAATAACACGATATTTTTATAATTAATAAAAGGAACGTACTAATAATAAAAATAGCTTTTCAATTTGCCCACTTATGTGTTTAATTATATCCCAAACATGCTATGTATTTCATGCTTTTAATATATATATATATAGCATTAGATTTCATGTATTTTAGTTTTAAATTTCTTTAATTATAAATTATAAATTTCAGAGTAAATTCTTAAAGTCATTCAAATATTTTGGATATTAATTTAATCATTTATAATATATAAAATAAATATCAATTTATAGATTGAATTATTAAATTAATATCTAAACTACATTATTGAATTAAATTGATGATCACTTTAAATTATGTGCAACAAATTAATGTCAACAATGCCTAGAGTACTACTCATATTGCATCGTGTATCTTTGTCGTCACCAAACATTAAATTCTCTCAATAATTACATAATGAAATTACCGTCCTTGCGTGCCAAACATTATGTTTCAGATTTGTTTATGCTATCGCCCAATTACAATGGATTTTCGAGGGCAGCGGGGAAATTTTCACATAAAAAACCGACGTATGATATTAATGTGACAGAAAACATCAATGAAATCATTCAATTTTGGCTTAAATATTATTTTAGTTTCATTATAATATTAAATCTTGATCTTAGTTTTATGAACATTTTTATATAAGTTTCTATAATATTTAAATTTTGATCCTTTAAGAATCAAAACCAAAATAAACTAAACTACAAGAATAAACTTTCATAACAAATAAAAACTAATATTTATCAAATAGTAATACTAAGAATTAAAATGTAAAAGAATGAAAATAACTGATTTAATACCTAATTACAAGGATAAAAAATTAAATTATGTCACTATAAAGATTTGAACTTCAAAAATAAAACTATAAGGACCAAAATTGAAATAAATGAAAATTTTAAGAATTAAAATATTGTTCAAATATTTTTTTCTCATTTTTATAACCAGCCTGGAAAATATCGTTTCATGTAAAGAACACAGAATAGCATTTAATCCTTATGTACAAAAAGATGACATACTATATAATAAGCATTGGAAAAAAGAGATGAGAGTTGGGAAGTCCATTTTTAAAGGTTTAGTATTTTGTTTCAAAATGAAATAAACAATATTGAAAAACGTTAGTTTAGGTATTAAATCATTGAATATATATTTGAGAATTAATTGAGAAGCTAGATATATTTGTCTAATTGGATTCTGATTTTTGTGTTTCTTTTATCTTTTATAGGACATATATCATGTGGTTTTGGGATCCATTTTCACGATTTCACCTGATGCATGCATATTTCCAGATATCTTGTGATCATTTCTCTGGTATGTTTGATGATGTGTAGAACTAACCCAATGAAGGATTCAACTTTGTAGAGTCGAATGTGTCAATAGAGCTTTGTGCATGTATCTGTTACTCTTTAATACTGTGTTCATATATTTAGATTATATTTTTTTAAAAAATGATATGTTTCGATGATGATGATCTTCTCCCGTTTACTACTGGTAGTTTCTCTAGCAATATGAAGAATATTAAGGAATAGAAGCTTTGAATTTCAATAATTTTATTTATTATTATTAGCCTTTATTTTTATTAAATTTTGATGTAATTTCGGCTTTTGTTTTATGGAACTTATATTTTTTTTTTTAGCTATTTTTTGGTTTGGGACAAAATATTTATGTAGGTTAAGTTCTTTTAGTTATTGTGATTTTATTTTTTTGGGTGTACGTACTTATTGTGAATTTAATATTTTGATTGTAATATGTTTGTTTTAAATGTTAATATCAAAAATTAAAATTTCTTCCTTTCATGGAACTTGCATTACAATCAACATTGTTTATTCTTTTTGTTATCTAAATTTAGTTAATTATATTTAATAAATTCAAATTTAAAATTGTTCGATGTAAAAGTCATATTCTATGAATAATAATAATAATAATAATAATAATAATAATAATAATAATATATAGATTAGTAGCAATGAAGTGTTTAGTAATTTGAAAATTTATATTTTATTTTGTTTGACAATAGAACTCTGCAAAGCAGAAATAAACTTTTATTGAAAAAAAATTGCATGCTTTGAAATTTTAAAATTTGTTTGCTAACAAGATAAATATTTTAAAACTTTCATTTCCAATGTATATGAAGTTTAATAAGTTATTAATTAATTTAATTTGTTTAAAACTCTAAGAAATTCTACTGAACATAAATTCACAAACTTTTAAGATAATATAATTAATTTAGTAAATTTTATATCCTATAATAAATATGACTTTTTAAATTCATTTCATAAATTCCTAAAATGAAAATTAGAGGATATTTCTAAAAATATTTGAGGATATCCGTTACTTTTATTTTAACATGATTTTATTTGCCAAGGTGAGAGTGTATTTTTTTTGTTTTTAATAAGTGGTAAGCTTTTCAAATCTTTTAAACTCGCATAAATGAGAAGTAAAAAATATCATTATAGATTTAATGATCGGAATAAGTTGAGATGGGGGATTCTAAAAGGCATTTACAATTTATGACACAAGTTCTTATTAAAATCATACTTAAAACAATAACACCTGCATTATAAAAGTTACATCAATTTAGTCATGGAAGAATTTTTCTTACAGATGTTGATGTCATATACTTGTAGTACATATTATGAATCATAAATTATTTGGGGCATGAGCGAAAGTGATTCTATACTAAAGAAATTGTTAATATTTATCCTTTTATCTTATGAATATCTTTTTGGATGGGGATGAGTTTTTGGCGAAGAAGGGGGGAATTGTATTGTGAAATCCCTCACAATTATTTTTTGAGAGAGTTCGGATGTTTTTAATATTCATCAAAAGAAATTTTGATTCAAACTACTGGTATTTATAGTTTATTGGACTTTAATTTACATGACTCAAGTGGAATCAATCCATTATGATCCTAATGCGTATAACCTCATCTCCGCACAGTGAGACTTGCCCGATGGAGGCAGGCGTGGGGGCACCCTCAGAATTTCTTCTTCAATGGAGGCCACGGCCACTGTTGCCGCTGCCACCACTGCCGGTCCCCGGAGGAATGACACGCCGTTGCTGAGCATCATTATTTGTCGGTTGTGGCTAGACCCCGACGAGGTGGTACCACCACGTCAGGAAACAGAAATTACTAGCGCAAGGAATGTGAGAAAGAGTGCCAGCCACGGTCCGCAAGAAGAAAACCGATGTGGCAGTAATCATACACTTTATAAATTAGTTTATCAAGCTTCCCTACTTATTGTAACCTCTAATGTGGTCAGGTCAAGAAAACATGCATCCTTCTATAACTTACACACTTTGCTGACCAAATACCAGGCGTGCTGTCTTATTATTGATCTTTACTGCAGATAAACAAGCCGTATTTTCCGTTGGCATCCGGTGAATATTCCTTTGGAACTGGCGTTATTTATTTCTAATTTTTTATTGTTTTGTATGGTCCGAAAGCTTCCTAATGCATAGCTTTCCTTGTGCGAGCCTTAATTTTCTCCTTTCCTCATTCTTCCTTCTGGTACCAGGGCGATGGGTTAGCTGATTAGATGATCTTGTTCTCTTCGCCTCCACTTCCTCTGCTCTTCTCAATAGGTTAATATCACAAACGCAGGGGGGGCAATCCAAAGGAAGAAACTGGTGCAGTCATTTCTAGTTTTGCCTATTTTTTTCTGTAAGTGAGAGCTATTCCCTTTGCCGCCTGTTTTTGTTAGTTTTCTCTAGGATGGGTTTGAGCATGCCATCTATCATCTGCGAGAAATGGGACAAATGCCTGTTTATGCTTTTGGCTTGTGAAAACTCAATTTATTGTAAATTGCTCTATAAATAGATGGAATAGCGTCAACAAGGTATTAGACACTTGCTAAGCGTTATATTATTTTGTATTATTTACAAAAGAGTAATTTGCTCATATTAGCTTAATTCCAAAATTGATTCGATGCTTTATGTTGTAGAGTGACAATAGTAATATTAGCGTGCCTCTTATCCAAAATACACACTCTGGAGGATTGCATCTCTCGTGCTGTGCACGGATTTCCTGCTAGTATGTATACCAATATACAATCTTGTGTTTTTTGGGAGTGGGTGCATATTTTTTTTGTCTTGTTTCGTCGTGTTTTTAATTAAGTCCCTATTTAAAAAAATTAAGATTTTATATAAATCAAGTTATAAATTATATTTATGGATCTATAATTTTTCACTTTAAAATTGGTATTCTTCTTAATGAAAAAATTTCACTATTTTGTTTATAGACCAAAATAGGCCAGCAAATTATTAAATTTTAATTAATTATAATTTTATTGGTTTTATTAAATATCTGTTTAAATTCGAATATTCTTAGAAAATATGATGTATTGTTACAATTTAAATACTGAATCATAACATATTTAATTTACATACACACACACATATATATTATATTTGTTATTTTATTTTTTTCACACTAGTGAAGACAAATCTCTTGTGTATAGTCTCATGGAAAAATTTGTCCACTTATTTTTTCTTCTTAGGTATTATGTTTGGTTTAATTTTTAGAAAAATTATTTTTGAAAAAAAGTCTTTTAAAAAATTATTTTTAGAGGTATTACTTTAAAAAAATAATTTTTATTAATTTGAATGTGTCAAAAATAAGTTTAAGAGAATAATTTTTATTTAAATGAGATAAAATAAAATTATTTTTAATTATTGATGTAAAAGTATTTAGAAGATTTTTTAAAAGATTTTTTTAGAATAAAAAATAATTTATAAGAATATTTTTTTAAAAAAATTTTTAAAATTTCAAAAAACTTTCTTAAAAAAAATTATTTATATATTTAAATACATTAATTACTATACACCTTTATTCTCATCTGAATAAAAATTCTTTTGACTCTACCAAAAATAATCAAATAGGATATTAATCAAACTAGAAAAAAATCATATAATTTTCCCTTCTTGCAATTTTTATTTTCTTATTTTCCACCTCAACCAAATAACAAAAGGATTTATTTATTTATTTCACAACGAAAGGAATGCTTTTCACGCCAGAGAAACCTTCCATGGATTACTCTCTCTGAAAATACTTGCCACGAAAAAGCGAGAAGCCCCCGCCCCCCGGTTCTCTCCCCCAACAAAATACAAAACGAGGCCTTGTGTTGGCGCGAAAAAAATATTGGTTCCCGTGCCTTTCACCAATCACCATTCACCAGGCAGTGTGAGTAGGGTTCCATCTCATTCTCACGGTGTGGGATTCAGTTCTGAAAATCGTTGGAGCCAAAAACAACAATGTCGTACTCCTCGGAAGAGATCCTTGAAATCCATGGTCTGGTTTCTTCGAACGACAAGCCCAGCAAATGCTCTGGCTACTCAACCCTTCTCCAATTCCAAGAGCATTCCGCACTCAACCCCTCTTCCCTCCACTCCCTCGCACGCTCTTCACACTCCATAATCTCTTCCATCCTTTCCGATGTCTCACACGAAGACGAAGAAATGTGAGCTTCAACTTCCCCTTTCTCACTATTCAATCATTTAATTCTTTATTATATTTATTAATTTTTCCTTTTTTTCGTTTTTTTTTTTTAAATAATGTTGCTGTTAGAGCTGCACAAGCCTTGAAGTGCTTGGGCTTCATGATTTATCATCCCTCCATTGTGTCCACCCTTCCAGGTACGTATCTGGGTTTTCTTCTCTGCTTGTGTTTGAACCTCTCTTCAAGTGTGCCACCTTGATACTAAGTGATGCGATGCTTTTTTTTTTTTTGTCTTGGTTTTGCAGTGGATGATGTCAATTTGGTCTTAGAGTCACTGGCCAAACTGATTACAACCGCAAAGTTGAAGGCTAGTTTGATATTATTTTCACTGTTTATGGTGGCCATTTTTTTTTAAAAAAAAAAATCGTGCCATGTGCTATATTCACATTAACTTTGTTGAGTATTGCTGCTGCTGCAGTCTGCTTGTAATTTAGGGGTATGGTGCATATCTGTCCAACAGTTAGGTGAATCGTTTCTCGCTACTCGCTTCCATTCTTTGTTACGGGCAATTGTTCATGCCTTAGACAATCCAATGGGTTCTTTGTCAACAACATTTGAAGCTACCCAGGTAATGTTCCCTTTCCTTAGCGTGCCATACTAGACCAGAAAAAAAAAAGAGGGGGGGGGGGGGAGCCAAAGAAGAAGAAGTTTCCATAATTGTAGTCATTTTTTAACGGTTTAGAGATTAGTCAATGCCCCATTCTTCATGCTTCTCTAAAATGGACTTGTTTCCCAAGTTGATTGGCATATTGGGAATTTAACTGTTTGATCCTAGAAGAGGGGAAATTGGGGCTATCCCTTATATCCAAGCAGAGTTGGAACTTATGCTTGCCCTTGCTTATCTCTAGCTGTCTAATAGCTCTATTGAGGAATCTTGTGTCGTTCATGAGCTAATTAGATGATTCATGCAGACATAACGTGTCCACTCTGTGTACCATGTAGATGAAAGAGAGTGGAGAGACTTGAACTCTGAGATTTATCCTATATGTCTGTTCATCGTCTATTCTTTTTATCTGTTATCAACGGATTCTCTTTTAAAAGCTATCACAGAGAGAATCAAGTCAATTGTTTTATTATTCATGATAGCTAAATATGTGTTGTCATTTGTCATTGTAACCTTAAAAAGCAAAAATGTGTATATGTAGCTCATATCACCAATGTCAATTCCTAGCATCTAGTTCATGTATTTTTTTGCTACTGACTAACTAGAAATGCTCTTCTATGCATGCCTGGCTATGTTGGTCTTGGATATTCTTGAATATTTTTTCTTAGAGTTTATCTGGAAGTGTACAAATGTCATTCAACGCTTATCCTTTAATCTTCGCATGACAGGCTGTAATGAAGCTATCTAGTCAATTAAGCGAGCAAATGAGGGACTCGTCCCATATATGGGCTCCTCCAATATACAGGAGACTTCTCAGCACAGATAAGAGGGAGAGGGATGCCTCGGAAAGGTGCCTGTTGAAGATCAAATCTACAGTCATTCCTCCTTCCTTGGATCTCTCCAAGGTACCAAAAACCTTATGTGATATTCAATATAAAGTGGTGAATCCATAATCTGGTCACATGAAATGATCTTATTATGATTATTTAAGCTGTAAGGCAATCATTGTTTACATGCTTGTGCAAAATGATTTAAACTACAATATCTTGTGTGAAGGCAAGTTTGCGATGGAGTGGGTACTTGTAATCCCTGCTGCCTGCATTTTTGCTGTGGTAGACAGTTATCTGAACTAAACTTTTCTGGGTATTGCAAAGTGGAAAACAGGACTCTTTTTTGTTTTTTTTTTTTTTTATTTTTAAATTTTAAATGTCCACATCATAATTGGCTGATACCTGTAAGGTTGAAGTAGTGGTTTAAACATGTGCTCTTTGGTCTCATCATCTGCTTTCTTCTTTTTCACAGGTTCTTGTCAAAGATATGAAGATAAAATTGCTTGGGGGTATGAAGGATTTGCTAGATAAGGGTATGAAGATTCAAGTTATTCGAGCATGGAGATGGTTTGTCCGAATGCTTGGATCACATGCTTTGAAGACTAGACAATTAGTTAATGATTTGCTAAAAATCCCCGAATGTACATTCACAGATGTTGACCCTCAAGTTCAGATTGCTACGCTGGTACTATATACGAGTTACTGCATTATGTCATCCATGATTCATAGGGATGGTCTATGTGTGGGATGTAAGGTTGTTCAATAGTTTAAGTGACATGACAAAGTGGCACTAATGAATGTATAGCACCCACTAGTTATTAACATTGTTTATTGATTGTAGCTTATGTGACTTTTTCAAGTTTCCTTTGTGCAGGTTGCTTGGGAAGGTCTCATTGATGCTCTTGTTCACTGCCCGATATTAGTTTCCAAGAAAAATACACCAGCTGAGCAGAATCCTCTCCAGGAACATCATTCATTAGGAAGAAACAATTGTGATGTTCAAGCAAATGGTTTTCGCAAAAGCATAAGGCTAATAATGACTCCACTGAATGGCATCATGTCTAGTAAGTGTGATATATCAGTTCAGTCATCATGCTTGAACACATGGTGTTATTTGCTTCATAAGCTTGATACCTCTATCAATGAACCGTCATTGATGGAAGTGGTTTTAGAGCCTATTTTAAAAGCAATATTTCAGAATGGACCTGATAGTAAGAACATCTGGTTATGGAACCTGGGCCTGGATCTGCTCAGTGATTGTATTTCACAGAAATGTAGGGATGTTCTCTACCAGTCAACTAACCAGGTTACAGATAGAATCTCTGAAATTGGGCCTTCTCAATCTGCCAAATGCTCTTGGAAGCTACATTCAATTAGATGGCTGCCATGGGATATCAGTCAATTGGACTTTCATCTGAGTATGATTTTTGTTCTCATCCGTCAAGCATCAGGGCCAAATGTGACACATGATCATAGAAGTCTTGTTTATGATGTCACCTTAAAGTTATTTATATATGTTCTAAAAGGAGTCAAACTGGACTTGGAAAGCCCGTCTACCAATTATGATGGCATTATGTTGTGCTTGAAATCATTACTAACATTCATGAAAAATGTATGTGAAGATTTGTACTCAGATGGCAGTGAAAAGTATGACCTGTGTTGTACATCCATTCAGTTTATAGATGCTGTCACAAAGGAGTTAGATCCTTCAATCTTGGGATCTCCTCTGTACAAGTTTTCGATGGACCTAAAGTACATTGATGACATGCATTCAGGTGATCACAACGAACACCTAAAATTTCTGAGTGTCAGTTGTATTTCTTATATGGATAAGGTTTCTCCACTGGTTTATTTGATAGCACTGTACTTCCATATGATGGTCCAGTTAACAATGAATTCCCCCCAGTCAGATTGCATGCCACGAGGATTGTGTGAATATTTTAAATTTATATTTTCTTCAAGTGATCCCTTGGAAATTCTCCTTACTTGTATTGGCTTCTTGTATAAACATGTTCAACTAGTTTACTTAAATATATGGATACAAGTGGCTCAAAGTTTGAATGACTGTGTACACGATTCAACCTGCAAATCGCTATGGGAAGCTATGTCCGACAGCGCTGGATATTCTTCCATATGCCATATTTTAATTTACCCGATTGTGGCACACTCTAAAGTTCCAAGATTGACCTTGTCAAATGCTAGTGCCTCTGCAGAGAAGTATCCTGTATCACTAGAAAGAAAGCCAAGGCTTGACCTCGTTATTCAAACATGGAAATTACTTTATGAATCTCTTAGTGCTTCAGGCTTTGGATGTTCAACAGCCACCAATTTTTCTGGAGATCTGTGCACTCTGTTAAGCAGGTGCCTTGATGATAATTTTGGCATGGTCGAGAGTGGCACTGATTTTCATTTGAAATGCAATGATATTGATCTTGGCGTCCTTCATTTATCTGGCAATTTCATGATATGCATTCTTGAGCAGATTCAGACTTCAGAATTAGTTTCTGAAACAGGCAGAAGTAAAACTGACCGTGATAGCAAAATTCTCTGTGCCATAAAAAACTGCTTAAAATTTGCTGCCAGGTAAGTCTGAACATGTCTTTTGAGGACAGTATAACTACAAGCATAGGATGTGCTTCTCTAGAAGTTGTATACTTGTTTGTTTGCTACCTGGTCTCTCTGTCTTTCTTGTGCTGACTGTAAGATTATCTGTTTCATATCCTTGAACAAAATAGAGTTGAATGGTAGAAGAAGTGCCACTTCAACTTGGATCTGCTTGTTCTATAGCCTGATAACATTGAAATTGCTCTCATTGTGCATTAAGTTGGAGATAAAAAACAATTTCATAGGCATATGCTTTTCCTTTTTCCCCCTTTTCCTTTTGTATTTAATTATATAAACTGTTGGTGCTTATTCTGTTTTCTGGGAGCCTGTTTTTAGAATGTTGAGATTATGAATCACAACTTAGTCAAGTAATTGTGTAACTTATATGCATTTTGCTGCTTTACTTAGTCGGTATGAATATCATTTTGATGATTTAGCTAACCTACTCTCCTAGCTTTCATGGCTATATCATTTTGATGATTTAGCTAACCTACTCTCCTCTCTTTCATGGCTCTCAATTATTATGAAAACCAAGGTAGTGAAGGTACTCATTGATTTAAATTGCTGCTGATCGTTTTCATGTGGCATTTCTCAGGTATATGAATTTGTTGGTGAGAAAGGTGGTAATAGACCCACTGCCTGGTTTTGTTGGGACCGTGAGGTTAGTCAATATAAGTTGTCTCCTTCATGCATGCTTGGTTGGTCAATGAGTATCTCTATTTGACTTCCGCATGAATCTCAGGGTATGTTCCGCATTGGCAAGCTTTGTTAGTTGCCTTCACTGGAAGCAAGATATTCTTCTTTTTCTGGAGGTTTGTTGTTCCCCATTTCTGTTAAGCAGTTCATTAATGTAGCCTCTGCGATTTACTTATATGCTGCTAACTTGGAAAGGTGAGGAAGTACTTTGCCTAACCTTATATATCCATGATAGAGGGTTCAAGTAAGATTGGCCAGAAAAATTAGGTAATACTGATGAGGACTGTGCACTAGACTCTACTTTCTGAAGAACAATGTTTCTCTCAGTGTTTAAGTCTTCTTTGTCAATTTCTTTGGGCCATTTCATCTGAGAGAGAGACCGACCCTAAGAAAAAGGATGTATTCAGAAGAAATTAGTGGCTGATGGCTTTATTAATTATGCTTTCTCAAGAAATTTGACAATCAATGAGTTGTTGATTATCAGAACCATGATGGTAGAGCTTATTTCTTTTAGTTAGTCTTCCTTTTTCCCTTTGCCTTTAATTGTATTTATTTAAGTAGATTTCTTTTGCAGAGAACCGCCGCCATTACTTGAAATTTTCATTCTGTTCAACTAGTATGTAATCTCGCATAACTTGATTGCAGATTGTTTCCTGTCCACTACTTCAATGGCTATCAAATATGGGAATGCAGGATGAAAGAACAAACGAACAACTCCAACTTCTGTGGACTGAAATTCTTAGTTGCTTAAGACGAAGTCGACCTCCAATAAACTTTGGTTCTGCTTTACTCAGACTTCATGAACCCTTGTTCAAAAAAACTCTTGATCACCCATATCCCTCCATTTCAGAGCCAACCATCAACTTCTGGAATGCTACATTTGGTCAACAAATTATTTTGGATTTCCCCCCGAATCTGCTTTGTGTCTTGGACAAACTATCCAGGAATGGAAAGTTAAAACTCCAGAAGAGAAGCCTACCATCTCTTCAAAAATGTCAATCCCATGAAGAAGTCAGTGATGCTCTTCAAGGATACCGGGTCACTGCAACACACAACAGGACCTCCAAGAGAGTGGAACTAGTGTTGGATGCACAAAAAGATGCACCTTCTTTAAGTTTTAAGAAAAGGAGATTAGAACTGACCGAGCATCAAAAGGAAGTAAGGCGGGCGCAGCAAGGAAGGGAAAGGGATAGTGGAGGACATGGCCCTGGAATTAGAACTTACACTAATGTTGACTTCTCTCAAGGGCTTGATGATTCACAAGAAAGCCAGGAAATAAGAGATTCTGAAGCTATATTGCAGATGTTGAGAAAAACAATCTAAACTGGCTGAGTGCTTCTCTGCATTGGCAACTTATACAGGTATGAATGCATAAGTTATTACTGGGAGAATTCTAATTTAACTTGTGTTGGTAAACATAACTTTTAATTGGAAAAAGAACATTAAAGTCAGTTAATGCAGTTGGTGCTTGGTTAACCATTATTGTGTAATATTGATCTATTGACACTGGTGTGCTTTTCCAAAGATAAAACTTGTATCATAATTGTGATTATAATTATTCAATTAAATGTGCGTACAATAATAATTATAGCAGTTGATTAGTTTTAACCATAAAAGCTGAATAATTAATTTATAATGTTTGATAAAACATGTAAATTCACTCCCATTTACCCTTTGCTCGGATGAAAAGAGAAAATAAGTAGAAAAAAATGAAAAGAAAATGAAGAGAAGAGAAAATGAAGAGTTACATTTTTTTTTCTTTGATTAAAAAAAAAGTGGGAAGAAATCAAATATCATTATATATAAAAGATAATTTTACTAATTTATTTTATATGACTAAAAAAAAAATTAAAGGGGTAAAGTGGATAATTCAAGTTATAAACCTCCTCACTCTCATTTTCTCACTAATGGAGGAGAGAAAACATTTTTATGTAAGGCTCATATTTTTGTTTTCTTTATTTTCTTTATTTTCTTTTCTATCCAAACAAAGAAAAACTCCCATTTTCTTTCTTTTACTCTTTTCCTTCCATTTTCATGCTATCCAAGGAAAGGGTTAATGTATTGGAGTCGTCTATCAAGCTCTTATGTTGGGATTGGTGGTTTGGGGTGGAGTGGAAAGAAGCCCAAGGAAATATAATAGGTTTCTATTATTTGGATTGATGAATTGATAATGGAGTGGAATCGAATGGTTAGTGATGGAATAGACTCCATCCTATTTCATTAAAATCTCCATTTATTCTTCTCAATTTGGGAGGTTTGGATTAAAATATTATTTTATCCAAATAATGAAGTAAAATAATTATTTTATTTAATTCCATTCCTTTTCATTTTTTGGGGCTCTATCATACTCTATTCCATTACTTATCATCAGTCCAAATACAAGGTGAATGGATTTTTTTTATGTATATATCTATTGTGAAAAGGGACATTTTAATTCTTAGGATTGTTAAAAGGAGACATTTAATTCAAATTTATGCAAAAATTAATCCAATGTAGTCTTGTTGTTTGCTATTCTCTTAATGCATTGAATTATTTATTAAAGCAATAATAATCAATGCGAATACATAAATTGAATCTCAAAATATGATTGACATGTCTCCTTAGTGGGCGTCCCAAATAAATTGTCATCATTTTTCAAAAAGTCTCGTCTTAAACGAAATTATCTTGGAGCAGTGTCTATTCTTGTTACGCCCGTCCATGATCGAGAATCCAAGTACTCTAGACTCATCTACAGTTGCACACCTATCATTTTCAAAGGTACTCAAAAGTCTTCGTGCGTGTTTGGTTCAGTTCCCGTGCATCAACTTGATTTTATTAAAATTAATTTTAATTAAAAGTAAATTGGTGTTAATATGATTTATATTTAAAAATTTTTATCTTAAAAATAATTATAATAAAATAAATATTATTTAGATGATATTAATTAAAATTATTTTTGGACATATAATTACTAAAATAGATATAAATTTTATATTTTTCTTTTAATATTATCCTTTGATTTCATTTTTACTTTTAAGATATTTTAAATAAACTATATTGATATTATTATAAAAATCATAAATATTATTTTAATATATTTTATGAATATTATTAATAAAATTATATTATTATTATTACAAACAAAAATGTAATAAACACTAATAAAAAATTATTTTTGAGTTGAAAAAATATAAAAAACGGAAATAGTGCCCTTCTAATTTTACGAACTCAACATATAATAGATTCCACTGAGCTCCCTCTTTTTATATGTATATATTAAATAAAATGAAGAAATAATCTAAAAATATACAGTGCAATCAAGAATTTATTGGAGAACAAAAGTGGAAAAATAATTGTTAATGAATGATGAACGCAACAAATTGGACGTAAAAGCAACTCCTTCTTGCTTTTGCTCTAATTGAGGTGGGAAGGCACAATCAATTTTACCAGCTAAAAACCAAACGTCAATTTTTACTTCAAAATCGTGTTTTGACTCAGGTTGAACGTGATTTTGGCATGTATGACGCCAATTCAAACACACGCTTAAACGTACATTTTGCATTGGGAGCACTATACAAAAATCTGCCATCCATGAACCATCCACACTCTGGACTCAAGTCTAGACTCATCCACACTCCACACCGTTTTTCATCTTCTTTCTAGCCATGCTGCATCGCTGCTATTAAACATCCCGAAGCATCCACACCTTTCCATTTCCCCCATGTTTGCCTTTTCACTTTTCAGCCAAATATTACCAATAATATCATCCAGGTTTTCTTTTGGGATATCAGATATGAGAAATACTTATATGATCCGAAAATACTATATGGTTGTATTCTCTGACCAATCAATTATATAAGTATATTTTATATGAAACTTCTCATTAATATACAATTTCATATAAATATATTTAGATAATTGATTGAGAGTACATATGTTCCTGGATTATGTAAAAATTTCTCTATCAGATATCTTATCATGTGCCGTTGATCTTTACCGTGTCTTATACTACATGTGAAAACTCATGGAAGGCCAACAACGATTTCACCTCATTATTGCCGCATAGTCCAACAGATATTTTTCATGACGTACCTTTCAGGGGTACACGTGTCCTTTTGACTTGTCAAAGTTACCGAGTGCGAGGGTGCACGTGGTAACAGTGATTCCAGTTGTCTAGGATTACGATTACGATTGCGATTGCATCCTATCCTACACGCGTATGGTTAATATTCAGTTATGTTACTGTTGCGTGCTACATCCGGCAGTGGCAATACCGCAGTAATAACTACGAAAATGCTATGGGGTATTTGGATAAAATGCAAGGGGCCACAAAAATCTTCCTATTCGCATCTTCATTTCAATGAACCAAGCACGTGATTTATTAAAATGTTTTAATTTGATGATGAAAAACACATTTGCTGACTCACGTGATAAGCTTCTTCGTCTCAAATAGGGTAAAAGCACCTGCCGTTGATATATTGTATCACGATCATATATATTTATTTATTTGTATAAGTTGTTGGTATATTAGCTTTTGTTTTTATTCTATTGGCTGAACCCTTGTTAGTAGGGCGCAGTAGGCATGTTTTACACGCACACATATATATCTTTCGATATGTGAGCTTCGTACTCTACGATTTAGATGTAGCACAAAAGTATTATAATCTTTATAAAATATTTAATATTTTTATACTTGCCTCACATTTATATGAAAAGAATGTTGCCAAATTATTTTGAGATGTTGCTGCTCGAAAATATGTTTTAAATTTAACAAATAACAGAATGACCATATTGTGTGCGGTTGTGTATAACACCACATTCATTCACGTAGACAACTGAGAGCATATACGATTAGAAACTTATTCTGAAATGGCTATGGTGGTGCATTGGCGAACGAAAGACGCGAGTATCTTGCGTCTTGCCAATCTGCACATTGCATCTGACATCAATCGGATTCTTCCGACAGAAATATCTGCGGATTGCTTGAACCTAATCATGAACAATCCTCAAGGTCTTATCCTATCAAATAAAGACCCGAAATGCATGAATCATATATTCCAATGATTGGGGTTAAAATATTGGCATCAAAACTTAAAACCAAATTTTAAATAATAAATTAGCATAAAATAATCCAAAAGGGTGTGCCACACCACCCTAAAACGGCGATCAATCTGTCTCAAACTGTATCCACAAGTCAGTCACCAGCCACTAGCCAATTGGCCAAGTGGATGGTCTGTGACCATCTTCTCTCGTCTCATTCCCAAGATTTTTGCTACTTGTGTTCTGCGAATTCATGTTAG
Organism: Pterocarpus santalinus; assembly: GCA_031439595.1. Taxonomy (NCBI): domain Eukaryota; kingdom Viridiplantae; phylum Streptophyta; class Magnoliopsida; order Fabales; family Fabaceae; genus Pterocarpus; species Pterocarpus santalinus. The sequence continues at coordinate 9,170,015 of CM062525.1, forward strand.
GTCCAGCTCACTGCGCTAAACCCTAATAATACCCTTTGAATAACCAAATACGTATCTATCGATAGGCCGGACGGGCCACCTCAGCCCCTATCATACTCAAACCAGCGTTCGTGTCATCCCCCAATTATTGGTAATGGGAGGGATGCTGATGTTTACCATCCCAATAATTATGTGCTTAGCTGTACCAAAATTTCAAGATGCCACGGAATTACTAGGGAGCCTGTTTAGTCAACCAGTTTATTAAATAATTTATTACTTAATTAATTAATTAGGCTTCATTCATTAGCTTGGCTACCACGACAAGAAGGCTCATAAGTGAGAACATTCCAATGCTTATCTTCCTATTAATTCGTATACTTAGCTCAAAAATTGACATCCTCGTCTAAGTAACGCGGAAATGTAATTGAGCTTCGCAAGTAGAGCCATACCATACGCATACGGTTCTAAATTCTAATTCTACAGGTGCGAGCGTAACGTGAGCAATAGAAACAGAGAAACGTTGAAGATACTTTTTTGACTTTCATTTAATTTTGATTTTCACCCAACGAAGATTGCACATGTGCCCAGTAACGAACCTGAATTTGATGGAATCTGCGGGAAACCTCGCGTGACATATTAGAGCTTTGACATTAGAAAAACACAAAAGGAGTTAGGTGGGGCAAGCAAGTGGAATTTCTCTTAGTTGTTTGGGCGTGGATCCGACGTGGCTTTCCAATCCAACGTCAAGCCCAAAAGGACCAGCAAACAATATTAAAGTATTTTAACTGAACAGCGTTGGAAAAACAGACGATGATAAATGATTGGTGCAGCTTTGACAAGAAAGACAAGACCCCTCAGAGCCATGTTAACAACAATGGTGTTCAATCCGTGCTATAGTTCTCCTTCCTCCGCTACTATAAATAGAACCCAACCCTCATTCCTTTCCTCATTCCTTTCTCCACACCCAGACACATTCCTTTCACCGAAGAGCATTCATTATCGTCACCGTAAGCACCAGCTCCCAAATTCTGGTACTACTCTTCCTCATCCAAATCTTTTTCTTTTCATTTCTCGTTCGTTTTCCTGTTTGCTGACGGTTACTGTTTTCCTTTCTGCATGTTTTCGAATTCGCAGACATTCTTCTTGCAATCAATCGTTCTTCCGTGTATTGTCTTTTAAGGTAACAAATCTATCTGGCAATGTTAGATTTCACAATCCTTTGAGGATTTGAATTGAGGAAATTGATGGAATGAATCTGCTGCATTAATTAATTTGCAGAGAAGGGACCAAGAAGAGGTTGCAGAGATGACGATCAAACCGGCGGTTCGGGTTTCGGACAGGAACCTGATCGTGAAGGACCGGACCATTCTCACCGGCGTCCCCGACAACGTCATCGAGACGTCAGCATCGTCGTCGGGTCCCATGGAGGGAGTATTCCTGGGCGCGCAATTCGAACAAAACGACAGCAGCCACGTCGTTTCAATCGGAACCGTAAGGGACGTTCGCTTCATGGCGTGCTTCCGCTTCAAGCTATGGTGGATGGCGCAGAAGATGGGAGACAAAGGAAGAGACATCCCCTTGGAGACACAGTTCCTATTGGTGGAAACCAAGGACGGTTCCCACCTCGAACCCGACGACGATGGGGACGAGACCAACCAGATAGTGTACACCGTGTTCCTCCCCTTGATCGAAGGCTCCTTCAGGGCGTGCCTCCAGGGGAACGAGAGGGATGAACTCGAGCTCTGCATCGAGAGCGGCGACGCCGACACCAAAGCGTCGTTGTTTAGCCACGCGCTCTTCATCAGCGCCGGAACCGACCCCTTCGCCACCGTCCACGACGCCTTCAAGGCCGTACGAAACCACCTCAAGACCTTCCGGTTACGCTACGAGAAGAGGCTTCCCGGAATCGTGGACTTCTTCGGGTGGTGCACGTGGGACGCGTTCTACCAAGAGGTCACGCAGGAAGGCGTGGAGGCCGGGATCCAGTCCCTCGCCGGCGGCGGCACCCCGCCGAAGTTCGTGATCATTGACGACGGGTGGCAGTCCGTCGGCGGAGATCCCAAGGAGGAAGGGAAAGAAAATGAGAATTCGAACTCGAACTCGAACTCGAACTCGCTGATGAGATTGACGGGGATTAAGGAGAACGAGAAGTTCCAGAACAAGGAGGATCCGAAGTTGGGGATCAAGAGCATTGTGGATATCGCGAAGCAGAACCACGGCCTCAAGTATGTTTACGTTTGGCACGCTATTACTGGGTACTGGGGCGGGGTCAGGCCCGGGGTGAAGGAGATGGAGGAGTACGGGTCCGTGATGAAGTACCCGATGGTGTCGAAGGGGGTTGTGGAGAACGAGCCCACGTGGAGGACCGATGCCATGGCGGTTCAGGGCTTGGGCCTGGTCAACCCTAAGAACGTTTTCGCTTTCTACGACCAGTTGCACAGTTATCTTGCGTCCGCGGGTATAGACGGCGTTAAGGTGGACGTGCAGTGCATATTGGAGACCCTGGGCGCGGGCCTGGGTGGCAGGGTCGAGCTCACAAGACAATACCAGCAGGCCCTTGATGCATCTATTGCGAGAAACTTCCCTGACAATGGGATCATTGCCTGCATGAGCCACAATACTGATGCGCTCTACTAGTAACTATTTATCTATCTATCTATCTATCTTTTTAAATTTTGTTGTTTAATTTATTTTAAAATTAATTAATTGATTTCATTCTCATGGAGTTTTTGTTGCGGTGGCACTGCAGTTCGAAACAGACGGCCGTTGTGAGGGCTTCGGATGATTTCTACCCGCGTGATCCAATTTCGCACACCATCCACATTGCGTCTGTGGCGTACAATAGCATCTTCCTTGGGGAGATCATGCAGCCCGATTGGGACATGTTCCACTCGCTTCATCCTGCGGCCGAGTATCACGGCTCGGCCCGGGCCATCAGCGGTGGGCCCATCTATGTCAGTGACACGCCAGGGAAGCACAACTTTGACCTCTTGAAGAAGATGGTGCTGCCAGACGGGTCCGTGTTGCGGGCCCTTCTCCCCGGCAGGCCCACCAAGGACTGCTTGTTCACCGACCCGGCCCGCGACGGGGTGAGCCTGCTGAAGATATGGAACATGAACAAGTACGGTGGGGTGCTCGGAGTTTATAACTGCCAGGGCGCAGCATGGAGCAGTACGGAGAGGAAGAACACGTTCCACGAGACAACCTCGGATGCCATCACCGGATATGTCAGGGGCCGTGATGTCCACTTAATCTCGGAGGCTGCCGCGGCCACGGGGGAAAGTGAGTGGAACGGTGATTGTGCCCTCTACCGCCACCGCACCGGGCAGCTCGTGGTGCTTCCTTACAACGTGGCTATGCCGGTGTCCCTCAAGGTGTTGGAACATGACGTGTTTGCGGTTATGCCCGTTAAGGTTTTGGCCCATGGGTACAGTTTTGCTCCTCTCGGGCTCATGGAGATGTTCAATGCGGGTGGGGCCATTGAGGGCCTCGCGTACGAGGTGAAAGGCGGAGACCATGATGGTGGGTTCGTTGGGGTGGTCCGGATGGCGGTCAAGGGGTGCGGTAAGTTTGGGGCTTACTCGTCTGCTAGACCCAAAAGGTGTGTGCTAGGAACCAGTGAGGTGGAATTTGAGTATGATAGTGATTCTGGGTTGGTGACTTTCAACATTGATCATTTGCCACAAGAGGGAGAAAAGGTTCACCATGTTGAGGTTGAGCTATGAGTTTAGCTGTGTTTGTTAGTACTTTGTTAGGGTGCACCACATAGGTAATGAAATTTTGAGGAGGAGAGAGAGAGAGAGAGAGAAGGGGGGGGGGGGAGATTAGGATTTGTTTTGCTTGATAGGAAGAAGAGCGGGTTTTAACGATTTTCCCCCATTATGAGTTTCCACATTCATTTTTAGACAGATTGGTAGCTATGTTTTTGAATTCGGATGGAAATAAAAATTAAAAACATGTTTCTATCTGTTTGTTTCCTTCTAATTGGTTGATCCTTTATAAACAAGCGCTGATATTTACACACAAGTGCATACTTCATGGCGGATTATATATCCTCCGCGGCTCCTGTCTACACTGACATCAGATAACTAGCTAGGCAAAAAGGAGAGCTCAAAACGCAGTGTTGATGCCAAAGTAAAATGAAAAAACTTAAAAAAAACAAAGATAAAGAAGAGAAAAAAAAAAAAGGAAAGCCTAACAAAATGCACCGCGTTTTTCAAATTTTGGTGCTTAAGTACTCAGGCAACACAATTTATCATGATATGCGATTTTTGAATCCTTTGAAAACATAGGGGTGGGCATAGTATGGTTCAAAGGAAGAATGGAACTAGTTACTTTTATTCAAAAACCAAATCGAACTGGTTCTAAACTTGATGAACCAGTTCTGAACTGGAGCCAGTTCTGAACTGTTTCAAAATTAGGTCAACTGATTTTTCAAAACCGGTCAACTGGTTCTAAACCAGTCTTGAAATTGGTTTGCATACCTGAACCAGTCTTGGAGCTGGTTTTTGTGCACTTGACAGTCATCTTACAATCACAATTACAATCATGTTAATAAGCATACACAATTTCATGACCCACTTGCTTTAACTTGACATAAACAAGAATGCCAAAAATCTCTTATGCTAATTTCCTTGTCATCTAACTTCATCTTATTAGCAAAATAAAGAACAGATGTAACTCCAACTATTGGAAATCGAATTATGTGTACTGCCATATCTGACTTACAAAGCTATGAATTTAATCATAGTTCCTACAAAAATCAAAGATTCAGTAGAATTTGCAAGAAAGAAAAAAGAAACTATGGTTCATTCTGAACCTTCTCAAGGCAATTTGCTAAATACATCTTCTCGTGGCAGTATATATATTAATACTAACTGCATAACAATGAGTTGAAATTCCCTATACAAACAAACGCGGCTAATATTAACATTACGAATTTCCTATACAGCTATACATTAGAAACTTTGACTCATCAGACGTTTGCCTTCAGTCCTGATTACACTCTTCGTCATCATCATCCTCCTCCTCCTGTTGCTGTTCTAGTAGTAGTTGTTCCAGCTCCTGGTCATATCCTTCATCCTCCCGCCATCCTGTTTGTTTATAAAATATTTCTTTCTGGATATTCCAGTCATCGGCAATCTTCTTCACAACATCGCTTATCAGTTCCTTATCTTCTGATATGTGCTTTATGTTCTGGACATCTAAAATATTGCTTGGTTCCTTAAGTTAAAAACAAGAAGGCAAGGAAAACATAGAATTAGATAATTGACAAAATTGTATCATAAGTTAGCCAAATTGGCCACATAGAACATCAAAAGCAGTAAGAAAAATGGTTAAAGAGGAGAAGATATATAGTCATTTTATCTTCATGGTTGCCTCGGTTGGTTGCCCTTTTAGGATGTGAAGAGAAAACAAACACTTGGCTTCACAATAAGCAATTACCTTCCACCTAGCTTATGACAAAGAAAAGAAAAGGGATAAATACCTTTAATAGCTAGATTCTTGGCCGCAGCATAGTCAGATGACATTTTCTTGAGCATTTCAAGGTCAACTTCCATGCCCTGGCATGTGGAAAGGAGAAAACAAGTTAATTGCAATTACATCACAGACCAATATTTTAATGTCTTAACTTTTAAATTCTTTTACAGGCTTTTATTTTAAGGGCTTGAAGCCTCAACTCTAGTTGGAGCGATTAGTTGGTATGAAAGGCATGTTATATAATTTACATGGCAGCATTTCATGTTAGATGAGCATCTGATGGTAAAACAGCGTAATTAGAAAAACATTGAATCATTTTGCAAGTCGCAAAGCACGAAAATACTTTACAAGGTCCATGTGAACGTAGTTGTCAATTGGAGTGCTATGAAGTAACCTGTCATCAATGGAGAAAACATGAAAACAGTGAGTTGTTGGGATAATTACACTATCACGAACAATAGCATGACAAGGAAAGGAGAAATTCAAATATCAGTCTAATGTGGTTGTTTACTTTTCATATGCAAGTTTGATACGAGCATCCTGCAATTGTTGGAGTTGGTTGACTGTCTCTGTGACAGAACCTTCCATTAAGTCGACAGAGCCAAAAAGGAACATGTTTCTATCCAGCATTCTTTTTACCAAAGAAGGTACCACTTTGATATCGTTTGCTTTAGCATCCACAACAAGGATTCCAAGTTTCTTTACCTCTCCTGTGTAAACACCACATTTAGGTTTTTTATGTCAAGCATTATTCTCTAACACTCACGTTAAAATTCGTCAGCACACATCAGACAACATGCCTTTGCCTAACAATAAAGTTGACAAAGAGGGAAAAAAGATAAAAAAAAGAACACACACATTTTGGGTCTGTCTCTAAACCATAACACGACTGACGCATGAATGCTCTATATTGAATAGCAAGAATCTGCATGATGCAGAATATTTCCCTTTTGAGGAAGTAGGAAAAATACTGGAGGAAAAGCATGCATTCGCTATTCTACCATCCTAACTGCAAAAATTTGAATAGAATACAATAAAGAACATAATATTGTTCACTGTCTGAGACATTATGATCGCAAGGACTGAATCATAAATTAGTGATCCTATGAAACCACACACAGACAAACAGAAAGATACAGGTTTAGTTCTATCAAACCTAATTGAGTCAATACAAAATCACAATTGAAGCAATTATGATAATGAGTACCAAATCATAAATGAGTGATCTTATGAAACCACACCCACACAAACAGAAAGATACAGGTTTAGTTCTATCAAATCCAATTGAATCAATACCAGATCACAATTGAAGCAATTATGAATAAATCAAATTTTCTCAATCACTACAACGATTCAAAAATTGCATCAGTTTTTAAGAAGCAACAAGACAGAAATTTAAATGGTAAACTTCCCAAATAGGTCCTTCAAAATAACAAACCCGTTTGTACAAACACAGTGAGTCGCAGATAATTCAAAATGTATCAGATAACTTAATTACATTAGTCATCATTAATCATAGTCATAGTCATTTTCAACTTAGAAATTGCCATACCAAGGGATAGATATACCTTAAAAGGAGGTTTAAATGATTGAGTCTCATAAAGACAGTAGAGACAATAAAGGCCACCCAATCTGTGTGATAAAGAAGCAGTACCACCCATGTAACCTGCATAGGAACATAAGAATTTCTATAATGAAATAAAAAGATAAAGGCTAATAAAGTAAAAATTCTACAGTTGAAATGTCATAACTCATAATCATCACACAGTGGTGAAATTTTCATAAATATAATATAGTATTATTTTATTTTATTTTTGCATCTCTGCCTTTTAGATTTAGGCCTTCCACTTTTAGAATATCTTTCAGGTTTCAGCACAAAATAAAACCATTCAAAATCCAAATTACAGCAAAGTTGGCAAGAACAATTCTAAACTTAAGGAACAAGCTTGCATTTCTGTTTATAGATATAAAATTAGTTAACAGTCACCACTAAATCTAAACATATACCTATACAATAAGCATACAGAGATTGCATAAAGAAGGCCAGGTTGGTAGCAGGACTAGCTTCATAAATGTAGGAGAACTTCTTAGAAAGCCATACTCTCTTCATATCAGCAAAAGTTGTTGACTCATCCTGTGACTCACCAGTATTGCATAGTAAATATTGATTGTTGGTAACTAAATAACTGGAAGCCAGCTCCTTGAATCTACAAAACCGACACAATGAGGAAACACACTGGCCATAGATCTTAATAATACCTTAGTGAATTCACATATTAGTTCATCAATGTCCTGCTTGAAAGAATCAATATTCATAGTTGATATTCTTGATTTGGGCGTGAAAAGCTGTACCCAAAAGTTGTAAAAAAAAATATCAAAATTTGTGCTGCATCATCAAAAGTGACAAACGATGTACAAAAACCCCCCAAAGCAACAAGAACATGAACATGGATTGGAGGGGGATGATTCAAGATTGCCTAATAATTGGGAAATGATTTGCAAAACTTAAAAGAGCAAAATAAAAGGGAGACATTTAATTAAACAGCTTATAGGCAGTAGTACATAACTTGTCCCTATCTCGTCTGCACCTTCTCCCCTTTTTTTTTTTTGGTCAGACACCTTCTCCCCTTTTAAATGAGCAAGTCCTAACTCATCTATGGGCTGGCCCATCCCATCTATGGGTTAGCCCATTAAAAAAACCTTTATTTGCAATTTTTAGGACAATAATGAAAAGAAAAACGAATCACACTTCTGTTTGCAAAATGAATTGAAAGTTAAGTGGCTTTTACACTCTGCTGCACAAACTTTATCCTCAATTATCAATACAACCTCTTAATCAAGAAATTAAATAAGAAGGACTGTAGTGAGTAATGAGTATATTTCCATTTTGCATGCCTCTGGAATTGCAGAGGTATTTTATATACTTTCAGTATGGTAACATCAATGTCCTGACTCCCACTGCAACAAAAGATAGCATTACTTTCACTGTTTCACAAATTGCATTGACATGTTTTCGCAGATTCAGCATATAGAATAAATCTAGTCAAAAACTTTCAGCTACAGAAGCATTGATGTAGTGAGGTAAAACTAAAAAGGCACTAGTTATGTTCAGTTTTTACAATCTTAACTCAACCTCGTCAAAACTAACTTCAACAAAATAGAATTCTAACAAATCAAATAACCAAAATTAGAAACCATACAAACTGATTTCACATTCATCAACAAACTACATCAAGCAACCCTTTTGTGATAATTATAGCAACCTGCAACTATTTATCTATTTAATATAATAACACTCTTCAACATATACCAACAAAAAGAGAAAACCAAAAGAATATACGGAAGGGAAGCATTCTGTTCCAAGCTCCATGTTGTCTACTTGCAGGTACTGCTCCATTGTGATACACACCCCCCAACGGGTTCATGTCCTTGTGCCCTCTAGAGATCCAATATTAATTTATTGTGGGAATCATCAATATGTGTTTTTCTCAGCAAAGTAAAACAAGTAGCACAAGGAGGAAAGGAAGGAAGCCGCACCAATAACATAGATGTCAGAGCAGGTAACTGATTCCTGCTTCAGTATTCTGGATAATGCTACTCTTTTTTTTGTGTGTTGGTTATGTGTGTGTGTGTGTGTGTGTGTGTGTGTTTGTTTTGTTAGGTTTATTAGATTTTGTGGATTAATTTGGCAAATTTAACACTGGGCATCTCCAAGGCATTTTTAAATGGATGAGAAGCAATTAGATACGATATAAACCACCACAGAGTGTCCAAATTATCTTTCTACAAGTGAGTTGATTGACAAATGAGAGTGCAATAGAAATTAATTGTATGGTCTTTTACACATTAGGTTGTGGAGATTATATCTGAATTTTATGAGAAATTCCTCCTCTGGACAGGGGTGCACATCGTTAGCATCTTGCAGCTAAAAATTCATATCTTTAGGACGGTCAAGATCTTGGATCGTCAGATAATAAGGATAATATCTCCCCAAAGAAAAGCAATTATATTTAGCCTCACAAACTCACAATCTTTTGCCACATCACTATCAGTATTTAGCTATTTACTTGAAATTGGCTGCACTGGCTTGAACTCGCAGTTTGCTTACCCACAATTGCAACAATTTCAGCAATGAAGTTGCCCAGTTTTGGTTGGTTGAACTAATCCTGAATATATTCTCTAGGTCCCTAATGAAGTTACTACAGCCCAAAGGGGGCTCTTATATGTAAGTTATCTACGATAGTTGGCTTCAATTATAAAATTTTGTTCTAATTCTGCAGTGTTCTGTTCTGCTAGTGGATGATTAGGTTTTGGGCCATGTCATTCACAAAAGCTACTTGGGAAAGGGCCTTTTGACATTACTTTTTCTGCTTGCTTTGTAAGCTCTCGAAGGCCATCACAAGAATATATTCTCTTCTGTTTAGGACTGTGGTATATGTTATGACCATGGCTTCTTCTTGGTCTATATAGTTTTTGCTTTGAAATCCACTACAGCAATTTTGAATCAAACTGAAACCAACACTCATTGAACAACAACACAGTGTAATCACAAATTCAGCAAAACACAAATACAATCAGATGCTGATAGACCCGGCGATACCCGAACATAAAATTAAAAAAAAAAAAAATGGAGAAAAAACGACTCACGATGAACTGAGGGTGCTCTTATATCCAGAAGAGGAAACTGAACGGCGTCGACGGTGGCAGCGAGGGTGTCTCTCCTCAGTTATGCATATTAGCATCGAATAAATTAATTTTGCGTTTATATAGGAGGTGTGCCCTTAAGTAAAATTAACTTTAACGAGCTTTGCCACAGCTTGAAATGTCAATTGGCAAATTAACTTAATGCCTTCAATTTTTCCCCCCTCCTTGTTTATATATAAGGATATAAGGATACATCATTTTTTTTGGCGGGGGCGGGGAGTAATTTCATCGATCATAGAATTTAATTGATATATATTGATAATATAAAATAATTTTATATTATAAATTAATAAAAATAAAAAATTATAATTAATTTTTTATTATAATAAATAATTATTTATATAAATTAATATTTTTTATTATTTATATTAATTAATAATATAAAATTATTTTATATCTTCACTGCATTTAAATTACATTCTTAAACAAAATAGTTCTTTTAGATAAGTTTTAAAATATTATTTCCAAATACAAATTAATTATATTGAAAAATGCCCAACACCTCATTCTCTCTGTCTCTCCCTTGACTGCACTCTGCAATTGCATGAACACGCACCGTAGGCAACTTGATACTGTGCTACTGCTGGCGTCTTCGTTTTGGAGCTCTACAGAAACCGACGCAGAAGAGGGAGAATGGTGAATGGATGAAAAATCAAATTACAATTGGGCTTTGGGCCCAAAATATAGCTTTTTGGTGTCATTTATCTTTTTTACTTCCTATATCTTGTGGATCGAGAAAAGGCTTTACATTACCAACTAAACGAGTGTGCTTGCCGGGGGTGCTCCTTCAATCCAGAGGAGCACATTAGTATCTGAAACAGCACAAGCCACCGGAGCATGAGTCACAATCACAATATTGCCAGATCCTTTGACAAGGGCTGCCCAGAGAAGCTGAAGCTAAAGCTAAACATTCATCCATAAGTCCAAAATAAAGTTATGAGTTGCATTGAGACCCACAAAAAAGAAAAGTTGTGAGTTGCATATTGTTATTAGAGTTGTATTATTTTAACATCATATTTGAAAAATACTTATAGATATCCGTTCACAAAAAGGTCGATTCTATAATCTTGTCGTTATCACATTATATTTTTTCAATTCTTTGAACTCTAAAAATTAAAAAAACATACATCATTGCCTCCTACTTCAAGAAGAAATACAAAAATCATTTCTCGTGCTGTTAAACCCATTAATGACCGTTAGACACAATTAAGTTTAGTGAATCAAAGGTCTTGGGCGATTCACAGCCTTTTCCCTTTTTTTTTTTTTCAACTTTTCTTTTAGCGAAAAAATCAAATAATTTTTCTAGTGTGTTAAAATTTCACAAAAATACACCGACTGTTGAGAATACTATTTTCGCAAAATAGTTTATAACGAAAAGTGATGTGTTAACCAGCAGGTCATGAAACTGCTAAAAAGCGGCGACTCCTACTCAGTTTCTAAGTCCTAATTCGGTAACTAGAGAACAACTAAATACGTCAGGCGTTCTCTTATGCTATCCTGATATATAATAGTGTATCGTCACATTTTTAATGGCTCAAATATTTGGAAGCCAACGTTTTTCAGACATAGGGTAAAATACAGCGGCAAATTATACGCACGAACACACAAGCTGGGAAGCGCATCCGATATCATATAGGAATAGGATAATACTAACTGGATATGGCAAAACCAGCCCAATCCAATAATCTCCAGCTCCTGAGTCCTGACGGGGTTTCCATTTGAGGACTCGCATCACAGAAAGGCAGGGTCTATTCTTGCATCTAAAACAGAAGCTACACTAGAATTCAAAAATATTCATGTCCAATTATCCAAATCACAGCTTAAAATGTTACACATATAGCGCCTAAACAGATAAACTAGGAACTACCAAGTAAAATACCGGAACCTACCATACATAATACAGAGTACGACTATCTAAACATCTAGAACTCCATTTTCACGAGGGCGTTGGAAGCTTCGGCTGCTCCATACTGCATCCAGTCCTTGGCACAAACAAGGGCCTCCACTGTCTCTGGTCGCAAGGAACTTCGGTACTGATCCATCTCTTTGCCTTTTGTATCAAAGACAGAGTCAGAAGGAACAGTAGAAACTGGAACGGAGAGTATGTCCCGGCCCATCTTGGAAAGAGTAGGGTACTTGAGTTTGTTAAGCTTCCACCAACCTAAGACATCGAAGTCCGGAACACGCGGCAACAGCGATTCTTCCAGATACTGGTCCAATTCAGACTTCATCTGCTGGCTACTGGTTTCCATGATGTAGACATCAAAATCTGTGAGACCATTGTCTGACAACAGAGTTCCTCCTGGGGATCCATCCGCCTTCACTTGGCCTCCAGCATTTCCTTCTTCAGCATAAGCCGGTGTCAGTGGCAGGGGAAGGGCCACGTACTCATGAAACAGCTCGTGAATACCATCATCAACGATCTTGACATACACATGAGCATCCTCACCATAGATTTTTGTGAAACTGAACTCAACAAGCTTCATCTTGAAACGAGGGTCCATGACTACTGCAAGTGCCAAAACCAGACTACAATCTCTCCAGTATTTATCAATCTTTTCTTGCATAGATTTAGTGAGGTTGCTAATGAAGGGGTCCTCATTCATAACAGCACGAGAAAGATCCAACTGCAATTTCCAAACTTCATGAAAGAAGGTAATAGCAGTGGGACTGGGATGAGTTGTTGTGGTGAGAATGTTTGCTGCATCAAAAAGGGGTTTTAAGTATGTGCAGAGGGTCTCAACCAGCTTCCAATCCTGCATGGATGGGGCTCGCTTATAATCAGGATCAGAAGTGTCCAAACAAGAAAACACTTCCTTTAGCTCTGAAGCAGCCACCAGCATTTGATATGTTGTATTCCACTGGGTTCGGTCATCAATAAAAAGGCTCCTTTCACTAGGGACCTGAAGTTGCTGCTTCAGCTCCAGGAATTTTTCCTCATGTGATTCTGAAGTCTTCACATACTTTACACTATCCCGGATTTTATTGACTATGCCTTGTGCTGAGTTCAACAAATCAGTTGCAACGTTGCTTAGAGTGCGAGCAATGCAATTTCCAACTAGCAACTGACCATTGAGGATGAGTGGATTCTTAACAGAAAGTAAAGGTCTGAGATTTTCAGGGGCAGCTTCACTCAGCACCTGGTTACAAGTGATGGAAAACAGCCTGCCCTCCAAACTCCAATCAGAAAGGCAAACAGCTACAGCATGGCTTATAGCAGTGTCAGAATCAGGGTATGGTTCCATCACAACATTGAGAATTCTCCTCTGCAACTTCCAATCACTGTCAACAAAATGTCCCGTAATAAAGACATACCCTACAGATTGATGGGAGGTCCAGATATCCAATGTCAGACAAACACGTCCAGGTAATCCCTCAAAATACTTCATAAGGTTTTGCTTTTCCATCAGGTAAGTTGCAACACAGTCTCCTTGAACAGTGTTAAAGGTTACCATGTTGAACTGGGGCTGCAGATTTTGGACAAACGCAACAAAGCCGGGATGTTCAACCATGTGAAGGGGATAATCATGCATAATGATCATCCTAGCAATCTCATGGCGGCAACGATCTTGATCAAAAATGATGTAAGGAGTGCTTGGAGACCTATAACGCCGCTTTGGTGTATTGCTAGCATTGCCAGCACCACTACCCCTTGAACGTGGAGTATATGGGGTCACCTGATTCGGATCCTGGTTACGCAGAAGCCCTGGGCATGTTCCCTTGGCAATGTGGCGTTTAAGGTGGCTGGTACCAGCAACTTTTGAACCAGTACTGTAGGCAAAACTCTGCTTGCATTGCTTGCAGCATGCCCTTCTACATCCAGCACTGACTGTCTCTATGGTGAAGTGCTCCCAGACTATAGATTTCTTTTTCCTCCTCTTACTTGGCTGTGTTTCTGGCGTATGTTCCTCATGGTTCAGTGGAGTTTCAGCATTTACTATCTCATAGCTGGGTAGGGTGTTAGCATTGACTATCTCATAGTGCGCTTGAGAACTGACAACCTGATTATTGTGGAGCGTTTCACTATTTGCCAGCTCATAGTGAGGCATCATTTGGGAATTGGCCAGCTGATCATGGGACAATGTTTCAGAAGGAGTTAGCTGGTGGTTGGACAGTTCCTCAGAATGGTCCAGATGATTGTTGGGCAGCGTATCATACTGGGCCAGATGATCATGAGGCATTGGTTTGATGTCTGTGAGATGACTGTCTGCCAGTGGCTCAGAACTAGGCAGTGGTTCAGAATGGGGCAGTGATTCAGGTTGAGGCAGCTGGTCTTCCGGAATCATATGGATATTAGCAAACTGATGATGATCAGGAAGAGTTTCTGGATGGGAGAGCTGATTGTTGGGATCAATTGTGGAATTGGCCAACTCATTTTCAGGCAAAGCTTCGGACATTACCACATCATTGCTGATCTGTGCTTCATGCAAGATGGTCTCATTGCTAGGCTGTGTGTCAGAAATGACTATCTCACTGTCGGGCTGCATGCCAGACATGACAACCTCACTGCTGGGCCGAGTTTCAGAAATAACAACCTCATTTTGTTGCTGAGTTTCAGAAATAACCACATCATTGCTTTGCTGTGTTTCAGAAGTAACCACCTCACTGGTTTGCTGTGCCTCAGACATAACCACCTCATTGCTTTGCTGTGTCTCAGACACAACCATCTCATTGCATTGTTGTGTCTCAGACAAAACCACCTCGTCAGTGCACTGTGTTTCAGACAAAACCACCTCATCACTGCACTGGGTTTCAGCTACAACTACATCACTAGTCTGCATTTCGGAATGAACCACACCATTGCTTGCAAGTGTCTCAGAACCAACTGGCTGATTGCTGGGCGGTGCGTCAGGGGCAGGCTCCTTGTCAAGAGTAGCTTCGGAACTAACAAGCTGATCAGTGGGAGAAGCTTCAGAGTTGACTGATGGATTGTTAAGTGGCATCTCAGTATCAACCAGTTGATTATTATCTGGGGCCCCAGTATTGCCTGACTGGTTGTTGGGTAGTGATTCAGAATTCTCTGGCTGGTTCAGGGGTTCTTTGGCATTGTCCGACTCATGGTTGGGCAATCCTCCTGTATTCACATCATCACTAGTAGCCTGGGTTTCAGGTGGAGGAAGTCCAGGCTCTGTTTTGGAATTGGAGAGATCCTTGTTTGGTTGAGGCTCAGAATTTTCTACATTTCTGTCAGGCTGAGTTTCAGAATTAGCCAGATCATTGGTAGGCTGAGAATCGGTACTGACTGGGTCACTTTTCACATCAGGGGTCACCGCCACTTTGTCTTCTTCAATGGCAGCCATCTTGTCTTGATATGTATCTTCCTGAATTGCCCAGAAGAAGCAATTGCTAATTAATGGTCAATAACAATCACAAAACATTTCCCCAACATAGATATATTATATAGTACTGAAGAGGGGAAAAAAACATCATAAAGTTATATCACTAGGAGTAAACACTCCCGTGCAAAATATACAGGATTTGAATGAACATAAGAATGCATTGCATGTCCACATGAATACGTGGCATATTGGAAAGCGAAATTTGAACATACGAAGCACCTATTTTACATACATCCAAACCTTAGGAATGACAATAAATGTTATCATGTCTTAAACCATATCTTAAGAATACAAGGCAAAATACAAACAACTCAATTTCTAACTGAATTTTAAACCCATGCTTGCAGACAGCAAGTGAAGTAGTTAAGTTCGCTATTCTTTCTTCACTTCTTTTGGCTAGGATGTGCAGGTGTACTACTTTAAGTCTCAGAAAGTGGAGAAGTCCAAACCAGGTTATACTAAGGACATCAAGATGGATAAAACAGCATGTGGGCATTGCACTTAGTATCCTCACTTTGCTGCCATGAACCGAGTCCTAAGATCCTATAGATACCTCCTCATAACATTACTGACATGTATTACATTCTTACTTTGTTAACAAGAAGGCCCAAAGGGTACTAGACTGTATCATATATGGTCACAAAGACACAAACTGACTAAATCTACTTGTCAAATATTCGATAAGCCATTAAGCCTAGTATACGGTGAAGTTGACCCCTGTCTGTGAACCCAAAGAATACTTGGGCCCACAGTTGGGTCGGGTCGGCCCATGCTAGGAACATAAAATATGAACAGAACAGAACTTGACCAAAACAAAAAAAAAGAACAGAACAACCCCAACACTGAACTGAAAGAGGTCCATTGCAGATTCTCGATCAAGCACTACCCACACAGCCCACATGAACTATGCTCTTGGTTAATCACAAAACTGGAACATCAGATCTTCACTGGGCTACCATGTTTTAACTGATGAAAAAATTTTATATAATAAATAAATAATAAAATAAAATAAACGAAATCCCGGTCTCGATCTAACTAGTTTCGACGTTCAGCCCAGATCCAAACATTTAATCGCAGAAATAAACAAATCCAGTAACTCACTGTAACAATAAAACCGAAGAACAACTCAATCAAGTTTCGATTTCGAAAAATCGGAGCTAAAGAAAAGTGATTAAGAGCGGGAAAAAAAAATAGAGGACCGATTCGTGAGAAAACAAAGAGAAAAAGAGAGGCCTCAGCTGAAGGAAATTTTCAAGATTTCGACGAATCGGAAAGTTAGGGTTTGGGATCTACCAGCAACGCGAACGGTATCTGACGGTGAAAGCGCGGATCTGGCGTGAGTGGCAGCTCGGAAACCGAGCTTCGGCGGTGACCGGAGCGAGATCTAGGGTTTTGCAGAGAGAGAGAGAGAGAGAGAGAGAGAGAGAGGGCTCACCGGAGAGAGATGGAGATTGGGCTTGGGAACGAACCCGAGAAGCTAATTGGACCTTCGAGTTCTAACTAGGGTTGTGCCTGGTTGGTATGGCTCGCGTACTGGTTCACGAGATAAGGTTTCCGATATAACATTTAAAATAGGGCAATACTTTTGGATTCCCAATTTGGACTCTTAAGGGTCCATTATTATTATTTTTATTCTTTTTTTTTTTTGGTTTTCAGTTTTCTTTTTTTTTTTCTTTCGGTTTTTTGGTTTCGGTGTTTGGTTTGAACCTTTCAACTTTGGAAGATTCCATTTTTCTCTTCACCCTTCAGTCATGAGTCATTCGCTCATCCCGCGTTGTGGTCGTTATACTCCGAATGGGAACGGACCACACAAAGGCTCACCCTAGCATTGTAGCCCACCCCCAATTTATAAGAGAGAGAGAGTGTGGTTTTTTTGTTTTCCAACTTGGTCTTTGGCTGGGGATGGCTATGTGGGGGGGCTAGGACCGTACGTGTAGGGCGTGCGAGCGAGTATAGCCCACCGAATCAAGTGGACTATTTAATCAAAATCAAGTGGGGGCCCCCCCACCCCAATATTAGCATCCTTGCTTTTGTTGGAGAATTTTTAGCCCAATCATAGTCCATTTTGTCTTCCATTCTTCATCTCAGATTATCATTCCATTCCCTTCATTCAATCTGATCCAACGACTTTCTCTCACACATTCAATCCGATTAGGATTGCTTCCCTTTTTCTTCGGTCTTCGCCCACAATTTCCCCCATCTCGTTTCTCTTTCTTATTTTTTCTCCCCAGATTTGGAATTATAAATCATCCTTTATATACTTTTTTAATTATAAATAATCATTAGATAAGATAAAATAAATAATAGAGTTAGAACCTTATTTGAGTTTCAAATGTAAAGGTCAGTTTAACGCTTAGACTTTGCACAACAAATGAATAGGAGCCGAATCACAAGGCCAAGATTTTATAGTACTTCAGTTTTTGGTCTCCAACCACAAGTGGAGCTGGGCCTTGCTCCTTGGTTACCCAGAGCCTGCATCTTCATAAGTTGTGGATGTGGTTTTTTTACGTAACTGATGGCGTTTTGTTGTGGTCATGCAAATGGTGCGTTATGCTTTTTCGTGGTCAGCAAACTTTTCTTTTGCCATTTTGCGCAAGGGATATGATGTGGGCTCAATCGCTTTGGTTGTACAATTCTAGCCTTGCTTAACAATGTGTAGGACATGTACATCATTGTTCTTCCCGATCCATTTATTTTAAAAATAAAAGTAAATATATCACTCTTCTACAAGTCTGATCCATTGTAAAATGATAATGATACATGAATATCTCGCTTCCTCAAGTCAGATCCCTTTATAAAATGATGATGATTCCATATTTTCAATAGAACTAATCTTTCTTTCTATTGATCAACACATGTTCGGTTATAATGATAGATACTCATTTCCTTTAATTAGTTATCTCGAATTCAAGCCCTAATTATGAAGTAATTAGTATTAGGAGTGTCATAATCCTCATAAAATCTTAAATGTTTTGAATAGGATTATCTCATGTGAGAGGATGCTCGTGAAAAACAAAACAAATTTAAAAAAAAAAATAAAGAAAGTCTTTCTTTCTAACTCAGTTCACTTGTTTCATATTTATCGGTTTTATGAAAGGAAGGCTCAAGGTTAAATAATCAAAAATAATTTTTTAAAAAAATATTTAGTATATTAAAAACTTTAAAAACCTATTTTTCACGTAATAGTTTCTTTCTTGACATTTATTTGTGTTTTGAATTTTTCTTTAGGTGAAGTGTTTCAAAATATAAATTATTGTTTTAATATATTTTTGTTTATATAAATATAAATATATGAATACACAATAGGAAGGTTTATTCAAAAAAAGAAAAAGGGGAAGATTTAAAAATTTAAATGATTCTTCATTAATGGCAATCATCGCGATATGATTTGTATTTAAAAATTAAAAACACTAATGTACGTGATAAACGTGCACAGATATAGCAATGTTAATGATTTCCAGTTTTCCTTACTCAGTCAATTCACAAAATGCATGAATTCCTCCAAAAAAAAGAAAAAGATCCGTATAAAATCTTACCAAAACACCCGAATTTCTCCAAAGTAACGTTTGATTTGAATTAATGTCGGCAAGGAAACCAAAAAAAAAAAAAAACTAATTGTTGGTTGAATTCCGTTTTTAACCTAAGACTCATATATATATATATATATATATATATATATATGGTGGGGATCTATTTACTTCAAGTATAAATTCAAAGATTTACTCCTAATCCTCACCGGTTAAATTATTAAAATCAAATGGCTCAAAATGATACAATTTAATATAGAAAGAGAATAATGGATTATAGTTTTAATGAAGAGAGAGAAACAATAAATCCAGTAATTAATTGAGAGGGAATTTGATTATATAAATTAAAAGTTGTAAAATAATGAAAAAAAATGAAGAATTAGTGGAATAAAAATTTAAAATTTAATAAAAAAATTACATTTTTTAAAAACTATAAAAAATAAATATTTTCAAGTTAAAATAGTTAAAAAAATTATAAAAACAAAATGAACATAAAAGTTTAAAATAACAATAAGAAAGAAATTTTTATAATTTTTTGAAAAATTTAATAAAAATAAAGACATTTTTATGGTTACTTGTTATATATTTAATGTGAAAATATTGATATAAATATTATTAAGAACGCAAATGTATTTGCATAAAAGATTGAAGTAAACATTTATAAAAATGTAAATAAAATAAAAATAAAAATATTAAAAAAATAATAGAATTTTTCAATGAAATAAAAACAAAGAAATTTTATTTAAAATGTTTACGTTTACAATAAATAATTGAATAACGTAAACAGTTTTTGTTGAATTTTTTTTTCACTAATTACATAAAATTCTGCTATTTTTATAATGGATTTTAATAATCAATAAATATTGACGTAAAAATATTTCGCATCAGGATATATAATAAATAGCTATAAAAATGTAAATGAAATAAAAATAAAAAAATTAAGAAAATATGTTTCTGTTGTTAATTAATAATTAAAAATGTAATATTATTTGAATTTAATTTAAATATACTAATAGTGTAAAACAATTTTATACTGTCAGACAATAGAAATAGTAGAAAATACCAACTCATATAAATAACCACCCATTATAATAAGAGACCTACCATAATTTCTCACTTTCCCCTATTTCTATTAGTTGACCGTATAAAATTATTTTACACTGTTAGTGCATACCAATTAAACTTGTATTATTTTATTATTATTTTTAATTTTTATATCATTTTTTTTAAAACTACTTATTAAAAGTCCCAATGTCAAGATTTTTTTAATTATTTACTAAAAACATAATTTTTATAGAAAATTTCAATTTTTATTTATTGATTCTTCTATCATTTTTTATTATTTTATATTTTTTAGCTTATATAAACAAATTGAATTATTGTCTCTCTTTTAAAAAAAAAATCAAATTATCTCTCTTTCTTAATTAATTATTAGATTTATTATTTCTCTCTCTTCATTAAAATTATATAATCTATTATTCTTTCTCCTTATTAAATTGCATCATTTTGAATCATTAGATTTTAATAAATTAAAGGGTGAAAATTAAGAGTAAGCCTTTAAGGAAGTCATCATGGCAATAGAGCTAGCACGAGTGAGCTTTACCAACTTGGGATTAGCTAGTACTGGGAGAGTTTTAACCTTAATAGTAGGCTAGCTCAGCTCGAGTTAGATTAGTTGGAACCTAATAGGCTTTCGAATATTGGTCATTTATAAAAAAAAAAAAAATAGAATTGATTAAGGTGGTAGATGTCTTAATCCTTTAATCAAAGATCTTAAATTCAAGCCCTAGAAATGGAAAAATATTCTCACTGAAAGACTCCTTACCCCTTCAAGAGTCTCTGTCAAGTCAGACCAAATTAATCGAGTTTTTAATAACAAGGTCTAAATATTGGTAGTTTCATCAAAACTTTTAAAAAAAAAAAAACATAAGTGAGCTTTTGCTTAATTTAAACTTCGCCCGACACCAACACTTAAAAGCATATCTCACTCTGCAAGAAAAATATTAAAACTATATTTCATCCAGCACTTATGAATGTTTCATTACAGTACTTAGTGTCAATTTTAAAACTAATGCATCGTTTCATACAAATTTAAAAATATGCTTAAATCAATTTAAAATAATGATGATAAATAAATAAATAAATTCTAAGCTAACATTATTAATTTTATTAGTAGATATATACATTAAGCTTAACATATTTAGTAAGATAGATGAATAGGGATGAATTGACACTTTTTTTCTTAAAAAAAAAAAAAGTTTGCCACCTATATCCAGAGTTTACAAGATTGTAACTAATCTAGTTTAAATCCAGTCAACCCACTATAAAACTCTTTCAATACTAGTTTTCTCTATTCACAACACTTGGACCCAATGCTTTACTTAAGAAAAAAAATAAAAGATGTCAAACCACTTGAAACAAACTAATGTTTGTTTAGCCAAGCAATGAGGCGTATATGGTACCTGCAAGCCAGGCTGAATTTGCTATTCAGCTTGAACAATGAACCAGAACTTCAGTTTTATTTTAGTTTTTTATATATAAAGACATCAATAAGTTAGTTTTCAATTGACACAAAAAAATGATGAAAACCAACAAGATGTTACTCCAAGTGGAAAGAGCTTAGGTCTCTTAAATATATGGTTCTATGTCCGATTTTAGGATTTATTTATATCAAAAAAATACCGTTTGGAGTTGTCCCCACTTAGACATCTAACCATATACCAAGAGATTAGTCTTTCACCTGTCATGTAAGGTGATATTATGAGAAATAAAAAAAAAAATGAGAAATGCAAATGGAGTTCCTTTTTTGTAAGTTTTTCCACTTCATCTTATGAATTTTTTACATAATTTTAGAATGGAAGTGCTGGTTCAACATAAACCTCCTAAAAGTGGTGACTTTAGGATAGAAATCCCTAATATTATGGGTGCGATTATTTCAAATTTTGAAAAAAATAATTTTGAAACTTAAATTCTATATATAACTAAAAAAGTTAAAAATTAATTTTTTTTTTCATAAGCTACTTTTTTTAGCTTCTCCAAAAAAGTTAAAAATAAATTTTTTTGAGAATCTGATTATTTTTAAAAAATTATTCAAATATATGAAAACTGATTTTTTTTAGTGAAAAAAATGATTTTTTTATCCCAAAAAAGCATAAACAAACACATTCTATAAGTAAAACTCGTGGGGCTGCAATTCATTTTCATTACGACCAACTATGTTTTAGATTTCTTATGTTTTAGAAAAAGGGAAAATCTACCCTATTCATGAGTTAACAAAATTTGCATTTAGAAGTACTAAATGAAATCAATTTTTTTTATTCACATTTTATCTTACAAGTTTACTTATCTCCACTTGTTAAAAAAGAACACTATAGAGATTTTAGTAATAAGAATTTTATTTCAATGCACTATCAGTATAAAATTTTTTTACATAGTTATCTAATTATATATTATTATATTATAAAAATATTTGATTTTTGTAATTAATACCTCAAAAGTTAAACATATAATATATAATTAAATAATATTATAAAATTATTTATACTACCAGTATATCAAAATTAATCTCTTGTCATAAACTTAAAAAAGCATAAAACATCAGAAGTTTGCTCACATGAAAAACACATAAAATCGAACAAATCACACACAAACAAATTATGACACATGATGCGCATCACAAATGCTCATGAGTAAAACCTGGGGGAAAAATGATTTATGAGGAAAGGTAAACTTTACAGGTAGGCTTTTTTAAAATTTGAGTTACACAATCTTACTGGTAGATGAAAAATTTAACAATACAGATTATTAAACATAAATACTTTACCAAGTTAATATGAGTTTAATTGACATGCACTAATAGTGTGAAATAGTTTTACATTATCAATCAATAGAAATATTGGAAAGTGAGAAATCATGGCGGGCTCCTCATTATAATGGGTGGTTATTTATATGAATTGACACTTTTTACTATTTATATTGGCTGATAGAATAAAATTATTTTACAATATTAACATATTTAAATTAAATTCAGTTAATATTTATATCTTGAAAAATTTTATATAGTTGATTTTTTATCAAGAGTTAAGATTGTACATTTTATGCTCTAAAATACATCCTGGATTTTAGAAGGCTCAAATGCAAAAGTTACATAGGGTTTAGATTTATAACTAAAGAATTTTACTTTTTAGAACGGTTGTCATCAATTAATACTTAGTCATCGACCAACAATACATGTGACCGTTTTGTTAATTTTATAACTTTGTTTTTTGGTCATCTTTGTTAATGCTAATACTTGCACAGCTTCCATGCTTCCTGATTTTGCAGAAAAACACAAATTGAAATTTAGGTCTAGTCAATCTTTAACGCCTGGATTATGAGCAAGACCAACGTGTTTTTATCCGAGTTAATTGAAATGAAAGACTTGACTTTCCCCTTCATTCAACCATTGTCTATTATTATAGATGTGCATACATGTATATCTCGTGTGCTTCTCTTGTTTCTCAACTGGGTTCTAGATTGCACCAAGTTTGTTTATTGAATAATGCACACGCAATTTTTCGATTGTTTGAAGTGTGATGTTTACATGACATTTAATTATATTAGATTTGTTTATATATAATTCTATATGTGATTCTACACACAAAAAATAATAATAATAATAGGGCTTGTTTGAAAGTGTTTTTATTTTTTAGTTTTAAAAAACTGTTTTAAAAACCAAGTTTAAGATCAATTTTATGAAACAAAAGAACAAAAAGACCTGTGATAACCAGTTTTTAAAAACAAGTTTTAAAAGCAATAAAACAAAAAACTGTTTGGATAATTATTTTTAAAAATAAGTTTTAAAAACGATAAAACAACAAACTTGTCTGGTAAATGATTCTTAAATATAGCAAACATATAATAACATAATTTAATATAATAATAAATTTGATACATAATTGGTATCATAAAGTCTTAACAAATGTCTTAATACAACTTGATGTATTTTTATATTCACAAATTTATTTATATATTATGTATTATGTTCTTGTTGCCACATCTAATTTGTAATTTGGTCACAATACCTTGTCATTTCCCTTGCAGCTTCATCAGTCAATCTTATTGTATTGTCATTATTGAAATTCATCTCCAAATTTGTGTTATCATTCTGAGTTTCAATTTCAGAAGAATCTATATTCTCCCATTCTCTAAATAATCTATCATGCAGATTATTAATATTAGTACAATTAAACTTAAATTAAACCAAAGCATCAACTGTTTAATATGCTAATTATGAGATAAATGAAAGTATGGTAATTATAAAATAAGTCTAAATCCAAAAAAATAAAACAACATGCTAATTATAAGCAATAAACAAGAAACAGATCAAAACAGTCTAAATCAAATTACCAAATTAGTTAAACCAAATTATCAAATAAGCTAATAACAGACCAAACCTGTCCAAACCAAATTATCAATCCAACTAATATCAATCTAGCACAATCCAAACTAAATTACTAATCCAAAATAAATTACTAGTCAATTAATTTCAGTCTAGCATAATCAATATCAGTCCAGCACCAAACTAATTATCAATCCAAAATAAATTACTAATCAACTAATATCAGTCCAGCACACTCAATATCAATCCAGCACAATCCAAACGAAATTATAAGATCAGCTACTATTAGTCCACCACAGTCCAAATCAATCCAGAATAAATTACCAAATCAACCATAAATACAAAAAATCTGTTTGAATAGTTGTTTTAAAAAATAAGTTTTAAAAGTAATAAAATATAAAAACTTGTTTGGTAAATTTTTTTAAAAAGTAGAATAGATATAGTATAGATGTATTATTAAAAATAACATAATTTAACATTATATTAAATTTGATACATAAAATTTTCATACCATCTCAATAAAAAAGGTTTTAATACAAGTTAATATATTTTTATATCCATAAATCTATTTATCTGGCATTAATTCATTAAGCATAAATTTATTTTTCTAATATTAATGAATTTTTAAAAATAATAAAAAAAGAAACTTGTTTGACAAATAATTTTTAAAATAAAAACCAACAAATTGGAAATTCAATTTTATCCTAAGACTATAAGATATTCATATTAAATGAGTGATATTCTTTATAACTTTCTAGAAGTTGGTCCACGTACATTTTGTTCTTTTTTGTGAGACCACCCAATACCTACATGTTGCTAGCACACACAATTCCTCTACCTTTTTAACTTTTCTTCCACCCATTGCCACACATTTCACCCTTTCTGTCACCTCTCCCTTTGCCCCTCTGTTCCCTTTCACTCTCTATCTCATCTCTCGCTCCATTCTGCTCTTTCTCGTATCTCTCTCTCGTTGATTCACTCTTAATGTCGCGTCCTTCTCTTCCTCTTCTCACTTCTCTCTGTCTTGTCTCTCTGGTAGCTCGCATTTTCATTTGGAAGAGAGATCGGCAGGGGAAAGGGAATAGTTTTTATTTTGGAAGTATTTTTTTCATTGTAATTCGAACGGGGTGCCAAAATAATAAAATAACATATTTTCAAAAATGCCACTACATTTTTACTTGTTCTTAAAAATAAAAAACCCAAAATATCTTTCAACTGTTTTTTGTTTTTCATTTTTAAAACACAAAATCAGTTTTCTATTTTTAAAATCAATCTTTAAAAAACAGTTAATCAAACAGGTTTTTTAGTTTTTTTATTTTTAAAAATCAAAAACTGTTTTCAAAAATAGTTATCAAACAAGCCCAATATATCGCATATGTGATTATACCTTTTTGCTATTAAATTTATATTTATTCACATATAAAGTTATGTATAATTGTGATTGTATACAATGTAAAGTTATACTTCTCTATTCTTTTTAATGATATGATTTTCTAAACTTTTTGTAGTTATTTATCCTTTTGGCATTGTTGTCAAAGGAAATTTTGGTTTATCAACTCATGCTTAGTTTAAATGGTTCAATAATTATTTTCCTTAAATATGATCCCGAGTTTGAGTCTTACAAATAGTAAAAATTAGCAGTAGAGAATTTTACCCTCAAAGTCAGCTAATCCAAACAAATGCTTTTTTCAATAAAATATAACAAAGCTCAAGCTACATCAAATCGATGGGGAGCTATACAAGAGCTCATACCTATTTACATATTTACATTATCACCGGAACAAATGCTTTTTAGTACAACAAAGCCTTATACGAATTCTCAATTAGAGTCATTAATTTTATTTTTGTCTTTTACTTTTTAAATTTTGTTTGTTGAGATATACCGTAAGTCCGTAATCATTGCACAATTTTTATTCATGCTTTTTTGATAAAAAAAAAAATCACATATAGCATTGTTCGCCAATTCGATTCACATCAGATTAGTCAAAATATAGGGTAAATATCACTTACCACCCATGAGGTTTCTAACAATTACACTTCACCCCGTTCTACATTGCAAGTAATGGTTAAACTAACTCATTTTAACCCTGGTTTGTTTTATGAATTTTAAAATAAAATAAAATAAAATAATCATCAAATAAAAGCTCCAAAAATTTTGCCATTGAAAGTGTAGACTATTTTCCAAGAGGTGATCAACTGCAAGTGTAGAATTATTAACATACGCAGCAAGCAATGAGTGCGACTTGAAGTTCGTGAGAAGGTTCTCTTATGTGGAGAAAGAGTGGAACTTGTAGCTTCTTCCCATCACCACTACATTACTATGTAAAGTGGGAATGCGATCTACTAATCTACTTATTGGCCTAGTGTAAAGCAACATGTATATGATTAACAAATAGGTGTTAACAAGAATTATCGATATCAACAGCATACTGCAGTAAATTTTTTTTGGTCATTTACTCGACTGCATTTATTAATTATTGCAGCTGGGTTTACAAGTTTAGTGCAATTGGCTTTAGTGACAACAGGTGTCAAATAAATTCTTGCATCATCCTACATGGGAAGAAAAAAATGACATACTCGCTTCATGATATATTTACTTTTGCTTTTACTTTTTGATTGTAAAGAAATTGGAAATTTCCAGCAAAAGAAAAGGAATAAAAATTAAAGTTTACCTTATTGATAAGCCAACAGCTCTGAATTCATGCTTATGGAGATCAAGGAGACAAAAAGAAAACAAACAATCTTTTTCTATGTGACTATATATATATATATATATATATATATATATATATGTATAAAACCATAATTACTATTATATGTGCCGAAATATACATAACCCTACTTTAGATGTCAAGAGACTGGCTTGATTTTTTTTTTTAGTTGATGTTCTCTTTTTTTTTTTTTTTTCTTGTTTTAGGCTTTTTGTTCTCTTTTATTGAAGCCTTCTTTTATTTGAAAAAAAAAATCTCAAATAATGGGTTTCCCTAAAGCTAATCAATCGACCAAATAAGTAAATGTTGAGTGAGATTCCTAATTTCCATTGAAACGTCAATTATTAATTTTACTGTCCAAGCTAAATACATAATCAACATTGGACAAAAAATCCATTGAGCGACCAAGCTATTGTCTACAACTTTATAACTGTATAACTAGGTAATAAACCTTAGAAGTTGTGTGCATCAATTTCAATGTATTTGGCATTATTATAAAGTGAATTTAAGAAAGCATGGAGAGTATATAGCATCTGCATGAGCAACAATGTGGTGTATGTTGTGCGACTGCAGCCTTACTCCTTAGTTGTTTAGAGAACTTAGAAGGGTGACTCATTCCCATTATGCTTGCACGACTTTCCCACTCTATTTTGTGGGTGCACTCTATTTTGGGTGTCGGTGACACAGTGACATGAAAACTACTATCTCTTCTTCCTTTGAAATTGCCTTAAGTTTAACCGAGGTATGTAAGAGTGAGCCAACTACGGTTAGGGGAATAAGTGACTCTAACAGGGATGTTACTGTCTTCTTTGGAACAGACTATATTTTGTAAAGTAGGGTGGAGTGCAATTGTTAGAAACCTCATTAGTAGTAAGTGATATTTACCCTAAATTATAATAAATTCTATATACTAATGGTTTAGACAAAAAAAAAAGGGAGTTTAATATCCTTTTTGTGGGGTTACGATAAATCTTTTACATTCATGAAAGTTTAACTTCTTTAACTTGAATAAAAAAGTTAAAATATAATTTTGGTCCATTTACATGTCATTGACTTTGAATTTAAGGTCTACATCGAAAAAGTTTTTAAATCAATCCCTACATGAGTAATTATTTGTAAAGAAGTCTATATCAGCAACTGAAGTTATAATTTCACGAATTCTAAATGGTTAATAGAGTATGATCTAACCTCAATATGTGTTCTATTACCTGACATTTGCTATGTAATAGTCAATTAAGCAAGTGAAATAATCAGAATACATCACATAAAATTCATGGAAGTATAAATCTGATTGATGATAGGGAATTTTTTTACAAATAATTGCATATGTAGAGACTAATTTAAAAAAACATTTTTGTGTAAGAACTAAATTTAAAATCAAAAATATGTATAAGGACTAAAATTATATTTTAACCTAAAAACACTTAAACTCTACACTAATTTAGATAAAAAGATGTCAAATAGATTGAGTAATTTTGTATAGTAATATAAATAGCACAAAAATTATGATGGTTGTTAGATCAGATGAATTGGTATAATCTATTTATTTATTTTGTAATTAAATTATGGCAAAATTACTTACTCTAGCATTTTCAAATAAATTATTCATCCTTTTAGAATAATATTCATTAATAATTTTAATGCATTACACATTATTTTTTGTATGTTTCTTATTTGAGTTAAAAATAGATACAATTATGATTTACGTGGTGTATCTCTTCAAATAAGAAAAGGAAACTCCTCAAATCTTATTCATGTCCAACTATAGCATTACAAGGATTTTAATGATGTATTTGTATAACGGCTCAACTAATTAAACAAAAATTAACTAACCAACTAAACATATTTTTTGGTGTGTACTGATTATATTATTTTACCAACAAATATTTAATTAGTAGCTAATTAACAATCCATTACGTGTCAAAATATGTGTCGCTTCAGGATCTGCACCAGGTATCGGTTGAGCTAGGAAGGAGAGTGTCAGTTTTCATTTCTTGAAAAAAGTAAACATTCTTTCACTTGTACCTAACAAGATAACTAAATATATTAGAGTGTTGATATAATTTTCTAACAGTCAACCAAAAAATTCTTTTAATTCAAAATTTCATTGAAGTTGTAAGTTACATAGCATTTAAAAATGATTTAATACATGTGAGAAATATTTTAAATTTGGAAGATTTTTAAGTATACTACTTAAAAGGATGTAAGATTTTTTAATACATTAAATGAATATTTGAATTAATTTTTTTTAACTGTCACTTTTCTTTTTTAAGCGCTTGACCATTTCCAAGTTAGTTTGTAATTAAATTTTATATGTCTAAAGTTTTATTTTTTTTTCAAATAATTGTATTTTTCTTATTACAAATGATTCCAAAAGTTCGTAAAATAAAGAAACACTATAAAATTAATTATACTACTAGAGCACGTAAAAAAAATAATTTACTACTAGAAATTACAAATAAAAAAAAAGTGTTGTGAATTTAAAAATTAAAAAAAAAGATACTACAGTAAAATGATGGTAGCATAATGTAGAGGAAGAAACTAGGGTTGATTAGGTAATCGGGAAAGGAGCAAGACAAAGTCATGGGTTAAATCAAATGGACAAACTTTCTTTCATCGTGTCGGGCATGTGTGTTTGGTGGATGGTGTCAGTGATACACTGACAGGAGAGTACATGCATTTCCATGCAATTGTCGCTAAACTTGTACACGTGCATTACGCGCCCCCCTGACCTGAGTCCTGACCCTTCTGCACTGGACAAAACACAAAAACACATAATGGTGTTGCCAAACTCCAACTAAGAACAAGTAATCCTGTTTTGCCTTTGTAATCCTTTTCATCTTAAAAAATACTATGTACTTTTCATATGCATTTGCTGGACATGACAATATTTATGATTAATTAATTAGACTTACTTGCTTTCAACCTCTTTCGAATCACCAAAGACAAGCCACAAGAATGTGTAAAACCGGCACATGTTGGTAATTTGTCATTAGCTTTGTTTTGTCCCAAGTGAAAAAGCAATCACATAATCGAGAAGGAGCAGTTGACTGTTTGTTTATATAAACTCAAGCAAGTATTATTTATTATTGTATTTGAAATTTTTCTTGAGAAGTACAAACACACAAAATAATTGTTGTATTTGTGTTGAACATTTTGCGGAAATTTTTAATTATATTATTTTTCTAAAAAAAATGAGACATATGACTAAATACTATATAGTAATTAATAAAAAATCGAAATTCTTCAAAAAAACAAAAAGGATAATGATACTAGGAAAACATCCGTGACATTATTTTCATTCTTTATTTATAAGTAATGTTAAAAGTGCCCTTTAAAGATAATCAATGTTATCAACTTTTTTGATACAAATTTAATGCAAATTTTAGCAATCGATATAATGAGAAAAATGTAATATTAAAAGATTAATTTGATGCTACATGTATCTTTAGGTAGTCAAGTTAATTTATTAACAACTAGAAGGTCAATGTGATATTACTAAATTATATTTTTAGAGGATTAATATATATTAATATTTAATCTATTTTTATAGTAATTTTTAATTGTTGGAAGCTGCCAACCGCTTACGTAGCGTAGCGAAATGTTGACCCGTCCTTTTTCCCATTCAAGATAAAATCATCAAATATTGTATTGTTGAGAAAACTGTGAACTGGCTAATTTTTATCGATGCGATTAAGCTTCTTGACCAAACCAAGCCCACAATTGCTAATGAGCAGGCCGTATGATGTTCTAAAGGAATAGTCAAAGTTAACATTTACATATTGAAACTTGTACTATATTTGCTATAAGTACGACTTCATCTTTAATTATCCCTTTTCTGCCTTTAATTGGGAAGAATGTTCTAAGACTCTGTCCATGTGTAGGCTTCTAGGAAAGTTATGGAATGCTCCTCTCAAAATGGAAATATTCAATGTTCACTTAAAGCCTATTATAATAGGTTTTTCTTTTATATTTGTTAATTTA
The DNA here is from genome assembly GCA_031439595.1 of Pterocarpus santalinus. NCBI lineage: Eukaryota > Viridiplantae > Streptophyta > Magnoliopsida > Fabales > Fabaceae > Pterocarpus > Pterocarpus santalinus. The sequence continues at coordinate 9,201,120 of CM062525.1, forward strand.
AAAACTCTAAAAAGACTACTTTACCCCTTATGTTAAATTAAATTTTCCTTTTAAATCATAAATAGAACAACAAGCACATTGATTAGTTATAAAGAAAAACAAGAAACTTTCATTTTCCGCTTAGCATTGTTGCCATTTATTTGCTCTTTTATGTTGTTTATGATGGACTCAAAGAACTCTTATCTACAGATCATTCATAACTTCTATCAAAGCCAAGAAAAGGGAACACAATTGATAAATTAGAATTAGAGTAAATATAAATAAGCCACTCAAATATTTGCAATCCAACATTCAAACCAAAATTTGATCCAAAATCAAAGATAAATCCACCACAATAAACTGCAAAAAAGAATCAATCAATAATACAAAAAAAATAAGATAGAGAACAGTTCTTCCTTACACTATAGTCACGTCTCTTGTCCCCACTGCTGCGATTCACCACCACGACCTCGTATCCCTTAGCCCCATCGATTGCCATGGGGTGCTCTCCTTCACTACCACCCAAACTATATCCACCTAGCCACCGTGGGTCTTCCTCCTTAGCCATCGCCATGAGTTGCCTCAGACCCACATTATGCTCGCGCCACCGCTCATTGCCTCTTCATCCATCATAAATCGGAGTAGCCTTTCCGATTACGACAATGATTTCTTTGATGATGAGTTTCACGTCGCCAATGATAACATCTCAGAGATGGAGAGTGTTCTAGCGATTGCCATGGTAGATTTGAAGTAGGGTAAGGGCTTCAGCTACACATTTGATGCTGGAATTGAAGGCTACTTGGTGGGGGAGGACATGAAGCACTGTTATGGTTTGTCCCTTATTGAAAATTTACTTTTTTTTCAATTAATATTTAAAATTTTATCCAAATAAACCTGTTACCTAATAGAGTATACTTGCTCCAATTGCATCTATTTCTATATTAAACTAATCCTATCTATCTTAACCATTGGATTTATAGATAGCTTTAAATCAATGGTATGTAATTGGATGAACATCAGATATTCATTCTTAGTAGGTGAACATTTTATAATTGTCTAGGCTGCTAATGTTGTAAACAATATACATAAATTGGAGTGACTTCAGATTAAAGAACACTTGTTGCTTTTTTGGTGTTTCTATTTTTGGGTTTGTTACTTATTCAACAATTTCACTAAATAATGAACTTTTTCAATGGAATTTTTTTTGTCATAAGTTCCACACCGCTTAAAAATATAACCAATATTGCTATCATAAGCATTTAGGCATTCATTCTTACATGAGTTAACTTTTAGCATAGAGTTAAGCTTACAAGCTTAAGATGATATATCAGAATTTATCCTATAACTAAATTTTATATCACTTAAGAATATGACCAAGATATATTTTATAAATATCTGGACTATTCTTCCCTTGAGCTAGCTTTTGAGGATTTTTTTTTTCTTTTCCAAAGGCAGGGAAGGGGCAATGAAAGTCAAATACAGGATGTCCCAAATTTATTGAGATATATAGGAGACAATCACTAGGTTATGAGATTTTGAGGAGTTAGGCCCGCAATCTTAATATTTTTGATAAATTTCAAATGGTAGCTAGTGAGTACACATCATATCATATGCATTTTCAATGTTGATTTTTTTTTTCAAATGTATTATTGATCATGGACCTTTTAACCGTCCAAACCCAACTTTTTATTTGTTGCTTTTAACAATCAGCTAGTTTGATAACGACACATTTATTCAAGTTTTTTATGCAAAATATAATTTCATTTGATTGTACACCATCTCTTTTTATCTGAGAATAGCCACTCGTTTCCCTTGTACTATTGTGCCAGTATCAAATGAACTTCTTAGAAAACAATCTGATCTTACTAAATACATAAAAAATTTAAACCAGAATTTTATATTTCCATACAAAGCGATGAACGTTTTACGAACCTTTTTACTCGACAAACACTTTTTCCTTTAATTTATTCTTGATTTATGATTTTCTTATATTCAATCTTTTTTAATAGAATTTAGATTTTCCCAAATCAATAATTTATACATAATTATCTTATATAAAAAAATATTATGAATCAATTTAAATAATATAATTCTACAATTTTTTAAACATCATATTCAGAAATAATTGGAATTTGTAATTTTATCAATGGTAATTTATTTACCTGAAATGTGCCCAGTTAGTTCTTGTTAGAATAAACAGAAATTAATTTTCAGTGAAATTATTTTTTCGATTCAATATTATTTTCTAGTTTGACGTTTGAATATGACAAATTATGGACCCTCAAAAACTTTTTTGAAGTTGCACATATACAAACACTACAAACCAGCGGATTGGTTCATTTATTGGGCGGTCTTTCAGTTATGGATTGCTATAATTTAGGTTTGATTTTTAGATTCTCTTATAAATATATCCGTAAACATTCCATGAATTCAAAGGCATGCTTTGATTTTGGAGTCCTAGACTAGGATGAACATTTTCCTCAACTTAAACTTTCTTTGAAAAAAAATAATACACAAATCACCGTTATCTTCGTGCACAACTTTGTATTTTATTACTTTTTCATTCACAAATTGTACAGGATGAATTATGTATAAATTATCAATAGCGATTAAGGCTAGCAAAAAAGGCTAATTCCCCATAATGTCGTAAATGACGATTCAAATTCTAGCTGAGAGATGTACTTATATTTAATACCTGACTATGCCTTAAAGAAAATTATCTTCAATAGAAGATATAGGTGAGAAATAAAGGGGGGGGGAGAATTTTGTGTAGATTCACACACTAGTAATTTTTTCTTGTAAGAATTTAAATAATAAGTCATAATTATTTAGTTTACAAAAAATAATCATTTAGATAATAATAGTCATAATTATACAAAATATGTACATTTTTAAATATTTTAGAATATCAATCAGAGATTTAAATCACAAAGTCACTACTTTTTTTGGGGAAAAATGGTTTGTTTAACTACCCCTTCTGATCCAAATTATATGAGTAATTTTTTTAAAAAAAATATAAACGTATTATTATATAATTAGATTAATAGAGTATGTGAATATAAGTGGTTAAGACAGTGTTATTAGTCGTCTAGAGATAACATTACTCAAATTTGGTGAAACATTAATTACTTTGCCGATACTGCAAAGAGAAGTAGCATAAGAGAAAATGGTTTGCTAGTAATAATAAGAGAAAAAGAAATAGATGGCATAATGATGACATTTATTAGTGCTTGTATCAAATCAAATCTTATCAAATGTGATCAAATGAACATGAAGGAAAAGTTAGCGAAAGTAACGATTGGGCAGGAGTGAGTGCCAGCTAATTACGTGTACTTAAGCAAACAAGGGGGAACCCACCACACTAACCACTCTCATTTTGAAATCTGTAATCATCCACGCATTTCCTCACAGTTCCTCCCTCTCCATCAGGCTCTGCCACTGCCAGCCACAATTGTCTGTAACTGGAACTCGAAAGTTGTAACGTGGAACTGAGAGATTGGACACCCCCTAGCACGCACATGTTCCCCTTAGTATTCATTTTGGTATGTTGTGCTACTTTGTTCGTATGTACTGTGCATGCTTTGTACAGTACCTGACTGAGTAATATTATTATTATTATTATTATTATTATATATGGTGATGGTGATGGTGATGGGGAAATTTTTCTTTATCATTAATTTTAAAGAACTCTAACTTTGCATTAACCTTTTCTTCTATAAATCTATATACAACGTAATGAATGCTTTTAATTTATCATCTGTTGTCATTTTAAATATTCTCCTGTATTCTTCAGCACACATACAATAATATATGGTTAGCATTGACCCAAGTATAATGGCTGAAAATAAGCCTAAAACTTGGTAGGTATCAGATCAACTCATTTTCTTTATGAAAAAAAAAAAAAAGGTATGATTTTGATATCAAAGTTTGAATTATTCGTGACAGTAGGAACGAAGTAACAAATTTTTTTGGATAATGAAAATAAGAACAGGGTTATTATTATCTTTCTTTTCACATGAAAAAAAAAAAGGTGGACGGCGATATATATATAATTAGGATAAAATTATACTAGTGTAATTTTAAGTATAGTTACACCATTTATAACTCTTTATAAAATGTATTTTTTATCGATTCAACTATTGAATTATAATTACTTATCACAAAAATCATTTATATCAAATTTTATAAAAATTGAATATCAATAAGAATATAATCAAATAACTCTTATTCATATACATTTTAAATATATAAATTATCTTGATTTTTATGTATATAAAAAATATATTAAATAGTTTTAGTTTAACATAAAATTTTATAAAGATGATTTATAATATATAAATTTTTAATCCAATGGTGAATTTTATAAAAAATAACACCAATAAAAAATTGTTTATATATATGTATATGAATGGCCAAAATTTGAAAGATAATTAGGAATTGAAATGAAAAATTAGCACAATGATCCTTCGTTTTTTTTTTTTGGTCGGGCATAACGATCATTTAAAATTCTTAAACTGATTGAGACCATGTGGCCCCCCACTATTTTATATATAGGTCCATCACTGTAGCAATTTACATTTCCAGTTTTGCTCTCCAGATGCTTTGACCTTAAACCCGACGCGAAAAAAAAAGGTTAATAGGACAGCAATGATTAGTTTATATGTAAAATGTTTTTTATTTAAAAATTTATATATATTTATAAGATTTAATTTTGATGTATTATTAGTGTAAAAGATTTGCACAAAAAAAAAGTATTAGTGTAAATGGATTTTGAAATAATTACTTCAATTAAAAGTGATTGATTCTTACTGTAATTACATAAAAAAATTATATGTAAGATAATATAATTGATTATGATATATTTTCTATTAATAATGTATCAAAATTAATATCATATTTAATTAATATCATATTTAATTAATATCATATTTAATATATAATTATATAAGTTAATAAGAGATGACCCACTTATATAATAGAGCTATTTGTAGGTGATTAATAAATATTATGCACACATAAGATATTTTTAGTATATTCAGAGTCCTTACAGTACAAATAAAACTTGTTCAATATTCAACTGAGTCACAAATCAGGACTATATTAATATATAAAGAATAAATGTTCATTTTACTCCTCTAAGAATATGAACAACATCAATTTAGCCAAACTATTAGGAGTAAATTAATGATAAGGAGTAATTAATATAAGGTTATAGCTAGGTTCAAATCTCATTAGCCATTACCACTGATGCACTAAAAAAAAAATCAACTTAGTCAAATAAAAAGGTTTATATAGATCATTTTTTGAAGTATGAATATTTATTTTAATCTTTCAAATATAAGTATATAACATTGATTTAGTCCTCATTTATTTACGATTAAGACAACCTCAATTATGCATATTAACATCGAATAAATTAATTTTTGCGTTTACATAGGGGGTGGGGCCTTGGGTAAATTTTACTTTGGCAGCAAGTGGTAAAAAAGAAAAAAATTGCTTGCGCACAGTTAATGTCAATTCACAAAAAACCGTAACGCATGCCTTTATCTCTTTTTTTTTTTTAAGTACATTACTGATAATTACTGATAATGAAGTTTAAATCTATAATCTCATGTATCTATCCATAGTTTCTAATCACTAGTCCATTTCTGATGGCTTATATCTTCATTTTTCTTCCTCCCTATTTATTTAAGAATACATATTTTTATTAGCAATTTTATCATTTAAAGTGATTTTATCTCGTCATGTTCAAACACAGTAATTCTTTTAAACAAATTTTAAAATATTAATTCCAAAGTACAAATTAATTACATTAAAAATCTGAATCAGACAAATTGTTTATCCTATTAGAAAAATTAATGTCAATTTATTAAAGTAATAAACTTACATTAGTTTAATATTTAAAAATATAATAACTATCAATAATACAAAAGAAAACTAATTTAGTATCTAGATTAGAAGTTTCATTAACAATTTTTGTATGACCTATGTACACAATGACGATTTCAATGTTATATTTTCCCGTGAAAAATGTTATATTTTATAGTTAATATTGATACTATATTTATAAGACCAAATTGGTTTCAATTGTATTTTTATGTCTCTAAAATATGTATTTACTTTTATATAATGAACATTGCTTATACCTGGATAATTATTTAATTTTATTTGCTAAACAATAGACGTGATATTTTAAAATGTTAACGTTTCTTTGTTTGAAATTTTCAAAATATTCTTCAATAAAATATATGCATAAATATTTAAAATAATTAAATAAGTTCTTTTAAAAAAAATTCAAAGTTTAAAAAGCCATTTTAATATTTTTAGACAAAATAAAAGCTATCTTTACGACAATTTCAAAAGAATTATATCATAATTCTTTTAAACAAATAAAACTTAAATAAGTGCAACTTAAAGTGATGAATTTTATTATGTATTTGGGAAAGAAAGAGTTAGGAGCACACCAAAAAAGAAAAAGTGTGGTGAATTATGAATTTAATTTTGATATATTATTAATATAAAAAAATTACAATAATATTTAATTATATATTTCTGCATTAGTAAAAGTGTTTCATTTAATCACTCAGTACCTTAAAGATCTCATCAATAAAAGCATGTTATTGGATGATAATATAAAATTCTTTTATATTGACATAGATATATAATTATGTATTGCCATATTAATAGAAATGTTTGACTGAAGTGCCTATAATTTTAAAAATTTTACAAATATAAATATTTGATTGGATAATAGTGTAAAACTCTTTTATATTGTCTTATATTATCAGTGTATAGTAATTAAATTCTCTCTCTCTCTCTCTCTCTCTCTCTCTATATATATATATATATATATATATATATAGGGTGTATTATATGAGAGTAATAATTTATTATGAAAGTAAGGGGAACAAATCTGGATCATATAACCATATAGTAATAGTTAAGATTTAAAGGTTATATAATCACTTAAAAAATTATATAATTTTATATTTTAACCTTAAATATTTATATAAAATTTGATAGTCAAGATTTATTATTCTTACTCTTATAATAAATTACTTTTCTCCTTTCATCATATATATATATATATATATATATATATATATATATATATATATTTTCTAGCCTAGGGTTAGAGCATAAGCTTACTAAATGCTTGAAAATATTTACAAAAAATCTATCAATTGAAAAATTTAGGAATTAAACTTAATTCATAGTAATGTACAAGTAAAAAGCTGAACAAGTAAGCCAAACACATTTATATCTGATGTAAACATTTTACAGCGTTTATAAATATTTATTGTTGATTAAACTTCCCATATACTGTTTTGCGACTCTCATCTTCTTCGTCAAGAATGACAATTCATACTCCATCGGAAGGATAATAAAAAATTGTGCATAATCAAATTATTATATACAATTTTCACATAAGAGGATGATTCCATGAAAGAATGGTTCGATTATAATAGAAATAGATTAGAGAGGAGATGGCCGACAAAGTGAGCTCCGGCCCGGGAAAAGCGGGGAGCAGTACACAAGAAACGCTGAATTTGGTCCCAACACCAACGCACCCTCAAACTCCACTCAACGGTTTTCTTTTTAATTCTCGTTTCTCCGTTCCTTGCATCGCTTCACTTAACTCCTTCTTGTTCTTGTTTTGAGCTCGCCACACCCACACCCGCACCCACACCTACCCACTCATGATCACGGTGATGGATGCAGCTGAGGGTGCGAGGTGAATGAGAAGAGTGCAAGACACACACGCGGTCCGGTGGGGTCGTCGCCCACGTGCCGCCATGTGACCCCGAAATTTCTGTTCCTCGTTTCGGGGCTTATTTTCCCCCTCATTTTCGGATTCGTTTTAACTGTTCTTACCCTCCCCACACCCGCATGATCTCCATCTGTCCTCCACGCGCCCCCGTCAGTATATATGATTGTTGTTTACTAAATTACTCTTTTTGAAAAAAAAGAAAAAAAGAAAAAATCTGTACCTCATGTATAAGCTAACTAATCTTAAACAATGTTATACTATTAAAAAATAAGAAAAAAAAAAGATTAGAATTCTAATTTTCGTGTGGCCTATGGCGTCACTCCACCACCTGAACAACTTAATACGTGTTTGTTTATTATTATTAATATTATTATTATCTTACGCGAGTAAGTTTTAGGTTTGAAGGGTGAAATGCGAGTTTGGACTTATTTTAATATATTTGGTAAAATTATATTAAGCTATGATTTAATACGACTTGTAGTCTCAAATCATAATTTTAGTAAAAGTTAAAAGTAAGTTACTTTATCAATTGAGATTTGATTTAATAATCAAATAGTTAGTTGATTAGAATATAAAGAATTACAGTTCAAATATTAGTTAGAAGAATAATTCATATTTAATAAATATCTTATAGTACTTGAATAAGATTATTTTAAATGAGAGGATACATATAAAATCCAAAAAAATAAGTGGCACTTTTTTTTAACTTTATGTTAGATCAAAATATAGTTTATAAACTATAAATCTTGTAATAAAAAATAAAACTACAAACCAAATTCATTTGACCAAAGATGAATTATCTAAGTAATTTGTATAAAATTATGGGTGTGTTTGTTTTAAATTTTAAAAAAAGTGATTTTAAAACTTAAATTTTATATATTACAAAAAAATTAAAAACTAATTTTTTTAAAAGCTATTCTTTCAATTTTTTCAAAAAAATTGAAAATTAATTTTTTTGAGAATCTGATTATTTCTTAAAATTTATTCAAATATATAAAAATTAATTTTTTAATAAAAATAATTTTTTGTTGAAAAAAGTACAAACAAACACTCCTCATATGTTCAATTTTCATTATCACCTATGCAAAAAAAAAAAAAAAACTAACTCATCTGCACACGATAAAAATCCGTTGACAATACTTCATAAATGCTACTTATTCAATTTGATAAAAAAAATTTCCTATGTTCAAAAAAGAATTATATACGAAATAAATATGGTTAGTAACGAGGAATTCGTATTTTGATACGTTAATGTGTTACCCTATAGCATTCCCCTAGTCAATAACTGAATAGTTATGAAAAAAAATAGTCGATAACTGAATAGTGTTGCTCATATTAGACTTAATACTTCATTGAAAAAAAAAAATAACACTACAAATATTTCATTACTTAGATTAAAAAATATTAGATCCGACACCTTTCGTGTTACAAACAGTTATCACAGACTAAACACCTGAATCATGTTTCATTTCTCGTGTTTTAAAATTTTAATAGTTAATTTGATATAATATAATGTATAGTTTCTGAAAAAGTAATCCAATGGTCAATTTAGGATCCGTTTGGTTTAACTTTTGAAAAAGATCTTTTAAAAAAAGTCTTTTAAAAGAATTACTTTTAAAAGAATAATTTTTGTTTGGTTTGAATATATCAAAAGTAAGTTTAAGAGAATAAATTTTGTTTGAATATTATAAAATAAAATTACTTTTAATTGTTAATGTGAGAGTAATATTAAGATTCTTTTTCAAAAGGTCTTTTTCTAAAATGAAAAATAACCTTAAAGATATTTCTTCTAAAAGAAAAAAAAAGGCCTTTTAAAAGAAGTTAAACTAAATACTACTATTTACTGTACAAAATTATTTTTCTCCTCTTAAAAGGTCTTTTAAGAATTACAAACTGCAATCCAATCAGGCACCTGAGTTTTTCCAACCGTAGTTACGAGAGATTATAATGACAAGATGATACTATTGTCATACTGATAATATATGAGAATCCCTCTCTATGAGACTTATTGGCCATTGCTACGAGTGTTTTGTTTTTTTGCTTTTCTGTCTTCTACACGCTTTTCTCCTTTTTAATGTCTCTTCTTAGTGGTCCAGTTTAGAACTTATGCAAGTCTCCTTTGATTGGAATTGGATTACTTAAGTCATATATACTAGCTGATTTTCATTTTCATTTGATCAAGTAAAATTATTTGAAAAATAATTAATATGTTTTAAAATTTTAATAGCTAATTCATATTAAAAAAATTAGTAGTTAATTTGATATAATGTATAATTTATGTAAAAGTATCAACAGGAATTTTCATAAAAAAAATATCAACAAGTAATGAATTTAACGGTAGAAGTTAGTCTCCCATATGTGATGAAACATAGTTTGAATTTTAACCAGAAAAAATGTCTCAAAAAATTATAAAAAAAATATAAATACTTAAATGATTCAAGTAGTTGAACATCTATTTCCTTAAATAATTAAGGTCTCAATTTGAGATTTATAAAATGAATATTTTGCTGTTGGAAGAACTTTACTATAGTGAGTTGACCAACTTGCATTAAATTAGATGGATTCAGTTCAAATGTTCTAATTTAGACCAAAATAATTTCCAAATAATTCAGTCCAAATTTTCTAATCAAATTAGTTGTCAATATCTTGGTTAAGCCTTTTCAAGTAGTTACGAGAGATTAATGACCATTGCTACAATTCCTTTGTTATGTGCATTGCTCCTTTCAATTTGAAAAAGAGTAATAGATCAAAATTAAATCATGTATAGTTGATGGAAGAGGATTCTCTCGTAATGACGAGATGATATTGTCATCCTTAGTTGATGTTTAACTTTTTAAAATATATTTTTTTTAACATAACCTAATAAATAATAAAATATGCCCAATACTAGATAATCTGCATAAGGGAGATTCATCTCCCATAATTGATTGATTGACTTCTACTAATTGTTTATTTCGCGGGCTGGCTGGTGAGGCTGAGCAGTGAAGCACAACATGGCGAGGAGCGCGTGAAGTGCAGACTTTTCGTTGGAACAACAAGACAGATCTGAAGGTGGGCCCACGGTGTGCCCCCCACAAATGGTAACCGCCACCGTTTGATCCGGAAAGGTGCATCATAGCCGCACAAATATTAAATCATTTTTTTCACCAATTAAAAACAAGACTTTTTTACATTAGGCTCTTGATTATTTTAGGAGCCTAATCCCCTAATGGGATCAGACGTAGCCAGCTTTTTAATTAGGGTTCGAGAAGAGGCGGGGTTCAGTAATCCGTAGTCTTAGGCCCAATATTCTTCTAGGGATTGATGGTAAAAAAAGAGGAAATTAAAAATTAAAATGATTAAATTTCATAAAAACCTCTAAATTCCTATAAATACCACACTCCTCCTCCCCTACCCCTACAGCTTTTCTCTCTCTCAGCTGAGCCTCACCTCTCTTGTATCTCTCTTTCTCTTGGTCATGGATTAGGGTTCTGATTATCTTATGAATCTTCCATGCCCAAATGGTTTTTTTTTGGGAAAAAAATACATGTGGGCTTGTGGGGTATCTTCAGTCTCCAATATGATGGCCCTCTTTGTATTCTTCCACAGCTTTCTTGAACTGCATCTAAAGAGTTCTTTGCATGCATGCCATGGCACTCTAGCTCCCACGCCTTGGTTGCGGTTCAATAAAGCTGTGGGAAGATACAGATAGGGTCAACTACCAATTAGCTTCTCTAACACTGGATTCTACTATGAAGATTGGTATCCAATTATTGAAATATATATTTTTTTATAAAATTATTGCGATATTATTTTTTCGCTTTTTGCCATTTTGACATAATTTAAATCATTTTCTGATTTAATAATGTATTGACTCTTGAGATATATCTGATCAGAATTTTGAGATGCAGTAATCAGAGAGCGAACTCCTAATTTGGTAGATTTATGATGATGATAAAGGGGACGATGTTTCACCAGGTATTGATTCGATCCAAAATTAAGTGAATTTAAGCTCACAAAAATTTGATAGATGCGGAATTACCACGCGAAACTACAAGCTTCCCTTTCAGATCTTCTTTAATTTGTTTGAAGTTTGACATATTTGTTTGCATTTCATTGCCCCTCTTTCCTCTTTTTTTCCTAATTTTGTCCAGCAATTTTAAGCATAAGCGGGGTGAACATTTATTTGAAGATGATGGTTGGTTAATTTGCACATGACAAACATTTTTGATGCATATTATAGACGTAGCTGTTTGATTTGAGAATTTGTTTTTGTGGTCTTGCTTGCTAGTCTTGTCTGTCTGTTGAATATTATAATTTTCGTCTCTCTCTCTCTCTTCTCCCCTCAGCCTTTTTCCTTTGTTTTGAAGTGTCTCATGTGTAGCCTCCAATGCGGGCAAAAGTTACAACTTACGGTGGATTAAAGGTCATCATTGAGATTTCAATATGGAACATGTCTCACTAATTTCATTAACAATTTGATCTGTATTTGTACTGTTTCAGTCGGCAAAGTTACACATGGTTCACTAATTTAATATGTATATTCTATCCTTCAGATGCAGCATAAGCATGAGTTATATATATTGGCATTAATTTAACACGATTTCTGTATTGTTACTCATATTTTATTTGCAAGGCAGGAACAATTATACCGTCCTTATCTTAATTTACAAAAACAGAAGAGAGTATATCCAGATTCATGCTTGCTAGATCAAGATATTCTCTTTAAAAAAATATCTGCAAGTAACAACAAACACCTTTTTTTTTTGGGTGCACAGGGGACTAACTGGAAGGAACATTTTCAGTTACAGATTGTTAGACGATGGACCACACGAGCGAGGTGACCATACTGCCTTTATCTCTCGTTTGGAACTTCCAACAACTTATGAATGCTTTTAAGCCATTGGTTGATGACCCTAGCAAGAGGTTAGGTGAAGCTTTTATGGAAAAGATTAACCATAAGGATCCACGCAAAAATTAACTCAGAGCTGTACTATGGTGATTCTTGCTGTAGCACAAAGAGAGCTACCTAAAAGTAAATGCAGATGCAGCTTGTGAAGGAAACTAGGGTTTTTTTTTTTTTTTTTTTTTTTTTCTCAATTAAGTTAGAGACAAACATTGCAAGAAATGGGGGGGTTTTAGACCACCTGCAAGTACTATTTCTTTTATTATTTTTGCTTCCTAGTGCTGAGAATCAGTTTGAATCAGACTCCTTTTTGTTTATACTTTATCCCCAAAGCATTAGAAATTAGAGCCAGTAAAAGCATTTCAAAGTATAGAGAAAAGAAAAGAATCTATCTTGCATGGCCTTGAAGAAGCAGTGACCGATCCCAATATAATAAATTACATCCTAGCTAGAAGTCTATTTTCCTTCAGTTTGTATCTGACAATTAAATCCGACAAAATGGTGAGCTTCAGCTCCATTAACTTTACAAGGACTTTTAGATGGTGCATTCACGGGCACTTTGAGTCCATCCAGTAAATAAGTCCACCTCTTTTTTTCTTTGTCTAAAGATAATGCAAAAGTCATATGAACATGCCACTTTATTTGCAAGATCAATATCCTAATCCTACATGTAACCCACTAATCTAACATGAATATTCTTATTTGTTCCTTATTTAATGGCTTTGATGTTGTTTTTTTTTCTCATGTGGCTGATAAATGCTTTTAAACGGATTGATCAAGATGTCCTACTTTTCCTTGTTTGGATCTATTAGTCGTTTATATTCACTATTGTAATTACCTCCTCCACTTTATACAAAAGTGCCTCTCACTCATCATGGTTATCTTTGCTATTATTTCTTTTAATTTAATTAATTGTGATGGACCTGATGAGTTGTAGTCAAATGATGTGGATTGTGTGATTTCTTGTGTGATTTAATTATATACACTTCAGTAATTTTTTTTCCTTTGGACTAAGGTTCAACTGAAAAAGTTAGATTTCCTTGTGCTCCGCGATGTGCAAGAGGGGAAGATCGGTGAAAAGAGTTAAACGACAGGGAGGCAATAAATTAATAGACAATCCTCTTGATCTTGCTGTCTTAGCAGTGCCACTTTTGTCTTGTGGCAACAACCATCACATTTTAAAATTTTCGAAAAATTTGTAGCCCTTGATGAGCTTTTAGCTTATCTCGTTGCATTGATCGATCTAGCCATCTAGAAAAAGTGTTTATTAATTGGATTATAATTCTAAGCCACCGCCCCCAAATAATGCTATGCTGAATCCATTCTTCTAGCCAAAGACTGCATTTTCAGTGAAATGAAAAAGCGGATGCAAGCATGTCTGCGTGTTTCCTTCATTTATTAAGTGTATATATGCGATTTTGCTTTAATTTGCAATCACATTTAACCTACCTCCCACACCCTCATTAAATTTTTGTTCCAATTTTTTTGGCAGCCCTTTTCTATCCCTTACCAAAGGAAAGGAAAAGAAAAGAATAAGAAATTAAATTGCCTAGTTTCTTGGTATCTCAGGTTAAAACGGACATACTGCCTGAGGCATATATAATATACGCATGTTGAAACTTTTACTAGAATATGATCATCATGATTGTTATTCGTCCATGGGTACAATTTCTAATTTCGCATCATGGGTCAATATAGTTTCCATTTATTGTTATTTTGGAGCTTTCACATCAGAAAGGGGAAAAGAGTTATTATTTTGATTGGGCGTCCTCTTTTGTATGGGTGGTTCATCTCTGAGTTACATACGTCAATAGCATACCCTACCATTGATGGTGGGCATGTAGCGTTATTGTTGTCACTTCATTACTCATTCATTCAGGTCCGTGTAAATAAGATTCATTTTGCTTCAGTCATCTTTCACGGGGTGTGTAGTATGAATACAGAGCCAATTCTAATGGATTCTGCCGACATTACACTTTAATGACATTCCAACATGCTTGATTGCAACAGCTTTTATGCCCTTCTACGTTGATTTGAGGCTCATAAGTCATAATTGATCACCACCATGAACGATGGAAAAAATATCCAATATACGTTGCTTTTTGCTGGTTATGTAGTGCTGCTTATTAATCGATCATGGCTTGAGAAAAGGAAGTCAAGTAGCTCAAGCACGCTTGCTGGAAATAGTAGATAACTTACATTGTTTTGGATTACATTTTGAACTCACATGGTGCTACACACTGTTCCACTTGATGATTCAGCCAAGTAAATGTTAATTTATCCCCGCCCCTCTTCTCTTCTTTTTTTTTTCCTTTTAAAAATGCACCCTAATGTTGATTGGGTTGAGTAATACACATAAAGAATGTCTTTCATCAATGTATAAAGTAGCATTCTTATCAAAATTTAAGGATCCTCAAAAGTACACTGCTATGCCTTGGCTATATGCTCGATCCATGTCTTATTGAATCTTCTTATTCAATTTTATTTTATTGTTTTGTAGTAGGTAAGAACCATTTCAAATGCTATATGCGTTGCTGTCCCAGTTCTTCTTTCGATTCTATACGTTACTCAGGTGGCCGGTATGGTAAGGTGGAAGCAATATCTTTGAGGGAAAATAAAACGAAGAGATTGTTTAGACGACCCTTAATTCCAATCAGTAACTTTCACCATTGAAAACGAATATGTTTTCATTCTTAGGTCTTAAAGTTGACTTCTTCATTTGTTAAGTGGTATGGGCTTTAATATATAAATGAGGTAATGTTGTGTTAAAAACATTTTCATTGTTAAAGAGCGGAGGTAACTTTTCTACAGAAATAAAGACACAAATAAAGTTAAATATAATTATTATGTCTCATAATCTTTTATGGTGGGTCTGTGCATTAGAAAATTTGCCCTTTTCTCTTTCCAACATGATGGTCATATTACAAGGATAGGGTCCAAAAGTCCAAATCTTGCACCCCGTGATGCTCTATTTTTTCAGAATATATAACCTAAGCAAAATTTTAGTCATTCACACCGTGAATAAGTATGTGTACTCCTTTTAACTTGTTTGTGCCTTGCAATATATAGCTTTTTAATTCACGTAGACGACAAATCATGCGGTAAAGAGAATAGTTTATAGAAGCGAAGAAAAAACAATTTTTTTTTTTGGGTAGATGCTTGAATCCGAACATTCCCATATATACCGTTGTTAAGGTAGGTGGTGGGGAATCCTTGCTATCAAAGCTATAGGCCCATTGAAAATATTTCAATTAAAGGTTTCTTAAGTGAATTTTAGGTTAACATATTAAAAAATGGATAAAAACAACGAGAACCAAGTTACACTGCATGGCAACTGACACGTCCCTGTTTACCTTCAAACAAAAGAAATAAGCTATACCACATTTTTATTCTTATTTCTGAAAAAATAAATAATAAATAAAGCCAAAAAAAAAAAAAAGAAGCTGTGGATTCAACAGTAGTGCCAAAGGCTCAAAAGCAAGAATAATTCCGTACTAGGAAATTTGGCTCAGGATTCAGTTCATGTCATTGAAGGCTTCACCATGCATCCATGATCAGTTACAGCTCTGTCTCTCTGGTAACTCATACGATGTCGTGTCACAATTCACAAAGCTGCTTCATGGGATACTCAATGGGTTTCGTGTGCCCGTGGTTCAAAATATTTTCCGCTATTTCCCCTGAAAGGTGTAAAAATAAAATTGGGCGAATGGCATATAATAATAATACATGGTGCACTGTTACCGCACATATTTAGTACCACCACACTAGCCCCTTCATCAATATACTAATCATATCCTTTTTATACAAAGATGCACAGAATTGCCATGCCACTGTGCCTGCCAGATTTAATCTGATTTTTTGTGGTCCTACTCCTCTCTGTACAACTTGTTGCATTCGCTTTGGCTAAATCTTGATAATGTATGTTAACTTTATGCCTTAAAGTTGGTAAAGGTTCTCTCTCTCTCTCTATATCTTTTTGTATTGTCTTGTTTTTCCTTATGTAATACTATAATCCTAGCTAGGTAGCTCCTTCCTTTTCTCCAACCTTTTATCTGTGCTAAGTGCAATACATATAGCTCCGGCTACATACACAAGGTTCTTGCTTCACTAATGGCAATATTTTCTGCTATAGGCAGAGGCTTATTCGGTGGAAATTCTGTTGATTTTTCAGACTCATATGCTAAATTGGCTGTATTTAGCTCTGCACAAAGTGCAGTGAGTAATGCAGAGAGTGGCCAAGCCAAGTATATGTGACTGTGTAAAACTGTAATACGGTTGAAAACCTAGTGACAGCTGAACAACACGAGACAGCAAGTCTCATAAATTACCCAAGATTTCAGCACCAACATAGCTTTCAAGTGGGAAAGAGACAACCTGCCAGAGGAGAGAGAGAGAGAGAGAGAGAGAGAGAGAGAGAGAGAGAGAGAAGGGTGAGGAGTGGAGGGGTGGTTTTTTTGTTGGGGGGAGGGGGGTTAAAATCAATTGGCCAAATGATGTCAGGAGAGAGGAGTGGTTAAAAAAATGATGTCACGTAGTGACAAAGGTTAACCTTTTTCACAGAAATGTAGGAGAAGGATGTGGATTCACTAAACCAAAAGGGCAACAGGAAGAACTATCATCATTAATGATAAAAAGGAAAGGTGAGGAATCTTCTCTGCAAGAATTACTTTTTTTTTTTCACCGTTTGATTGAATGAATCAGATTTTTCAGAAATAAATTAGTGAAAGTTCACCTAATTCTACAGACAACTAGGAAACATTAAATCTTTGTTCCTTTTTTCCCACCAAAAAATAAATAAATAAATAAAAGAAAAAAACTTTTAATTTTCACAGCCCCTCCTCACCTTGCATGGCTCAAACGTGTAGCATCTGATTTAACAAACTTCTGTGAATTAATAAATCTGTTGAAATTTATTTATTTATTTATTTATTTATTCTTTTGGGTTTTCTATTCAACCCTTTTATCGGAGTTCAAAGAAAAAAAGCCCACATTGCCATTGTTCATCATCCTAGACCCAAGAGAGAATAGTGTTTTGGAACCAACCCATTTTCTCGCAGGGAGAGGACTGATGAATTCAGGTAAAGTGAGACTCTTCCTTCTTTCCTTAAAGAAAACACAGAGAGCAAACAATTTGGTTGGATGGATCTAATTACAGAATTATAAAGCAAAACCATAAATTGAGGTAAAATGAATCTGATACATAGCAAGACCCCAAACTTGTCGAACTTAAGAGATTATATGATGCTGGAAATTCTTCCAGGGAAAGAGATCCAATATATCATAAAGGACACAAGGTGAAAGACGTACAATAGTGAGTTACCATGCTGTATATTGAGATGACAGAAGCTGAACATGGGTTCACAATTCACAGTGTACTCTGCATCTACAAAGAGATCGAGGAGCTAGCCACCAAAAGGCCCGAATTGCCATATTCTCCCACAGCTTTCTTGAGCTTCTAGTTCTAGGGATATTATTAATCCTGTGGTGCTTAAAGATAGCAGCATAAGAAGTTCAAGAAAGCTGTGGAAAAGCATGACCAGGACTTGAACGAAATTGGCCTCAGATCTCACATATCCAAGTTCAGTTGTGTTAAATAGCTAGCACAAGGGAAAGGTGTAGTGATGAGAAAGAAAAGGAGGGGTGAAGGAGGTGGAGATATAGGGAAGGAGGTTTTAACACAAGGAAAGTAAAGGAGGGGTGAGTGAGAAGTTGAGAAGTGGCCAAGCCCATACAAGTGGACCACTCTACCATTTATAATATCAATCTACCAGCTTTATAGACAGGAGGGTGTGAAAGAGAGAGAGGGGGGGGGGGGGGAAGAGGGTTCTTTGTTTTTGGGGTTGTTTGGGGGGGTGAGAGTAGGGTTCGCTTCACTTACAAAGGTGCAATTTACACACAAAATGGCTTACTTTCCCGTTGAGTGCGCAGTGGGTCACATACAAACACGTCAGATGGGTAAAAAACAATAATCTTCCCAAAAAAGACAAATCAAGAAAAGAAATATGCAATTGATAGGCAAATGAAATTTTAAGGAAAAAAAAAAAAAAGATTAGAGGTTGTTGTATTATGAATTGAAAAACCTTCCCATTCCCCTCACATGCTACCATGTGAGCAGGATCTCTTTTTTATTTTGCGTAGATTTAAAGGTATGGGTTGTTTATGGTCCCCAATCTTTGTATGCGTATTAATTTGTTTCTGTTTGATTTATAAATAAATATAAATGGACAATTCTAGCAAGGGATAATCAATCATTTTGCTGTAATGCAGATGTTTATATGGAGAGAATAATTTATCTTGAGCTGTTATGACAATGAACAATATGGTGGCATATGAGGCTGCCCAATGAAGGGACTATTATTGTGCACATTTTTAACTCCTAATAACTACAGAAAAGGGATAAAAGTGAGTAGTAGAGCTGAAGATTGTTTCCATATAAAGTGTCTTTCTATTTTTCCACTTCTATGAGTATACATGCTGGAGCTATGCACTATGCGCTACACATCTACAACTAGCTACTTACACAAATCAAGATGTACTATACTACAAAGTGGTTGAGTTTTTAATGCCAAATGTTGGCTCAAAATTAAAAAATGTGGCCACTTTTATCTGCACTTTTGCCACTGCAGATGTAACAAAAAATTAATATGTCTAAAGTTTGTCTGGTATTAATTCATCTATTTAATAGCGTTCATAATTTTCGCACTTTATATGTCATAGTTTTTTTCTAAGTTTTCTTGAGCGAAAGACATAAAACCATTATCCTATTTTTACCTTTCTCTGTTAGTATCAAAGTTGCGTCTAAGTGACTACAGTTTATTATCTTTTGTTGGTACAATTAATAGTTTAATTTACTTAGCAAGTAATTAACTATGAAATTACGTATACACGGAGTGAAAAATACAAAAGATTAGTGGTATAACATTAATTAGCGGCAGGAGACATTATCCCCCATTTCACCTAATTTCCATGCCACAATTTATGAGCATCTAGAAGTTTAGTCATGAGAAAGAATTCTTCATTTCCTTTTTGTCCAGCACTTCACTTATTCACGGTCTCTATCAAATTATTAAATATTGATGAGTCTCTGATCAGCATTTACAGGTTGAATACTCAACACAAAATGGAGGGTTTGAGATACTAGATTTCGTAAAATATTCAAAATTCTGTTGAAATATAGGGCCGTAATTTTTTAAACATTTGTATCCTAAATAATAATAATAATAATAATAATAATAAACGATCCGCTTTATTAATACTACGAGTGTTTAAGGGAAATTTTCTCTAATCTTTATTCGACTGATCAAGTAGCGTATTTTTTTTTCAGTTTACACCAGATGTAAGATAATGCTTTTACTTTACACTACTAAACGTGTGTATGTCAATTACATGGGTCATATAATTGTTTTTCACAATCTTCACACTAATAATGATTTAACACTTAAAAAAATTTAACCAGTGATTACAGTGAAAGACAGTCTATATACAAATAACATTTCTCGATATATCTAAGAATTTTTTATAATTTATTTTTCTTATCTAAAATTTTTAATAATTTTTATCGTAATTGAAATACATTTTTATTAATGTGAAAATTGTATCGAAACATATTCATAGATGCTATGACTTAATCTTTAGTACTACAAATCGGCCGTTTGCGACCGAAATTGTCCATCGCATATTGGTAGGTTGCAAATCTATTTATGACCAAATTTTTTGGTCACAAACCAAACCCTGTACAAATTGAAATTTGGTCATTGTTGACTATTTTGCGACCAACAAATCAGTCACAAAATTAAGAATTGTGACCGAAAAATCAGTCGCAAAATTGCGACCGTTAAATTGGTTGCAAAGGTTGGAAATTTGCGACTTAAAAATCGGTCACAAATTTAGATCTCATGTTATGATTTTGTGACCTATTTTCGGTCCTAAAAACAGAATTTGCGATGGAAAAATTGGTCGCAAAATTGTAACATAATATCCAAATTTAAAATCGATCACAAAATTATGATGTAAAATCCACACTTGCGACTGATTTTCGGTGCCAAATTATGTTTTTTTGGGACCAAATTTGGTTAATTTTCGGTCACAAAATTTGGTCACAAAATTGGTCACAAATTTTGCAACTAACCTAACACAATGACCAGAATCTTTTAAAATTCAAAATTATTACACCTGCATTCAGTAGCAGCCCAGAAAATAGTATCCAATAATCTAAAGGCTAATAAGTCAATATTGCATTTCATTAAGTATTTCTAGTTAATTGTACAATATCCCAAAGCATAAAAGTCAAGTACCTAAAGTTCAAGACATACAAAGTTAGATAAAAGTGAGTAGTTTATAATCCAAACTACATCTAATATGAAATAAAAGTACTAAGTTCATTCAGATTCTTCTTCATTATCAATTGATCCATCATCATCAGCTTGATTTGCAATGGTGGGTTGGAAATCAGTTGGTTAAAAATTTATCCTTTGCATCATTTGTTGCACAAGTAGATTGGTGGCCTGAAGTTGTTTCTCATTAGTCTCTAATCTAGTTAGCAGCGCCCTATTCTCTTCTGTCATTTTCTTCATTAACTCTTCATGCTTTGTTCTTTGTACCTATGCATTGGACTGTGAACCAGAACCATGATAATATAACCTTTCATCAATAACAGTTGATTCTAACCCAAGGCCATAGATCCTTCTCTTTTTAACTCCAGCTGTTTCATGCCACACATCTAACTCAGTAGGTAGAGGATTTCTATCATAAGAGGCTTTTTGGGATGCCTTATCCATGGCATGAATAAATTCAGCCTGCCATTTAGAATATTATATCAATTAACACAAGAATTTTAATTTTGGGGTACTTACAACATGTAAATTGACAACATACTATAATTTAACATAATTATAGAGCTATAACTATATTATAATATAGAAACTAATGTAATATGTGAAATAAGACATTAACTACTTACATCTACATGCTCTACTCTTCTATCCACCCATGTTTGATCCTTATGCATGTGTGTGTGGCAAAATAACTCTGATGGAGTAGGAGCTCTACCATACAATTTTGTCTGTGAAAATAATAACAATAATGTGAGTTAAAAATAATATAAGAATAGATACCTTAAGTAAAATATTACGAAAAAATAGCTTGCAAATAACGTTAATAGTGGCAAAACTTGACCAAATTGGCTCCATGTTGTGAAGTAATAATAGAGTCATCGGTATGAAGTGAACCACCAAAGCCTAATGAGTCAGAAAAGCGATCCAATTTTGCTTATCTACTCTTCTTTTTGAAGCTTTCATCCTGCCACTGTGCACAAAGTGCATCCCATACACTGTCTCCAAGAAAACTTGGTCTATTTGTGGAGGAACGGGCTCTTTGAAGCATATTCTTCAGTAATGCAGTTCCTCGGCTTTCAAAATTCTTCCTCACCCAGTGGTAATCAGGAGGATGAACATCAAATTTCCTCTATTATAATCAACAAAAACATTAAATGAATTAATAAAGTCTATAGATAATAACACTAATTATTCCAAAAGATTTTAAGTTACCATAAATTCTTCAAATAACAACTCTCTAACTCTAGGTGGTATTTTTTTTCCAAGAAAGCCACGGTTCAACATAATAGCTTTTGATAATGCTAGTAATCGCATGAGCTACGGTGTTGGAAGCAAGAAATCTACAGAAAAAATGTTTATTTATTAGAAATATCAAACCAAATATAATTAAATAATTAAAATTTTTCATCACATACCCAGCTACATCAAGATGCAAGCTTTATGCGTAGTACTTGATTGTTTATTTGAGGAATCATAAGAGTTACTTGATCCAAGTGTAAGCTCAAGATTGTATTGTGGGGTAAGTGAGTTTGCACCTCTAATTGATGCTGGTGTTGATGAAGAATTGCCTGTCGGAGAGGATGACGTAGCTGTAGGAGATGTGAATGGATTCTGGTCAGTTTCAAGAGGAGGCCGGACTATTGGAAGTTGGTCTGGACGCCTAGAACCCGACCCCTTTCCTTTGCCTTTACCCCTGTCAGACATCTTCAATAAAAAATCAACATTAGTAATAATAAAAAAATTGTGACAAGTTAAAATAAAGTAAATATTATACTTTTTATAACAAGTAAATACAAGCATTAATCACCATCATCGTCATCATCATTATCCTCCTCATCATCATCAAGTAATGCCTCCAGTTCAATATTCTCATCATCATTTTCAGAATTATAGGCAAAGTCAAATTCTTCCTCCTCATCCTCATTTACAGTTTGTTCTATGTTGTCATCTTCTTCCTCATCTTGATCATGTCCTATATTGACCTCTACTTCATCATATGCACCTTCTTCATCTCTCAATGTTTCAGGGAGATCATCATTTGCCACAAGTCCGACAAAATTCGACATATCTTGATATGCAACTTCCAATGTATATCGATCATCGATTGTGGTTCTTGGTTTTGTTTTAATAACAACCCACCAATCTTTCTTTTACTTTAATATTTTCTGGACATGGGACATAATACACTTGAATGGCATTAGCTGCAAATATAAATGGATCATATTTAAATACCTTCTTGTTTTGCGAACCTCCACAAGATCATATTGTTTGTGGATCTTCACACTACGATTAAGAACAACATCAAACCATTCCCAATTGAATAATACAATTTGTTTTGATGGTTCTCCAGGGTATTCTAATTGTAATATTTCGTTGATAATTCCATAATAATAATTATTCTCATTTCCATTGTCATCACCCTTGACACAAACTCCACAATTTATAGTTTTTTGGCCGATACTCTATTCTTTTATATGGAACTTATAACCATCGACAAAGTACACAGGCCAACTATTAACCTTCTTCTTAGGACCCCATGGTAAATTATGCAAATTGTGATTGGATACCAAATTATTTCTATCATGAACCTAGCATTCACAATAATCAAGTTAGGTTAGTGTTTGTAACCACTTTGTGACATGCATAGAATCACTCCAGAGGAGAAAAAAACTTACGTAATTTTGAAACCAAATAGGAAATTCAGACGTTATCCTTCTATCAATGTTGGCACGATTGATATTTGGGATAGCTGCCTCCATATATTGTACAAAATATCTAAAATGCAAAAAAATGATTATAAAAATGATAGTGAGTGAGAGTAAATAGAACCTAACAATGAAAATTACTGACATACCTAATATATGGTTGAATTTCTTCACAATTAAGCAAAACATGAAAGTGTGCTTCAGTGAATTTGCTATCATTCAGGCACCGACTTCTACAAGATCCAGCCTCTTGACCACAAAACTTAAATATTGACAAATTTTGTTGGGTTGTTTCATGAAACCCTCTAGCATCATTACGACTGACCTTATTTCTCAGTGTTTAAACGTGAAATTCAAAATAATATGAGCAAAAATGTGAGGTCTCTTGACATAAATATGCCTCACATATTGACCCCTCCGT
Source organism: Pterocarpus santalinus (assembly GCA_031439595.1). Taxonomy (NCBI): domain Eukaryota; kingdom Viridiplantae; phylum Streptophyta; class Magnoliopsida; order Fabales; family Fabaceae; genus Pterocarpus; species Pterocarpus santalinus. The sequence goes on from CM062525.1 coordinate 9,225,214, forward strand.
GTGACTTGTTCTTCGCCATTCGTTTCAATCTATTTAAGTTCCTATAGCATCATGATATAAATAAATAATTATTGAAGAAACAAAGGTACTAACATTTAGGCAATTTAAAATTTGTATATCACAATTTTTGTACCTTTCAAATGGATACATCCATCGATACTGAACAAGACCTCCAACTCTTGCCTCATGCGGCAAATGAATAGGTAAATGCTCCATTGAGTTAAAAAAATCCTGGTGGAAAAATCCGCTCCAATTTGCAGGTGGTGATGACAATATTCTACTCCATCATTAGCAAATCATCCACTCGTAATATTCTTGAACACAAATCTTTGAGGAATTTGCTTAACTCAGCTATTGGCTTCCACACTTGATCTGGAAGTGCTATAAATGCAATTGGTAGCAAACGCTCCATAAACAAATGACAATAATGAGATTTCATCCCAAATAGCTTCCTATCCCTTATATTCATACATCTATACAAATTAGAAGCATATCTATTTGGCATTTTTAGTTCAGTAACCCATTTATAAACTATCTTTTTCTGATCTATAGATAAAATGAACTTTGCTTTCGGCTTGAGACATCTTCCACCAGGCAATTGATGCAATTCTAAATCCTATCGCCGACAATACTCTTTCAAGTCCATTCTTGCCTTAACATCGTCCTTTGTTTTATCCTTTACGTCCATTACCATATTGAAGACATTATCAAAAACATTTTTCTCAATGTGCATTACATCAAGATTATGTCTTATCAAATTGGTTTTCCAATATGGTAATTCCCAAAATATACTTTATTTTATCCAATTATGATAATCACCAAACCCATGACATGAATAGAATCCAACCTCTGTGATTTTTGAAATATTAGAAACTTCTTCCCATACATCATCCCCAGACAATCTAACTAGAGGTTGAGATTTCTCAACTCGATTTTTTAAAAATGCATCTTTATTTTTTCGATATGGATGATCTAAAGGTAAAAATTGATGGTGTGAGTCAAACCATAAACAATTGCCATCATATTTCAAACTGAAAGCCTTCAATTGGCTCATGCAATATGGACATGTCAACCTCCCTGCTGTGCTCCAACAGGACAACATTGCATATACAGGAAAGTCATTGATAGTCCACATTAATGTAGCTCTCATGATAAAATTCTATTTTTTCGAAATATTATTTGTAAGGACACCTTCATTCCACAACAACTTCGACTCATCCATCAAAGGTTGCAAATATACATCTATTTTGCCTTTTGGATTACATGGATGAGAAATTATCAAGGTTAAGAACATATAGGGAGTGGTCATGCATAATTCGGGTGGAAGGTTGTAAGGAGTAATGATAACTAGCTAGTAAGAATAAGGCATTGCAAATTGGCTATATGGTGTAAAACCATCAGCACATAAGCCTAATCTAATATTTTGTGGTTGAGCAACAAAATCTGGATAAGTATTATCAAAGTGTTTCTAAGCTTCTCCATCCGATGAATGGCACAAAACACTATGTTCTCGCCTATTTTCATAGTGCCATCTCATATGTGGAGCAAAACTCATCAATGCATACAATCTCTTGAGTTTAGGAATAAGAGGTAAATAATGCATTCTTTTCACGGATACCTCTTTGTATCTCCCATTACCAACCTTCTTTAATTTATATATTGCTGAACCACAGAATATGCACTCTTTTAAAGCTTTTATCTTTTCAATGTAAAACAACACATAACCATTCACACAACAATCAATCTTTTTGGCAGTAAAACCATTTTCTTCGCCTTGTAATAATCTTCAAGGACAAGATTATCTGTAGGGAGTGTTTCTCTCATTAGTTCAATTGTTTGATTGAAAGAACATTTAGAAATATTTCCTTCTTACTTGATCTCAGTAATCTAACAGCAATTGACAATTCAGTATGACCAACACAACCTGACCACAACAGCTTCTGTGCTGTATTTAACAAATCATAAAATTTTTTTACATTTGCATTTGGAGGCTCATCTACTTCTTCATTATTATATATTCCAAAATCTGGATCAATAGTATCATACACTGTTGCATGCATCCTATTTAAGTGCTCATTGTTTTTACTTTCTGCCATATTAGAGCTACTACCTTCCTAGGTAAATATCCTATGCAAAGTGGGATCAATTTCTCTATGACATGTCTAATACCAATAATCAGGAACAAACCTTTTTTTATAAAGATGAACTCTAACTTCATTAGGCATAAGGTAGTTCATGTTCCTACACTTAGAATAAGGGCATCTGATCTTCCCCTTTGCCAAATGCGCTTGTTGGCACGTAAAAGCAGCAAATTCTTCTACTCCATTTAAAAATTCATTAGTATAACTCTTCTGATCTGACATAAGCCTATTATACATCTAACTACGAAACTGATGCATGTCCATATTCTGTAATATCATCATTAAACAATATATAGTTTATTTAATTTGCACAAAATTGAATAAATCAAGTGACACACAACTTAAAACAAAATTAAAACAAGTAAAATAAATCCACAATAGAAAGCCATCAATCAAATATAATAATTTAACAAATTTAACATATTTCCGCAAATAATGAACTAGTTTAATATGGTTACTGATAGGAAGAACAAACCAATAACATATGGTGAAGAAGATCATATATATAAGGTATGAATTTGGTGAACATAAAATTTGAAAGATCCTATACCGCAAGAAAAGTCTATATATTTTATAACAACTAAGTACATATACCGATATCTGTCTATATTCTAATTATATTAAAGCAATTTTAATTCAAAATTAACAATTTTAACTCAAATTAATAATTTTAACTGAAAAATTAACATTCCTAATCCAAATTAACAATTTTAACTAAATAATTAACAATTTTAACTCATAAGTCCATACTTGTAAAGCAAACAATAACTATGTTAATTGAAATTAACAATTGTCACTCAAAACATTAACACTTTTAACTCACAAATTAGTGCTTTGAACCCAAACATTCCTTCAACATAATTAAAAACCCAAAGATCAATCTAACCAAACTCTCTCTATCAACATCATCAACCAATTTACCAATACAAACAAACCAATACAATAATTAAATATACCAAAACTCTCATTATATTAGAAAAAATAACATATATCAAAATAAAAATATAACAACCTTTAACACCAATAAATTCTCTATCAACTAACAAAATCAAACTAAACTAACAAACTAATTTAACAACATGTCAACTAATTCAGCAATATAATTATCTACATAATGTAATTTGAAAAACTAAACTAACAAACTAACAACCAAACCCCCATAATTAAAGAAAAAAAAGATCAACAAAAAAAAAAGAAATAGACCAGAAAAAACAATAGATCAGTAAAAAAAAACAGAAAAACCAGAAATAACCAAAGTGGTGATGGAGAACCAGAGTGGCGGCGGCTTGGGGACTCGCGACGGTGCAGATCTAGGCAGTGGAGCTATTGGCAGCGACGATGGAGTGCATGACGTCCTTCTGCAGCTTCACTCGTCGGTGGCGGCTTTTCCAAGGTCCTCCGCGGCGGTGGTGCTTCGTTGTGGGTGGGGGTGGCTTCGGCGGTGGGAGTGGGGGTGGGGGTGAGGAGGGTTAGCAGAAGGAGAAAGAAAATATTTGGAAATGGGAAAAGAAATGGAGGTGCAGACAGAACGTTGAATTTGGCTAAGTGTTAAAATTTGCGACTAATTTTTCGATAGCAAAATTGGACACGAAATCGGTCGTATTCAAATTTTGCGACCAATTTTGTGGATTTTACGGCTGATTTCTATTTAAACGTACATGATATATTATTATAAATCAATTGTAAAATCGATCACAAAATTTATAATTTGCGACCGATTTACCAAATAAAATTAATTATCTAGACATCCAAAATCGATAGCAAATTCTAAATTTTGCGACCAATTTTGTGATCGATTTTTTATCATCCTTAACTAAGTGGAAGTTGCAAATTCGGTCCCAAAATTTAAATTTGCGACCGACTTTTTTTCCTTTTTTCGATTCATGTAAATAAAATCGGTCGCAAATTTAAATTTTGTGACCAAATTTTACAACATAACATTTGTCTCCCATCACTCAAATTAGTCGCAAAATCGGTCACAAATCTGACAATTTCTAGTAGTGCTTGAATGATAAGAATTTTTTATTTCAAAGACAAAAGCTTTGACTGATTCACTAATAGAACAAGTCACTATTTACTTGTTGTTTGGGTCCAAACCACATTCATATATTTAATTTGAGTAGTGTTTCAGATAATGTGTGAAAATTGATTATGTGAATATACTGAGCTTAGGTGGTTCGATTTTTTTTATCTAAACTAATTTATTTTTCGATTACAAATGAATCTAAGACTTGGTGAGGACATGGTTGATGAATTAATTAAAAGTATGCAGTTTATCTGTCTAAAGCCCTAGCTCAAATAGCGCACTTTTTTTTTTAATAATTTTGGAAATTACTTAATTTCAAGATTGAATCTTATTGATTGCCTTGCCTCAACTTTAGTCTAACTTTCCCCTTGTCATATTAGGTCTTAAGCTTCCCTTCCCTACGAGAAAGGAAAAAACAATAATAATAACAAATTAAATGACATTGACATTCGATCTTAAATATTACCAAATTTAGTTATGTTATAAGCATTTTTCGCATCGTAAATTAATTGGGATAAACTACATTGAAATATAATTTCTAAATTATTGGGGTTAATATGATTTCTTTTAAAGAAACCTTATAAGTCTAACAATTTTCACCCATTTTTGTGTTACTGTAGGTTAATCTTGAGAGTCTGTTAGGTTTGATTTTTGGGGGAAGATATTTTGAAAAAAAGTCTTTTAGAAGAAGGTCTTTTAGAAGAAGGCCTTTTAGAGAAATTACTTTTAAAAAAATAATTTTTGTTTGGTTTGAATATGTCAAAAATAAGTTTAGGATAATGAATTTTATTTGGATAGGATAAAGTAAAATTACTTTTGGTTGTTGATGTGAGAGTAATAGAAAAATTTCTTTTTAAAAGGTTTTTTTCTAAAATAAAAAGTAATCTCAAAATATTTTTTTTTTTAAAATTTTTTTTAAAAAAATTAAATCAAATACTATTATTTACTATATAAAATTATTTTTCTTCTCCCTTATTGATGCACACTGCAATCCAAACAGGCAGTTAGAGTCTTATAATGAGACGCATAAAATGTACAGTGAAGATGATGAATGAGTGAGATAGGACGTGATGACATACAGCATACACACGCAAGTTTGTAGGCGACTGGGTTAGTTGTATTATTATGGTATCATAACATAAAATATCACTAGTCACAACAGGATAACATAAGATATTATCTCGCATCATGATCATGTGCGTGCTTGGATGTTAATGTGTTGGCTGCGGCATCATGGGCCCCCCTCCCCGCTTAAGTGGGTCCTCCACATTCACTTATTCAGCAACTCAACGTATATACATGTACACACATGTATTATTTGCGGTATCATAATTCTATACTTTAACTGTAAAAAATAAATAATTTGCCAAAGGAATAAATTGTAAGAATTTAATTTAAATATATTTTCAGTATAAATTTTTTTATATAAATATTTAATTATATATTATTATATTAATAAAAATATTTAATTTAATTATTTATAATTTTTAAAATTTTATGAATAAAAATATATAAATAAATAATAATATAAAAATTTTTATATTAAAAATATATTAAAATTAATCATAGATATAAATAATAATTAATAAAAAATAAAACGGAAGAAAACATGAGAGGTGTCATTGTGAGGTCCACCACATGACCAGCAGACACCGGTTATATCAGTTTTTGATATACAGTTTGTTTTTTTTCGTGCGTACGGAGCAAGTGGGCTGGTTTGTTGGGTTTGCACGGAGGAGGTGAAGGTTTTTACGGTTTGGGTCGTGCGTGCGTGCGTGCATGTGAATCAAGTGATAGCATGCTGTTTCACGTTAATTTAGTTCTAATATTATAAAATTAATATTAATTTAATTTTAAAAAAAAATTTGATATCAGTTTAATTTTAATATTTTAAAATTTAACATCAATTTAATTCTAAATTTTTTTATGAAATCAAGATTTTCATCAAATCATTAGTATATAACTATTAGTATCAAAATTTAAAATATTAAGACTAAATTGATGCCAAAAATTATTTTAGAGTTAAATTAATAACAATTTTAAAATATCAGAACTAAAAATAATATTTACTCAAAGTATAAATCTTGACCCAAAAAAAGTATAAATTGAATTTTGATTTAAAAATTATAAACAAAGAATCAAATTTTAATAAAATTAGTTAGAGCATCAAACTTTAATACGATTAGTTAGAATTAATCAAAAGTGTAAAATAATTAAAATTATTAATCAATTTAAAAATTAATAAAGGGATTAATTTTAAAATTTAATTTTAATGCACTATATTCAATATATTATCACATATAATGCGTTTGATATAGTAAATATGAAAGTTAAATAATTTTATTAATGTAATAATATATATTTAAATATTTATATAAAATAGTACAACAATATATTAAAATTAAATTTATTAATGAATATGTTAATTTAATCGGAAAAAAATTTTAAAGTTATATATTTTTCATAGAATATTATTAAGGCACTTCTTATATTCCTCTGCCTCGCCATTGCTCCCTTCTGCACTCACTGCTGGCAAGTTGCAGCTTGCTGGTAATTTCATCCACGCAAGCCAATCAAGGGGATAGGATAACCTTGATCCAAATCAGACGTGTCAGTGATTATTCCAATTTTATCCTATGATTTTTTTATTACAATTCCAAATTTAATTCAAATAACATGAATACTTTTTTCTTAAAAAAGACTTGAATTCAATTAGTGATGCAATATGATTACTGAATGGACATAAATTGTTCAAACATTTAACAAAAATCTAACATAGAATGCGTATTCATTTGTAAACAGCAAAATATAGAGATGAAGTTGTTTTTAGGGAGAAACTGAATATAAATATGTCTGGTATTTTTTTAATAATTAAAATTTTAAAAGTTATTTTTTAAAAAATTAATTATAAATTGTTTTGAACATAAATAAGTTTATTCAAACACAGTTATGTGAAGGGCTGTTTAGAATTCTAGTTAAATGTATATACAATAATTAAAATACCGATATATTTATCAGAAAACAAGTTAAAAAAAAAAATACCGATGTTTTCAGATATAAAAGGTGAGACAGAATCCAACTACAATTTGCTCAGCTATCCGCTTCGTATATTTGAAACCGGCTGCTATCCATGATTATTTGAATATTAATCTTTTAAATTAAATAGTATTGTATCATTATATTCGTAATTATTATCTTTTTATTGACTTAATGACATGTATTTTGAAATTAAATTTTGATACTGTTAATGTAAAGAATTTCACATTGTTATTCAATTATTCATATATATATATATATATATATGATAATAATAAAAGTAAAATATTTTTAATAATACTATAATATTTGATTTAATGATTATATAATTTTTTTTTACACTGATTGTATCAAAATTAAATTCTATTTTTCTCAGCATCATGACATTTTAGGTATATTTTAATAAATTAAAATGTCATGCTTATCTTCTATTTAATTATTTTTATACAAAATAGTAAACCTCATGATTAAATGAATAATAAATACTATACACATAGATAAAAGTTATGCGGTAACAGATGCCTTCATCTGGAAAAAAAAAATCTCATCAAAAAATTAAACAAATATTAGGATAGTTTCTTTTTGTATGATTTTTTTTTCTTTTAAATTTGGATCATTTAAAATAAGAATCTTTCTAAAATGAGAAAATGGAGAGTTTTCACCCTTATATTATTTGATAGGCCAACACACAATACGATATTGATTCACGGTGAAAATCCCTCACTTTTTCATTTTAGAAGAATTTTTATTTTAGAGGATTCAAACTCTTTTTTTTGTCTTCTCCTATACTTTTGCTAATTGTTTGAAATATATATATATATTTTTTAAAAATTTTCACTTCAATTTATTTCTATTTAGACAAAACAAAAAATTTGAAAAATCTTTTAAAAATATATAATAACTGTCAATTTGTTGGTATAAAAAAATTAAAATATTTATAGTGTTGTTGCTTAATAAAAACATGCGCTGTTTTATTACTTTTTAGCCACATATCCTCGTTTTTAAACTTATCAAAGTTAATGTGTTAAAAATAATATACTTAAGGAGTTTTTTGAGGGGAAAAAAAATTGTCCTTTGCAGATGAATGTAAGGACCTCTACCCCCCAGAAAAAAAAAAAAACGAAAAAAAGAATGCAAGGATCAAAAGATAATGCCTTCATTCGTTCCCCTTCTAAAGGTATGTGTGAGTCGTTTAGTAGTTAAAATTTACAGAATTTCCTAGAGCTGCTATCTCCGGTAAAAGAACTATATTGCATTTTATAAAAGAAATAGGGATACAATTTTATTTTTTGGGAAATAAAAGAGAGATATTATTTCAACATAACAAGTAAGATAAAGTGAGAGCATACTTGCTGAGAGCAAGAAATAAAATAGTGAGTATTAAAAGAAAAAATATGATAAATCTCATTATTTTTATATTTTATATGTTTATATTATGTCAACTTTATTACATGATACAAATAACATGCCTCTAAAAGAAAATTTGACTAGCTTTTCAGATTGTTCGTAATTTGTTTTTATTTTATTTTATTTTATGAAACAGATCCAAACACGTGAAGATGTTTCGAAATTTTAATTTTAATCTCTAGTCGCCTTCCTCACCATACACCTATACAGCCAAATAACAATGGCCGCATAGCCCTAATGAAGAACTCAAGATCTCAGTTAGTTAGAACAAGAACATGCCGTAAGAAAGAGTGACCGAGGCAAAGAAAGAGAAATTAAACCTTTATATCATAATGATGGATGAATCTAATGATCCACAAAACACTTTGCTTCATCTCATTCTATCATTCCACAAAAATAAATAAATCAAGGGTCATGGACCTTATTACCTCCAAAATTCCATGTGTACTGATCATAAAACTCAATAACTGGAGGAAGACATTCTCTTTATCCTACTACCATATCTGCAAAGAATGATGAAGGAAAAATAGCGTGAGACATATACCACCAAGTTAGCTACTCAGCGTGAGACATATACCACCAAGTTAGCTACTCAACAGAGTCAAATTTTGTTTAGATAAGCTTCTCATCAGTTTTGTAACTTTGTTAGCTTGATTTACTCATGCACAGTTGTCACGGTTGTTGCAAATTTTGTTAGCTATTCCTTAGGCAGCACTTGTAACAAATTACACTATATGTATATCAACTATTCATTGAATACGATAACTTTGAATTCATTTCCCTTATATCGTATCAGTCGCCACTTGCTTCATAGCACCTCTTGATCCATTCATCATGTCTTCCCCTGCTGACTCAAACAATTCCTCCCCTGAAAACACCATTACTTCTGATCCCTCATCCAATCCCAATGCTTCTCGATCAATAGTTGTACTCAATGAACAACACTTTCTCGATCTCACTAGCACCAATTATTTTGCTTGGAAGGTGCAAATGACTGCACTTTTCATTGGTTATGATCTTGTTGGTTTCATAGATGGCACCAACACTTATCCAGCTACCAACCATGCTGATCATGCATACTGACGCTGCCAAGATTAGCTTATTCTCCATGCGATAATTACTTCTGTTGATCATAAGATCATTACAATGCTAGGCAACATAAAGACATCCAAATAGGCTTGGGATGTTTTGTACAAAGCTTTCGGTAGCAAGACAAGGTCTTGAATTCTTTATCTTAAGGATCGACTATCCAGGTCCTCTAAAGGATCTCTATCTATCACTGAATATCTCGCTTGCATTAAGTAAATTGCTGATGAATTGGCAATTATTAATGTCTTTGTTGATGAGGATGACTTAGTCATTCAAACTTTGAATGGCCTAGGAGCTAAATACAAAGATGTTTCAGCGGCTACCCATGCATGTGAGAACTCTATCTCTTTAGAGGAGTTGCATGCAATGCTCACTGATTTTGAAAAGTTATCTTCAAAGAACTGACTCTCTCTCTGAGCAGTCTACTGTCATAACAACTAATGCTGTTCATCGTAGGAAACAATCTTCCTACAGGGGTCCACCTCATTCTCAACATGGATCTTTATCAACTCGTGCCACTTCCCCCAGCAAATCCAAAAGAGTTGTTTGCCAATCTTGTGAAAAACCTAGGCACACTACCAAGGTTTGTTATAAGATTCATGGATATCCACCAAAGCAAGGACCCAAGCATGCTACTCATAATGAACACGTATCAATATCTACTGCCAATTCAGACTGGATTTTAACTCTGGTGCCAATCACCAATTACTCATGATCTAGATTAGCTTCATCTGACTACACCATACAATGGCAGAGATCAAGTCATTGTTGGTGATGGTACTTCTCTACTTATCTTTTCCATTGGTACCACCCACATCTCTACACACTCACATAAACTTAAACTTTCAAATGTGTTACATGTACCTTCAATTTCTCGTCCTTTACTTTTTGTTTCTCAACTTTGTCAGACTAATCCAATTTCCATTGAATTTTTCTTTGATCATTTCTTGGTGAAGGAACTAAAGATAGGAACCTCTCTACTCAAAGATCCACATGAGAATGGCCTTTACCACTTACCAACTTCATCACCTTCAAAAGCTCTCATCACCTCCACCTCCACCTCCTCCACTTGGCATCACATTTTAGGACATCCTTCCACTCGCATTTTTAATCACGTGGCATCTCAGCATCAAATAAAGTTCGGCACACTTCAACCATGTGTCTCTTGTTGTAGTTCAAAAAGTCACAAGCTTCCATTTACAAGATCTAAAATTTTTAGTTCTAGGCCTCTTGAAATAATTTACACTGGTGTATAGGGCCCTGTTCCTATTAGATCTTTAGATGGATTTACTTACTATTTAATTTTTGTTGATCATTTCTCAAAATATGTTTGGTTGTATCCTTTGAAAAATAAATTAGATGTTTCTTCGATTTTTCCCCAATTTAAGAGTGCTGTTGAGAAATTTTTTTAATTTACAAATTGTGTCTTTATATTCAAACAATGAGGGCAAATTTTTAAAATTAAGATCATTTCTAACAACTCATGACATTTCACATTTTACAACACCACCTCCTACCCTCGAACACAATGCACCAGTTGAACGTAGGCACCGTCACATTGCAGAAACTAGTCGCGCTCTCGTGCATTATTCCAAACTCCCTTCCACATTTTGGTCCTTTGCATTTTATACTGCAGTCCATCTCATTAATTGCATGCCAACACCAAATCTTAACATGAAATCACCATTTGAAATTCTATTTCATTCTACTCCTAATCCCATGCATTTACATTCCTTTGGTTGTCTCTGTTTTCCATGGTTAAAACCTTATACCAAAATTAAATTAGAACCAAGGTCCATTCCATGCATTTTTGTAGGTTATTCTGCATCTCTATATGCCTATTATTGCCTTGACCTAAGCACTAATAAGTTGTACACTTCTTGCCATGTCCACTTCATAGACAATCAATTCCTTTATCATTCCTTGATTTTCGCAACCAACCCAAACACCAAATCCTCACCCACCATAACACTTCCAGCTCATCACACACTTTCGCTTTTAACTTCTTCTCCTAATATACCGTAGCCTAAATCACCTTCCAACCCATATCTTACCTTATCGCCAAGCTAGCCAACACAATCCCATGAAACCAAAATGCGTGACCAAATGCTCACCTAACCAACACCTTCTACTGAGGCAGATTTTCATGCACCTTTGACCGAGGAATTCCTACCCTCAAATTTAATGAATCTCAACCACCTTTACCCTCACCTACACCTGACCCCATCTTACAATCATCTCAATTTGCTTCCAAACGAAAACACTCAATGATCACTCGTTCTCAAAATAATATCTTTAAACCAAAAAGATTTTTTTCATTTTCAGTAACCAAACATCCCATAACTGAAAACCTTGAACCATCTAATGCTAGAGAAGCTATGAGATATGCCCATTAGTGTCAGGCAATGGCTGAGGAGTTTGATGCTCTACTAAGAAATGGTACATGGTCATTTGTTCTAAAGTCCAAAATTCAGAATGTTGTTAGTTGTAGATGATTGTTTCATATCAAAAGAAATCCTGATGGATCTATCTCTTGATACAAAGCTAGATTGGTAGACAGAGGCTTTACTTAGATGCCAGGAACTGACTTTCATGATTCATTTGCCCTTATTGTTAGACCTCAGACGGTCAAAATTATTCTCACTCTTGCCTTGGGTAATTCATGGTCCATGTATCAACTGGATGTCAATAATGCTTTTCTTCAAGGATCTCTTGTAGAAGAAGTGTTCATGGAACAACCTCCAGGCTTCAAACATAATCTACATCCGAATTATGTTTGCAGACTTCATAAGGCAATCTATGGTCTCAGACAAGCTCCCCGTGTATGGCATGAAGAATTAAAGTCCTTTATTAATTCATATGGCTTTGAAACAAGCAAAAGTGATCCATCTCTTTTCATTTACTCCAACAAAGGCATTCAAATTTATTTCTTGGCTTATGTCGATGATTTGTTAATCACAGGAAATAATGATTAGTTTATTGATGCTTTTATTAAAGCCTTGTCTAACAGGTTCTCTCTGAAAAATTTGGGCCGACCACATTACTTTCTTGGTGTTGAGATTATACCCACTCAGTCTAGCCTCTTTCTATCTCAACATAAATTTATCAAAGACATCCTAGAGAGGTTTGATATGGTTGGAGCAAAGGCATCCCCAACACCTCTTTCTTCCACTACCAAATTACAACTCAATGATGGTTCACCCTCAACTGATGCCACTTACTATAAAAGAGTCATTGGGACACTCTAGTACTTAAACATGACTTGGTCTGATCTATCATTTACCATCAATAAATTATCCCAATTCATGCATAAGCCAACTGCAGGTCATCTTCAACATCTGAAGTAGTTATTGTGATATCTCAAATCTACCATCAATTTTGGCCTCCAATTGACAAAACCAAGCTCTTATAATCTGGTTATTTTCACAGAAGCAGATTGGGGAGGAAATGTTGATGATTTTACATCAACTTCTACATATATCACATTTCTTGGTGGCAATCCTATTTCATGGAGTTCAAAGAAGCAAGGAACTGTTGCCAGATCATCTATCGAGGCTGAATATAGAGCTGTCGCTGCAACCACCTCTGAAATTATGTGGATACAAAATCTTCTCCAGTAATTACATGTTCCTTTGTCAAAACAGCCTATCTTATTTTGTGATAATGTTGGAGCTACTTATCTCTATTCAAATCCAGTTCTACATTCTAGAATGAAGCACATATCATTGGATTTCCACTTTGTTAGAGAACAAGTGCAAGCTGGTCATCTCCTTGTTTCTCATGTTTCTACAAAGGATCAGATATAGCAGACATCATGACTAAGCCACTACCACATTCAAAATTTGAAGAACTTAGAATCAAGATGAAAATTCTTGACAGGGCGTATAGTAGCAAGTTAGCTAGTCAACAGAGTCAAATTCTATTTAGATAAGCTTCTCATCAGTTTTGTAATTTTGTTAGCTTGATTTATTCATGTACAGTTGTCACGGTTGTTGCAGATTTTGTTAGCTATTCCTTAGGTAGCACTTGTAACAGATTACACTATATGTATCTCATCTATTTATTGAATATGATAACTTTGAATTCATTTCTCTTATAAGACATGTGTAACAATGACAAGGTTCGATTCATCTCTTCCTCTTCTTGAAAGAAAACACTCTAGAAACACTTTCACCAAAAAATAAATATAAAATAATAAAAACTCTAGAGCCAACTACAAGAGCTGAGAAGTTAAATGAATCACAGAAACAATGAAAAATTAATTCAGTCGAAGTCAGAGAAAAAAGAATGCCCAATTGCAAGCTGTAAATGAGTGTATGATTCGGTTTCATTCTAATTTGCGTCCTATTCTGGACATGTAACACGGATCCTAAGTTTTATTATTTTTAACAAAAATATTAACTATTAAGCTAACTTCATTTGTCTTATATCAGAATTATGGAGATCTTGCACACCACGACCAACGAGGGGCTCAACATCATTTATTCTTGTTCAGGCAATTTAGGCGTGCAAAATTTTCGGATGATTACAAAATTTACCATCGCAGGCAGGAATTTCAAAAATAGAATGGGATGAGGAAAGAACACAACCACACTCATAGAGGTAAACTAAAAGGATTGTCATAAGACGCGTCCGTTGGCATTTGGCATAAACCAAGCCACTAGTTGACAATTTTTCGAAGTCACATCTTTCACTTCTTGATTCCCACCAATGTGTATCTTCCCAGTTTTCCAATCTCGTCGATCGCGGTTATTTATATTTATTAATTAGCCAGTGTTCCGTATTAGGTGTCAGTTTCTAAATCCAAGGCCCTACCAGGCTACCACACGGACACACACCCTTGACCCCGCATTGACTTGTATATGTAATTATGTATATAAATGCTTGATCTCTAATTAACTGCTGCTACATGTATATAATAATTAGTATCTCTGAGCCTCTTCATGTGTAACTAAGTTTTTTTTCCACAAAACACGGCTTTCTCATTGGCATGTTTCTTTATGCCAACATTTTAAGTAGATGAAGATAACATGCTGTCTCACGTGGTGGAGCATTATTGAATGGTGCGGTGCAGAAGAGTTTCTGTTATGCCTCACAGCACAAAGCATCAGTACAGTTCTTCAAAGGTCTTTCAATTCTTTTTTGGCTTGGTGCTGTTTAGGTTTCAAGAACAGTTTCAAATCCAACAATCACTGCATAATTAGAAATGATAAGACGGTATAATTAAAACCAAGCAAATTAAGTTAAGTAGGGAGATCAAGACCTTTGCTGATATGTTGGGAATCACCGTCAAGCTAGCCCACCTGAAGAAATTGGGCCTTGTGTGTTACACATTCCATTATTACCGTGATCATATATAGCTAACCATCATTGCAAGCCCGGTATATCGCTCAATGATTCCACTTAATTAGTACTTCACATATTTTTGTTTTCTGTTTCCAAGTGGATCAAAATTAAGAGAACAATTTTCATACCCTAATTTTATAATGTTATCCAACAGAAATCAGAAGATTTGTCAATATAGTCCATTTTTATATTATTACCTACCATGACATAACAATTTTCATGATTTATACTGGACGGTTGTATAAAATTATTTTATATTATTAGGATATAAAAATTAGTCTTCAAAATAAACTCTATTTATATGAATATTTTGAGCATTATTTTATAGTAGGGATAATAATTAATACTTGCTTTGTCCTAATACACTCCAGTCAGGTTTTAAATTCGCGTTACAGTGGGTTAAGTTAGGTAATAAGGTGAAAAAATTGATACAAATAGAGGAGTGTTCAGTTTTAAAATAAATCCACCCTGGCCCACTCTATACTTAGAATTGTCCTTCTGTTATTATATTCAAATCTAAACCCTATCCATCTATCTCATCTCTCATTTTATTGGTTTA
The DNA here is from genome assembly GCA_031439595.1 of Pterocarpus santalinus. NCBI lineage: Eukaryota > Viridiplantae > Streptophyta > Magnoliopsida > Fabales > Fabaceae > Pterocarpus > Pterocarpus santalinus. The sequence goes on from CM062525.1 coordinate 9,240,818, forward strand.
AGTTATATAAAGTTATTATTTTAAAATATCATAGAGTTAAATTATTTAATTTATGAAAAATTTCTTTAAACATAACTTTAAATTTGTTAGATAATGATTTTTTAAAAAAGATATTACGTAATTATTGTGTAAATTGAATTTAAAAATATTCACGAAGGCATTAAAAAATAAATAGTGAGGTGTGAGTCATGATATCTCCTTGCAGGTATTTGTGTTCATAACTTGCAAAGCGAGATCAGATTGGGCGAAAAGCCTACCCTATCTACCTTATCACCGTCACTAAATTAGTATCTATTTCATAATACAAATATATTTTTGAAAAGCTACAAAATTTCCAAATAAGGGCTTACTCTAATTAACTTGATGAATTGTAAACGACTAGAATTCATGTAATAATTAATATTCTTCAGTTCAAATAAAAACAGTCTCTCATCTTAACCTCAACTAATCAAAGATTAAAATCTATCTACGGTTGGCTCAAACCAGCAGGATCAAACAATTTTGACAAAGAAGTGCTAGGTTAGATTCCTCATGGTCATGGTCCTTTATTGATAAGTCATCTATTATTGTCATCGAAAATCTTTGCTGCGGCTTGTAGCAACTTTACCTTCCCTAATTATAAACATCTTATGAATAAATAAATAAAATAAAATAAAACCTATGCAAAGAGATTCAAAGACATTCGATCAGTTGGCCTCATGATGAATGTGAAGAGTTGCCAGCACCGTGGGGGCCTGCCATAGGCTCAATTATACACGTCCATGACATCAGATCAGAGAGGGAAAAAGAAGGGAAAAAGTCCGGTTATGAATTGAGAAGAAATTATTCAACCTTCGGACAGTAAATGTGCAATTGAAGCAGTTTAGAGTTAGTGGGGACATAGTCGGACTCAGCAGCCCCTTGTCCTATTGTTCATCTGCATGGAACCAATTTCTGCACTTGAAAGCTTATCACAGACAAAAGTAGGGAGAGCTCTTAGGCTTTAGGGTTGCCACTGAGACAGAAGACTCAGACTGGGGACATGCTACCTAGGGTTGAATTTGAATTGAATTGAATTGAATTGAATTGAATGACCTTATTTGCAGTGGCACCCTCCCACTGGTCACAGTCTCACTCAGTCACTCGCTCCCCCCGAACACTAGCTTTTCAGATTCGCTTTTCTGCGTAATGGACATCTTTTTCCAAATCAGGTTCTCGTTTGAGGGAAATACAGCTATTGGGAAACGTCATGTTCATTGATATACAGTAGAGTAGATTAAATAAAATAATATATAGATCATAAATGGAACTCAAAGTAATTTCAGTTTGTGATATGAATTTATCTCTCTCTCTCTCTCTCTCTCTCTCTCTCTCTCTCTATATATATATATATATAGTTTGCGGTTATATTATTATTATCATTATTATTATTATTATTGTTATTATTATTATGTCATAATTAATAAGGTGAAAATTGATGACTATGGTCGCTAGCACATGTATAAGGCAGAGACAACCTTGAGCAATGTAAGGTCTATTCAGCTACTCATCATGTTTGGTACTGACGTAAGTGTTATCAGCAGAAAACAACTAGTGAGGCCCAAGCTACAGCAATACTATAATCTGCATGGAAACTTGTTAGTGCTTGATATTGCTTGGCATATTGGATTATATATAAAGATGCTTAGTTTTTCAAGTTGATGTTATGGTTCAGGGCTAAAGGGGCCAGAGAAATTATTCAGCAGGGGTACCATATATATGCAATGTCCCTATTGTTATACTATTCATCTAATTCTCTTTCGTCATTAAGCGGTACCGTCTACCATTCTATAGCATGCCAAAGGGGTCCATACTCCACGATACATCTAATGGGTTCATCTTAGATCTGCAGAGATGCCACATACACAGAGATGTGGCAAAGTCAGATATACTACATAGTCTACTGCGGTGAGAAGACGAGCTAGATCAATATAAATATTGGAAGGCAAAACTTTTTTTTTTTAATTTTATCTTTTATGAAGTAGCTAAACCTTTTTTCAAAAAAATAATGTGGAAATTTTAAAAAGAAATTTGTTCAATTTTGGGAGAATCATAGACAAGAGCTAACACAAAGTTCCGCCATTGTGATGCAATAGGTAGCTTCTTGACTATCTTACATAGGAGACAAATTTATGTATAATTGTCATTTCAATCAAAATCTTATTAATCATATGTTTGGGCTGGATTGGATATATATATAAAACGTGATATTTCTTATATTTTTATTAGATAATAATATAAAAGTATTTACATATAGATATCTTAAAATATTTGTCTGGATATAATATGTGAAAAATGATATTTTTTAATGTTTAAAAAATGTAAAGTTATAAAATTTAAAAATATCATATCATCTTGGACAGTTATATAAAGTTAATTTAATATATATATAAAATATGATACTTTTTTATATTTTTATTAAATGGTAGTATAAAAGTATTTGTGCATAGATATCTTAAAATATTTGTCTGGTTATAATATTTGAAAAATGATACTTTTTTTTTAACGTTTAAACAGCTTCTCCGAGTAACAAAAATGGCTATGGCTATTGTAAATATAGGAGAAGGTCCTAGCGTGGGATTCGCTCACAACTAATATAAAATTATTACATAGCCAAAATTCTGTTATTACATTTTTTATTAATGTAATATTATTAATAATTTTTAGAGGACATATGATCTTCATTTCTTTAATTTATTAAATTATCTTCTTTAAATTTTGACAAATTATAGTAAAAATTTTGATAAATAATTCTAATTAAATAATACGTAATCAATTGAAAAAAATTGAAAAAAGTACAAAGTATTTTTTAAGTAAGCTTCTTAAGGATTTATCGGTAAAAGCTCGAGTGCATATCCCGTTTAAGTTTACCCATTAAATTAACAAAGTTTTTGCAACAAATAATTACTTAAATAATGTAAGACTTATTCAAGCACAAGCCGGCTTATTATTAGGTAACGATGATTAGTCCTTCAAGTTCCAGCTGGCTTAGAATTGCATTGCATCTTAAAGGTCTAAGAAATAGTACATGACATATATATATATATATATATATTCATATCTGTTTGATTAATTAATTGAGGCTTATTATTTTAGATAATGGCTAGGATCACTAGTACTTGACTGGTGATTGATGATTAAAGCATTCTTTAAAATTTAACTAGTAAGCTGCCAATTAATGGATCACTTGATTTTTCTTTTGTTTTGGTGGGGGGGGGGGGGGCAATTATGCTCGAGTTGTAACACTGGGTTTATGCTATTAGCCCTCTGCTTACATAAAAATGTACATAACGATTATCATTATAAAAATAAGTGAAATGGAACCTCAATCAGCAACAATACTGCAAGTGTTGGGTTTCAATTTTTAATATAATAATCAAATAGATTTAATTTTGATACATTGACAATATAAAATATCATATCTTGCTACAATAGTAAATATAATTAATATTTAAATGATCATATAAATTGAATAATATAATTGATTGACTAAATAAAAAAAATTACATTAAGAGTATATCAAAATTAAACTCTAATCAAATTATATCACCTCAAAAGACTAATAACTTTTTTCAGTGTTACACGTCGGGACCAGAAGCCTAAAAAGAAGGAGGAGAAAACTACAACTTCCGGGTTATCAGCACCACAAAAACATTGTGCACCAAAAGAAAAGCACCACAAAAAACATTAGCAAGAATCAAATGCGACAAGCAGAGGGAGCATATCTGCTAACACAAGGGAATCTCTCTCCACTCTCCAAATGCAGAGAGCATGATTGGCTAACAAGAAATGTTTTTTAACATTATTCTTCTTGTCCATCTTCTTAAGATACCTTTGAACCACCTTCGGTTTGGTGAGAAATAAAACAAAATCATAAATTTAACAAGCATGACAATTTAATTGCTGTTTATCTTGTAAATATTTTCCTAGTATCTCATATATGTGAGCTTATATATGTTCAAATAACTCTTCTCATTTGATAACCGATCAACACAACATTTTCCTATATCAAAAAGCATGATGCACTCCCAACATATCCAATCTTCATCCAACCACCTTTCATCACTTTCAATGGCACCAAATAACATTGTAGGCATCATCCCTAATGCACTACCTTAAAGATGGTGTTTGAAACATCCTTGAATTATTGAGATTATAAGGCCACAGATGTATCGATATTCCCTTCTTATAATTTTACCATAATCTTTTTTATAATCTCTCTTCCTCCTCACCCTGCTGCTTTCTGCCCTGCTTCTTCGACATCACGAGTCCACAATGGTGGACAGGGAGTTGGACCTCGCCAATGATGTGGAGGCCGTGGTGGAGGAGGAGGTCGTAGAACTAGTGGATCAAGCTACCGAGGGAGTTTTCCATAGAGAGAACTGCATGATCGGCAATCCAGAGCTCCATCACCTAAAACGCCGCCTTGAACTACTCGCAAGTATGGCCTTGCAGTTAGGGTACACTTTTCCGGTGGTGGCCTCCGAGTATGCACCAAGGACACCCTAGTGTACCATACATAGCTGCAAGTTGTGCATTGGCACCAAGGAAAGGTCGGAGGTCGTTAGTGGCTTCGATAAGAGCAACTTGGTGTTCTCTCAGCCGTTGATGTTCCTAATTGGGACGAGGTTGAGGTCTGTTACAGTGGATTTGTGACCATTGACGATGGCAATTAATGTGGTCGGCAGAAGAGAGATGGAGAGTTTTATAGTATACCACAATAGTTGATGTATGTATATGCCAGAATATCTAACTCGTTAGACTAGATAGAGTATAATGTGTCATTTTTAAAGCAGTGCATAGTAAAACACGCCAACATTGTAATCCAATTATGAAGTTCAAGATATCAAATTCACTTTTTTCATTAACAATTGATAAAGATAAGAGTATTGCATACATTTAATTTGTATATCAATTGAAACCAACAACTGATTGTTGACTGGACGTACATCCGTTGTCCTAAGTTTATGTACCCTATCTTATCCATTCAGTTAAAATTGGATTTGTGGAAAAAATTTTACACATTATTTATTTCAGTAATTATAATTTTATTTTTCTTAGTTGGAAGGCCTGTTATCCGTCTCCCCCACTATTGCCCCAGTGCAGTCGTGGTGCTTCCACCTCCCCCTTCTTCTCTTTGTCTCGCTTTCACAGTGTAAATTATATCATGTTCTACCAATCCACTATGGTTTCTGTTCTGTGTATTGTTCCACCGAGCCAACGTAAAACCTCTCCAGAATCTTGCCTTCTACCCGCAGCACCTTCCGTATGGTTTTTATTTTCTGCAGCTTGACGTACTCCTCAAATGGCACCATTTTCGACGGCATCAAGATCCTTCCCTAAACCCGCTTCCACCTTCGCGGCGACACCACCATCAAAATTAGAGAGCTCACATCCATCCACTCCACCACCAGCATGACGCTGCCGCCCGCCCCACGTGTAACCCCGCCTATTGTGGCTAAACCCGACCGGTCGAGCTGGCTCCGGATGTTGGAGGCTTCGATAATGCACTAGTACAACCCGCAGCGAAAGGCCAGAGGGAAGAGGCAAAATTCAGGTTGAAAGCACAAAAAATATATAATTATTAAAATAAACTATGTGTAAAACTTTATTCACATGTCCTGTTTTACCTGAATAGACAAGATAGGGGACGCAAACTTGGAACAGACAAATTGCATCCCTATTGAATTTGGATCATGTGAATTTTATGTAATTAACTTGAAGGATATTAATGACATAATGTAAGCTGTAACTAGTGATGAAAAATGCAAACATTTAACATTAATATTTAAGGGGAGTTTGTCCAATACCCCTATCAAATTTAGAGGTGCCGATACCGTTTAATTATTTATCGCTAAGAATCAGATATGCATTCCACTAATACAAACTATTCATTGTGTATAATTATTTTTTAATTATGTTTAAAATCAATAAAATTTATGAATAAATCAAAACCATTGTAAACAAAAGTATACGGCACCCTTATAAAAAATAAGTATATCAAAGGAAATCCCATATTTAAGATGTATCCTAGTAGTTAAGATATTCATCTGGTAGACCGATCAAGATAAAAAATTTTAAAGATCAAAATCTTCATATATATATTGGGTTGTGCTTGAAATCATTAAATATTAAAAATTATTATACTCTAATTAAAATAAATTGAATTGAAGTGATTCGGGGATCAATTCTTTTACTTTTAAGCCGCTTACAAAACAAATTAATATGTTTGAAACACAAAAAGGATTAGCCATTTTTTTTAATTAGGTTAAAAATAATTTTTGGTCTTTATACATCTTTTAAATTTTGGTTTTAGTCCTTACTCTAAAAAATTTTTAGCTTAGGTCCTTATACACTAAAGAATTTTTGATTTAGCTCCCTGTAATTATATTAAGTTAGTTCCTACCATTAAAAATTTACTAGAAAATGTTAATTTTTTGTTAACATAACCAACAAGAATTGACATAAGATATGGTAAAAATTGATTGAGAACATTTTGATATTATTGTGATTACTTTTCTATTCTTTAAAAAAAGTAGTTTCAAATTTAGAAAATCTTAAAAGAGGTCATTTCAATACTATATTAACATCATATCATATTTATGTCAAATCCTATTAGTTACATCAGCAAAAATTAATATTGTTTAATATTTTCTTAACAACAAGGACTAACTCTTTAATTAATGAAGTACCAGCATAAGGGTCTAAACTAAAATTTTTGTAGTGTAGAGACAAATCAAAATATGACACATGTACATAGGCCAAAAAATAGTTTTAACCTTTCAATTATTAGTTTATTTGACTATCGTTATTTAGAATATTTTAAATGGCTCAATTAATAAGGATCGGTAAAAATTTTAATTTCCCTCGTTTAAATTAAAATCACATCAAATTAAATTCATCAAATTCAATTAAATTTAAATAGATATCTAATTTGTACACAGAAGTAGATTAAAAAAAAAAGGTCCAAATCAAATATGTATATTGTTGTATTTTTAAATTCAAGTGAATTTTTAAATTACCATATCAAACGTTTTAGATATTAGGTATATATGAAGATCTTATATATTTTCATTAAATACAACGGGGTGTATACGCACAGATGCTCACGTAAAAAAATTAAAAAAAAAAAAGGAAAGAAAAGAAGTAAACATACAGATGCGCCAAAACACCCATCAATATCATACCAAACATCCTGAATTCCCTTGGATTAATCTAGTATGTCAAAATATTTATATCTCTCATTGAAATGAGACTTTAAAAACTTTCAGTTCTCAACATATTTTATGGAAATAGATTATTGAGATCATTGATCTGCTTAATGTACTTGACAGTCCAAAACTAGTATATATTTTTATTTTCATAAAATATTGAAAAAAAAAAAAAGAGGGAGATGGCCTCCTGTGCTTTCTCTCATGCACAGAGAGAGAGAGAGAACTATTGTGAAAACGACTATGCAAATATGCGACAATGTGAGATAACTTAAAAGAGGAGGAAAGGTGGAGAGGAGGAAAAGCAAACAAACTGGGCCTAATACGGCCAAAGGTGCGAAAGAGTGAGCGCATGAGAGGTTTTTGTAGTAAAAGGACTGTGCAAAATATGATGATGTGATTTTGGAAGTAAAGGCCGTGAATGAATCTGTGAGAAGAGTGGATCCACACCCAAGCGTGTGGCAGCAGAGCGCAGTGCAGTGCAGTCCAGTAGTGCAGATTGCACAGAGACACTCTCAAGAAAAGGAGAAGGACAAATGCCAGCCAGCCCGCCCAAGGAAAGGAAAAGGCAGCACTCGCACAGAACAGAACACAGCAAGAGGGATAAGGATAGGCATAGAGAATGTAAATATGTTTATGGCTTTTGTTATTAGAAAAGTGTTATTTGCATTGTTATACTCGTTTTAAAAACTTATTATAGACATCTGGATATGGAAATAGATATTTTTATATAAAAATTTTATATAATCTTCTTATTATGTATTAATTTTTAAAATATCGTGAAATTTTCACGTACAGATATAATAAAAAAAAGATATAAGATAATAAATATTAAAAATATAGAAAGTGGTGTATCTGTCAGTATATGTTCCTCTTTTGTTATATATTTATAACAGATTTTTAAAATAAGTATAAATATCATCGCTATTATTGGAGCTACCCTCCAAATCAGCGCTGGCTCTCTCTCTCTCTCTGGGTCATGGCCATGACCATGACCATGGCATTCTTTGAATAATTCGTGATAATGTGAATAATATGTATCGCTCACTGTCAATTTTTTATGCTTGACAAGTCAGGTGCACGAGCACTCGCGGCATCTAATGATATGTAGTGGTACGGATATCTACCATCGTATCAATCTTTTGCTCTTCTTAACCTACACTTCATCTTCTTACCATTGTCAAATGTCAAATATAAAACACGCACTACCTTCCGCCAGTACAGCCTTTTTCTGTGTGCTTGTGGGGAAGCTACAGCTACATATACCTTCAGTGTTGTTCATCACTATAAGATAAACCTTTCGTGGTTTTTGACAATTGCGCATGCCCCTTATCTGGATTAAAATTTATTAAAAAAAATGTCTAATGATTAATACTACTGACGACTAAGGAAGATGCCAATTTAATCTGTTCTTCATGAATTAATGCAGAATATTCACTGATTAACAATAATTGACCCCTTTTTTAAATATAATTTATGGCATGTGATGACTTTAGAATGAAACAATTAATCTTCCATCTCCAAACTTGCGTAAATGTCTACAGAAATTTTCGTTTAAACATGTAGACAATCGTTGTTCTGAAATAGTACTTTGAATCATTGAATGTTTACATAACTTGTCCATAATTGAATAGCAGTAACACATGGGTATAAGATTACCATAGACACCTCACTCTACTTGCTTGCTTGAGTTATTATAAAACTAAATAAGCACGTGCTTCAAAATGTAACAATTATAAATATTGTAACTGTACAGATATAAAATGGAACAATGATACTCATAGATATATAAATAAGGCAAATTTTTAAAAATTATAAAACTTACAAAAAATAAAGTTAACACAAAATACATTTTTTAAAATTAACTTCTTATATCTAATTACTGTGAGATTATACTTATTGGTATAAGAATTTAAAATAAAAAAGTTGAAATTGGCAAATCAGGAATATCCGAGAGTGTAGGATACCCACACTCACGGAGGTTATACCTTTAGCATGTCCCACTCAAACGCCAACTTAAGATGCTTAAAAATCGAAATGTTTATACCAAACATTGTGCAGGAATATTGCAACTTCAACAATGTTATTCCTGCTGTAATCGCACAGGAAACCATTTGTATTGTACGTACGTGTCTCTTAAGTATTGGTGGACAATTGCAAATTAAAGAGAAATGATTCCAATGGAACCAAGTAACCAATAACCAAAAACTTATCACGTGGTGTGAGTGGGGGTGGATTGGGATTGATCACGTGGCAGAGACAATAGAGTAGAGGGCAGAGGGGCGTAGTGGGGGGCTGATTCTGAGGGGAGCGCGTGGCGAATGGTGATGGGTGTGGGACCATGCTAGGGAGCGTGGAAGCAGGAGCATGTGATGATTTCCCAAAGGGAAAGGGAATAAAGGTGTACGTTAGAACGGGACGGGAGTTGATAGGGAGAGATGGAGAGGTGCGATTGTCTGTATGCGTATCAGGTCGCCCTCATGGGGTCACTCCCTCAGTTTAACAGCCTGTTCTCCTTGCTCCGCATCCATCAACCTAATCCCTTTTCTTTTCTGCTTTTTTCTTTTTTCATTTTTTTCCTTCTTTCTTTCTTTCCCAAAAACAATGTTAATTGCTTATTTATTTATCAAGTTTAGCTAATTTAAATTGAAGTAATAGCCTCGGCTACTTTTGATACTTGCTTCACATATATACTTCTCTACTGATCTATTAGTGCACAATACGTATGTTTATGAAATTTATCTTATATATATATACAACAGATTGATTAAAGAGATTAGTTTTAATATACTATTAGTGCACAAGTATTTTATATTAACAATCAATATATATATATATATATATATATATATATATATATATATAATTTTCAAAGTAATTATTATTATAAAAGTTAAATATTTATGATTATATAATAATATATAATTTGATAATGATATAAAAATTTTATATATTAAAAATGTATTTTTTACAGAAAATTCAATTACTAAAGAAATCATATATATGCTTTTGACGTTAGAATTTAATTTCTATCCACTAACAGTGTAAAAAATTTAATACTACAATGATTGATTAAAGAGATTAGTTTTAATATATTATTAATACATTTATGATGATATAATAATAATATATAATTTGATAATAGTATAAAATTTTTTTACATTAAAAATATATTTTTTACAGAAAATTCAATTACAGAAGAAATCATATATATGCTTTTGACATTAGAATTTAATTTCTATCCATTAACAGTATAAAGAATTTAATACTACAACAATTGATTAAAGCGATTAGTTTTAATATATTATTAGTACACAAATATTTTATATTGTTAACCAATCACACACACACACACACACACACATATATATATATATATATATATATATATATATATATATATATATATATATATATATATATATATATTAAAAGTCAAACATTTATAATAATATAACAATATATAATTGAATAATGGTATAAAAAAATTTTATATTAAAAGTGCATTTTTTACAAGAAATTCAATCAATGAAAAAATCATATATATGCTTTTAAAGTTAGAGTTCAATTACTATCCACTGATAGTATAAAAAAATTTAACATCCAATCAAATATTTATATTTATAAAATTTTTAAGATAATAGATAATTGAGTTAAGTATTTTGTTAATGAGATAATATATGATTGAATGTTTATGTAAATTTTTTTTACACTAACCATACATACAAATTTAATCTATAAAATTAAGGTAAAATTTATTGAGTGCATCAACTTTGTATTTCGACCAAACAAAAAATCATATTTTTATATAAAGCTAAATTTTATACCTGATACCCCTTTTATTGTGGATTTTTTTTTTTCCCTTCTGGTTGGCTTTTGTTGTGGAGTATTTGCTTAAAGTATTTATCTAGATTCATGTAATCATGTCGTAAAAGGTGACAAACACACATAAAGGAAAGAAAAAATGACAAAGAAATTACATCATGACGAAGCTGTCCTCATTATCATAAATTTTCAAATCATAAAATGACAAAACATGATTAGACACAATCATATTATAAAACAAATTCATTTACATTAAAAAAGACACAGCTGTTTTTTCTGTTATATCTTTGGGCGATCGCATTATTGTTGCCACTGTTGTGGGCACCACTCGAAAAGTTTGGTTCAGGGCTTAGCTCCTACAGGAATGGAGCATAAACGAAATAGTAACGAAAGCCCCAAACACACTTGTGCTGTTGGGAGCTCCTGTAGGGACTTCATCCCATGCCTTCCTGTGATACTGGACGAATGTATCGGTATAATGGTGGACCACCCTCATCTTTTTTCTTTTTTCTTTCATTTTCACTTCTTTTTTGCTTTAGTTTCTTTTTCTTTTTTTTTTTTTTTTGTACATTGAGAGCAACAAAGTTTGAATCTAATACTTGATACTAACTACTCAAACTCTTCGTTACTAAACCAATCCTAATAGCTTATCTCGCTTCAGTTTATAATGTGCCTGAAAATAAATATCCCTGCTATTATAATTCAACAATGTTATATTTTCTGAAATTTATCCGGAGTCACTCTAGCTAATTAGTGAATTTATTATATACAATAATTATAGTGACTTGTTTTTTTTTTTTTTCAATTTTGGTTTTAATAATTGGATGCGTCCAGTAGTGAGATAGTGAAGATCTCTCTCAACTCTGAAGTTTAGGCACCAAATCTCATGCAACTGTCTTTTGTTTTTTGGGACATCATTGGGTTACGTACACATCTACAAATCTGTTTTTATTGGGCTTTACGAAAAATGATTTGAAATTGCTCTTTGCAAACCACCAAGTGATTCCTACCAAAGAACTTTTTTTTAAAAAAAAAAAACTGCGAGTGATCATTGACCCGAAAGGGGAAGGGGGAAAAAACCTAGCGATCCATGTCTATGCCATGACTCTTGAATTCCTGAAGTGCATTCCACAAGGTGCGTGAGTTGATAAAAAAAAAAAAATCCAATTTAAATATGTGCATCTATCTTTTTTTTACCACATGACATAATTATATGACTAAGAAATATAAGAATATTTATTTTTCTGCATAAAGAATTATAAAAGATCAGTTAATTTAAGGAGAATTTGGTCTAACTATTATTTTTTTAATTTCATATTTTATATATTAAAACTATGAAAAATTATAAATAAATTATTTCATTTCAAAATAACACTTAATGAAAATAAGTATAGCATACAACGGAAAAACTAGTTAAAATTAAAACTACTTTGATTATATGCTTTTTTTTTCACTATATTAATACTGATTTGTTTTAATCATACTGCTTAATAACTTACTATAATTTAAATATTAAGGGATACTAATGGGGATTGAACTCACACATAATAATATTTGTATACCCATTCAAAAAAATATATTTGTATAAAATATCAAAATAATGCATGAAAATTTGAGAACCATATAAAATTTTTACATAAAAAAGGATAAATTGTAGATTTAATTTCGATTTACTGTTAATATAAAATATTTTAAACAATCATTCGTTGCACTTTGACAAAAGGCGGAGCCCATTACTCAAATGACCCAAAGTAACTGCAGGAAAAGGCTTGGACCCAAACAAACAATACAGGACATGTCCAAGACCGATATATGATTTAAAGACCAAAAAATAGGGGTTCACGACCAAAAACCATATATAGGGGTAGAAAGTTATGCCTTGCAAACCCACGGGGATCGATCCCCATCCCAGCCCACTCCCCCTCCGCTAGTCACAAAAACAAAAAAAAATGGTTCAAAATGGACCAATATTTTTTTTTTTAGTTCTTTTTATTTAAAGACTGTTTAAAAACCAATATTCATATAGCAGAGGGAAGAACCAAAAGGCTGGCAAGTGGTAACCTCAGGCCAACTAAAGCAGACCATGGCTTCATTCAACAAATCAACCAACGGGCCCGGATGAAAATGGAGGAATCTTATATTATATTTTATCATCATATCTAAAAGGTCAAATACTTTACTTCATTTGATGAATAAACGGAACCTAATGCTAGCAACCTTTTTTTTTTTTTTTTGGGGGAATGACGTTGATAAATAAACGACAGAAAATACTTTTATGTTACAAATTTATTTTTGAATCAAATAATAACGCAAACCCCCCCGCGGGGAAATGCGATCCACAAATATTTAGCAGAAGTGCGATGCAACGTGTGGCGTGTTCTTGACCAAAAAAACAAAAAAAACGTGTCTCGTGTTCATATGACCGAGCAAATGAGCGTCTACATCTTTATTTCTACCACCTTAATTCAAGAATCTTACGAATTTTCAACTTTCAAAACCAGTTTAGATTTTTGGCACAAATTCCTTAATCCACTCAATCTATTCTTGGATGTGGAATGAAAGACTTCGAAGTCCGATAACTTCCCATTTAAGACCACCTATTATAGTCCTCCACATCACACAGTGTCGCGTCGGACAAGAATATCTCCACCTTTGGGTAAGGTAGTGATTCAATTCCTCGGATGATATCTCTTCTTATAAACTCAACTTAAAACATAAGATGGTGTCGGACCAAAACTATATATACATATATTGTCACTAGTGTTTTGTGATCCGCGCAATGCACAGATTAAAAAAATTACTTTCATTAGAAAAATAAAAAATTAATTTAATTAAGTTATAAGATAAAATTTTAATATACAGCAATAAATTACTATTTAAATATAAAATATATAAAATTGATACATATTATCATATCAAATGAATTAACTATGAAAGTATAAAATGGAGTTTAATAAGAAAAAAATAAGTATAAATTGAATAAGTCTTTATTATTTTACATTCATTTGAAATCTTCAACTTTTCATAGTACAATGTATCATATAAATATAATTATAAAAAAGTAATTACATATAACGTTCAACTATAAACTAAAAATCAAAATTAAAAACAATAATTATTATTAGATAAATTCAATTTAGAATCGAAAATAAAACATATAAGTTTTATGGTTATATACCTATATCTATATTATTAATAAAATAGAAAAAGTTAACATGAAAAGTTTTTATACATGTCAGGTTAATTCTATATTAAATGCATTTATTTAAAAAAAAGTTAAAAAAGAAACAAAATAAATAAATGTATTCATATATTTGAAAAAAATCACCCTTACATAAGGATAAATTTTGAAAAGATTAAATTTACTAAATTTGGAAAGATTAAATTGAAATTTTTTAAATAAAAATTTTGTTCTATAAATTTAATAGGTGATATTTGATTAATAGGATATTTAATATTTATAAACATCATGTTGAATCTTTATGTAAAAAATTGTAAATAAATATTATGAATATGCTTTAACTTCTCATTCTTCTACTCTTATTATACAAATATTAAAAATTTTATATATCCATAAAAAAATTAAAATACTTTTAACTTATACTCTTAAAATTTTATATGTATTAACTTTATTTTTTAAAATCCTATGCAATAGGTAAAAAACACTATATACATATATAATTTTATACATAAGTAGAATTTATGAAAATTTACTCTCGTATTAAACATATTCTAAAATCTTCCCACCCTTCCTCCATCTATTTCATAATAGAATAGATAGATATTAAACTATTTTGTTTAAAATATTTTTGATTGATATGTAAAAAAGAATTAACTAATTAAATAAAAAATAAATAAAATATATCTATTTTATTTTCGTGTATTATTTATATGCTCCCCAAATCAATAACATATAGCTAAAAGAATTTTTTTTGTTGATCTTTCTTTCTTTGTCTAATTTCAAATACATTTAATCTATTTCCTTAATTAGATTTTTTTAAAATAAAAATATGTATAATTCACTATGCTTTGACACATGTAAAATTTCCAAATATAACAACTTTTATTTTATAATTTATAAATAGTATAGACTTATGAAAATTTACTATCATATCAAATATGTCCTAAAAGCCTCTCACCCCATCCTCCATCCATTTTATAATAGAATAGATAAATATTAAACTATTTTCTTTAAAATATTTTTGATTGATATTTAAAACAGATTTAACTAATTAAATGAAAAATGAAAAATAAATAAAGTATATTTGTTTTATTCAATTGTATTCTTTACGTGTTCCCTAAATTAATAACACATAACTAAAAGAAATATTTGAATGATCTTTCTTTCTTTGTTTATTTCAAACACATTTAATCTATTTCCTTAATTAAAAATTTTTAAAATAAAAACATGTAGAACTCACCATATCTTGACATCTGTTAAATTTCGATATTAACATTTATTTTATAAAAAGTATAGATGCCACAAAAAATATTTGATTTTTATAATAATTATTTTAAAATTCATTATAATATTAGATAATTGGTTGACAATGTATCGAAATTAAACAGAATAGTTAAATTATTCATATTAAAGATAGAAAAAGAACAACAAATTAAAATCGTGTCGTAGTGTAATGTTTTTCTCAGATTTAGAAGGCCTGATGGGGCTTGATTAGCATAACCATTTATATTCAGAAAAACTAAAATCGAAAAAGTAAAATGTAAGATGTCAGAAGTTCTTGGTGGAGAAAGGGTCTGTGTTTTGGAACCATGATTAAAGTATGGGGGGGATGCTGAAAGAGCAGCAAATGGATACTATTATTCCATGGCACGCGATTGGATGGAAGAAAGTAGACACATCATTCTTTCCGTAAGAGCACTTGTGACATACTATTTCTACACATATACACTCAGCACTAGATGTATAGATCAACGAAAAAACCACAAGACCGTAACTTAAGCTTGTGATTTGTGATTGTGACGAATATCCCATAGATTTTGTTTTGTACCATAGCACACGTAGTTATATTTATTATTACAGTTCACGCGGTTTGTGGGATCAAAAAGAGCACCTCTACCAAACCCCGCGTAACTTGTCTTACACTTGGAACCTTTTTTTTTTTTTAACAACAATAAAAACCTCAAAAACAGACACAGTTTTTTTTATGCTCTTGGCTTCTGTCTAGTTTACTTGCTCCTCTCTTCCTTTCTCTTCCTCTTCTTCCTTATCCCTACCTTGTTGCTTGTAATATCAAGTTTGACCAAAACATGGTTCTAGGTACACTATTGCTAGCCGTGCTGTTCATTGCAGGCCTCATAAATATTTTCTTTATCATACCTACCAACAAGATTTGTGCGTGGCTTCAAATTTTCTTCCCCAACATTAATAATGCTTGCAAAAGCAAAGCCAACTCCACTGCTTCCTCCTCTTCACCAACAAAAACAACAAAGGTGAAGAGGGATGCGTTCAGGGAGGAAGAGCTTAGAAAAGTGTTTTCCACTTTTGACAAGAATGGTGATGGGGTTATTACAAAGCCGGAGCTGAAGGAATCACTGAAGAACATCAGAATCTTCATGACAGATAAAGAGATTGACGATATTGTTGTGAAGTTTGATTCCAACGGAGATGGATTGATTGATTTTGAAGAGTTTTGCTTATTGACTAGTGAGTCTGTGGGAGGCCAAATGGGAGGGAGTGTAGAAGAGGGTGATGAAGAGGAGGTCAATTTGAAGGAAGCTTTTGATGTGTTTGACAAGGACAAAGATGGGCTTATATCAGTGGAGGAGCTAGGTGTGGTGCTTACTTCACTGGGCTTAAGGGAAGGGAAGAAGATTCAAGAGTGCAAAGAGATGATTAGGAAGGTTGATATTGATGGTGACGGCATGGTTAACTTTGATGAGTTCAAGAGAATGATGATGAATGGAGGAAAGCTTTTCCTTGCCGCATAGTCCAATATTACAGGCTCAACCAATCTCTACCCCCTATCTCTTACCCCCTTTTTTTTTTGTCTTGTGTCTAGATCCACCATGATGATAACTCAAGACTCTGAAAATTAAACACTTAACACGGAAATTGTGCGTGTATATACATATGTTGCAGATCTCCATCACTCCTTAAGAGATACATGAAATGAAATAGTGCTGGGATGTAGTATGTGCGAAATCCTGATTAATTTCAAAGTTTCTGTAGTCTATGGTTATGACTAAGAGGTAATGACCCCTTTTTTTCTTCTTTCTTTTTCCCTTTCCCAAGCGAATTGTTTTCTTTAATTTGTATGTGTGTGGATATATTGGTGCCAATAATCATAACCATTGAGTCTACAGTTGAGTTCCGTGGCGCAAACTACTAAAAAGCCTTGAAGTTCGGGTATTGTCGCTCTTTTCTCCAAGAAATTGGGAAAATAAATCATAGATATATGCACTTTTCATACAACAGCATATAGTTTCCGCTTCCTCACATGCTAGGACGAGGTGTACGGGGTAACCTGTGACTTGTGAAGGTTGATTTTCCACGAGGGAGACTATTTCAAGCAAGCTTGATGCTATGGCATTCTGAATCTTATCTGAAGACAGTTGGCTTCTACCACATCTAATTTGGCATAACTATGCAATCCTAAGATATGTTATGTCCCTTGTTTTTGTCACCTAGTACTCGACTAATTTGATTAAAGCAATTAACTGGCAAATGTTATACTCCAGTCACGTCAAAAGAAAGGGGAAAATAGAGCACGAAAATGTTTTTGATTTCTTCAATAATTAGAGGGACAATGTTAGTTTAAATAAAACTAGAGGGATGAGTAACTAATCCTACGATGAGCCAAATTTAAATTTAAAAAAAAAAAAAGAATGAGCAAATTATAAGACTGAAACCTTCCTCAAATCCGAGCCATGTAGTTGATGAAGAGTCATCACAAGTGGGCTATGTTACCAATTTGTTGATATCATATAGTTTGCGTCTCTAGTATATCTATGCGGGAATTGGTCTCCTCAGATATTGCCTAGCATTTAGGCTTTTTACGAATGAAATTATGAAGAGTAATAAAACATGTTTAAAAAACTAGAAGACCATAAATATCAGGGCGTAAAGGGGGCCAAAACTTCATGCTTGGGCTTACAGAACAACTTTAAGGCACAGTTACGAATGATGCTTCGTCAATCTCACGTTGTGGGTGGGGTTGCTTGTTCCTTTTTCCAGTTCTTCTAATGGCGTCAAGAAAAGCAAAAGTGTGTATAATATACCCCTAATGTAATGCTTGCTTTTTGCATCGTCCACTACCATATAATCCTTTATTCTTTTGTTTTCAAGCAAGGCAAACAGAAAACTGGAAAATCATCTTATAAAATATTAGCTTGTTTACTAAAGTAAACAAATAAGAATGTATAAATCACTTCATAAATTAAAATTATAATGCAATTTAAATTAATTTAAAAATAAATGTATTTTTTATATGTAGTTGAAAAACAAACTTACTTTAAAGGAAATTTTTTTAATATAAAACTTACTAATTTATATGACTGAATTCTATTATATAGTGAGTTTACCTAACTTAAATTAGGTTAATTAAGATTCAATAAATTTTAAGTATGAATGTAAAAGTGGTTCAGGTAAATAAAGAGTTAATATTCACTTTAGTCCCTGACTTTTCACGTATGAATTACTTTCGTCATTGATTTTATGAAATTGTTTAATTAGTCCCCCCACTTTGTAAAACATGAGTTACGTTAGTCTCTTTCCCTATGTCCATTGGTTCTCTATCACTATTTTGTTAACATGTCATGTTAAGTGAAATGTGGCATTTGATGTGACGTTACTTTTATATAGGTTCAAATTAGTCACAAAAATTTTTAAAATGTGTCAAAAAGATACCTAAAATTTCTATGCATCAAAAAAGTTACTGAAATTTCTAAAATATATAAAAAAAATTCCAAATTCCCAAATCTCTTATTTTCACCTTCATAAACTCTAAATCCTCAACTTTTTTTAAATTCACTCATTTTTCTTCCATTTTCACACTTGCCTGGACCACATTCTCCTTACATAGAATAATAGGAATAGAATATATAAAAATAACACAATAAAATGCAATAAATAATATTGATGTAGCTCAAAAGAGAGTACATAAGTTAGCTTTCAATTAAAGGAGCTACTAATTAGTCTATTGTAAAAGTTTTAAAATGATTCTAAGAAAATTCATATGAAAACTCATAAATATCAAACATTAAAAGAGATGAAAAATGGGGGGCAAAAGGAAGAATTGAAGAAGTGACCTTAGAATTGGCAATATTAATTAATCGGGATAGAAGATCTAATCCTAAAATTGTTTATTTTGGTTCGATCCTTGGTTAGATAAGAATATGTTAATAATTAATTAGTTCAAGAGCGTTCATAAAGGTAATATTTCTAACTAAACAGTAATTGAGATGTGTCAATATAAAGCATCTCTTTAAGAGTTTTATTATTACTATTCTGCATTACTATTGAGATATTAGAGTTATGTTATTTTGATTCTTGCATGGGAATATTATCCCATTTATTTATATGAAAAATCAAATATATGTGAGCCACTAGGAACTAAAAGTATAAAATTTTGATTGTGTATATTAAAAAATGTATGAAAATATCATTTCCTTTTAAATACAAATGAAAGAGATCATTGATTTTAATTTGTAATTATAATATATAATCATATATGAGTCCCAACTGGAAAAATAAAATTAGAGTTGAAAGCATATATATGGTTAAGCAGAAAATTATATCCTATTGTTTAGTTGCAAAATATGCATATTAGTACATTAATACAATAATAGGAAGAGAATGTGTTGAACTGAATTTGCAACAAGAATATTTGCTTTAACTATTATATCTTATTATTTTATTTCTATATATTTTGTTTCTATTATTTTATATAGGAAGGATCTGGTTTAGATGAATGTGAAAATGGAAGAGAAATTAATGAGTTTAAGGGAAATTGAGGATTTTAAGTTTATGAAGGTGAAAAATATAGATTTAGGGATTTGAGACTTTTTTTACATATGTTAGAAATTTTAGGGACCTTTTTGATGCATAGAAATTTCAGTGATATTTTTTATATATTTAAAAATTTCAGAGTCTAATTTAAATCTATATAAAAGCAAACACCACGTTAGATATTACATGGCACTAACATGATATGTGATATGTTAGATATCACTTAATGTAACACATCAACAAAATAATGACGGAAGATTAACGAATATAGGGAAAAGGAATAGCGTAACTTATATTTTATAAAATAGGGGATTAATAATAATTTCATAAAATTAAAGACAAAAATAACTCAAATATATAAAGTTAGAGATCAAAATATACATTAACTCGATAAAAAAAACTTTCCTTACTTAACAAGATTCGATAGACTTTCACGCTGTAGTAACAAATGACACCTTGACCGAGGGAGTAGTGAGTAGTCCACGTCTTTTCCTCTCAGAGTAGTGCCTTCTGACAGTGGTGCCACGGAAGGGAAGGGAAAGAAAATACGAAAGGCAGAAGGGGTAGAGAAAACAATTTTCATGTATTTCAGTCCCATTCACACGTTAGACTTATGGCCAAGGATTCGTTAGTCCAGTCATCTTTTGGACTAACGTTAGTCCGGCCATGATTCACTGTTAGATCAAATTCTTTTAAAATTGGATGGATGATATTGGATCCGTGTTTTTTAGTTCCAGAATTAGTGTTTACGATTCCTAGTGTTATTATTTGCAAATGAATCCCTTCTGCTAAAGGGCAGGGGGTGTGGTAGCTTTACCGCTGGTGGTTGTTGACGCATCTGGCTGAGCAAAGAAAACTAAGCAGAGGTAATCATCGGACAAGCGCATAGACGTAGCCAATCGAGGAAATATTTCAGAAGAAGTTGCAGACAACCACGTATTGGTTGAGTTGCGCAACATCAATATCCATCCTTATAGCATTGTAAAAAAACTTAACTGCATCTTGTATCAATTCATCATCAATTAAACTTTTATACAAAAACCCATTTAAACTTTACTATTCAACAACTAGCTCTTTGTATCTCATTTTTTGTAGCACAAGATCAAGAGATGAATAATGGGTACTTGCATAAAAATTACAAAAATCTACCATAACAACAAAACTCTAGATTAACACTAACTGCAGATCCCTAAGCTGAAGCGTAAGTCCAGTAGTTGACGTCCTCTCCAGCACGATCAGATGGACCCTAAGCAGCTCGAAAACCTCTTTGCAAAACCCCTGCCAATCTATGTTAACAAAAGGCCTTTAATTTGCAGACGCGGATCCCTCTTGCTTGCAGATCCAGACGCGGATCCCTCTTGCTTGCAGATCCACAAGCAATGCGACACTACCATCGAATCTATGACTAATGCCTACCACTCCATCGATCTCTAACCACAAAAGCTATAACCCTCGATTGCTAAGGCTGAAATGGGATTGCCCATAGTGAGATGGGAAAATAAAAGAAGGACCCCTACTAACAAATAAATTACCTTAGGCCCTTTTTAGCAAACATACTTGGGGTCGTTTTCATAATTTTTATGGTCGAACTAACGTTAGTCCAAAAAAATAAAGGACTAACGAATCCTTACCCTAGACTTATAATGAACCTTTCATACCCCAGAACAAGACAAAAGAATTTAAAAGAACAAGAAGAAGAAGAAGCACGACGTGAAATTTTAACCGTGAGACCAAGGAGGACAGGTTTTTACATCGGCACAAGTCATTACAAAATTAGGACTTCGTAGCAATTAATGTGAAAAGAAACTACAAATTTAATCTTCTTTTTCGAAAAATCCAATACTCTAACACGACAACACCAAGAGTATGGTGTATTTGAATAAGATTTTTTTGTCTAAAAAATTATTTTTTTAACTAAAAAAATTATTTTTAACTTTTTTTGTAGAAGATAAAAAAATAATTTTTTAAAAAAATCAATTTCTAATTTTTTAATTATATATAAAATTTTAATTTAAAAATCAATTTTTTCAAAATTTTAAACAACTACATCCTATATTTGATTTAATTTTTAGATGAATTATTTTTAAAAAAATTGAGTTAAAATTATTTTTAAAAAAATTAATTTATATTTAATTTGAATATATTAAAAATAAATTAAAAATAACTTTTATTGATAAAATTTCTTTTTAAAAATACTTCTCTTAGAATAAAAATTAACTTAAAAAATATTATTTCTAGAAATACTTTAAATTGCTTGAAAAATATTTTTAATAGCATGAAAAAATGCTAAACAGGTAAAATTACTATCCAATCTCATTCTCATTCCAACAAAAGTATTTTAAAGGAGCTCAAACTGGTAACCAAACAGTCGTGCAATCAATAATTAACGCAAAAATTGCC
Organism: Pterocarpus santalinus; assembly: GCA_031439595.1. Classification (NCBI taxonomy): domain Eukaryota; kingdom Viridiplantae; phylum Streptophyta; class Magnoliopsida; order Fabales; family Fabaceae; genus Pterocarpus; species Pterocarpus santalinus. The sequence goes on from CM062525.1 coordinate 9,263,240, forward strand.
TGCGAACCACCAAAAGGGCCACGATTATAATCTTTGCCATTACATCCCATGTAAAAACATTAAAAAAAAAAATGGTAGACGTACAAAAACTAGGAATTTTTACTATTTTAGTGAATTGAAGGGTTCTATGCCCAGGAAAAGAAAGAAAATACAGAGATACAACTCGGGGGATAAAGTCACTCCAATCCTGATTGGACTAAAGGCAATCAGCACATTGGCTGGCCTCAAGGCACTCCTGCAACAGCACCTTGATGATAACTTTATCTTCATGGTTGACACCGTTTACTTCATCTAGAGGCTTCAGAGTTCAATACACTACTTCACATAATCACTTATTCACTGCATCCTATTAGCATCCCTCAGCCTTCACTCACCACCTTACAATGAAGCATCCACAATTTGCATAAGGAGGCAACTCTATGTTGAACAGAAACATGATCTTTGCTAGTTGGGCTGAAACGTGTTGTTACAAGCTTGACCATAAAAGGTCTTCCAAAAACGCCAGCACTAGACACAATTTTAGATCGATTGTGTCACAACAGTAGCTGTAAAAAAAGTGTAAAAAAGCATCATACGCGTATATATATCAAATACGTTTATGATATGGGTACGACGGATTTTTTCAGCCGTATCCGCACATCATTAAATAGTTATAACTCTCACTATCCACCATTAATAAGGTGGAGTATAACAACCATGCATTTGGCTCCTCATTCCTTCTCCGTGATTATATTTAGACTACAGAAACAGCCAAGGAACGGTTGTCATGAGATGACTAGAACACATCTGGATGAAAACGCCCAGGTATGGAACTGCTTTGTTCAGCTTGCTTCAGGTGCATTGTCAACGCATAATTGTTCACCTCTAAAGTTCTCAGCTGTTCCTGGTACTGAGATACTAATTGCTTCAAATGCTGCAACTCTTGATTCCTATCTTCGTACTCTTTCTGGCGTTCGTGCTGAATACAGATTGCTCGCTTCAGAATTATGTTTTCTTGAATAAGGGCCTCCATTTGTTCCTTCAGCATCATATTTTCCTAAAGTAAACCAAACCATTAGTAAAACACGTGCTATGACACAATTAATTGTGACGCATATTATGATAGGATGCCTTTAGAAGGACTGCACGAAAAGGAAGAAGGAAATACAAAGAACAAAGAAATAAAGAATAACGGTGCATTTTGCATGGTATCTGGGATTGACAATGATAACGCAAGAATATATATATATATATATATATAACCTGGTGGAAGTTCCGCTCTGTTTCTGTGCTAGCTCGCTCACAAATGGATTTCTCCAAAGCCTCCAGCACTCTTGAAGCTCGAGCTCTGGCATCATCCATGTTTGAGGCATTCATCATTTCTTTAACAAAAAGCTCCACCCATTCAGCACCATTTAAAGGATAATTTTGTTCAGCAACTGGTTGATCAGAAGCTGCAACCTCTGCATCACATTTTGCTTCACCTACAACAAAACACCCAGTTCTTTCCATCAATAGCCCAAGAGTTTTCATTATGTATCACCTACAACAAAATCACTTCAGAATAGCAACAACTAACTAATATTAGAGTAACTGCTATAGATCACCGTAAATTCTTTCTGAATTTAATTGAATGCATTACATAGTAACTGGAAATCAAGGAGACCCAAAACCAGATCACATACTTCTTATCAGCATGTTAACATGAAGCAATTTTAGTCTCAACAGAACAGATATCCAACCACATAACGTGTTGAATATCAACTTCATATATATAGAACCATACCAATGAATGGTTATCATTACTCTCAATGTGCACTGCAAAAGAAATATGCTTTAAAAACATCCCTAGAAAACTTGACCATCTCACCTACTCAACAAACCCCCATAGTGCCAGAAACAGACAGTGGAACCATTAGTAGGCTTTGAAGGTAACAACAAGAATTCGTAATTAAGTGACAACTTATTCATAAAGCCTCGTACAATTAGGGGTCATTTTCTTAAAACAAAAAAAGATGCAGATTATGATTTGATGCAACTGCAAAATCAACAATAATTCAGAATCCACATAACGTCTTGTGCAAATAGGTGTGCATCAAGATTACATTCAGCACGACTTCATTCAGCACCAGCATACAACAACACAAAAAAGATTCAAAATCCATGTATTAATATTTAAAAAATAAATAATAATTGGGGCAAATTAATTATTAAACACTAAAACACAAAGACAGATCTCTCAGCAAGCATCTCTTCAACGTAACAATCCAACAGCTTTTTACCCATACCTTCCGATTGATGTTGAGCACTCACATCCACAGCTACATCGGATCCAACGGCAGCAGCAGACTCCACCGACTTATCAACAGAAGCTCCCAACCGAAGCTCGTTCAAGCTCCTGATAGCGGAATCCAGATCATTCCCACATTCTTCAAGAGCCTTCTCCAGAAGCTGCCAAAAAGAAAAAAACTCAGGAACAAACAAGATCAAATTTTTCCAATAACCCACGTGACAATTCCATCCCTTTTACCCACGGGAACCAAAACAAAATTAAAAAAATAAAAAAGAGGGAAAAAAGAGGAAGCTAGGGATTGAATAATTGAATAACCTGTTTGTCCATGTCAGGGAAGAATGCGATGAGATGATCGAGGAGGAAGGAGTGCCTGCGAACAGGGGAGGAAGAGGAACAGCGGATCCTCTTGGAAACGGGAGGGGACGACGCAGCTGGAAGGTCTTCGAATATGGCCGATCTCTTCCCGCACACTATGGCAGACATGTTAATTCTAAATTGCTTCCGAAATTGGGAGCAACCCTTCTTCTCCTCCTCACTTTGCCTCCTCTCCTATCCCCCGATTCTAACCCTCACCGATCCGTTCATGCAAATTAACCCGATTTTCTTTCTGGAGCTTCCACACCCAATGGAACTGAACAACGTACGATGAATTTCGCGATGTCGTGTTCAAATTGGAGTGTTTGGATTGGATAGAAAACCCTAACTAGAGGAGGGGGATGAGGACAAAGATGAGGAAGCAGCAACAAGGCGAGTCACACAGGTGGCAGCCTGCGAGCCCCATCTCTCCTATTTGCTCTAATAAAAGTTTAAATGCATTAGTTATCTGTTAGTGCCTCTTCTATGGGTTTTTTTTTTACTCGAAAAAAAAATTATTTTTTAATTTAATTTATATATATTATCGATGTAAAAAATTTATATAAATATTTAATTATATATTATTATATTAAAAAAAGTATTTAACTTAATTACTTATTATCTTAAAAATCTTATAAATATAAGCATTTAATTAAATAATAAATAATGCATAATCATTAAACTTTGATTTTTTCCCCTCCAATAATTGGATTCTTTTTATTTGACAAAAATTTAGATTCATGCTTGTATTTGGTCCAAATAAAGCAAGCATTCTTTTTGCTTTATCAAATAGTTAGGTTGAGATGAATATTAGCCTAAGTCAGGATATATTTTTAGGTTAATTGAATACTTATAAAAATCTCAAATGATAAAAGAAAAATGCTTACAAAAAATATTTATAGATCATTTATTAATAAAAAAAACTTAGAAATTAGATCCAATCCATAATAATATATGGATGGAAGACTAATTTGGTGAGCTACCCGATTGACAAAGTAAGCATTCTTTTATTTAGTGCTAGTTTTGCTATTTTCTGAGATGAGAAATTGAAATTTGATTTTTGTAAGAATTAGAGGCAAGAGATGTTATTTAAACTCGAATATACATACCTATCATACTCGATGCCTTTGAGCGCCTTTAATTCTTTTGGTACGTTGAGTAATGAGTTAGAGTAATTCAATCATATTAGTTGAATTAGTTCTATTGTTTTTTAGACAAAGTAGTTCCATGTTCTTCCTCAAATTAGTGAATTTGATCGTTTTTTTCCTTAATTGATATTCTATTGTCCTTTTTGTTGCCAGCCCCTTTTTTTCCTTCTTTCTTTCTTTTTTCTTTCCTTTTTTTATTCCTACACACGGAAATTGGGCCTCGACCAAAGCAGAGCTTCATCATGTTTGAAGCATGAGGCGAGTGAGTCCAGTCAAAGCTGAGAACCCACCGTTTTCAACCCAAAGTGAATAGACCGAAAAGAAGAACAGCTAAGATAACAAAAACAATTTAACCCAGGCAAGAATCCAATTGATATCCATCACTCTATATAACTTTTGGTTGATTCTTATCCCATTACTCTTTCTAATCATCATTTTTTGTTTTTTATCTCATACTTAAAGTTAAGGTGATAAAATGAATAACCTCTAGTTCACAGAGTTCATATTTTATTTCCATTTTATCAGACACACTTAGAATCTACTATATAAAGATAGTGACTATTATCCGAAAACGTCATGAAACCAATGCTTTTTCCACAAGGTAGGTTAACAGAAGAGTAAATTTTTGACTAAAATGGGCCGTGTCAATAACATCAGTAACCTAAAAACATTAACCAAATGCATGCATCATCAAGCACTTTACTAGCTAACTTAACTGGCAGAAAAAAGAACATGAGATTTTGTCCGTTTAACCAAGGGAATCTTCACCTTTCTCTTGGACAAATCTTTCTCCAGATCTCACTTTCCAATGTAAACGGTTTAGATTCATGTTCTACTTTATGTTAAGACACATAATCAAACATATCACAAGAATATTAACAGCTCATTTAAAAATGTTTGCCAATCTTATTTACCGTGAATGTGAAAATGCGCTTTGCTATTAAAATTTTCTTCTTGATACCTGTAGGTTTATGCTTTGCTATTAACAAAATGCTAGCTGCGAATGTGGCAAAATTTAATCCAAGAAATAATTAACAAATGCTGCTAAGGTTCCACCGCGTAATATTGATGTCACAGCTAAACTTGAATAAACAGAATATGAGTTGGAGTTGGTCCTGAGTTTAATTTCAATATATGGTCTAGAAACAATGGTGGGAAAAGTTAAGAAGCATGAAGCATATGGACATAAAAGATATCTTATCTATTTGCCTTTACTTCCAATGGCATCTCTCCTGCGTCCTTAGCCCTGACACTATTGGTTCATTGCATGACGATGATGATGTTGATGCTTGACTGAACGTGGACGGAACCATGTTACCCTAAGTGGTTCACCGTTTTAGCAATAGTTTACATGCAGACAATAAATTAGTCAATGTATTATAATTTATATGTATTTGCTTGTGAATCTGGTGAGGTGTGAACCTAATTGGTATTTTTGGGCCCTAGATAATGCCCCCAATAGTTGTGGAGTTAGCACTCAATCCAACTCAAAAGGTCTGGCACATTTGTTGTGCGCTACATTATATCTGCAAAAATCTAGTTCTGAGCAATTTTTTCTCTCATGCCAATTATTTGGCCTGTTAACTTTATCTCTCCAGCAACAGGAATTCTTGTTTGCCTATATGATGACCTTAAGTGCCTCACACTGGTCACTGTTCCAAAACCCCCCTCCTTTCCTCTTTCTGTGTATGTCTCTTCTATCTGTTAGTGAGTATATGGTAGGGGCCAATGATTTGGACCCACATAGTTAGTGGGGGCAATTGGCATCACTCCTTTCCAACAAGGCTTGTCAAGTTGCAAGCACAGTGTAAAAAAAAAAAAAAAAAGAGAGAATAGGATCTCAAATTGCTTTTCATCACACAAAGCATCATAGAATACAATTTTGTTTATAGTTGGTCGATGAAATGACCTCTCACCAAGCACCCTCCCTGCCCTCTTCCCCACTCACTCTTTCCCTTCTCCCTTAAATATACCCCTTTCATGAGAAACCCACCTATTATAGACCCATTGCTCATCCATGTAGGAATATATCTTCACTTCATAGCCTAGAGAGAGAAGGAGTGATGGGATTGCACTCAAATATGCTCTTGACCATCTTTCTATTATCTTTGACCAAACAATAAGATGACCCTGAATTGTTTAATTTTTTTTAACTTAATTGACGCCTAATTGTAAGCTTTTGGAGATTGCTTATATATCGCATACTCTTTTTGCGGATCTCTTGTGCCAAGATGCTGCATACAACTAACCTAATCTTTCCACATATGAAGAAGGGGAGAGTGAAAGCAATGTAGGGAAGTCCCTTATGTTCCTTCAGTGCCCAATGAGAATGTATGTGTTGTATTGCAAGCCCCAATAATATGCCTATCCTTCTCTTTTATGGAATCAATTTGCTATTATTCAGCTTTGGATCGTTGAACTTTTGTGGTTTTGCCCTCAGTTATAAGATTGGAGGGAAAAATAAATAAATCTTTGAAGCATCCTTCTAGAACCTATAACTAGTCCAATATACTATGAAATACTATAAATGGGTAAAGTTTTTTGTACGTAGTTTTCATCTTTTATAAAGGTTTTGATTTAGTTCCAAATATTTTTTTTATTCTATTTACATCCCTAATGTTTCTCTAATATTTTCAAAAGATTTCAACCTTTCCTTTTTTAAAAATAATTTTAGGTATTTAGTAATAGAAAAATTTATTAACTATTACATGATATTTAAATTAAAGGGGAAAATTTTCCATGTCCGATAAAAATATAGTGATAGGAAATGATATAATAAATAATGTCATCCTATTCAAATAAGTAATGGATAACTTGATCTCTGTATCAATTTTTGTTTTTTTATAATTTGGATACTATCTAACCAAAAAAAAAGTTTTAAATATTTTAAAAATATTAAATATGTAAATTAGAAAAAAACTTTTGAAAATACATTAAAACTTTTATAAAATATGAGCTACGTAAATAAATGTAGTTCTTACTATAAAATGATAAACCCATTTTGGTTGTTTTTCAACTCAGCACCAATCAAAAGTAATGAAAGATGAAACTCAACACTAATATTTGATCAGCCACCCCGCGAGTTAATAAATTTCTTCATTTGATCCACCGCTGAAACCGCTCTAGATAATGGCTTTAGTAAAAATGATTTTCTTTAATGGGGGTGGGGGATGTTATATCCATATTATACATTTCCTTTCCGAATTATTGCTTCTATCGTACTATCAAAGATTCCTTGATAATATCAAAATTTTATAAAACATAGGGGAGAGAAAAGAAGATCATGAGAAGCCAATGCAATCTCCCCTGTTCCTCACATATTAATTATTGTATAAGACAGATACAATACACCCTCTGAAAGGCACGTCAATGTTAAAAAAACTACAAAAATCTTAAAAAGCTAAAAGAAAATAAAAAGCTACAAAAATCTGAATAACATGTCTAACATGAATCTTAGTTATATCGCACTCATAACCACATTACAAATATTTATTTATGAAACAAATTAAAATATATACATGGCGCTATGGGCTATGTTTGGATTAATGAAACAAGGTGGAATGGAATGGAATAGAGAAAGAGAGAATCTATTTTATTCAATATTAACTTATTTTAGCATTTTTTTTCTCAAATTGGGAAAAATAGGATGGAATATGAGTTGTTGTATTACTTTTTTTCACAAAATGAGGATTTTATCCTCTCATTTATTTTTTATTCTAATGTTCTATTCCATTAAAATATCTAAATAATATAATAGAATAATTATGTCACCTCATTTTATTCCATTTCATTATATCTTATTTTATTTTATTTTACTTTACTACTTACAATCAATACAAACATACCCTATAGCAAAATATTGTACCAATATAAATTCGCAAATAAAGTTGCATATTTTAAGTGATTTATCAGTATACCAAATAATAATTTATATCATCTAAGTTTTTTTTTAACTTTTTTTTTTTAAATTCTTATGTCAAACTAACTCTTAATGGAATCTTGCTTTTGTACATGTAACACGGCTCTTATTGTATATGTGATTAGATTTTAATATCCTCTACTTTTATAGGAATACCAATGTTATTCGTAAAAGGTTCAGCTAAAGTAATAAATAAATTCGATATTCTAGCATGAGAATAGAGTTAATTTTTCTAAGAAAAATTATTCTTATGAGAAATATGTATAATTCTTGTAATGTTAAAGCGAAACAGAAACTAGACACCTCAAAAAAAAAATTTATAGACAGTTTAAATGAGATGAATTTTGAAAAAAATATCTCATGCTCTAGAAAAATAAAAAAATGCTAATGCTATTGGAAATTAGTAATTAATATTTATCATATTTATATTAACCTGCAGTTAAATATAAATTGAATATTGCAAAAAGTATGAGCACACAAAATACATGGGAGGTAAAAAGGATCCATTGATGGTGGTGAAACTGAAAGACATGGTATGGGCCACCTGAAATGCTAAAACTTTGGTAGACGTGATATTTTATGTTTCGGTAAATGAAAGTTTGAACATCTGGTTAAAAGCCAGATGTGATATTTGAATATTTTAATTGAAAACTAATATGAGATATTATAAAGTTTATATGTAAAAAGGATTTAATATCTTTTACAAATTTTTTTTATTTATTTCTCATTCTACTTGCATAATATTTAAAAAGAAAAATATTTTTTAACATAACTTCTAAACATTTAAATCAATATATGGTAAATCATATGCAAATAAATATAAACTTTTGCTATATATATATATAATTTTATTGAATATGATATTAATTAATAATAAATAAAAATATTTTAAAGATATTAGATTTTTTATCAATAATATTAGATTTATTTAATATTTATATAATTAAATATTTTTATTTATTTGTATATTATTTAGTAATTTACCAAATATATTTTGAAGTATCAATTATTATGATCAAATAATAAAACTAATTTATCAATTAAGATTTGTACTATAAATCATGTCTCGAATTTCAATTAAAAAAATTGTTCGTATTTAAGTGCCTTATTACTTGAATAGAAATGGATTTTCATCATATTTTTAATAATAGAGTTTAAATATCAATAATTTTATTGAGATTAAGTAATAAGGTATATATATATATATATATATATATATAATTTTGATAGAATTAATCAGATTATTAATAATAAAGTCTAAAAATCAATAATCAAAGCGAAAATATTTGAAAAAAATATTAAGAACCTAAGAGTCTGATTAATTCGATTAAATATATATATATATATATATATATATATATATATATATATATTGGAAAAAAAAACATGTCTAATAATAATAAAAAAAACATTTTAGGGTAAAAAATAGGGGAGGAGAGAGACTGTGACCCATTCCCCATCCCCCACACAAAAGGTGGTGGGAAAAAAGTTCTTTTTGTACACACCGCGATGATGGCGATGATGATGCCTGCAATCTCCAACACAACACAAACACACACACAAAGCACCACCCTCCCCTCTCCCTCTCTCTCTCTCTCTCTCTCTCTCTCGTCTTGTTCTCTTCCTTCCCCTTTCAGCCATGGCTACTCCACTCTGTTCTCCCTCACATACCATCTCCCTCTTATGCAGACTCATGAAATGAAAAAGTTGTGACACCGACGAAGAAGAAGAAGAACAAGAACAAGAAGAGGAAGAGGAAGAAGAGCGCAAGGAGATGGAGAAGAAGTGCGGTTGCTGGGCTGTCCTCAAACGCGGCGTTAGAGGTGCGTGCAAACCTTCAGCTTCCAGAGACTCTCCTAACACTATCCCTCGTACTAGTCTCGTTTATGATGCAGGTACCTTTTTGCCACTGTAGACACATCCATATCTTCATACAAAACCCCTTTCCATCGTGGTGGAAAATTCAGTTCTTTTTCTTCTTTCTGATTTCGAGCCTCGAAGAAAATGCTCCATTTTGTGCTACAACCCCCATATGAGTCTCCTCTGTTTTTTCCATTGTAGTTTTCTCTCTCTGAACCTCTCAGTCTCTTCCTTTTCCTCTATCTATCTCTGAATTCAGAACAAGTTTGTGATGTTTTGGAGCAATTTGATTCTGGGTTTGCTTAGAATCATGGAATTTTCAGCGAAAGCTGCTTTTTTTTTTTTTTTGGAAGGCATTTTTATGGAGTTCAATTATGATGTGGGTGGTTTGAAAAAGATGGGACTCTTTTTTTTTTTTTTTCCTGCTTTCTCGCTATGCTTTATTGCTTTACCCGTACCCTTTTCCCCATCCTGCTATTCTTCACACTTAAAGCATACGCTAACTGCATAATTCCTTTGGAGGAAGATGGGACACAGAAGAAACTAACCCCTTTTTGTAAAATTCAGAAGGAATTCAGCACTTCATTCCAGTAGAGAGTGAACAGATTTTCCGATTTTTTAAGTCTTGGATAATTTCATGGCTTTCTGAGTTATCAACTTACTCTCAATTGGGCTGCCGATTTTGTAGTTGAAATCATGAAAAAAATTGTGTTTTCCTTTTTTCAATTTTTTGTACCATATTGGTTACAATTACATTGTCAGATCCAAAACCAAGCTAAATGCAACTATCATCTACTTCATGTATAAAGTGGTTAGAATTTCAAGAACGAAGCCTTCACATTCTTTATTTTTGTTGCAGCAACCGAGACAAGATACCTGAATGCTAGCAATCGAGAACTATGTGCTCCCAATGAAGCTAGAATATCTTCTGATAATCCTGATCCCCTACCTAGGGAACAAAAGGCTCCTTGCCCGCTCCTTCAATTTACATTTCAAGAACTAAAAGCTGCAACTGGAAATTTCAGACCTGATAGCATTCTTGGGGAGGGTGGTTTTGGTTATGTTTTCAAAGGATGGATTGAGGAAGATGGAACAGCCCCGGCAAAACCTGGGTCAGGGGTTACGGTGGCTGTCAAAAGCTTGAAGCCAGATGGTCTTCAGGGCCATAGAGAATGGGTGGTTAGTAAAATATCTGCTTTGGGTTAGTAGATTGAAATCATAAAGAATTGTGTAGGACATGCTGGAGATTAGATTGTAACATGGCATTTTGTTAATGCAGGCTGAAGTTGACTTTCTTGGACAGCTTCACCATCCTAACCTTGTGAAACTTATTGGCTACTGCATTGAAGATGATCAGAGGCTTCTTGTTTATGAGTTTATGACCCGTGGTAGTCTAGAGAATCATCTATTCAGAAGTGAGTTTCTGCTTTGACTTGCTACATGAGAATCATGTGGAATCGTTATATCTGGAGATTGTGTGATAATGATTTCTATAGGTTTGTAGCACAAACCGATTCATATTGCTTGAAGAATAATCCAAAACCGATGAATTGTTACAAAATGATCTGGTCTGGTTAATCTGTAACTTCCTTTTGATGCAACAAGCATTGTAGAATTCTTTGTTCATCAGCATAATTTTTTGTTGTTTTATATAAAAAAGAAAAAGTAAATTAATCAGCAGATAATATCATTAAGTGCTTTATGAGCATTGGCCAATGACTGTACAAAGTAAAGGGAAGAATTTATACTTTCTATGATTAACGGAAATCCTCTGTAGAATTACCAATCAAAATACCAATTATTCATGACTTGAACAAGAAAATTTGTGTATTCTATAAAATATATTTCGTTATTCACTGGATGACTTGAGAAATTTCCAGAATCTCTTTTTGCTTTCACAAGGTCGTAATCTTTCTGAAATGCATTCTAAATCACCTAATAAACTTTCCTTGTAACTCTTATTTGGCTTTCCCCTCTTATCACTTCCATATTCTTTCCCCTCCAATTACTTCCATACAACTTGTTCTGTTCTGGTCTCTTTCCTCTTAATCCCTGTATCTTACAATAAAAGTGCTGATGTTGCCTGCATTTTGAAGGAACTGTACCTCTTCCGTGGTCCAACAGGGTGAAGATTGCACTTGGTGCAGCAAAAGGATTGGCCTTCCTCCATAATGGTCCAGAACCAGTCATTTATAGAGATTTTAAAACATCAAACATTTTGCTTGATACGGTAGGTGGTTAGTGATATTAGTGTCTAAGAAGGTTTTCTTGTTTTTTTGATTAATTATTTATATGTATTGTTTTACAGGAGTATAATGCAAAGCTTTCAGACTTTGGTCTAGCAAAAGCTGGGCCTCAAGGAGACAAAACACATGTTTCTACCAGAGTTGTTGGAACTTATGGCTATGCTGCTCCAGAATATGTCATGACAGGTAAGAGTGCAGCAGTAAGTAGCTTGAAATGACAAGAAACTCTTTAGGACACACGATTGCTTCTGTAAATCCTGTGCTAAAAATCATATAACAGACTATAATTTTTGCTACAATGCAAAACATTATTTAAAAAAGCAGCACATGATGTCAAGATGATTGACTTATCGAATTTATTTTGTTTGATTCTCTATTTACATATATCTTTTTAGCTTCAATACTCCCAATCTTGGCAACACATAAGCATGTCATTAGAATTCAATGTGACCACCTATGAACTAGCATCAAGGAAAAGAAGGAGCTCGAATAGAGCATTCGAAAGTTTAGCATTATGATGATTTTACGATGGTTTTATCCCCAAGTTAATCGATCCATGCACCATAATGTGGCCTAGAAGAAGCCTTCCTAAGACCTTTTAGAGCTAACCAATTGTCTGATTTCTGATTCTTTTTACCAGGACACCTGACAGCTAAAAGTGATGTTTATAGCTTTGGAGTTGTGTTACTTGAGATTTTAACTGGAAGAAGATCAATGGACAAGAAGCGCCCCAGTGGGGAACAAAATCTTGTTTCATGGGCTAGGCCATATTTAGCTGACAAGAGAAAACTATACCAACTCGTGGATCCTCGCTTGGAACTAAATTACTCTCTGAAAGGGGTGCAGAAAATCTCTCAGTTAGCTTACAATTGCCTTAGCAGAGACCCCAAGTGCCGCCCTAACATGGATGAAGTTGTGAAGGCTCTGACTCCACTGCAGGATCTCAACGACCTTGCAATCTTGTCGTATCACTCGCGTTTATCTCAACAAGGGAGACGGAAAAAGAAATCAGATGGAACTCCACAGATCACCTACACACAGTCCAAGAGCATCAGGGCTTCTCCCTTGAATACTGGCAGGCAGCATCGATGATAGGAAGTGATCCTTCTTCTATATTATTGGCTCAATCATTGATTGAAACAAAGGTTGGAATGCCTCCTTTGTTGTTGTTATTGTTGTGTGGAGATGGACATTTCAAGCTTACATAATCTTTGGGTGTTTAAAACCTGCCAGGGCCAGAAGAATGATGGAAAAGTATTGATAATATTGATTTTCTTTGGGCTCTTTTATTAGAGAGCTAACCATCATTAATATGTTGGAAAGAATCTTGCCATTTGCTAATGCTGTAATTGAGGAATCCTGTATGTATATGAAAGGTCTCACATCTCAGAAAGTTGTTTGCTGCAACATGAATCAATTGCGTTTAGCAGTGGAAGTAGCATTTTTCTACTTTAATGTTTACATTTTTATGCTTTCTATAAGTCTATAGAATCAAATCATGCGTCTAGCACACACAAAATTTGTTTGTTCCCGTGTTTACCACCTTCAAGTATTATGTATCTTCAGGATTATTGATCACAATGTTTATTCAATGGAAGCCTTTACAACAATAACTTAGACATACAAGGCCATTGGGCAAGATATGATCGTGAACCTACACGTTGCAGGTATTTCTAACCCGAAATGGCATCTATACGGTTAATGTTACAAGAAAATTCACCCGAATCAGCATGTATGCTTGATACCAACGTGGAGAGCATATATGTCTTTATGCATGGCATAATTATCTGTGGACTGCATTCTACTAATATCTTTCTTCAGTGACAAATTGAATTGGAAAAAAGAACCTCACTTTGCTTTAACTTATTCTTTTTTTACGCAAGAAAGGTAGCCATAAAGTTTGCTGTTTACATCGAAGCAGCAATTATTTGTAGAATCTGCTTACCGTCAGTTATGGAAACTAACGCCGCTTTTAGTACCAATCATGCTTTAATCTTTCGTAACCTCACCGTTCCTTTTTTTTCTGGGGTACTAGCCCACACCATCCTTATTCAAGTTCCTTAGCATGAAAGATTAGGCTTCTTTTTATTTTTATTGAATTAATATTGTAGATTGTAGATAAGAATTAAGAAGTGTAACAACCAAGTTGAGAATATTCTGATACTGTCATCTTGTTCCGTCTCTTTAGTTTTCTCACACGCAGGTCATTCATGCTCAAATTAGAAAATTCGTGAAAAAAAAAAAATCAAGACTTAAACGTAGGGTGTTCAACTTGGTGGTGGTATAGGATTTGAATTCGTTAATCATCATGTTTTTATATTATTTTCATGAATTTAATTTGTATGCATTATTAGTGTGAAGAATTTTACATATATATCAAATTATATATTATCACATTAATAAAAATATTTGATATAATCATTCATTATTTTAAAAATCTTATAAATATAAGCATCTAATTGAATAATAATATAAAAAAAATTTATACTATTAATACATTTAAGTTAATCTCCATTTTCATTACATTATTTTTATGCTGTGTCCTCAATTTTTAAGCAATAAAATAAGGACAACACAATTTCACACAATTTTTCTTTTCTGATAAAGGTGTAAAAGGTAGGGATGTCGAAGAGGATAAGGTAGAGTTTTCCGCCAACCTGACCCCACTCCACTCTTTCTAAATAGTTTCTAGCACGCCCTTAAATCACCTTGCTGTTCTTGAAAACAGGCATCAGCATCCTACCACTTTCAGGGAAATATCACGATGTGCACCATACTTGGTATTTTTTTTTTTTAATAACTTCGTGAATATTTTACCATTCAATTTACACAACAATAAATTATTTTATCTTTAAAAAGTGATCATTGGATAAATTGAAAGATATATTTAAAGAAATTTTTTATAAATTAAACAAATAATTTAACACTGTAATTTCTAAATATGACAATATTTTTTTTTTAGTTTTAAATATAACAATAGTATATAAATTTAAACCAATAGAATATATAGGAGATGAGACAGTCAGACAGGGGGTTATATAAATTAAAATAGACTAGGAGAGGGATATTGAATTAAAAGATACAGATATAAGTGAGATGCGGTACTGGTTAGGTGGGCTAATCTTAAACTTGAACCCGCCCTTGTACCAATATCATTTTTCATTTACTCTATCCTACCCGTTACGACGTGAGAGATGAGGTTTGGGGTCAGGATGTGAAAGATGAGTTTAAAAAACGACTCAAGCGAATTGGGGTGGATCAGGTTGTTGCAGATCAGCTATCTATTGGTTATTGAAAAATATTAATTGTATATATAGGGCGTGGAATATCGTACTAACTTATATTCTATCTATTATTGGAGGAGATGTAAGCTCAATATAAATTAAATCTATAATTCATCTAATAGTAGATAAAATGTAAGTTAATACGATATCTTACGTTTATATATATAATATAACTCTTATATATTACCAATCTTGATAAAAAAAAAAATGTACGATGCCATACAATCATTTCATAACTACGTATTACAAAGTTTCTCTCGGAACAAAGAACAATTTAGCCACTCAAACTTAGTGCTAAAAATTTGATTTATTTCCAATTTAATTACAAGATCTCAGTGGATAGAGCATTACTCAAAATTTTTTAATCCACTTGGTCAAGGAAGAGTTTGATACAGACTTCTCTTGAGACTTTGGTTCAGATATTTTTATATATTTATACTTAACCTTGTGTCGTTGAGGTGTTTGTTATTATTCGAAAAAGAAATTGAGTGAGACATCTCTGCACTCTCTATCCCTCTAATTTGTAGCTGGAATCTTTAGGTTATTGCAACCTACATTATTAGCCTCAGCTAGATTAGTCATCTTTCAAGCCCTTGCTTTGTGAAAAACAGCTAACATCCCCCAAAACAGGTGACAAATGAATAGGACAATGGCAACCCAATCACTGTTATGGGCCCTCCTGTCAAAGGTATCTTTGATATCATTATTTATTATAGTGGTTGAAGGTAACATACCAATAAGATTCATTTCATTTTCCTGCAGGAAAGAAACGCAGCAAATATCGTGGCAGGAAGCAAGAAAAGCAAAAGGCAGAAAACCAGCAATAATAATGCCATCTCAGTGGTTACTTAGGTGGCGACGAAACCCCTTTTCTATCCCCATATTATACCAGCATGTGCAAATCCAAGATAGTGGGTAGAAGATTTAGTGGGCAATATTTTAACTCAAACCAGGTGTAGACATGGTTCAAGACCAAAACATATGACCTAGCATGCATATTAAGATTGATTCAAGTGGACAAAGTAGCTAGTTTATTTTTGACCTTGGCAAAAGCTTCTGCTTGGTCCATTTTAACATATAATATATATATAAATCTTTCTTGCCTTCAGAGTGGTGATCTTGGTCTGTAAGTGTGGACTGTGTGGTGAAGCAGAAGCTCAAATGTTATCACGGAAATCAGAAAAAATATATTATTCATCAAATGCATGTTGGCTACGGGGGTTTGGACCGAACACAGCAATCAAACACACGATGGAAAAAGTGTAGCACAATGATGATACCAGATTACCTCTTGCTTTTCTGAAACAATGAGCGTCTGGGTTATGTAGTCCTTAAAGTGCAGAACTTCTTATCCACTATTATTACTGTTCCTTCCCTTTTTTTTTCCCCCTAGATTAAAAAAAAAAAAAAAGGAAAGTGTCACAGCAGTGCATCACTTTTTTTCGTTCGTGTAAGCTGCCAGGTCTACTTGTACGGTCCACAGAACGGTGCTCCTATCAAAGAGAAAAAGACCATGGTAATGTTTAGTTACCAGAAAATCCATTATTAGAATATAGAAGTTCATTTTTTCAACTACAATTAGAGCCGCGCATGATGAATAACTTTTCCCAATGACTTCAATAGGATTAGTAAGTAAAGACCTTTGTGTTCCGGGTCGGTCGATTAATATAGCCTGTTCACCTGAGTATATATGTTGAGCTACGTCTATATAAACTCTTCTCTGAACTCAAGCTTGATCTATGCATAATGTATAATTTCCTACTATCATTTATGGACTAACATACTAGGTTAAACTTTTAAAATGATTAATTATTCTTAGGGTTTGAGTCGAATTGGATTTTGACACTTCTTGGAAAAACTTTCATAATATATATATTTTTTGAGCCAACTCTTTCATTATACGTACTCAAAATGGTGACACCTTATATATAAGCTCCAAACTGAATAGAATGTTGCCAGCCATAGAATTGTTTTCTTGGAGGAGCTATTCGTTTGCTAGTCTGAAGATAAATGCACTCGTACTATTCATTTATTCCTCAACTTTGAACCAGTAATTACATTTAAGGCTATATGACTTTCTATACATAATTGTGTGTATCAAATAGCATGTCGTGACTTCTCAACAATAAGTGATTATAATATCAACTTCGAATGTTCCCCAGTTCCCCAAGGAATAATGAATGAGCATAATAGATATATTTTTTTCCCATATTTCTCTCCAATATATGTTGTGTAGATGTGATTCAAGTTAGCATATGTGGATCCTCCATAGAACAGCTAGCAAATGCTAATCAAATGAAGACTGGTTCCTCTCAAACGCAAAGGCATAAATTTCTACCATTTGCATAGTATAGTTACAGAAAGTAAACATGCATGACTTTCTTCTTTAGAGATCTGCAATGATCAGCTTAGAGGAAAAAAAGGGGTTGCTATTATTGGTAATATAACGGGGAACGGTCATGGACGTTATAGGGCCAAATGAACGGCAACATTGTTATGCTTTACAGGTGCTACTTGCATATAAAAGCGCGCCGTCATGAATGTAATGGGCTGGGAATGGACCTTAGATCCCACATGCATGATGAAAATGAAACTATTGCTGAGAAGAGAAAGGATCCACCACTCCACCCGTGTAAATTCCTTTTTTCCTGGGGAAAATAACAAGGAAAAAGTTCTCTTCATCAAGGACTTTAATTTGCTCATTCTTCTACATGAGTGATATTATTTATACTCACTTTAGAGATTTATTGTATACATATAATGAGAAAAAATAAAATAAAATTTCATCATTTTATACTTTTTCAATATTTACTATCTTGTATCTTTCTTTTTCATTAAATATCTACAATAAACCTCCAAAATTAATACAAATAATATTTTTCCTTCTATTTTATTTAATTCGTTTGGATAATTAGAATATTTTCAATTAATTAAATAAAAATTCTTATATGTTTATGGAGCAGGTGATTGCCTTTACTTTAATCCATGTCCCATCAATTTTGTGTGACCTACCTTTGTTTTTTCAACTATTCGACCTTTTCTAGGCCTTAACCTCCACAAAACTTAGCAAGCACATATTGTGCTAGATCAAAAGCAATGACCTAATCTTAAATCACGCAAAAATTTCTCTTGATTGAAACATACAAGATTAAAACTATTTGACAATCATATAAGAAAAATATTATTATTATCTGACATGGTAGCATAGTACATAACGATACTTGGTATTTTCTTAAAATTAAAAGTAAATATAGATCATCTCAAGATGATATTTCTCCAAAGAAATATTTTTTGCACTCATTGATTAAACATCAACGTGGAAAAACTATGACTTGTACATAGGAATTGATAAGTATACATCACTCTAGAACTAATTTTTTCTCTTAATTTTTTTATGTATCTCATTTTACGCTTCTATTTGATATTCTCATGATCAGAATCTTTTTTTTTTATGAGTTTTCACATAAAAATCATCCATAAAATATTTCACTACTATTTTTAAGGGAGCATCAAAATAATCAATGCTAAGTTTGAATGAGATATGAGAAGGAAAAAAAATTTAACAGACTCATTTATAAGAATTCTAAAGATGGAAAATGAAGTGCCTTATTCCCCTCGTTCTCAAGGCCCAAATTTTCTTCCAAAACAATGATATGCATACATGGTTTATTTAAATAAAGAGAGGCAACTTCTTTTTGATCTGTTGAAGAAATCAGACAATGTTAGAGCCGCATACTTGTCTCAAGAGTCAAGCCGAGAAAATGTACACTAATTAAAACACACACACACACACACACACACACACACACGTACACGCACGCACACGATTGTATACAACTAAGCGCTATGGGGTAGTAGATCCTTTTTATCAACACCATTACGTGGGAGTTCATATTTCTTGTAAGGACCCTATAATCTCTGGATTGACAATTTTGACTGAAAATACTGCCAAAATGAATGTTATACATTAATTGGGTTTGGATGGAGTGCCGTCTCGAATCTGTAGCAACCTAGTTAAATGGCTTGAAGAAAAGCAAACCATTACAGCTGGGAGTACTTATTTAAAATGGATGAGTATTGTACCTGAAGAAAAGGCGAGTTCATGTTAATTAACACATTATTACTCCTTTGCGGATCCTTATGTTATCCAATCCACCATATATCAAAATCATGAGATCATAATCAGTTTGCCAGCTGTGTAAATATGAAGCTTGGCGATCAATCTTACTACCCTTTTTCTTTCTTTCTTTCTTTCTTTTCTCAGATTTCCAGAATGATAGCTCTATTAAAACCAATATTGTGCTCAGTTTGACTAAAACAGTAGCTCAGCTAGTTGATATTAAACGGTATAACTCCGTACTTTAAACTAGTTACTTTAGCTAGAAGAATTATATATTCATGTACTTCTAGTTTTTCATACTAACTGGACGCACTTCCTTCACAAATTCACGAACTTCTTTGTCTACTTTCTCGTTGTCTAATACCTAAGAATATGTCATCATCGAAAAAGTGTAAATATATGGTCGATCGCTTTGAAGAGGCATACTATAAAAAATGTATTTATATTTAACGAAATTTAGATCTAAGATTAGAATAAAAAAAAATGCATGTAGACTTTGCTATATATATTCCAATACGTTATTACTTTTGATCAATTCAACCAAACATATAAACCTTCAAACACACTGATATGATAGCGAAGAATTCAAAGAGGGTGATGTCTGAACAAACCTTCGCAAAACAAAAAGGAAAGAAAAATCAGGGCATGGCATAATAATATGCATTGATTTTGCTCGGTGGTGGTTCATACTCAAAATCAAACCAAGAAACCGGCAGCAGCAAAGAAATTAGAGGGGGAAAGAAAGAGCACATATATGTATACATATACTCACCTGCGTGCCATGAGAAAGAAAGTGATATACATATATACCTGTATCACAAGTCCTATTGCACTTGAGCTTCGTTGGGTTTGTTTGCAGTTGCACGTAGCACCAGCTAGAGTTTTAATTCGAGATTGGCCCGAGAGGGAAATGTTTGCTATGATAAGATCAATATCTCCATGGGAAGGGAATATTCTCACGAGAGAATCTGATGAGGTGGGATGAGCTGGAAAGCAAACCGAGCAAGCTCATCGATACATGATGATAAAGTGATATTGGCGCGGCTCAATCTGAGATCGTATTTTACTGCTTCTACATGTAAATCCGTCTTCGGATTGAACCTCACCAACATCGCTTTCTCTGCTTCCCAAATCCCAAACATCATCATCGTCATTCTCTCCTATTCCTATACAAGATAAAAAGCTATCTATCCAGCACAGCACAGAACAATTGAAAGTTGATCTTAGTCAATATTTCACCATGGATATGACTTGATCAAGATCCATGTTTGAAAGACATATTAGTGGGGGATTTATGAAAATTTCTAGTGGTTTTCATGGCTAGCTCTCGAATAGCCTATCTACCAAAAAGGAAGAAAAAGGTGTTTCAATATTAAAGAATATCCCAAATGGCCCCAAAGTTCACCTAATGACAATTATTAGGTGGCCATGATGAAATAAAGCATGAATATGAAATCTGACCATGGTGGGAGCTGGAGGAAGAGGGGGTGATCATATAAGGTTGGTGTTTAGGAGCATCAGACTGTGCTAACCACAATTTAAATTCTCCAATCGATGATGGGAGTCACTATCAATGCATTCCGGTGCAACTATATATATTTATGCCAGCAGCATGCCAAAATGAAAACTAATAAAGTGGAAAAGCACAAAACCCATAAATAGATTTATATTCCAAGCAAACAGAAGTGGGTTCTCCACATACTAAATCACGGGGAGATCAAAATCAAAAACTGAGAAATAGACAAAAGACAGAGGAATGGGGGCTCTTTTTCCTTTGGTGATTTGTCTTTATATATCCCAGAGCTTCAACACTGATTGGGGTTGTACCAAACTAGCACTATATATCGTTTTTCACGTTGATGATGATCGATCAGATTGGTGGTTTCTTTCTATTTCAAGGGTGAATGCAACTAAGTCACTAGGATTTAGATGGGCCGCAATATAACATATATTCAAGGCTTTCAAAGAAGGAAAGGTTAGATGAATGAATGATACATGATCAATATGTGACACAAAATAAAGTAAATTTGAGTGGAATACAAATACTCGAGCTTTATGAACAGATTGGTAGAGATCGAGGGAAAGAAGAGTAGAAGATGAGAGGTAGAAGAAGTGAGGATTGATGGGGTTGATGAGAAGCAGCCAATGTATATACTGGTAGGTTTTGCCTCGGGATGAGAAGGTGAAGAAGGTGAGTGGAATGATGTCAAGGGGGAGCAACACTTACTTTAGGGTTTGTCATGCTTAGTTTGTACTCAATAAAAATCAAGCTCGTCTGTCTTTGCGCATGCACCTGAAATATTCTTCACACACACACACACACACACACACACAAATGAAACACATCCCAAACAACTCCTTTAATTGTGCCCTTTCTTTCTAGCATTAATTATTGTTTTTACTAGGACCCTTTTTAGATCATGCTTGCATTTGATTATGCTAGCTTTTAGTAAAGAGAGAATAAGATAGTTGGCTTATATGCACCCTGGCTGTATGAACAAATCATGGTTTTCTAAAAATATCCATCCAACATCACTAATTACATATTTTAAATGGGTAACTGTAAATTAAGGAAGCTTCCATACAAAACATTGATTACACATTCCTTTTTTTCTCAAAAAATCTGATTATCTCATGTTTTTCTTGTAGGTTCTTCTTGATTCAAATTTGGTACTGAATTAGACTATAAGTTGGATTGCATGGGACACCCCTTTGGAGTTTTAATTAATGACCAAGACCCCGTCTATGCTGCCATACGTTATCTCAAGTATGGTACTTCTGCTTATGTCCAGAGATCATTAATATAGCATTACATGTTATTTATAAGCTACGCCAATAAATGTGTGTGGTCAAACTATATGGAGATTGGGAACAAAGTGCAGAATGTCAGCGTAGGGAAATGTCTTGAAAGAAGTTTCGGAACGTAGAGAGTTTGCCATCTTTCACACAAAGACGCACACACAAACACGCATAACACACACAAACAATTACAAATAGGGCAAAATAGCCAACAACCGAAAAAGCGCGGGGACACCGGCGCTTAAGGGGCCCTGCCTTGGGCCTGCACTAGGAGACACTTACCTTGGGTTTTGCTTACCCCTTTATTTTTTCCCTCTCCATTCTTGGCCACTTCCTCCTAGTATTGCTTTTCTTTTTATTAACATTTCTAAAATGCCATTCTTCCTTTCTATATATTCTTCTGCCCCTCTTTGAAGGTTTTGGGAAGTGTAAAAGACCCTTTTACAAAAGGGTTTAAAGAATCCCCTAGTATTGTATCTCTCTCTCTCTCTCTCTCATGATTTGTGGCGATAAGTTCGCGTGCCACTAGCCAAACATATTCCCCCACGCCTTAAACCCATTCCATTTCTCATGTCTTTCATCACCGGATCCTAGGACTTTCCCTTCCAACTTCTTCCCCTTTCTTGGACTAACTAAAGGCTGTGAGGGATGGTCAAAAGCTACCTAGCTCTCATCAAACTCTTTCTTTGGGGATTTCATTTCTTAATGCACTTAAAATTCCAGCCTCGTGCATGGTTGAAGTAGCAAAAAGTGCCAAGGGGGAAACAAAAATTCTCCATGGTCAGAGATATCAGAATATGCTGGTTTTTTAAGTCTGTCTCTGATCTGATCAAAAGGCAATGGAAGGTGGACATTGGACAATGACACCCATTTTCTTAATGTAAACTCATTTTTCTAAAAGCATGGCGGGGTCGTGTTGGCCCTCTTCTGGTGAAGAAAGTTAACATGCTTTCTTAAGTGCTACTGTACAAGAGAAACATTTGAATGACTTTGTGCTTTTTACCCTTATACTTTTTGCATGTTATAATGCTGTTCTCTTGAAACTTGACTATTTCTATTTATTATTATTATTTTCTTCTTTTTTGGGAGGGCGGTTTTTGGTTGTTTAATAAACTTCCTAGTTGGTTATTTGTATGTTCCCTTTTATGATTTTTCACAATTCTTTAGTATATGTTTAGTATAAGATAAAAATTTTTATAGATTAATTTCATGTTTCAACACACCCTTAACTATACTATTTCTACCTGAAATTAAATACTATCATTATAATTTAAGAGAACTTTCTGATCAGCTAAAAAGGCTTAATTAGGACTAGTAGAAAGAGATCTTGGGGTGTGATTAATTAATATCTTGCCATGGAATAAAGAAAAAGATTCAAGAGATGGTATCGAGGAAAAGAAAAGAAAGAACTTATATAATCGTTTTGGAATGTGACGGGTGTGTTTCAGTTATGCATGGCAATCAGGTCAAGGTCAGTTGTCTGTTTGCGAAGACAGCAAAGACACCTCTCTACACGAACTCCAGTTGATTCAGCTTCTCTGTCCCTCTAGCTGTTACCAGGCATAATTTGTTTAGGGGCTCTGCTAAATTCACACATATATGAAGGGGTATATCCTTACCACCTAGAACGTTGCCCATATATAAAATCACGCCAATTATTCTGTTGTTACTCCGAAAGCTTTTGTTGCTGATATCAGCATGTTCCTTCAGCTGAGCATAACAATAGGCTAGGGCTAGTATAGAGTGACTGGTAGAAGTCTTGTAAAATCTATTGAAAAAAAAAAAAAAGAAGAAGAAACTTTTAAGTGCATGTTTATTTTCATCGTTATATTTTAAAACAGATTAATTTTGATGCATTTTATGTATTATATTCTACAATATTTACTAATATCTTACCTTTTTATTATGATCTTTAAGGTAATTATGATAAGAATTAAATAATTTTTAATAGCATATTAATATATAATTGAATAGTTGTGGCAAAAAATTTCACACTTACCTTATATCAAAATTAATTCATTTTAAATTATGTTGCAAAGAGAATAACTTTTCGATGTCAATAGATGTTTATGTGCTCTACATTCGAAAACACGATGTATTATTGTGTTCAAGGAATATGGGTATCGTGCCAAATACGCATACAATGATACACAGTAACGGAACTTCGGGTCAATTTTTTGAGGCATGATCTTGAAATCTTCTTGTTTTTTGTGAACAAAGGTTGTTTTTTGTGAACAAAGGTTTAGGGAAGCGAAGGTTGTTTTATTCTAATATTGTCAACATATGTCACAAGTTGCAGTCAAGAAAAATATGCTACTAGCCTCAGCTTTCCTACTTTGATTTTAGAAGAAAATGGATACAATAGAAACGATGTTGATGTCTTGTCCCGGTCTCAATAAATATTTAAGGAATTTTATGATGATAATTTAAGTACCTGATAATTGACCTGGTAATTGAGAGCCTATATCTTCCATAACAACTCTTTCACCTGGAAAACCACCTCATACCAAAAATCAATCAGTACTAATATGTTATCTTCTTTATGAACTTATATAGCCCACTATGATGTTAGGTAAGGCTTATTTTTATTTTTACTTTTTTTTCTGAAAATAATACTATATGGGCTGAAAAGTACATGCATTATTTGCCATGAGAAGAGAGAAAGTAAGTAAAGCCTTTTCTTTTTTGTTTTTTGATTTATCGTGGATATCCCCTGTCTATTACTAGTATTACTAGAAAAGAGAATTAATTTTTTTTTTTGATGTAATCAAGTTTATTTTTTCAACTAGTATTCTCTCCAGAAATTAAATCGGGATCCTTCTTAGGATCATAATGTATTTTTACCACTACACCAACACTCTTATTGGTTGGTCTTTTCTTTTTTGTTAGAAGTTCGAGATACTCCAAGTTCTTGTAAGAATTACAGTGATTAGTCTAAATGACATACTAATAAAGTACTGCAAACAATGATTAAATTTAAAAGCTTTGAGTTGATAAGCGAATTTTTCATGCCCAAAATGAGATAAGATTTATGGAATTTATCCTCATTTTTCCCCTTAAAAGGGGATTTTACTAATGCTCTTAATACATTAATTAAGGAATGAAAAGTGAAAAGTTTTATATTAAATTTTTAAGTTTTCAATGCATTGAATATATTGAAAACTTAGAAAAATTTTTATTTTTAGTTCATTAACTTTGGGTACCAATTAGTAAAACCCTTTAGAAAGGTATTTTTCAACTAATCTTCCATAATTTCGTGCATATATATTCCATTTGTCATTTTTGTGAAAATTTTGAAGGACTTGGACAAAAGACATTTCTTGTTAGTAATGACAGTAAAGGTGAGTATGATATAAAATAAAAATAGAGGTGAAAAATTTATGGTTAAGTTTTTCATATGTAATTTAATTCATGAATATAATCTATGAAGCTTTTTTTCCTCATTTTTTTTTATTCCATTCCAACCTGACCTTAAACACCAAAATTTACATCTCAACACAATCAAACCTCTTACATTACCTGGCTAGTTTTCTTGCTTAATTACGATTGTTTGTTCATTTTCAAGGCTAATTCTCCGCAATGAACCTCATATGAGGTCTCTTTTTCTGGAATTTCTTTTATTTATTTATACTTCTGAATTGACTAGGATATGATCAGAGAATTATTCTTGGAGATTTAGTGAGTTTAAATTAATCATCGCTACGCTCCTAACCAGCTAAGCGGATCAAAACTGAGTGACTATAAATGTGTTTGCATCAATATCTCCAGCTTCAATAAGATAATCCTCTAATTTCAGTTTTCTATCTTAATCTAATTTATATGGGTTTGTTGACTTTCATGTACATGGGAATTGAAATTTTGAGTATCACTTGCCTGTTCTTTTTTAACAATGGGTCTAGTTTTCAGGTGTAGCTGGGATTTTTTAATTCTTTATTTATTTTGCAATTTCCCGAATAGCATTTCAATCTGGTAAGTTATAATTGCCAGACACTATATCACTTGTTCATATATGTGCATATATGTTGTATATCTCAAGTTCTTGTGCTTCCTTACTAGAACAAGATGCCATTCTTCGATTTTCATGTCAAGTTGTTAATTTGCTTAGCCGTCGGGTAATGGAAGCCAATACCGGTCCAGGCGGAACAACCTTTTCTTTCCTTTTTTTTTTTTTGTGGTTATTGATAGGAAACTGCTAATTTTCAAAGAGAAAATAACCCATTCAGGCCTGAAAGGTACTCTTGTAAGATTTAAGCTTCCATTTCATTACCCAACCTTTTTTTTTTCCTGGCAATTTCCAACAATAGGAGATCGTCACCATTTTTACATAATCGATGTACATATAATCAAGCTTATCATATGGAGAAGAAGCATGGTCTCAAATATATGATTAATTAGTTAACCTATGAGGAGAACTTGACCCCAGCAACGTTATCCAGGTTTAACAGTGTTCTGTAAGCAATCATGCAAGTAGCATAGGGAGCAGATTGTATACAGTTAACTATATACATATATTGTATATTACAGAATATGCTTAATTGCATATAAATTATGGATTGCGGATCAGCATAATGGGCTTGGGCATCGTATACAGCTGCATTATTCCACCTTAGTGCCAGTTCAAAAAAGTTCTTTTTTTTTTTTTTTCAAACGATGTATCATTTTTTCTGGGTAGAGAATATGAACTTTGATTTTTCCTATTGTCATTGATGAGAAGTAAGAAAACATGGAGGGAATTTACGCTGGCAGCCTTCAGAAGGAATAAGTGAACCTACTCCTAATAAATTATGGTAGGCCATCCTCATATTTGGAGTTTACGATAGGCGCACAAACAGGGTCCAAGGAAGCTAGGAGATTGACCAAGAACATTGAACTGGAAGCAAAGCCTAATAAAGTTTAATAAATAAATAAACGAAGGTCACTCGTATGCTATTTTCTTTACTTGTTTGGGGTTGTATTATTTTTTGGTGCTAACTTGCTTGGGTTACCCTTCTTACTTATCTATCATGTTTCATTATCATAATTGTAGAATTTACTTATTTTTGTTTTCCTTTTATCTCAACTTTATTTAACTTTAAAGGGCATGCCATTGATACAATATATAGTGTTGAGTGTAGGGTCGGAAATAGGTTAGATTGGACTAGACTTAAACAAGCATAGTCTGCATTATAAATATGCAGCTAGAGTCTGGGCCTATTACTTGACAGATATTTTTTTTTTAGGGTCTTAACATGGCTTTTTAAAAAATCTGGCTTGATTCAAAAATCTGTTTAAAATCCTATTTGATCATAAAATTTTTTAATAAACATAAAAGTATACTCTTAAATAAGTTAAAAGACTTCTAAATATGTCAAAAAATATATTCTTAAATAGGTCAAAAGGCCTCCTGAATAAGTTAAAAAATTTATTTAAAATAAATTATAAGACTTCGATTATCATTAGAATTTGTGAAATAATAATAATAATAATAATAATAATAATAATGATAATATAGTATAAATAGGCCAATCTGCTGAATCTAATAAACTTTTTTAATATCTTGCAATTTGGCTTTTTTGGTTAAAAATACTTTGTGAAAAGCCTCGGCATAACTTATTTATTAAAAAAGTTAGGCCAAATTAGGCCGATTGTGAGCTAGGCCGAAGGTTCTCGATGAGCCACTTGGCCTACTTCTACCCATAGTTGAGTGACGTGACAAGTTAGCTCCCACTCTTATAAAGTGAGTTAGGGTTTAAACTTTAAAGAACATAATCACTAAAAAGACCTTTAATTACAATAAAATGTTAGGAGCTAGTCTTCCAGCAACGATATGTACCCTAGTCAATATGAAGGGGAGGGGGCATTGAATTTTTTTTTCGGGTTTTCTACGATTATCCTTTTATCAGAGACAATTTTATTTGAGCATTTGAAATTTCATAAATGATATAACTCTTTTAACATCGATTACTTTGTAACCAGAGCTTAAACCTGAAACCACTGATTAAAGGGAATAAGTATCTATTACTCCAACCGACTATGTGTTGAATAACATTGATTGAATGTATAGCATAATTCACAAAAATAAATATCAATACTAATAAGGGTTTACAAAAATCAATACGGCAATGGAATTTGTGTTTACCATATCCAATTCCTCTAAATGATAGCCAGCCAAGGCCATTCAGGAGACAGTATAATTATGGAACCAATAGAAGCACCAATCGTGCTCACTTATGAAACCACCCCTAAGTTTAAGAGAAACTCCATTTTGACAGCGCAATGGTTCTATATTCTATAAGAGTACTTCATAGAACAAGTTCATTCGCAAGAGTATGCATATCACCCATACAAAGGAAACTAGGGAAACACACTCAATGCTTTTCAGTTTTCGTGTTTATAGTTAATGCAATCATAAAATACATTGTTGGCACTCAATATCAAGAATGACATGATGTACACGAAGTCTGTCAATAAAAAGACTGGCAAGAAAGCAATGGAGTCAAGGAGAAAAACTCCTGGATATATATCTGAATACCGCAAAGGCACCAACATTACGAGGCTATGGACTACTCTTGAAGAAGGGAGTGGATTGCAGCATGGTTGACAATATTGAATTCATAATTTGATCCACTAGCGATAAAGAACGCACATGATTTATTCAACTGGAACACTAGTACAATAGTGCTTTGGTACTTGTGCATCATGTTGACGCTCCTACTCATACATTGCAAAGGTGCCTTAATAACTCAATTCAAACTTTATCATTAATGATGTGTTTATTTCAACTTTTAAAAAAAATGATTTTAAATTTTATATATAGCTAAAATAGTTAAACATTTATTTTATTTTAGAAATTACTTTTTCAACTTCTATAGAAAAGCTGAAAATAGATTTTTTTTGTGATTTTGATTATTTTAAAAAATTATCAAAATATATAAAAATTGATTTTTTAATAAAAAATTATTTTTTGTCAAAAAAAAACTCCAAAACAAATACACCTTAAGGTGATAGAAATTTAGTTATTTCACACATACTAAATTTTATGCAAATTAAAAATCAATATTATAACAAAAATTAACTACACTTAAGGTACTTGGACATCCTAAAAATTTAGAAAAGAAAAAGAATAATATTTGGCGATAGTACCAAGCCCAATAATTCACATTAATGTGAAGTGCAGGTAAGGATGGCAATAGGACCGGGTGGGAAGTAGTTGTTGTGTATATGGGTCTTAGTATGATTCAAAGTTAGTTTGCCCATGTGTATTTTAGCTATAGTTTGCCTATGTGTATTTTAGCTAAGGAAGAAGTCTCACATTGCTTAGAAGTTTTTAACAAGCATTTATATGTGAAGGCACTTAATGAATAGATACCTTATGATATTAAGATAGCATTACGAACTTGGACCTTAGTTAAATACACATACATGTGCCTTGCACTATCTCATCCACGTACATGTGGTTTTGCTAAGCTCTTATTACCTGTGTCTATTTTATTTCGTTTTTTGGGATAAATTCCATTTTATCATTGTAGATCTTTAATGAATTCAACGACTCTTTTTCTAATTGTTTTAGAATGCTCCAACAGCTCTTTTGCAATGGCCCCTTTTTTAACTTTTCCTAACTCTATATAAAGCCCTTTGCACAGCCTAAACAATAACACAGAAAAATCTAATCCCCTCCTTGTTTCCTTTTTGCACAGAAGTCACCCCATTACTTCTGTTGCATCTTCTGCCTTCTGCGACAAGATATCTGCTGCTTAACATACTAGGAGCATCGTGTGGACTAGTTTTGTTGGAGTCTCATGTCTAATCTTAGAGGTTCACTCGTTAACATCATTCCACTGAGCATAGCTCCAAGTAGGGCTGAAATAAACCCTTAGGGACAATATCTTGTATGATTCGTGGTAATCTTATTCTAATTCTTTTCCTATTTTACTACTATTGTTGTTTTCGTTATTCTATTTTATTTGTACAGTAGTTAAAATATTACTATCCTATGAAGGGTTTATTATGGATGTCAATATTTTAGCTGCTGCTAAGGTCATTCCTAATGCTTCAAGGATTGGAGATTTTGATGGAAACAATTTCAAATGATGACAGTATAGAATCTTAGAAGTTCTGGATTTTTCACAAATTAGTTTTGTTTTGAATGATTCTAAACCAAAACAAGATTCTGAAAATTATCAACAAGCCTTGAAGGATTGGGAATTGACTGATAAATTATGCAAGCACAATATTTTAAAAGCCTTATCAAATGATTTGTATGATATTTACTATCATTATGTTCATGCAAAGGATATTTGGGATGCTTTAATTCAAAAATATATTTATGAAAAAGAAGGTAGAAAAAGTATCTAGTTTTTAATTATAATGGATTTCAAATGGATGAAAATAAATATGTTACTTCTCAAATTAATGAATTTTTTAAGCTTGTAGATGAATTGGCTAAGGAAGGAGATATCTTGCCCAAAAGGTTTGTCTCTCAAACTCTTGTTGATAAATTCCCTGAATCTTGGAAGGATTATAAAATGAATTTCAAGCAAAAGAAGAAAGCTATGGCACTATAAGAAACCATTGTGCCTATTAAAATTGAGGAGAAAAATAGGTCAATGGCTAGTGAACAAAGTGCTAAGGAAATGCATGCTAGAGCTAATATTGCTAAGAAAATGCATTATGAACACTCATCTCATGGTTCTAAAAATCATAGCATTAGAGTTTATAAATCTCATTTTAAACATGATACTAACCAACAAGAAAAGAAGAAGAGTGCTTGTTTTATTTGTGGCAAAATAGGTCATTTTGCATTTGCATGTAGATTGAGAAGGAACAATCAAGGAGGCGAAAATAAAAGAGGATGATCATCATCAAAGGCAATTACAAATATGGTAGAACACCAAGATGATCTTATAGTAGCGGTTGTGTTTGAATGCTTTTTAGTAAAGAAAGCTAAGGGTTGGATTGTAAACTCTAGTGCCACAAAGAACATTTGTGCTAAAAAGGAAAAATTCTTTGAGTTTTTTCCCATAGAAAATGGGAAGGATTACATTTACCCAGAAGCATCAAGCAAAATCTCGATCTTAGGTAAAGAGAAAGTGTCATTAAAGATGATGTTTAGAAAAACCCTTATGTTATCCAATGTACTCTTTGTACCAGCCATTACATATTATCTAGTGTCAATCCATCTCCTTAACAATACCAATATGAAGGCAACCTTTGATAGCAACATAGTTATCTTGTCTAAGAATGAGATATATGTTAGTAAAGGTTATTTTAGTGATGGTCTATATGTTTTGAATATAGTTACTAATAATAATAAAGGAAGTTCTTCTTTTGCTTACTTGGTTGATTCTCTTGATGTTTAGCATGGTAAACTTGGACAAGTAGATATTCCTTATATCTTAAAATTAAAGGAAATGAGACTAATTAACAAATTGGATAATACTAGTTTGGATAAGTGAAATTTGTGTACAAACTAAATTAACCAAGAAGCCATCCAAACAAATAACAACACAAAGTGAATTACTAAAACTAGTACATAGTGACTTAGGAGACTTAAAGTACACAATGATAAGAGGTGGTAAAAGATTTCACATAATCTTTGTTGATGATTATTATAGTAAAAAGACAAAGTGAATTACTAGAACTAGTATATAGTGACTTAGGAGACTTAAAGCACACAATGACAAGAGGTGGTAAAAAATTTTACATAATCTTTGTTGATGATTATTATCGATACACTAAGTTATATCTGTTAAGAACAAAAGATAAGGCATGTGAAATGTTTATCAAATATAAAAATGAAGTAAAAAATTAACTTGATAAGAAAATTAAAAGATCAAGAACAGATAGAGGTGGTGAATATGAGTCAAATCCCTTTAATGAGTTTTGTGAACAACATGCTATAATATATGAAGCAACTCCATCTTATTCACCTGAATCTAATGATATAGCCGAAAGGAAGAATAAAACCCTTAAAGAAATGATGAATGCCTTACTTGTTAGTTCAGAACTACCTAACTTTATGCGGGGAAAGCAATCCTCTTGGCTTGTTATATACAAAATAAGGTACCACATAAGAAACTTAGTAAAATACCTTATGAGCTTTGGTTTGATAGACAACCTAATTTAGGACACTTGAAAGTGTGGGAGTGTTTAGCTAAAGTAATGTTGCCAAACCTAAAGAAGAGAAAACTTGATTCTAGAACATGTGATTGTGTGTTTATTGGATATGCTCAAAATAGTAGTTCATATAAATTTTTTGTTGTGAAAAGTGGTGTGTTAGAGTATAATTCCATAATTAAATCTTCTAATGCATCAATTTTTGAGCATGTATTTCCTATGAAAACTAAAGAGAAGCATGTTAATAGCTCATATGATAATGTATTTGATAATGTAGTTCATGAGAATGATAATGAATTAAGAAGAAGTAATAGAACCAGGAAAGAGAACAATTTTGGTGATGACTTATATACTTATCTTTTTTATGATGATCCTTTGACTTATAATGATGCTATTACCTTTATTGATGCTCCCTTTTGGAAAGATACTATAAATGCTGAAATTGAACCCACTATGGCTAATCACACTTGGGAATTAATAGATTTGCCACCTAAGACAAACCCTATTGGATGTGAATCAATATTTAAGAAAAAAATAAAAATCGAATGGTAATGTGGATATTGTAAGGGCAGGTTAGTCGTTAAAGGATATAAGCAACAAAAGAATATTGACTACTTTGATAATTATTCTTCCGTTATTAGAATTGTCTCTATTATAATTTTGTTTACCATTGCATCTATCTATAAACTTGTTGTGTATCAAATGGATGTGAAAACCGCATTTCTCATGGTGACTTTGAAGAAGAGATCTACATGGAACAACCAGAGGGATGTGTGGTTAACGGCAAGGAGATCAAGGTCTACCATGGAGTCTAAATTTATAGCATTACAAAAGGCAGGAACAAAAGCTGAATGGCTGAGAAATTTGTTGGTTGACATATCACTATGGGATAAAACACAGATATCTGTGTCTATTCATTGTGACTATCAAACTGCCATTGCTCAAGCAAAGAACAAGATATATAACAGGAAGAGCATGCATATCAAATTGAGACATAATATTGGGAGGCAACTGATTGAGAATAATGTTATATCTATGGATTTTGTAAGGTCAGAGAAGAACTTGGCTGACCCATTAATGAAGCCACTTGCTAAGACACTAGTGAGTGAAACATTAAGAAGGATAGGGCTACTGCCCATTACTTGAGGCGGTGTGATAGAAACCTAACCACTGTAATTGGAGATCCTATAAAGGTGGTTCAATGTGGCAAACAAAGTCATATGAGTCTCACAAAGGGTATTATCATTTTCTATTTTTTCCGCCACTCATATGAGATGATTGGTGAAGAGTTCCTCCCTATGGTATATTGCAATACTGCTGCAGTGGTATTTGAGGATGAACAATGCTCATAATGGATTCATAGCCCTCAATGTGGAGGTGGGGTATTTACATAGAATATTCCTGATAGATGCCACCTAAGTGAAAGTGGAGATGAGGTCATCTCCTATGAGTTTGGACATAAAACTCTAGAGCACCCATAATTCCAAAATAATGCATGGCCTTAATGTGGAAAATGGCTAAGAGCAACGTATCTTATGGGAATGTTATGTAGTTAGTGGACATGCTCCAACCGTTATCGCAAAAGTTGCGTTCAAAGAGGTTCTTCTACCAAACTTCTACAGGGTTATCACCCACTTGCACCTAAGGTGAAGTTTAAATCATTTGTATACTACATCGATGCATAACATTCTTATTTATTCCTATAAATCTGAAACATGTGGAGGATTGTTGTATATATGGGTCTTGGTGTGTGTTTCAAACTTAGTTTGCTCATGTGTATTTTAGCAAAGGAAAAACTCCTACATTGCTTAAGAAGAGTTTCCAAAAAAACATTTATATATGAAGGCACTTAATGAGTAAATACCTTATGGCATTGAAGTAGTATTGTGGACTTGAGTTTTAGTTAAATATACACATGTGCGCCCTGCCCTGCCTTGCCTCGTCGCATCTCATCTGTGCACATGTGGGCTCACCAAGGTTGTTACTACCCGTATCTATTTTATTTCATTTTTTGGGCCAAATTCCTTTTTATCGTTGCAGATCTTTAATGAGTCCAACAACTCTTTTTCTAATTATTTTAGGAAGCTCCAACAACTCTTTTGCAATGGGTCTTTTTCAACAACACTTTTCTTAACTCTATATAAAGCCTTTTGCACAACCCAAACATTAACACAAAGAAATCTAATTCTCTCTTCGTTTCCTCTGCACATAGAAGTTGCCCCACTACTTCTATTGTGTCTTCTCCTTTTTGCGATAAGATGTCAACCGCTCAATGTAACAGGAGTATCGTGTGGATGAGTTCCTGTGGAGGCACACGTCTAATCTTGGGGAGTTACCCGTTAATATTATTCCACTGAGCATAGCTCTGGATAAGGCAGAAATAAACCCTTAAAGCCTTGCACGATTCATGGTAATATTGTTCAAATTCTTTTCCTGTTTTACTATTATTATTGTTTCAGTTGTTCTATTTTCTTTATCACAATAGCTAAAATATTACTATCCTAGGCTTTCATTTTCCAACAATAGTTGCCACTCCTTATCCCATACTTCCAAAGTTTTCCCAATCTCTATTCTCTATGGTAGGGGAAAATGACTCCCCATCCCCATTTTCCATGGATCCCCACCCCCCATGAGGATCCAGGATATCCTAAAAACATATTTAAAAATTTAATAAAACAAGTTTAAACAGTTTAATTAACTTAAAATTAAGAAAAAGGGAGGAAACTTAGAAATAATAATACAAAGTTGATTCAAGTCTTCAACTCATTGTCTTACATCATTACTACCAAATTTTCAAATTTTAAATCAAGTTACAATTATTAATATATCATAATAACACCATAATAAACAATAGTGAATATGTGAGACTGTAAGAGGGTAAGTAAGTTAGGATTATATTTTTTTTTATTTTTATATTAAAAAAATAATAAATATCAATTTTAATGTGAAATTACCAAGATACTCTTGAGACGGATATCCTTATAGGCCCGGAGGGCATAATCCCTATCCCTAAATTACTGTGGGGAGACTTTTATCTCTATTCCCATCCCTACAGAAAAAAATCCTCACATTTGGATTTTTATCTACGAATACCCCTGCGAATGTCTCCATCTATGAATGCCTATTACCATCCCTAAGTGTAGGAAGTGCAAGTGTATAGAAAACAAAATGAAATTATAATTAAATGATAAAAGTTGTGCAAATTTAAAATGATGTGTGCATAACATTATTCAAAATATAAATATAAATAATAAACATATGTCAATTAAATAAATTTTATAAATATTAAAATCTCGAAGATTTCATTGTAAAAGTTGAGCAAATGAATTTTAGTTAATAGTTATAGATATTAAATTATTATAATCTTAAAACTAGTAAGGGAAATTGGGCTACATAAATAATTCTTCCCACATTTATTAATTTTTTTTGTTAATTTTGGTATATTTATTTATTTATAATAATTTATAATAATAATAGCATAGTTATGACTTAAATATATTTTTTATTCCTACAAAATTAGTAAATTTTGATTTTAGTCCCAAATTTTTTTTCATTTTGATCCAAATATTTCTAAAAATTTTTATTCTAGATCCTACCATTAGTCTGCCTCTGTTAAATGATAACATAGATGACATAGAGCCACATCACCATTTTCATATGGCAGCTTATATGATATCAGTTCCTATGAATTTTTGTTTTAGTCACTAAAATTTCTTTCGTTTTGGTTTTGATCCAATACTTCCAAAATTTTGGTTCTAGCTCCTACTACTATTAGTTTGTTTTTATTAAGTGATGAGATAAATGATGAAAAGTCACATCAACCTTCTCATATAGTAGTTTAATATAATTATAAATTATTTTAATTTTAATCATTCTAAAAATTAAAAAAAATTAAAACCTCTCAGCCTTCCCCTTTCTCTAGCCTTTACCTTCTTCCATTTCCTCTTGCTTTCTAGCACTTACTGACAAAGGGGTTACCATCCAAATTTTACCCAATTAACCAAAAAAAAAGAAAAAAAAAAACTAAAACACTTAGGTATAATCCACTCTTAATTTTAGCACTAATAGAACCAGAAAAAAATGACAGAACAAAAACAAAATTTAGTGCACAGAAATGCAAGAAGGGAAATAAGGGTATATTGTTAAAAAAAATGGGAAAGCATGACCGACGATAGAGAGGACAAAGCTAGTGTCGCAGTGGTAGAAAGGTAATGGTGAGATGGTGATTTTGCAGTAGTGGAGGTGTGGCATGATAACATGGTTGTTTACGGCTAAGCTTGTGCAAGGGGCACTTCGTGGTTAAGTAACGATTACGCAATCAGCAAGAAGCAAAGATGATATGGTAGAGGAATGATTTACATCAGTGAGACAATTTCTGGTTAGATAATGGCAATTGATAGCATAGTTAGGTGGCGAATGACAGCTACACAATGGAGGCTTGGGTGGCAATATTGTCACCATAGTGATGACTAAGTAAAGGATGTGTGGTAGTGTTGTGCTCACAATCTCTTTGTGGCAAGGGGGAAGGCGGTGGGGACTAGAGGGGGAAAGGGAGTTGGTTAGGGGAAGGGGGAGGGTAACGCTGAAAGGAGACTATAGTGGAAAGAGATGTTAATTTTAAAAAAAAAATTAGAAGGATTAAAATCAAAATGATTTATAATTATAAAGATTAAAAATATATTTAAGTCATGAAACAAGCTAATGGTAGGAAATAAAACTAAAATTTTTGAAAATATTTTAATTAAAACAAAAGAATAAAAAAAAATTAGGACTAAAATCAAAATTTATAGGGATTAATATCATATTTAAATTACCACATGAGAAGAGAAGTATAACTCTCTGTCATCCATATTATCACTTAATAGAAGCAAATTAACGGTAGAGACTTAAATTAAAATTTTTTGAAATATTTGGATTAAAACTTCCAAAAAAAAATTTTAGAGACTTAAAACCCAAATTCTTAATTTTAAGGGGATAGTTATTGTAATTTGGCACGCAAGTTAATTCGTAACCGTCATGCGGTCACGGAAGTTGCTTACGTGGCGGTGGCGGAGGACGAAGGCGAAAAACAACGGAAAACACATTCGCTGATCTAAGCCGTTCATTTCGGCTTCTATTATCATCCAGCGGTTCACATTTCACGAAAAAGAATTCCGTACCCGCGTCGAAGAGAAACAAGTAAACAAACAAACAGAACGTGACGTCGAAACTCGTTTTCTCTTTTCTGTGCATTTTTTCCTGCAACGCGCAGAATATTTTTTTTTACGAAGGTTCCTCTCTATTTCCCTCTTTTCCCTCTGTTTGTTTTTCTTTTCACTTCTCTGCGATTTCGCCGATGCTAGAATCGGAGCTTCACGATTTATCCGACGACGCCGATTACGCCGCGTCGCAGCAACAAGTAAGACCATCGCCCCTTTCACTTCTAAATTTTCTGTTTTTTTTCCCGCTCCGATCTGATTGCATTTCCATTAGGGTTTCACGATTCAATTGAATGCATCAATCTCGTTTTGCATTTTACAACTTTAATCCGAATTTTAACTGAATTGATGAGTGTTTTTTTTTTAATTGATTTGATTAGGGTTCTTCGAGCGTGATGCTGCGGAGCGATAGTACTAAGCAGAGCTCGTCTAGTGAGCGGGACGATGCTGAGATTGTGTATTCGAAGGAGAATGTCGCAATTCATCCGACTCAGTTTGCATCAGAGAGAATTAGTGGAAGACTGAAGCTGATTAAGCAAAGCTCTTCGTTATTTATGGTAATATCATTTTTTGTTTGTTCCTATTCTTTTGATTGGGTATGAATTTTTGGTTCATGCTAAGGTGTTCATTTTTGCTTCATTGTAGACTTGGATACCTTATAAAGGCCATAGCACGGAGGCGAGTCTGTCTGAGAAAGGTAATTTGCATTTGGTGCAGGCTGGATGAGTTTAATTTCTTATGCAATGTGGTGTATATGTTGTTGAAGTTTGTTCCATTTCTTGTTTAGACCGGAGCCTTTACACCATAAGGGCAGTGCCCTTCACTGACATTAGGTCCATACGGAGGCATACTCCTGCGCTTGCGTGGCAATATATCATTGTTGTTCTATCGTCAGGTGAAGTTCTGGTGATGAATCTAAATGAATTTTTATTTTTTATTTTCTTGTCGTTGGTTCTTTGTTTTGTGCTCCACCTTGCTTTGTATTAGCTATGTAATTTCTATTATTTATGTGCATTTATGCACTTGGTATTATATTAATCATGGTGCCATGGGGGTAATAATAGTAGTAAATTTATTACAGCAAGTTGATTTCATATTTTGGGTATAAATGTGGAGGAAATACTGCCTTGGATGGACTAATCAATTTTTCCCCTTTATGATTGGGAAATTTAAGTTCCTATATTTGTTATGGCACTTTGTCGATAAAGGCAACAAATGTTTCTGGAGGTGTGGCTCAGTTGGCAAACTGAACTCGGTGGACTTTAATATTAGTGCAGGGGTTTGAAAGCCACCAGAAGCATCATGTGGCTTAAGTCAAACTATTGCCTAGGCATGTATCAGTTTCTGGCTCAAAGGGTGTGGAAAACCTCATGGTTTTACCCAAAAAAAAATGTGGTTACTAAATATCAAGAAGTAGGGTTCTCAAAATTGGACTTGAAAATAATTTGGCAGCACATTTTTTTCTAAGCCCAACAAATGCTGGAAAGCGTACCTGGATTGAATGGGCCAGTCCGATGCCGGAGTTGCAGGACGTGGACGCAACATAGAAAACTCTTCTAGTTCTAATTAAAAGTAATACCAAACACTTGTTCCCACCTATGCAGCACAGAAACTGACACAGACTTACGATACATTCACAAGGGACACACCAAATTTTAGAAATTGTAGGACACAAACGCAACACACACACACACACACACACAATTGAATATTTAAGGAAAAATATTCATTATTTATTCATTATTCCTATATCATATGTATGATCTTCACCTCTGCCTTATTTTCCTTTTTCATCATTAAAAATTGCTTTAACTATTAAAACAGACCCAACTTTTGTTTGTTAATTTTTATTTTCAAATTTTATATGTCCTTATCTATGTCGTGTTAGAGAAATAAAATCTTTCAATCAATAGAATTGTAAGACACTTTTGATCAAGAGAATTGGATAAAATCTTTGTGCAGGACTTGCTTATCCTCCGCTGTACTTCTATAGTGGAGGAGTCAAAGAATTCCTTGCTACAATAAAGCAACATGTTCTTCTTGTGAGGTTTGTTCCTGGTTTCATTCCTTTTATACTTTTTTTTCCCCACGTGGCTCATTAACAATACAATAACCAGTTTATTCTTGATATACTACTAGATTGATGAACTAGCAGTTGATCATTGTTTGATTGTCATCATAAAGGTTTTTATATCATTGCACTATGTATTATGTGCAAGACTTAACCATTCTTAGTCTCAAGCAAGTGATCAACTGTGTGACACATTTCATGACACCTTAATAAGCACAATGTTTCTGAAATGTTGGTGATCATCTTGCCCATGCTTTCTGCACACTGCGTTTATAAATACCTGCTATCCTTTTAATTTTTTACTTGCATCAAGATCTATCTTTAATTCTGGCTTGGCAACAATAATATCCTATATGCTTCCAAATTTGTTGCCATGTTTGTTGCATCAAGCAAAACATTATACTTACAGCACACTTCTATCATATTTAGTTTTTTATTTCTTGCAATTTTTTTTCTTATTTGAGTGCCAAATGCAGCCATATGCTAATATCTCTTTTTTTTTTTTTTTGTTTCTTGTTGTGCGTTACTCAGATCTGCAGAAGACGCAAATGTATTCCTTGTGAACGATTTTCAGAATACTCTGCAGGCATGTGCTATTTGATATTCATGTAAAGTTTTTGTGGTGTTGGCAGTTGCATCATTGATGCATGGTATTTTCTGACCTTTAGCTATATCACATGTATCGAGGAATATTTCCCAAATAGAGAGAAAAATTTACATCACTAGTAACTTTTTGTTCTTTTATTTGGATAGTAAAAAATATTAATAATGGTTCAGAGAAATTTATGTGCCCCCCCCTTCTCTTTTACTTTTAAATACCAATTATATATGAGCATAGACACTCATACAATGTGTATGTATTTTGCTACTCTCTTGCAAAAAAGATGAGAAGAATGAAAATGCATACTTCTGGAATTCCTTAGGCCTCTGAAGTATCACTGGATTTATAGAATTGAATTTTATGTAATATTATTTGGCCAGCTAAATTTTCCAATGTTTGGATTGACTTGCAGAGGACTTTGTCCTCTTTGGAGCTGCCCAGAGCAGTTTCTCTTGCATGCGGACCATCAAATACGTCAGTTGATGAACCCACTTTGAATGAGAACCAAGAGAGGACTGACAGTGGTGTCGATAATCTTAGTGCCAGTGTTCCTCAGTTCCATGGTAGACCAAGACATAAAGTTCATGATCCTCGGGACCTTTCTATTCAAGTTTTAGAGAAGTTCTCTCTTGTGACAAAATTTGCCCGTGAAACAACTTCACAACTCTTTGGTGAAAACCAGAGTAATGGATTTACTGGCTATGAGAGGAGAACCCATATCCAGCCTAACCTTGATCATCCTAAGAAATCTTCCAATGTTGCTGGGAACGTTCCTGATGAAAGTCCTGTTCTCTCAGATCCTCAGGTGGTAACCTCTTTTTATTTAGTGCTGATATTGTTAATGCTAGCATTTCCTTAAGTAAGAAAACTTTGTGTTGCCAGTTGCAAAATTATTTTACTTAGAAGCCTTTGGTACTTCGATTGCATCTTTCCTACCTTGAATATAATTAATTTATAATTAGCAATGACACGGCGTCATTTGATCAATATGGTATGTCTAAGGGTCCACTGTTGTGTGTAGCTTTATGAAATAATAGTCATAAAGTATCTTAAGGTGCACGTGTTGCCATAATTTGTAGTTGTCCACATTATTCCTTGTGGCATCTGTCCTGTGTTTACATTGTAGTCTTGTATACTCTGGTTGTTATGAAGGTAATATCGTATTTGGTGTATATGCCTATGGGATGATTTAGGATTCACTCGTATTTC
This sequence comes from Pterocarpus santalinus, assembly GCA_031439595.1. Lineage (NCBI taxonomy): Eukaryota > Viridiplantae > Streptophyta > Magnoliopsida > Fabales > Fabaceae > Pterocarpus > Pterocarpus santalinus. Next base: position 9,304,416 of record CM062525.1, read on the forward strand.
TAAAATTTTATGGATGATTGTGTTTTCCTGTTCCCTTTCACGCTATATAATAATAATGATATCCTCTTTTGTTTCTCTTCTGGCAGCTTGATAAATTATCACTGGTATGGGGAAAACCGCGTCAACCCCCGTTAGGTTCTGAAGAGGTATGATCTATGTGTATCCTGTAAGATATTGTTACTCATGCAGGCTGCTAGCATCTAATTATAAGCATGAATTTCTCTTGGAAATACTCACTTGTCATGATGATCATCCATATTGTGATGCAAGTGTTCTTTATTCTTCCTCGGGAAACCAAAAGTTTGGTGGACAGTATGATGGCTTCAATTTAGTTGTTTGCTTGGAACTTCAATTAGGTTTCTTTGTTTTAACACTCTCTGTCTCTCTTCACGTGTGTGTTTGTATATTACTATCTTTCTATAATTCCAGTGTGGTGTAACAAAACATGTATTTTTCCACATGATTTGGGTGAAATGAGTTCTTTAATGCTCATTTTATCTTCAATGATTCAATCTGGTGTATGTGAACAAAGCATTGATTTTAAAAAAAAAAAAAAAAAATCCCTGTTATCTTAAAGGACATATTTTGAGGCAAATATGAATAATTTCTTTTTACAATGTGTTCTAGTAAAACAATGGCGCAATGGGGTGAGAGAGAGATATTTTGTGTATGTTCAGAAGGGAAAAGAAAGGAATGTAAAGTATTAAAATGTGAAGTTAGTGATGGAAAGAAAGTAAGTAGTAACTATGATATATTCTCGTTGACTGTGTGCATATAACAATATGCATGCAGGTAATAGTGTCTTGAGAAGTGTGCATCCCAAGTTTCTACTATCACAATTTGGTTTGGATGAAGTTTCAATCAGTTTTATGTCTGCTCTAGGTCTTGATCTTGTTCATATTTTTGCTTTCAAGAATTTTGAAATTTTGGGTGTCAGTGTGTATACATAACTAATATCAATTCCTTTCTGTTAAGTTATTTTTTCAACTATACTGTGCCATAAAGGAGCATTCTGGAGCATGATCTGATAACCTATCCATTGGTGTTGGGTGGTGCCGATGATCCAACCTTGAATTGAAAAAATTTCAATCTACAATCGTTCAACTGCCATGCTTCTTACGGCTATGTTATATGATAATTGTTGAGCGATGTCATTCATTTTATTATGTTAAGAAAGTTATACCAAAAGTTTTCTGATGTTGTTTGCTAAATTGCTTATTGGGGTCAAACACCTGCAGTGGATTACCTTCTTGGATTCTGAAGGGAGAGTCACAGATTCAGAAGCTTTGAGAAAGAGAATATTTTATGGTGGACTTGACCACAAATTACGAAATGAGGTTTGTGTATCGTGTATGTGATGAGTTTTGAGCTAAGTATTTTGATGATAAATTGAATATACGCTTCCTCTTATAAGGCTATATTTTTGTAGGTTTGGGGTTTGCTTTTGGGATACTATTCATATGAATCAACATATGCTGAGAGAGAATACCTGAAATCAGTTAAGAAGTCAGAGTATGAAACCATAAAGAACCAGTGGCAGGTTTTCATTTGTTCATATCATGCTTTTTTGGTTGATATGCTTCTCTTTATCCTTTCCTACCATTTGCTTCAGAATAATTTTTTGTATTATAAATTTGATACTATTGATTATATGGAGGTCAGTGTCCTTTGAATATTCATATCCCACTTTCATCAGATGATCTGCAACACCTTTTGTGTCTAGTATGTCAAATATCAAATTTTTTTTTTAATGAAAAAAGAATATGTCAAATATCAAAATTAATGCCATGCTGGAAGGACTTCCCATTTAACAGTTTCTGATATGGATGTAAACAAGTCAGATTTGGATCAGAGATTGCCAAACCACTTGTGACCACACTGTACCTGCATCAGGTGATTTTTTTTTTTTTTTTGAAAAAAAAAAATTCTCACCTGGAATCGGGGCTGAATCAATGTTCCTGGGTCACTTCTACCACATCAAACTGGGTTCTGGTGTGCAACCCCAGAGCAGATATGAAGCTGTTGAAAAAGATTAAATGCAAACCCTAATTCTGTCAGTTGCGCAAATTTGATGATGTGAACCTGGATTGACTCACATCTCTTTATTGTTTTCTTGATTAATATCCATGTAATCATGAATTTTGATAATGGATGTTCTCATCTCTTTTGACATTGTTTTTTGGCTGTATTTCTATATGCTCTTGACTAGGCCTTTTTCGAAATTTAAATTTATGTATTTTTCTCTGTAGAGTATTTCCTTGGCACAGGCTAAAAGATTTACAAAATTCAGGGAAAGGAAAGGTCTTATTGAGAAAGATGTGGTAAGCTGGAAACTAATGCAACTGATTGTAAGCTAGAATGACTGAAGATGAACATCTAAATGACGCTTATTTAGTTTTAAATGTCCTTTCTTGTATTTTTTTGAAGGTGAGAACTGATAGATCGCTCGCTTTCTATGAAGGGGATGATAATCCCAACGTTAATGTTCTGCGGGATATCCTGTTGACATATTCATTCTACAATTTTGATCTTGGTTATTGTCAGGTACTATTTAGTGGATATTGGGCTTTAACTTAATTGTCATAATATCATGTAATACCATGAACGCTTTTTTTTTTTATAAAGCGAGGAGCATTTTTTGGCATATTCTCATGTGGTTTTCATGGATGTTTAATTATTCTGTTAAACAGAATAGTAATATTTCAGAGCTAAATTACCTTATGAAACCATGAATTATCATGTCCCTTAATTGTTCTCGTATACAATCCTCTCCTCTCCCCTTCCTCCAGCCTATAAAAACAGGTAATAGCTGGGGATTGTTGTCTAATATGGTTAAGGAATCTTATATATATGCTGTTTTACAGGGAATGAGTGATCTTCTGTCTCCATTATTGTTTGTGATGGGTGATGAATCAGAGGCATTTTGGTGTTTCGTTGCTCTAATGGAACGTCTTGGACCCAATTTTAATCGCGACCAAAATGGCATGCACTCTCAACTTTTTGCATTATCTAAGGTTTTTCTCTTGTTCTCTCTCTCTCTCTCTCTCTCTCACACACACACACACACACACACACACACACATGCATAGCCCCATTCTTAATTTATTTTTTGTTGATTTGGTCATATATTTGTTGGTTGATTTACACTTAGCTTGCCTCAGTGACCTGACCCTAACATTATACTATTTTAACACATATACACAAGCTCATCTTGCATTCATCTTATAGTGAATTTGTATCTACAGAGTTGTGCTTAAATGATCTAGATAGTGACATGAGAGATCACAAATTGAAAGTATTGTTATGATTTTCCAATAATTTGGTATATGGCAACAGGTTGTGATTCTGGTTCTGACCAGCTTTGCCTATGTAACTACCTTGTGATGATCCCTAAATTCTCAAAATAAACATTTTTCAATTTTATTCCATAGCCTTCCTAGCATCCGATTCTGCAATATAGAGAAATTGATGTAACATCACTCTACTGTAGGATCTATCAAGCGTCTATTCTAGGATAACGCAGTTATTTGTTTGGCACCAATTACTTTTGCGTCCATCTTTAATTTCAATTCTCTGCATTAATTACTGTGCTGATGCATATATTCTGTGGTTCTCTCTTTATTAATGAAAACAATATCTGTCCTGTGCCTATGTTTATTTGGGGGGTAAAAATGGGGTACACATGAAGCTCGTCCATAAAAATTTCCACTCCATTTTTACCCTCCAACCAAATACACCCTACAAGTCAAATTTTGTGTTCAGCTTTCTGTAACAGAAGCTGGCATTGATACTTGATAGTCTGTCTCAGTTTGTCTCTGTCACCGTCCCCTTCCCACCTTATATGCTACGTTTCTGGGGTAACCAGTTTCCACATCTTTGTAGGAACTCTGGTACCGAGATGCATTGCTTTTGGCATCCTTTGCCATTCCTAATATTTCTTTATTTTGTTGCAGTTGGTGGAGCTACTGGATGGTCCATTGCATAATTATTTCAAGCAGCAGGACTGCTTGAATTATTTTTTCTGTTTCCGTTGGATTTTGATCCAATTTAAAAGGTCAGTGTCCTTGAATTGTTATGTTTGTCAATCTTTTTTGGAGCATAAGATGTTAATAATGTGTTTCTATGCTGTCAAATGTAGTTATTTTCCCCTTATTACCATGTGAAATTAGTTTGGCTATGCCAGCAACACAGAAGGTAGTTTGACTGTCATTGAATGAAATTTCCTTTTGATAGAATTCAATGACCAAATATAGCTCTGAATGAATGAGTAATGATATATTCTACTAAAACACTCTCCTCATAATCCTCCTAATTACTAAACATGGAAAATATTGAATGTTTTGCAAATATATTCATTTTCTTGAAAACATAAAGAGCATTCATTATTTTCTTTGTTAAGAAATTAGGAGGATGATTAGGAGAATATTTTAGGAGGATATATCATTACTCAGCTCTGAATACTACCTGCTTTTGCAACTCTGGTCCTTAATCTCCAAAATTTCATCCAGTTATCAATGTTGAACAAAATTTGTTTTCGTCTAAAAATATTGAAGTCTGGTCTATCCCTCCTGGTAATAGTTTCCTCAACAATTGTAAAATGTTGGCGTAGGTTTTACTATCCATGGACCATGGCATTGGTTCTGTTAGAGATAACATGCTTGGAGGTTCCATTTATGTCTCTTCTTAAAGGGATTACAAACTAATCCACTTGGTGTTATTGAAGTTTAGTGTTTCTGGTTTGCAAATTGCAAATCAGAGAGGTTTCGCCTTGCCTTGCTTTACCTGAAACGTATGTATGCAATACTTATTTAGACAACTAATCAATATTGATTAACTTTTCAGGGAGTTTGAGTATGAAAAAACAATGCGCTTGTGGGAAGTATTATGGACACATTATCCTTCTGAGCATCTGCACCTGTATGTATGTGTCGCAGTCTTGAAACGATATCGTAATAAAATAATGGCAGAAGGAATGGACTTTGACAACCTTTTGAAGTTTATCAATGAGCTGAGCGGTCATATTGACCTTGATGCAACCCTCAGGGATGCAGAGGCTCTATGCATATGCGCTGGTGAGAACGGTGCAGCTCGTATACCACCTGGAACCCCACCATCGCTGCCTGTTGATGACGGTTCATTTTATACCCAACAAGATGATGAAATATTGTAAATAAGTCTGTCACTTTTCTCACAAATTTCTTTAGTGATACATGAATATATTACATCGTTTTGTATTTCCTGATTTGGTTAAAATACGGTGCTAGCATATTAAATACATTTCTTAAATATACTTGTAGCTTCGAGTCAAAGCGCATCATTTGCCCAATGTATTATCCCTGACGCGAGAGTACTCTCTTGCTATTGGCTGAGAGCATACATGCCAATGTTTTTATTGCTAGGGTTGAGTTGAGTTGAGTTGAGTGTAATATAAGTATTTCGGTGACAAAAGAATTGATAGTTTGTCAAGATTTCTCCTGTTTGGGATGAAAATAGGTTGAAAATCCCACGTTGTTTCAATGAAGTGCTCAAATTATTATATTATTGACAGTTAATGGTACTGGGATAGTTTTTGACGGAAATGTGACTATAAACCATGTTGATAGCCGTTTTGTAACATTTGTGATCAAATTAAATAATAATAATAATAATAATAATAATAATAAAGATTGAAAATCATATTAAAAAAAACCAATAAAAAATCAAGAAAGAAAAAATGTCAATATTACCTAGTTATGTTGATAATCATATATTGTCATATACGTAATAATATATGATTTTTATCCCCATTATTCTAAAAGTTATTCAAATGAGAGAATGTGATTGGATGATGGTGTAAAATATTGTCAGTGTATATAAATTAAATTTATAATTTTTTTGATAATGTAAAGGAAAGTCTTATGTTGCACCTCTATTTACATTAGGGGAAAAATATAGAGAAATATTATTTATATATAAAAAATAGATATTCTATGGACATAGCAAAAAGGAAAAAAAAATACAAAAGTGTAAAATCTTTTCTCTCAACACTCACTAATGCTCTGTGTTTTTCTCTCTCTATATTTTTCTTTCAAGTAATGTTATTTTGCTCACTCTTTCTTTGATATATACGGTTGACATCGTATAAAGTAATGGGAAAATGACAAGAGACGTAAAGCAGGCACAGATATACTGGTGATAGAAAATGAAAATGAACAAACTTTCTCAAGTGAAAATTTCAAAATAGCATACCCGCGTCTTGCTCCCCCTTCCCACCCCACATAGCTCCTGTGTTCTGCTCCTTCCATCTTTACTCTGATGTCTCTACTTCATTCACCTCTGCTCCTGTATCTCTGCTCTATCCATCTCTACTTTGCTCCCATGTCCTGGTTTTCTTGTCACATCCGAAAAGCTCCATCTTCTTCCTTCCTTTTATTTCTCATTTCTTTCTACTCTTTCATCAAAAGTTCCTAACCTATTTTGCTTCTTCTTATCTTAGCAAGTGTGGCCATTCCCACCACTAAGGACGAAGATATCTTGTTTGCAAGTGCTATGTTCACAATAGAAGCAAAGGTAACGTAACATTTTACTCTTGATTTCAAACTCCTCCAACCTAGGAGTTTAAGACTACTAATCTATGATGCTTCCCTCGAGTAAAGTGATCAAGCACTCTTAGGATGATTAGCTTTTGCCATTTTACTTTTATATTCGAGTAGGATAAAATGGTGCATACAACATGTTTGTTGAATGTTCTAACTGAAAAAAAAAATGTTATATTTATTTGTTTCTTCTATGTGTTTTGTAAAAGAATAGGTGCTTTAAAGAATGGACTAAATCCATGCAATAAAGACAAGAGTAGAATGCAGTATATTGATTATATGGCAAAATGCTACAAATATGTTCTCTTCCCTTATATCAAAATGCTACAAGCATCCTAGAGGCAGTCCTAACCCACCTAAAACTAAAGGTTTGTTGCTAGTTTCTATCTGTTTCACATTCTATTAGTGTTAGGATGACTTGATATTTAAGGTATCTTTATCGCCATATTTACTTATTTACTTCTTCCTATTTATCAACACTTTGAATTAATTGAGATGGAAGTTACCTACTCCTTGTATTCAACTTCTGATCATGTTATCACTAGCATATTTTTCGTATCATCATGATAACTTGTTCGATGTTGCAACCATGGTGGATTGAGATGAGAGTAAAGATGAGGATAAGGAAATTCATAGAGCTCTGGCAGCATCCATGGAAGGCATGAAAGGATCAAGTGCAGCAAGTGGAAGTGATAAGGATGCAGTTTTGCTATCAGATAGCAAGAAATAGTCTTGCCTAAGTGGCCTACATATCTAGCCCTTCCTGAGAAAACTAAGGCTGAAAGAAATCTCCTGTGTAGAGTTGGTGTTTGGCTTCCAGATGGACACCGGGTTCAGTGTAACTTCTTATGCACTAATCCAATTCAAGTAACACATATTGCTATTATAGACATGTAGGAATTGATTCAATGGTATGTTCTCATTTGTCTAATGGTTAGTCTTCTAGTTTCATATGATTTCTGTATATTGTACATTTTCTTTCCCCTTGGAAGAACTATTGGATATGATTGTATATCTGCATATGTTTCTACCGTGCCACACTATTTGAAACAGAGATTACTATGGAATATGATTCTTTGTGCATGTGTCAGAATCTTGATTATTTCCCAAAAATGGCTTTCTTTCTTGTTGTTTTCAATAATCAATATAATTTGATATGTTTGGTAAAAAACAATTGTAACTTTTAGCTTATTTTTAGCTTCACTGGACCTGTAGGTTTTGATGTTGCAAGAGAAACTAGAAGAGAAGGGTCAGGAGAGCCAATGACTAAAAGGTGAATTTCAACAAAAAGGCTACATGGAAGATATGAGAACAGAAGCCTTATCTAATAGAAAAAACACTGATGAGATAATACCGAGGGAAGATGCTAATTGATATCACATTAACTTCAATTTTTTTTTTTTGTTGGAAACAGTTAATTCCTTAGCTAGTTTTAACTAAAGTTTGCATTTTGTATTGAATTAAAATTTGTAATCCAAATTTTTCTTGGCAAATGTGATTGTGAATTTGCATGGGGAATGAGTTTGGTGTTTCTCTGTATGGAATTACAGTCCTTGTTCCTTCTCTATCATTAATTTGCCATGGCACTTGTGATAACTAGTGCATTTCAGAAATTTAAATATGTCAATGTAGGTGGTTTTGCCATCTCAGGAAATCATTTGTTATTCAAGTTTTCGAGAAATTTATCCTTCTCAAGCTTCAGTTCTCATGTGTGAATACTAAAATAGCTAGGTGTTAATATGAGCTAGAATGATGACATTGTAATGGTGCATGGGACTCCTTGCAGTTTCCTTGCAGAAGTTTGTTTTCTCACTGAGGCCATGTGCAAGTGACTTAGTTCAAAGCTAGAGTACCAACTAGCATTACCCCAAAAGTACTTAGGTTATGAAACAAGTTAATAGGATCCTTAGCATTACTAATGGATGAAGTGAGCCTAAATACCACATGAAATTAGAGATACAATATCTATGTAACTTCATATTTTCTGCATTAGATTGGTAACTTGGTACCAAAAGCTAGTAATTTTAGTTCAAAATAATGGTAACTTTTCAATTATGCTAGTAACTTTTTACGTATTGGAAATTTTTGGAAGTATTAATATTATTAAATAAATTTATGTCACGGTATAAGTTAATAGGACCCGTTGGCAATATAGATTGATAAAATGACTCTAAATACAACATGAAATTGGAGGTACAATGGAATCCCTGTTGATTATATATTAACAAAGGTAGATTGAACACTATGGAATTAGAGGTAGAATGACATAGAAGCATAATTTTTTCCTACACTAGGTTAGTAACTTAGGCCCAAAAGTTGGTAACTTCAACTCAAAAAACTGGTAACTTCTTGAGAAAGTTAGTAACTTTTCAAGTCTGTTGAAATTTGGAAGTATTGAGGTTCTCGATGAATTTTGTGTTACCGAATAAGTTAATAAGATTCCCTATAATTATAGATTGATAAAGAAAGCCTAAACGCAGCATAGAAATAGAAGTGCAATGATTAAGAAGTATAATTTTTTTTCCTACACTGGGTTGGTAACTTGGGCCCAAAGCCTGGTAAATTTAGTTTAAAAAGCTGAAAACTTTTTGGCATTGGAAGTCTTGGTTGTATCGATTTATTCCCCGAGGCCAATAAAACCAAAATCCAAATTTTCTGATAAGTTACTAGTTTTTTGAAAAAGTTACCAGCTTATTGAACTGAAGTTACCAGCTTTTTAACCCATGTTACCAACCAAGTGTAGAATTGAGAGGTGCCCACTTTGGCTTTGGAAGTTTCCCCCCATGTGATCTAATATCCTAAGGTGTGATCTTAACGTGTTTGGTTGGACTAATCTATTTCCAAAGACCAATAAAATCAAAATCCAAATTTTTTGATAAGTTACCAGCTTTTTGAAAAAGTTACCAGTTTATTGAACTGAAATTACCAGCTTTTTGGCCTAGATTACCAACCAAGTGCAGAATCGAGAGGTGCTCACTTTGGCTTTGGAAGTTTTTCGCCATGTGGTATAATATCCTAGGTTGTGATCTTAACGTTGGCTTTGGAAGTTTCTCGCCATATGGTATAATATCTTAGGCTATGATCTTAATGTGTTTGGTTGGACCAATTTATTCCTAAAGACCAATAGAATCAAAATCCAAATTTTCTGATAAGTTTTCAGCTTTTTAAAAAAGTTACCAGTTTATTGAACTAAAGTTACCAGCTTTTTGGCCCAGGTTACCAACCAAGTGTAGAATCGAGAAGTACTCACTTTGGCTTTGGAAGTTTCTCCCCCTGTGGTCTAATATCCTAGGATGTGATCTTAACATATTTGGTTGGACCAATCTATTCCCAAAGACCAATACAATCAAAGTCCAAATTTTCTGATAAGTTACTAGCTTTTTGAAAAAGTTACCAGTTTATTGAACTAAAGTTACCAGCTTTTTGACCCAGGTTATCAACCAAGTGCAGAATCGAGAGGTGCTCACTTTGCTTTGGAAGTCTCTCCTCATGTGATTTTATATCCTAGGGTGTGATCTTAACGTGTTTGGTTAGACCAATCTATTCCCAAAGACCAATAAAATTAAAATCCAAATTTTTTGATAAGTTACCAGCTTTTGGAAAAAAGTTACCAGCTTATTGAACTGAAGTTACTAGCTTTTTGACCTAGGTTACCAACCAAGTACAGAATCGAGAGGTGCTCACTTTGCTTTGGAAGTCTCTCCTCATGTGATTTTTTATCCTAGGATGTGATCTTCGCGTGTTTGGTTAGACTAATCTATTCCCAAAGACCAATAAAATTAAAATCCAAATTTTTTGATAAGTTACTAGCTTTTGGAAAAAGTTAGCAGCTTATTAAGCTGAAGTTACCAGCTTTTTGGCCCAGGTTACCAACCAAGTGCAGAATCGAGAAATGCTCACGTTGGCTTTGGAAGTTTCTCCTCATGTGGTCTAATATCCTAGAATGTGATCTTAACGTGTTTGGTTGCACCAATTTATTCCCAAAGAGGTACATCACATTCAAAACTGATTTAAATTTGATATACAATTGCCAACATACTCTAATCTAATGTGATGTCACGACAATGTTTGTTACTATAACCTATTATTATAAAAATACAACCAGATTGTAAGGCTTACAGCATGAGTAGCATCAAGGAAGCTACGACTGGAAATATACAACAATAGAATAATTATCCAAAATGTATCATTAGGAACACTGTAATCACACTAAACAAAATATAGCTATAACAGGACATATAAGAAATAAGCATCACATTTTCTTGGCAATGATCAAGCCCCATATCTGCTCCCCACTACATGTCTAATTTGCTTGGCCTCCATCTCTCAACAACCTCATTCTAGCCTTCCTGAAAGTAATGATTCCAGTCATTAATGCTTCGAAATTAAGAGAAACAAGTACGTCGAAAATAAGCAGCACCTAAGTAAGATTTAGAGCATATAAGAAACCCACCAACATTAAAGTCATCAATGAAATCATGCTTCTTGTTCAAGGGCATTTAACTCCTGTTTTAATGAGCACACAAATAATAATTTTGTTAGAGCTCTAGCAAAATACTGAAGTGAAAATGTCAAAGAAAGTAAATCATAGGCTCTGACAAACCAAATCTATTCGATTCTCAGCAATGACAGCATCAAATCCAGCATTCTTAAGCATCTGTGGATGATGTAGGATACAAGAAACATGTCATGTAAAATAAATGTTACCAGGAATAATAACAGGAATAAGTTATGATGACGTTAACTGTATACATATGCTACCATAGCTGGCAATATGCTTCCAGATCAATGAGAAAAGTCAAGTAGAGAATAATCGGAGAAAGATGACCATGAAAACTAGTAAGGTTTATCCTTATTTAAGAAAAGAAAAATGAAGAACAAGAGTATTTTGCAGAGTCAAATTTTCATAAAACTGCATCATATCATTCCTTTTTCACATTGAATCATGGAAATTAGTAAGGTTTCCCCAAAGCAACAAGCCAGCACTAATTCTTGATTGACAATGTATACAATTACAAGAAGGCATATCATAGGAACTACCTTTTACCTTTAAAAGGATCATCGGAAAAATTCACAAGACTCTTTCACACCAAGGGTAATTATAGTTCCCATTTCACTCACCGATAGTAAGAAAATCTGCATTCATGTAAATCAGAGAATCACCTTATGCTTTAGACAACAAGACTAAGTTCAACTAAATTATAAATTTCAACTATATCATGTCTTAATTTTTCATTGAGGAAATAATAATATTTGACTCAGTTGGGTAGACAACCATATGGAACCATGAAGGCAACATAAACCAACACAGTGCATAAAGGCAGTGATCCAAAAGAACAATTGACTAAATAAATCCCAAATAATAGAATTTCATGAGTTCCATTTCTCCATATCAATCCTTACTAACATCCCTCAAAATCCAACCTTCGTATAAATGATCAAATGACAAAATCATGGGCTAGTTTTTAGTACCATTATAAATCAAAACTTAAGGTCAAATGTAATTGAGGACTATATCTACAAAGATAATATATATAGCTTTGTCTTATTGCATAGGAAAATATCATTGCTCCTTCAATTTGTTAAGTACTTTTCTTTCTTATCCAAATGCATGATTCATGTTGCATCCATTTACTTCTATATACTTTGTTTTTAACATACCCCAACAGTTCCTTAGTTCAAAGAATTCCCCAAAGAAAATATCGTCTGCATAATTCTCTTCCATTTGACAGTCACAATTAACATCATAAATTTACATCGCAAGAGTTAATGAATTTGCATAATTTAATATTCTAAATACTAAACAAGACAGTGAAACATATATATTTCAAGATTTAATTTAAGAATTCAAATCATTTAATTCATAAGAAATGATAGCCATCAAATGCATAGAACCAAATCTAACTATAATGGGTAAGAAAATATAAACCAAATCTTAAAGTTCAAAGTATATTGGTATGGTTCATACACTTGGTTGGATTGATAGGGACACCTGAATGTTATTTCACGATGTCTAAACAATGCCCATAAAGTCTAAAAAGCCTATAAAGCTCATAATTAGTTTATCATCCATAGCAATTATGTAGAGTATATAGAGTATTTATGGACAGTAGCTTTATGGAGGATGCCCTAATAATACTTGCAACCTTAACAAATCATAAAGAACACAATGGCATAATCAAACTGTGATGGATATGTATATATCACAACCTAAGAAAAGAGCTATATAGATGTAGTATAGCTTAATTGACAAGAACATGTGTAGAGATGTTGGAAGTAGGATTGCAAATTGACTATTACTTATATGTGATCCACGTCATTTCCAAGGTAAGAAGCTAGAAATAATGCAATTTAAAATACTATTATCAATCCTGAGAAAAATAATAAATGAAGTATATCAGGGAGCACTCATGTGTCTAATTGGTTAGTTATTGCCATAGGTGGCATCACTTATTCACTAACATCATGTAGCCTAATTCACTGGCACCAAATTATTTAACAAAATTAATCACAATTTCTTGTACACACCAGCCCCTAAGAGTCTGCTAATTTCTGTTATAGTCATGTGTTGGTCCCATCAAGTTCAACTAAACCATCAAATAAAAAATCCTTTAATAACATTTAAAAAAGAACTATATAGCTCACTCATTGATATTGAGTAATAAAATATGAGAACTATAAAGTGTAATATTCATACCATTCCTTGCACACTCTATTGTGTTCAATAATAACCATCAAGTGAAATTGCAGCTCTTGAGTTAAACTTGTTCTACAAAAAAAGATTCCTTTTAATTTTTTATACCCAAGACTATAAGATCACAGAATTTTAGACTTAAGAGAGGCTAACAGTAGGAGGACAAACCATTTGTTGCAAGTTGTCTACTACTACAACAGTCATCACTTCTGCCTTGTGAAGGATTTAGTACCTAATGCACTCCAAATAAAATGGCAGACCTTTACTTTCTAATGCTTCAACTATGGGTGTTGCAACTTCAAATCCCTTGTCCTATTAATAAAATATGAAAGCATCAGAGAACGATGTATTATAACAATGTATAAATTAGTCACATTTTTTATGCATTTGATTTAATTTAAGGCAATTCATGATATTTGATCTACAAAACCTATCCAACAAATCAAATCAACTGAAGCATCGTAATTACAATCAAGGCCAGAACCAAACCAAGAAATGAGCATTAATCAAAACCTAGAAGCATCGAGCATTTCTCGCATAGAATAGTAAAGAAAAGTGACAAAATTGAAAAGACTTTGGTTGTGTCAGCATCAATGAAAGAAAGAAAATGGAAAGGGAAGTGATTATAATCACCTTAGAATCGTCCTGCTTTATTTGCAAGAGCTGGTTCAAGACCTCGACGCATTCGATGAACTTGACAGTGACGGTGAGGACAACGTCACTGCCATCGTTGACAGAAGAGGTGTTGCAGTTGGTGGCAGTGGACAACGGTGAAGACAACGAATCTCGACCCTCCATGATAGTGGTGACGACCATGGAGTTAGGGCTTAGGGCGGAGACGACGCCGTTGGGGTCGACGAAGGAGCGATCGAGCTCGAACCTCATGGCGATAATGGTGCCAACCTCGAGATCGCGGTCAACGATGGCAGTGGTGGTGGTGGTGATGCTACTTGGTGACAAGGTCCAACTTGAGGGCAATGAAGTGTTGGCCGTGGGCGAAGATTTGTTAGGAGGGGTCAATGAGGGTGAAAGAATAGGTGGTAACTCTTTGTTATGGGAAGGGAGTTAGAGCTGGAAAGAGAGTTTCAGAGAGTGACTGAGTTTGCGAGAGAGAGGCAGAGGGAAGAGGCAAAGAGTTAAGTTAGAGTTTGTTCGTGAGTGGGTTTTTGGTTTACCTTTTTGAAATTTCTACCTCCGCGTATTCACCCTTTCCCTCTCTACAGATGTTTTGTCTTCTTCCACCTTTTGTATACGGTGACATCGTATATGTTAAAAGAGGCGTGAGCAAAATAACATTTCTCTTTTCTTTCTGTATTATATCTATGAGACATCTAATTTTTAATCTTAAAATAATGTTTTCACAAAAATAACATGAGTACTAATTCCTGTTTGATTGAATATCATTAATTAAACAAAACAAAACGAAGAAAGAAATGTGCCCCTAGACACCGATGTACGTTTGGTAGTAGCGACAAAAGCATTAAAGTAGTATCCGCACTGTGGTCTCACACGTGCATCATCCTATCAGTGTCAGACTTGATGGAAAGAAATTGGGAAGTGGATGGAACGGTGCACTGAGATTGATGCTGAATTTGCGTTGCCAAAGGAACTCTCAACAGAACGCATCATATGTAATATGTAATGTAAGTGAGTCCCATTAATCGCTTGCAACTTTGGTGGCGCACGTTGACCTTACATTCACAAGTACTAGTACAACAGCAATCTTGTCCCTCGCCGTGAATTTGTGGTCACTTTCTCATATCTCTTGTCATTTGGTATGTTCCGTATCTGACTTATTAGTTTCTTGCTTTCAGCATCATCTCACCTCAGTTACTTACGAATCAATTTTCTTCATCATAGTGGGGTACTTGTCATTAAAATACGAGACATTGATGACCTACATTACCATATATACTCCCTATTACAAAACAATAGCAGGGAGTGCTTGATTGAATTACTTCATTATGTGGGAAAGAAAAAGAAAAAGAAAAAGAAAAAAAAATCACTGAAAGTTGAAACCGTGATTCAAAAAATCGGTGCCTGTTCATTGTTGCTCTCCTTTATCTGATTTTGGCCTCTTCCAGTCATTGTCAACATTTAAAGTTTTCCGTCATCTTATGTTCTGTCCTCCTACTCCTTACAGCAGAATAAAGAACCATGACTTCAGAGAAAACGACAAATTCCCATGTTTCTTTTTGCTTATTGCCTCAACAGCAGTGCGTATCTTTTGCTTAGTTTAGCTGATATTGGCTGTCTTGATTCCTTCCAGCTCCAAAAATGCAAAGAGGCACAGGTTAAATGTATGACAGAGCGTCTGTTTCAATTTGGCCAGCTTTGTGCTTCATTTTGGATTTTGATTTTAGGAATTGTTCATACAATTTCGAGCCAAAGTAACGATTAAATAAAACTCTCCTTAAAGTATCGACTGCTTCATTTTGGTCTAATTTAGTTAACGTTGCAAGTTTGATTATGCTAATTGGTTTATGAGAACAACCATTAGGTATTTATATTGCTTCAAACACAGATTTAAAAGCGTACTCTTATGCCACTTTTCAGCTGGCATGCATGTTTGGAGGGCCTAATAAGATTGCGATTCCTTGCCTTTCTTACAAATTACAGAATGAAATCATAATATTCGTTCGCCCACCTTTTGTTACTCCCCTGCCGATCACATGAAACTACTTTCCACTGCAAAGTTGAGCAACACCCTAGTCATTATCCATCCGGCCCCAACCCCCTTTGCTTGCAGTGGGTTTTGCATGTCCTTTTCAGCTTCTTTCAAGCCACTTTGGTTCAATGTCTTTAATCTAAAGATTACTTTTTCTTTTGAATTGTGAGTGGCACGTGAGAAAAACAAGCCCTTTTGGTGTCTGCAAGGCTAGTCTATTTGTACATGAGAAATAATTGTTGGTACGAAAATGAATTTGTATTACTTACTCTCCTTCCATACTTTTTAATAAGGGCTCAACTTTTATTTTTTTAGAAATGTTGTGTGTATATATTTTGTGTGGGATGCAGTACCGATTTATACCTAATTCACACCCCATTTTATAGTGAATAAAGTATGAATTGGCACGGTATTTTATACAAAATATATGCAGATAATATAACTCTTTATTTTTTCTTTTTAATATGTTTTGTTTACTTACAATGCAATCACACAAAACCACGTTGCATGCGTTGGCGTATAATCGTACGAACATAATTCATACCATAATGTAGTTTCTTGTAATATCTTTCTCTTTCCTAACTACATCCGATTGATTAAAGAAAATTGCCAATGCGTGACCTATGTGTCGTGTCTCTATGTCAATATTAATAGCCTCTGTTTTTTGGATGGAATATTTCATTAAATCATCCAAAAGAACCCAAACTAAACAACTACTACAGTCACCGTTAATGTTGATCAATTTTTCAATTTTCAGGATAAAACTCGAGCAAACAATATCTACAACAAATTAAAACCTGAGAAAAATGTAAAGGGCGAAGTTTCACCTAAAAGATCATGTGGCACTTGAAAGTTGAAACACGTACGTGAACATTACACTCGCATGTTATCGTACAAATACTAAAATTTCATTTTATAACCCAAGCATACAATTTGTCCGTTAGTTGAGAGAGTGTAAAATTGGAGAATACGTAAACCTAATGAGAATAGGTGGACGTTTTAGCATGAACTTAATAAGAATAAGCTCTGGAACTGCAAATAATGGTTTGAGCATAACGCGTCTTCAAAAGAGGCAAGCTTGTTTTTTACCAAACCATGCTTTGAAGTTCTCAGAAATTATTAAACCAAATGTGCTAACAAGTTAGACAAATTGACTTTCACAAAACGGTACACGAGTAAAAACTGAAATTGCTGTCTCAAGGGTTTCTGCTTTAAGGAAAATTACTTTTATGATATAATTTATTTTTTGATTTTTTTTCATAAACTGCTCTTTTTAGTTTATAGAAAAAGAAAATTACTAAAATACCATTTTTTTTGTATTTCAATTCTTTTTCAAAAAATATTATATGATTATCTTAAATTAATTTATACATGTTTATAAATTCTTTTTTGTGATTGAGCCTCCTTATTTTTAATATATAATCCTTATTTTGGTAAAACGAGTATTTCGGCTTCAACACAATAACCTACTTGTCCAGTCCTAGTTACTCATGAGAATCATATATTAAAAATAAAAAAGACTGAAAAATTGGATCATTAATCAGATACTTTTCCGATGCACAAGTTCCTCTAAAAGAGGCAAGTGCAGAGCATATTTAGCATCTTTAGTAGCCTAGTTATTTCCTTTATTCGGTTCAAGATTATAATAGCATATTAAGGGTAAAAAGATAAGAATTTTCAAGAAGAAAGAGAGATAGGTTTAGAAACTCATGTTCATAAAGAAACACTCATCATATTATTGCTGATAGATTTTACAGAGAGAGAACTTCTCCATTTATAAGAGAAGTATACTTCTATGTTGTTCTTGAAGATTACAAAGTCTTTGAAAAAAGGCAAAGCTAGACTTATAGACTTTTCCATAGACTTGACTATTAGTTTATTTTGTTATGTGCATTTATATCTACAAAAGTCAAAACCTAAACATCTAGACTTTTATGACATCCATAGACTTTTTCATAAACTTGACTACTAGCTTATCTTGCTATGTGTAATTATATCTACAAAAGTCAAAACCTAGTCTTCTAGAGTAGACTTTTGTTACAATGCTTAACAACTTTTTATGACATACTAGGCGCATAGACTTGGAGACTTCTTGGGATGTGCTTGATGAGTCTTTGCCTTTGTGGTGATCGTCATGACATCTGGTCCTCTTTACCAGTTTTTGAAGGGAAGATGATAGGTTGACTTTTCCATCTCTACTTTCTCTTTTTTTGTACTCTTTCAGGTCTATCTCTTCTAGTACGGCCTCAATGTCTGTTTCTTGCATGTCTTTATCTGAATTTTGAGAATCTTGTATGATGAGATCTTGTATTAGACTTTTATCAGTAGCTGTGCTAGTTTGGCCTGTATTAAATCCTCCAACTAGTACCTCAACTATATGGATAGTTTCAAATGGTAGACAAATAATATCTAATGGCTGAGTACATGTGGCATTATCTTCTTCTACACCATTAATTTCATGCAAATGAAAGATCAAGTTTCTCTGTAGAATGGAAGTTCATTTTCCTTGAAGAGTGCCTTTAAATTTGACAATAATGTGTACACCTGACATGGTTCTGTATCCAAAGGAGTATTGTCTGAGGATGCTGAAAGTATGGACAGTGGATAATAAAAACTGAGATAAAATCATTAACTTGATTTTCATCTAATTTTCAAATATTTAATTTAGATAACTTTTTGTCAAGTTCTTTAATCCACCAATTTATGGGTGAACACTATTGAAGAGTGTTCCACAGAAGTGAAGAACGATTTTCTGGTTCTAAGAAGAAATGTCTTAGCTTAAAGGCAGGACACAAAAGAATATAGTATGGAAGCACACCACAAATACCGCATATCAGATTCTACAAATGGCATTCCCATAAGGATGGTAAAGATGGTGAGATAAGGTACAGTAGGATTTAGTTAGGTGGCTTATAGAATAAGATTATGTATTTAAACATATGTGTTGAGATAAAATGACATGTATGCTTTTGCAAATACATCTAAATATTTGGGAGTAAGAGAAGTGCCAGGAGGAATTTTAGGCGAGAAGGTTCGTTGGACTATGCTTTCTTCAAAGGAGCTGGATCGATAAGTATACATCATGATTAATGAATAACAGTGCATAGAGGTAATGATGGTGATTGATTTAGTTTGGACTTGGTTTGGTCTGGAGAGAAAATCTAGAATGAAGTTTTGAGTTCCTTTTACAGAGAAATCATACCT
This sequence comes from Pterocarpus santalinus, assembly GCA_031439595.1. Taxonomy (NCBI): domain Eukaryota; kingdom Viridiplantae; phylum Streptophyta; class Magnoliopsida; order Fabales; family Fabaceae; genus Pterocarpus; species Pterocarpus santalinus. Next base: position 9,323,557 of record CM062525.1, read on the forward strand.
TGAGAACCGTTCTTTTATCCTGAGAATTTGTGGACTTAAAGGGACCTTGTTTTTGAATTCAAATAATATTGGAAATGAAAAATTATCAAGATATACCTCGAACTGGTGTCCTCTAAGATAAAAATTAAATTTCTGAATTCCATATTTGACTGCCAGAGTTTCTTTGTAAGTTGCATGGTAATGAAGTTCTGCTAGCTTAAACTGTCCACTGGTATATCTGCAGTAGAATTTCTGGCTTTTAACCTCTTCTATGAGAACTACTCCGCAGTATTGGTTATTAGCATCTGTCTGTAAAATTCATTTTCCTTCTCCAAGTATTTTAAGAGGAGGTGGATTTTTTACTGCCTATTTTAGATGCTTTACAACTTCAGTTTATTCTGGTCCCCATGGAGGAGCATTTTTCTTGAGAAATTTAGACAGCTTTGTAGTGTGTTTGGATGAGGACTGAAATCCCGTATATAATTCAGGATTCCTAAGAACTATTGGATCTATTTTGTGGTCATGTTTTCATCAAGGAATTTTAGAAGTTCTTCAGCAATGTGTAATTGAGGCACATATTTTCCCTGAGCAAAATGCATTCCCCGAAAATATATTTCGGTGGTTCCGATCTGAGACTTTCTTGATGATAGCATTACTCTATATTTATCGCAAATTCTATAGAATTCTTCCAAGAGTTTTTTGTGACTGTTTTCATCGAGAGAGAAAAGGAGTATGTCATCAATGTAGATAAGAGCATTATCAAGAAGTGATTCAAAAAATTTAGTCGTGGCCTTTTGGAATAGTGATAGGGCGACTTTGAGCCTAAAAGGTAGAACAGTCCATTAGTATGGGCATTAGGAATGCAAAATACGGTTTTTGGCTTGTCTTTCGGTCAAGGACCCAATTGCCAAAATCTAGACTTTAGATCAAACTTTGAAAAGCTGTGGATGTTCCGGATATAAGAATAAAGAAAATAGATATTTGGAAGAAGAAACTTATCATACTTAAGAAAGTGGTTTAACGGATGGTAATCAATGATAAGTCTTTTTTTTCCTTGAACCTGTTCAAATCTCTTACTTACATAGAAAGCTAAGCATACCCAATTAGATTTAGTTGTTTCAATCAACCCTTATTTCAGTAACTATTGGCATTCTTCAAATGCTGCTACCCTGTTAAATGGTGACATTCCGAGATGAACTGCCCTTGTTGGATTGATGTCTTCATTTAGTTTGAATGGTAACTCCACAAAGAATCTTTCATTTTTCCAAAGTGGATGGGGATGCTTAAAGAAATCATGGATGTCAGCACTCATCTTAAGAAGTTTATCTCTTATTTCTTCATATCTCATTGGTGCATCTGCAAGAGTAAATAGTTTTGAGATGGTAGAATAGGGTTTGAACTCCCTTTTGAATGTAATCCCTTGAGAAAGGATTTGAAGTTTATGATTTTGAGCGTAGACGTCTATGCCAATAACAAGATCTTTGTTAGACAAATCTGTTCCAATGACTTTGATCTAGATAATGCACCTTGGGAAGAATTTAATAGCAATCTTGTGTTTAGTAATCAGATCTATACGAAAAATCTTTTCGTCTGCTGCTTTAAAGAAATGAACACCAGGTTCCTAGGTAGATGATGTGAGGATTGTCGGATTCATCAAAGTATTTTGTGCTCCTATATCTATGAAAGCAATGGCCTTGATTGGTACATCATACTTGGAGGGAAGAATATAAACTCTATATTTGGCAATGGTGGGACAGGATCAAGTAAACTAATTTCTGGATCTGAAAATCTCGAAACTTCTTCTGCTTGCAAAACAGGGAAATGTTCTTCAAAGCCCAAGGAATCTGACTCGCTACTACTTTCAGAATCTGTATATTCAAGTCCAAAAATAGTAGAGACATCTGGTTGATCTTTTTCATCATACTAGGACTCAATATCTTCATCTGTGGCTAAGTCAAGGGAATGGATCAGTTTGGAGGCCTTTTTCCTTTTTATTTAGACAATTCTTTGAAAAATGTCCTTTCTTGCCACAAATGAAACATTTCCTACCATCTTTCTCTCGATAAGGCTTTCTTTTGAAAATTTTAACCTTTTTCTTTTTCCCTCTTTTATTCATGAAGATTTTGTTTTTCTTTCTAGCAGCTAGTTTGTAATGACAATTGCAAGTTTTTTCTTTGCATTTAATCTCTAGGTAATTCTTTTTGTAAGCTTTAGTGTATTTCTTTCTATATCTGGGGATGTTTTCAAAGAGGATTTGTTGACTGCATAACTTATCCAATGCAAGAAGGTATGTTTGGTGGATTTCTCCAAAAGTCATGCTTACAACGTCTCTTTGCATAGCAGCGACCATTCAGTACATTTCTGCTTGAAATTCTTTAAGAAGAGAATTGACATAGGTGTTCTTGAGGCTAAGATCATTATAGCCATTCAATTGGTAGAACCTTTGGGTCATTCTTTTGAAATGACGTTCTAGGTTTGGCTTTTTCAAGGAACAATACTTCATGTCAAAGTATTCTTTTTGGATTTCTTTTTGAACAAGACCATGATCACCAAGAAATTCATGGTGAAGTGCTGCAACAAAAGAGTCAGTGCTTTCTGGCCTGTGCAGTTCATCTTGTCGGACAGGACCAAGACAGTAGTACCATTCGTTAAGAACACCGATTATGTGTGTACAGAATTCTTCAATGATTTGGTATCGATCCGCATCTAGAATGATCATCTTTGCATCCATCCAGGCTTTGAAACCTAAGAATCTTTCCCTCCATTGAGACAAAGGGATATCATCTATGGTAGACAATGGTCCTCCAGAAGGAGGAGAAGTATTGATTTCTTGAAGATTTAAAGATGATGGTTGAGCTTTTCTGATGGTCTTAGTTTCTACAGTTGTGGCCATGAGGATCCTAGTAATGCCAACATACTCATCATCACTAGGAGCTTCTACAAAAACCTCGATACTCTAGCCATCACTATCTGTTTGTTCTTAGCAAGTATGTGAGATTATCATGGCTTAAGACAGTGGTATTGTATTGGGATCAATATCTAATGTTTGAATCTTTTTAAAAGATGGTTCAGGCTTAGGAAATTTTGGATTTTGGAGTGCTTAGAGTGGAGAGATAAAGGCAAACTCAACAATCTCTTTTCTTTTTGGGTTTTCTCTGGAAAGTCGAGACTTTTTTCCAAAGAATGTTGTTCTTGGTGGTAATATATATGGAGGTTTGTGTGGCTATGACGATAATAGAAGGTTAGGATATATTTTTGGTGGTGGAGTAAAAAATGGGTCTGACTCGGGCTGTCTTTGAAGCTTTTTGTATATTTATAAAATTCTTCAATATGATGGTTAAGCTTTTGAAGTTCTCTTTCTCTTTGATCAAAAGTCTGGTCATGGATATTTCAAACAAGAAGTTGTTGGAATTCTAATTTCAAGACTTCAATTCTGACTTTTATCTCCTTATAATATTTTTGCAATTTTTCTGACAGCATCTCCAGCCATTGTTCTACAGCAGTCATGAGGCTATCAACTTTTTGGTTGATCTTTGTCAGCAGGCTATTTTGGGCTAAGGAGTTCTTTGTTTGCCAGTTTAGAACTTCTTCATTGAGTCAGAGGCTTCAGCTTCCCATCTGGTTGTATTTCAATAGGTTGGATAAAAGATTTGGTGTGTGTTTGGGTAGCAAGATTGGATTTTCTTTCCAAAGCTAAAAAATCAACTCCATAAGTGGCTAAAATGGAGGCAAACATTATGCATAGAATTTCTGGTATTGTTAGGATAAAAGATGTGGGTTCTAAACTTTTACATGAAAATGAGTTTGTAGTATTTTGTGGTAATGGTGGATACCCTTCTTGTCGGAGTATCTTAAGAGCTTCTTCACAAATCAGCAAGGGTTCTTTTTTCTTTCGGATACCTACCTATGGACCATTGTCTGGATCAAATTTTCTCTGTGACTTAAGAGGAGGCTTGCAAAGAGTAGCAGGATGCTTGCAATTTCCTATGCATGCCCTTTTCCATTCATCATTTCCTGACATGGGATATAACCACAAGTCACAGTCGCAATTAGGTTCACACATTCCTGATCCAAGAATATCATATAGAAAATGACCATCAATCTTGTCAAAATAAATAATATGCCCATTTGGCTCAATAGCATGAATCGGTAGTTTCTTTTCTACTGTTTTAAGAGTGATCATCATTATAAGAAAAACAGGAGGGTTCCCATCAGAGGGTTCTTCTTGATCTGCCCTTTTGAAAATGGTTCTGACAATTCCATCAACAGATTTTCAAAAAGTTGACTCAGTAGATACAATAGGAGTGTTGTTCTTTTTGAAATTTTCATAGTTGCTTATCCATTCAAGCGGTATAAACTGTAAAAGATCTTTTCTAGGGATCTATTTTGGAATTTGAACAATGGATGGTATTTCATCATTTGATGTAGCCAGGACCATCAAAATATTTTCATTGAAACCTTTTGGAGTAAGCAGATCAAAGTAATGATCTTGAAGCCTATAGATTAACTGGTGTTACAATGAAATAGCTAGAGCAACTCCATCTTGTGGAGCTCTTATGAGTTGAATCTGTACTTTGAATCTGGTGGTCAACGTAGGATCTCTGAGATGGACATTAAAGTTGGAGAACATAGTTAAAACAATACTGTTTGCATTTAGTATTGTCAAAATAGTTTCGATTGTGGCATGTTCGAGATTCTGGAAAGTGGTATCCAATAGGCTTACCCTGGCGATAATAAGAAGTCTCTTTTTTTCCATGAAGAGAGAGGACTAGTTTAATAGCCCTAAGGTGAAGGCTAACATATCCTTCTCTCTGCCAAAATCAGATGAGAGTAAGATTGATTTCCAAATCAACATACTATTTAGCGCTAGTGGCTTGAAGAGCACATTCATCCATTTTTGTTGTCCGGATATACTCTTTTACACCAAATCTAGGAGTTGAGATGAGCTTTTTCCAAAACCACCTAAATGACCATTTTTCTCTTCTGAAAATATTATAGGGACTAAGGAGAGGGGAAATAGAGCTTTCTATCTAAGCATATTCATGGATATATGAATATTCTATAAAGTTTTCTATTTTAAAGGAAAGAGTTTTTATGCAGGATTCTGAGATGGATAGTTTTGAAGTTAAGGATATGAACTTTTGGAGGGCATTATCTAAGGATAATGTCATTTGTAAATTGGGTTCTTCCTTACTTATTCTTCCTCCTAACATCTATAATATGCTCCCTTGCTTTTAAGAAATAAAGGAAATAATTTAGTTGGGCATTTAGGCTCTGATATCACTCTATCGAGAGCTTCCATATTCTTAATATATGATCCTTATGAATCATTAGGACTGGACAAGTAGGCTATTATGTTGAAATTAAAATACTCACCTTGCAAATAAGCCCTAATCAATCAGGATATAGCTTTTATTTTGGATAACTTCCTAGATATTAAATGAGAAAAATGAAAAATAAATAGTATTCGTTAATATGTTATAAGTTGTAATACTTTTTTTTGTTTAATTCTCAAAATACTTTTTAGCATTTATGTCTTTGACAGTTCCAAAATTACAGTGTGTTGTTTCACAGGTAGAAACGAACGCATTATTTTTTGTTGCTTTATTCCCTTTTTTATTCGTTTCAAAGTTAGAGTATAGTACGTTAAGTCTTTTTCTTTCTTTTCTTTTCTTTTTAAAAAGAAAGATCCTTTTAGTGATGTTTGATTTATGTCTTGTTTTTATTTTTTAACTAGTTGATATATTTCAATTAATAATTATAAACTTTCATTATTTTTAAATTTATATTAAGATTATAAAAAAGACATTAATTTTGTCATTTTTTATAAGCTTTTAAATAAAATTTTATATTAATCCAAAAGCATTTAATACATTTAAATTGTGAGTTGTGCACTCTCCCCAAAAAAAAAAAAAAAAAGAAAGTAAAAAAGGCAAAAGGCGATGAGCTGCGCACATCTGATCTTTCTACATGACACATAGCACGCTTGCTTTGATTCAGTTCAGATACATCTTGAGAATTTCCACTTGCTGCATTTCCCCGAACTTTTGCTGCTATCTCTTTAAGGGCATGGAATGGATGACACCCAGTTGGGTAGTGGGGTAAACAAGATGGTTTAATTTGGGTTTGAGAGAGAAATAAATTTAAATTAATTAAATTTAATTAAGTTGGTTTTTAAAATTTTTTTAACAATATTTGAATCGAATCAAATTGATCCAATTAAGATAATATTGGTTTGGTTTAGGTCATTAGATTGAATTAAAAAATTATATAATTATATTTTTAAAATTTTTTATTCTTATAACAATTAATAATAGTATCAAGTTTGGTTATGAGAGGGTGTGAAGAGATAAATTACTTAAACTAATGTAAATAAAAAGGATAAAATATGGCTTTATAACTAAAAACTAGATTGCAAAACTTCCAAAGTTTAGAAATAAATAAAAAAATAGTTGATTAGGTGATCGAGTTAGATGTTTAGGTGATTAAGTTGAAAAATCTTAAATCTAAAATCAAATTAAAAATAATTGATTTGATTTAATTTTATTTTAAAATAAACAAATCACTTTAACAATCCAAATCAATTTCATTAGTTTGATTTGGATCTTTAAATTCATGGAGCCAATTCAATTTGATAAACACCTTAACAGTTGGTGTTTGTATGACCTGCCAAGGTCATTCTAGCTACCTCATTTCCTTCTCTCGCCACACTCCTTAGGTTTTTTTAAGATCGTGACACTCCTTAGTTTTACGTCGTCATCAACTTCAATGTCGGGCACAAAATGCATTGCAGTCTGCAGAAATGTTGCCTTCACTTGTTTTTTGATGGTCGTTAAAATGTTTTCTTCATGAAGCGGTCCAGAAGCCATGTGGGCTTGTGCGACTTGTTGGACATGATTGTCCCCCCATCAAACAAGATGGTCTAGGGTAGGCCCTTTAATTTGTCCGACCCCAACAAGAAAACTCATGCCATTGATACATCATAATCATACGGCCTTCTCGGGCTCTTTCTATAACTTGTGTGTTCTTTCTCTAATCCCTACTTGTCTTCGAACCTTCGGATTAACACCCCCATAGAATTCGCTGGATGTGATTGCAGGCCATGTTAGACATTAGTGCCAAGTCACGAATAATTAAAATTAAAAATTATTTAAAAATTACACGATCATTTAATTGAGGTAAATAGATATAACACTTAAATTATGTAAGAAAAAACACAATGGCCATTTAAGTTTATATGAAGGAGTGAAACTTGATATCTTTTCCTAAAAGGGTGAAAGTTGGCATTCTGCTATATATAACCGATGAAGCTAGTTGTAATAGAAGGGGTTAATTTCTCACATATGATGAACCACTTTGAGAAAAAAATTCTTGGTTATTTTATTTGTTATTTTTATATATTAATAAAGCATTTATTATTAATTTTTCAATTGTATCCTTTTGCACAATTCTAAGTATAACATTAATAAAAAATATATATAATGTGAATTTAGTTGAATAAATTAATTAGATGTTAAAAATTAAATAAAAATATTTTAGTAAACATGTTTCATAATTAAGTTTCGATTTTGAGTTTCTTAATTCTTGTGTATATAGCTAAAGTAATAGATAAAACGGGCTGAAGATGATATTATATTATATAATATAATATTTTATACAAGATTATACTAAATATTAAACTATTGGATCTTATTTTATGATGTGTAATAAACTAAAAGAGCCCTAAGGTTTAGGTTTTAAGCAATGAAGATGAATAAGGCTTGCATATAAGGCTATCTTTGGTATGTTCTTTTCGGAAGGAGAGAAAAAAATGATCATGCTAGTTTCTCTTGTTTAATAATCTTTTAATAATAAGAAGAAAGGGAGTGGATGGGATACATAAACCATGGATTCCACATATTTTTTTCTTTTCTTTTATTTTTTTTTTCATGCAGGGAGGGATTGTTAGGGAAAGGAAGGGAGAATAAGGAATTTTTGTGAGTCTTATTAAAATTTACACATGTTTCTGTTCATATGTCCATATATTTTTTTTAATGATACCAACTAAAGAAAGAAAAATCTTTCTTATGTTTTATTAGATGATATTAAGCAAGAGAGAAAAAATAATTCTTTTAGTTTCAATTTCTTTTTTTTTTCTATTTTCTATTTTTTTCTATAGTACCAAAAAATCCTAAAATATTGACTCTTCTGTAAGTAAAAAAAAAAAAAAAATTGAAAACCAAGTTATAACATATTTAGTTTTTCATTTAAAAATTTACAAACTATAATTTGAATAAAAGCTTATCACTTGTCTGTAACTTTCACTTAAACTATAATTTCAGAGTTACAGACAAAAATCTAAACATCCCAAAAAAATAAAAATAAAATTCTGTTATCATTTTCAAACATTTCAGCGAATTTAATTTACTGCGAACAGAATAAGCAAACCACGACCTCACCCGTGTTAACATCACGATCTGAGATGTTAATTTTGGCTAGACATTGACATATTGATTGATTTATGAGTAAGGCCAATTAATATGTTTTTTTCCCTACTCTGCCTCATATACCATGAATGTCCCAAACAAACAAGGATTACAAATCCCTTCCAATTCACTTCTCATCCCCATATTGTGCAATGCGTAGCCAAGAAGGATAACGGTGTGCCTGGTCCATTTTATGTCACTTCCTCCCGTGTGCACTGCAACTTGCTCTCCAAATTCCAAATCCAAGTGACAGTGACAAACTGCTCACCAAGCCCCGGTTTCGTAGAGACAAGATTTTGTTGTAGCGATGATGAAATAAAACCAAGATAATGAAGATACATCGTGTCTTGAATCTCGCTGTTTGTAATTTGCTTGAGATCAATTTTAATTTTTAACTAGTCTAATTTTATTTTTTTTCCCCATGTGCCTTAAGTATTAATATATGTCACAGGCTTTTTCTTTGTTAGCCATAAAAGAATATGCCTCTTTTTTCAACTATAAAGGGCAGAGGTACTTTATAATTCATGAGACCCAAATCCGACAAGGGGGTCACAAAAGTCATAAACCATTTCATCTGTAAACAGTGTTTGGTCATGTACCTGCCACCTCCAACTATCTCTGTACTGTTTGTAGCTTAGCTTCCTCTGAAAAATTTCAATCAGTGCCGCCCAACATATAGCCAATCAATTAAATATTATTCCATGCTGTCCAAGTAGAACATACCCCAAAAAAAAAAAAAAAATCGAAAAAAAGTACCAAAATTAATGAGCACTCTAGTTTAGCCTGATTTGGCCGTTTCCACACTGATAGCTCCTGCTACTAGTGCTTGGCTTTGTTCAGTAAGCACCACTAAATAGTATAGTAAATACAAATGGCAAGGACAGCACGCGCCCACAAAGAAAACAATAGCATGAATGCATGTCCAACCGTGAAGCACAGCACCAGCCATATGAAGCTGCCAATTAAGACAAACAAAAAAACTCAAAGGGCTGTATGTGTACCCTCACGTCAGAAATCAATGGAGAGAGGGGACATATTTTGAACCACTCCATGACCCTATATGCACCCTAGGGGAGGCCTCAACCTACTCTTATAGGCCTCACATAATGTCAATAGATGAACCTTCCCTACAATTTCAGACCACCCAAGTGGCCATCCCAAGGACAAGGAGGCACATTCATTCATTATTTAGGGCTAGAAAAAAAAAATTGTAGCTTTCCGGGTGTGTGGATTAATTTGATGTGATGTTATCATTTTGAAGTTTGGTGTTTTGCAGAAAGTAGTCCTCTTCCTTGACCTTTGTTATTGTGGGTTGGACCATTGGAACACATGGGCTTGAAAAGCCTAGAAATGAATAAGCCTTGAACTGAATTTTGTTTTTTACCAATTTTTATTTGATTTCTTAGTGTGTACTATTGGAACAATATTGTGGATGGTAGAGGGAAACATGGGGGAGGGAGTGCACAGGCCCAGATTCCTCGTGTGCATGTTGGGCATCACGTGGAATCCGCGCGGTATTCTTCAAACTTATTCTTGTAGCAAATAGCAATCACTGACAGCAACTGCAACTGTGACTTTGTGATTGTGGTGCAGGGAGCAATGTTTCTAAGTTTGAATTTGTTGGGACTTTACCCCTTTTGTGCGTGGCTGAAACTCACACCATGAAACAAACAATATTGAATCTCTCTCTGATTTGCTGCATGATTAAGCATCTTTCCAACATATTATAAACCAAAATCCAACAAAAGAAGAGCACATAGGGAAGGGAAATTCTTCTGGTTACTTTCTGTCCTTGTGTATAATGTTGGCAATAATGTGTTTAATTGCCAGTGCCTTTTATTCATATGTCCTTGAGATATATAGACATGGCATATTTTGGAAGATAATTCCTTGTCGGTTCCCTTTGTCGGTATTTTTAATTGATTTCTGTGTCTATGTCTGATTCTGATACGAAATGAGAATTATACCATGCAATTGCGCATTAAGATATGGTCCCCCACTTGTTAATATTAAATACTATTCAACAAAAGGGTTCTTTCAGTCCAACGGAGTTTCGTACCTCGATTCCCAACATTAGACTTCCCCTGGGAATCTGCTTAGCTTTGATAAGCACTATGAAAGTAATACTCAGATTGTCCGAATCATTAACAATGCCAATGTAATCTTAGTGCTTAAACCTTCTTTAAGAATCTTTGAGCAAAATCAGCACCCAATGAATCAGGTCAAGGCCCCGTTGCTTTTAGTTTTATTTTCAATAATATTTTAATTTAATTATACTTAGATATGTAACATAGATTACATATTATGTGACACTTTGAAAAACATATATACAGTCTTCACAAGAGATAATTAATTTCTTTTTTATATTTAAGTTTATTATACACTTAAAATATAGTTATTTTTATTTGACAGGCAAAATTTGACAATGAAAGATATTTTTAGTTTTAATTATTTTAAAATAAATAATCAATTTTGAAAAATTTTCTGAAATATCTCTAAATTATAAAATATCATCTAATAAACTAATTAAAACAAATGGTGATGCCAAAAGATCTCCAACTTTCGATCAAAATGGGTATCATTTAATAATGTAAGGAAATTTCAAAGCAGGGCGAGGGAAGAGGATAGAAGCGTACCTTCAGAGATACTTTCCATCATAGTGGCCCCGTATCCAGAGCAACTTCCTAAGACCAATTAGACGTGTTTCACCCTCGTTTAAGGGGCGTGCGTGTAACGCTCTTCTTTCAATCCAATTTGTAATTATTAATTAACCAATGCGGAGTTCCCAAAAGAACAGCTACGTTATCAAAATTATCTCGCTTATGCGTATTGCCGATGCCATCGTAAACCAATATTAATTTATGAATTTAATTTATTTGGATATCAAGTCAAGTTGTATGTCTTGAGACTCATTGGGGTCCCTCGAAGAACAATTGAATATTTACCAGAAAATTTTATAATTTACACAAACAAATATAGGATATATCTTCCTACACACCATAAACTCAATTTTAAAAGTTTTCATTTGTAAATTGCTTTCTCTATTTTAATATATTTATCAGTTTAATTAAAGTAATATATTTAAAAATAAATGTATCTAAAAATAATTATGTTTAAATATATTAAAATAAAGATAGTAAATGCTATAATACATAGTGGATTAAAAGATGGAAAGTACTATAAAGAATATTTAATAAGGAACCAAGAATCTCCCCACAATCAATAATCATGGAAAATATCAAGGGACAAAAGTAGATGCAATTAATCTGATGCATAGAGTGAACGGTAGTAGTGTGAAGGAGGTGGAATTGAATGCGCGTGAGTGGGAGTGGGTTTAAGCAGAGAGTGGTTGAGGAGGGGGGTGTTGAGAAAACAAATAAGTAAACAAGAGGGGGCAATCGGGTCGGCCAAAAGGGCAGCATTGATACGGACACCTTAGCTGTTGTTCCCAACACCTTGTCCCGTACCCGCCAGGCCCGGGCTCTCCTACCCCTTTTCCCTCTGTCCCTCTCACCTCACGAACACATATACGTTACAATTCTCTTCTCATCAATTCGATTCCCCCACCCCTAGTACTCACCTTCTCTCTCCACTTTCTATTCTATATATACGTATTTCTCCAGCCTTTGTTCTCTTCTTGTTGTTGGATACCCTTCTACTTTGGTTACTATTAACTAGCATTAGCATTGCTTAATTTGCATGGATGGAGCTCCAGCTGGGTCTCGCTCTCCCAACCAATCCTTCTAAAGGACTTGACCTCAACTCTACTCGTGCCTACGATTCTATGGGCCAATTCTCTTCCTTCCTCAAGAAACGAAGTTTCTCCCAACTCTTTAACCATGATCGTGACCATAACAACAACGACAACAACAACAAAGAGGTTATGCTTCCCACTCTGCCTCTCCTTCCATTAACGCCTGGCCACCCTAACCACGATGATGACACCGAAGAACATCGTAGCAACTGCTCTACTATCACCAAGTACTATATCTATATACACTCTTCTCATTTCAATCCTCTCTCTCTCTTTCTTTTGATTTGGTCACGTGTAATTAGCTTAATGTTTCTCTTCTTATACAGGCCGATTCAAAGTGTTTGATTTGATTGAGTGTGTATTATTTATTGGTTAGGAGGGATGAGAATGATGTAGTACTGGGTTGGCCGCCTGTGAATTCCTGGAGGAAGAAACTTCGTTACGATAGCTCTGAGGATGAGGTTGTAGAGAATGATCAAACGGTGTGGATTGATCGTCATGATGGACATGGTTCTGTTGGCCCCAGAGGATCCAATAATACCCTGTACGTGAAGGTGAAGATGGAGGGTGTAGGGATTGCACGAAAGGTTGATCTCAGGATGCATCATTCATTTGAGACGCTCAAGGAAACCTTATTGGACATGTTTGGAAAATGTGGGTATAACTACTAATATAATAAGCTATGTGTATGCCAATGCTTTTCAATTTTATGTTCTATAGTTAAGGATGCTATTAATTCATAGAGTTATTATGAGATTAGTTCCTTTGTTGATATGGGGTTGTGTTGGAACTGGAAACAGGTCATCAATTTTCAAAGTGCTATGAACTGGCTTATCAGGACGAAGAAGGCGATTGGCTTCTTGCTGATGATGTGCCATGGAGGCAAGTGCATCCTAGCCATAACTCAAAACCCTTTTAATTGATTATTAATTAACCTCATTCTATATATATATATATACTAATGGTTAATAATATCTTGCAGCAAAAAAGCATGTATATATACATGTATTCCATATAACTGGTATATTTGGGTTCTGTTCTGTTCTGCAGAAGTTTCATTCAGTGCGCACAAAGGCTCAAATTGCTGAAGAGCAGTGGATAAATGGCAAATCACAACATTCAAGTTTATAGACCCAGATGATGGAGTTTTTTGGGATAACTGTATCTAAATCCAGCTTTGGGTAGAATTATAACATCTTCCCAGTATTTTGTGTATGAACCATATAAAATATTACGTCTTAGTGAAAAATAGTATTCGATTAGTATAATCTAAGCTATGAACTGTCATAATGTTAATCTTTTTTAATTATATGTGAGCATCATGGTAACCATAACCGCTGAAATGGTTTGATTGTATATGACTTGATTCTGAATCAAGCAAATTTTAAGAGATTTAGGCCACTCAAATTAATAATTAATTTATATGACTTGATCTTTAATATATTAGATTACTAACTTTCTGACACTCAAACTTTTGTTTATATTGGTAATCTAAAGGTCAGTAAGTTAATACAGATATGTCATCAATAATAATTTAGAATAAGTAAATATATTAAATAAAAATGCGAGTATTTATTATCTTAAAATTTAAAAAATATGTAACATTTTTAAGTAATCAAAAATTGTGTTAAATGTTATTTCAATTTGCTAACATGTGTATTTAGGATATCTTAACAAAATCCTTCAATTTACATTTGAGAAGTTAAAAAATTATAAAATCTTATTATGTGGAATTGAAAAAAATTTCGTTTAGTTGTTAATACTATAACAAAAATGAATTGTCAAAATCCCCTCTAGTCGTAGAAAACATATGTTTTTGCCAAATGTTTATATGTTTTGCTGTCTTTAGCCAAAATTGTTTTCCCCAGTAAACCTCGGCTGATATATCGGTAGTGCTCAAACTTCAAATGAAGCTCTAGCGTTGGTGCTGAGAGTATAATGGTAAATTTTAAGGAAAAAACTTGGATCAAATTTCTTGCATATGTTCTATCTAATTGTTAAATCAAATAATGATAAGTGCATTTTTTTTTTTTAGAAAAGTGTATATTTTTTAGTTTTAAATTACTCATTCTAAGAAAAATATTTATATGTTAATATTTGATTTGAGAATTAATTAAAATAGATATAAGAAATTTGATATAAGTCTTGTCCAAATTTTAATGGTTTCAACCTTCATTTTTATAACTTTGCCTTCCGCTCCATCTTTCACATGCCGATTTTGGGGTTTCATAAAATTAATTTCATTTTATAAACTGAACTCATATTTCAAACATGCACGCATAAAACATGTTTTCATTCCAATTTTCAGATTAAAAAATATTTTTCATTTTAAAAGACAAAAATATCATGTAGACGCTTTTTTAATTTGATAGTATCATTAAAATTGATCAAATTAACTGTTGTTATAACAACACAAGACATTCGTTAAGGGGATACATTAATAAGATAAAACCAAAATACAATAAGATAAGACCAAAATACAATATGGACAAAAGTACTATGAAACTTTTATTTATTTGGTATTAAACATTTAAAAATAAATTTTATTGATTTTATTCAAACAATATTTTAAAATATGTTATTTTAGTACAAGCTCGTGTTTAATTAAAATCAAACATGTATAATTAGATTCATTCAAAGTTAAGTTTATAAAATTCAATATAAATGCTGATCTGCAACCAAAAAAAAAAAAAATCAATATAAATGCTTATCATATCATCGTATGTATTCGTATCATAAACGCTTGAATAACGTCGTCCTCATTGTCATCATTGCAGTTCTACAGTCAGTGTGTCATTTCCACCACCCATCATTCAGCCCACGGACACTAACAGTGCCGCCATTGGCGTATTGCGGTTTTCAATGGCGATAGGTGGTTGGATTTCAAAATGGTTGAATGGTTTCATATAAAAATATGCATTTCACATGCATTGTTGGAAATTGTAGTCGCAATTTGTGTTACAACTGCGAGTACGTTGTGATCGTTCTATAATGATGCGAGTGAACGTAAACTGATATGCGAACTGTGATTACGGTATGTCACATAAGTAATAATATAGTTTTGTAAACATCTTCTTAAATATCCTTCTAAATATTAAATAAAATAAAAAGTAAATATAATCAATGATTTAAATCTTAAAAAAAATTAATTTTTCCTTTATTCAATAATTAAGAGGAACTTTAGTAGGATTTATTAGGAGAATAAATCATTTCTAATATCACATAATACAATCTGCATTTAGAAGTCTTCACGTGCATGTAAATGGCTCCTATTTCCCAATTAGTTGGAATTCTAATTGCTAATCATTCCTCTTCATTAACTCCTTTGAGTACTCATGCCCTTTTTTGTGAGAATAAATTTTGAGGGGAGATTTCAAAACTAAATCAAGTCTTTGAGTTCAATAAACATTTGTAAAAAGTCACTAGGAGTGAATTGGTAGTAAAAAGATTTGGATAATATGTAAGTGATTGTGAATTCGAACTTTATTACCCTTGGATATATCCAAAAAATAAAAATAAAAATAAACATTTGTAGAAATAGTTAGAGATTATCCATCAACAAGAAAATCTATAAATCAAACCTAGTACTCGTGCACTACTTGCGTGTTTCTCATTTGAAGGAACAATTGTTTTAAACTTTTACTGGGCTATAATCAGTCCTTCTAGCTGGCCATACTAGCACTGATGTCTAATAGTCAAGATATTAAAATACGCTGAGCAAGATTGATTAGCCTAAATAATTTTAATATGATTTGGGCATACACAATTTAAGTTTGAAATGTATTTTGGTTTGATTTAATCCAACCCGAAGCATGTCAGATGAGCTAACATCATGGCCAATGTCTAATTATTACAATACTGAATAGTATGTATCATATGTAAAAGATATTGCACTTTTATAATATATAAAGGATTTAATTTATATATATTACTATTGTAAAAAATTTTACGCAGATATCTAATCATGTATTATCACAACAGCAAAAATATCTAATTCAACCACCTATTATCATAAAAATTTTACAAATACAAGTATTTGATTAAAGGATAGTGTATTTTACATTATCAATATATAGTAATTAAATTCATATATAAAATAATATTTATGTCACGATAATGTATATTAATATTTTTATTGTAAAAAAAATTCTTATGGATATTTATTGAAATGTAGCATGCATTTTTTCAAACTTAAAAAGTAATTTTCTGATATAACTTTTTAAAATATTTTTAAAAAATAATTTATTATCTTATTAGAAAATAGATATAAACTTTTTAGGGTTTTATTTTTAAAATATATCGACTTTTCTTAAATTTTTTATATGTATCTTAATTTAAAATTATTTTAAAAAATCAAACAATAGTCTTTTAAACTATATTAAAAAATAAAAAATATTTGTTGTACCCAACTTTTGTAGACATTATTAGACACTTGAGAAATTATGTACCAATAATTGGTTATTTCATTTACATTACCGATGAATTTTTTTTGTGGGAAATAGTGTATTAAAAAATTGAGATTTTCAATTATCTTACCAATGAATTTAGTAAGGTAACCAATAACAAATACAGAATACATGATTTTCCACAAGTATATTCACCAATAACATAACTAAAATTCTCAATTATAAATATATGATTCATCAAGTGTTCAAATGATGTCTACAAAAGTGGCTACAAATAAACGGTACTCATAACAAAATTAGCAATGCATTAAAGTAATTTTTTTAAATGTCAAAATAAACTCAAGAAAAAATAATTTATACCTGTGTGTTCAACCAACAATTTTTTATCCTTAACAATTTTAGTTCCACTTATTTTAAATTAACGTTGCCCGCAATTTGTTGACTTTAATTGACAAAACTTTTTAAGGTTATAGAGTTATTTGCCCTTCTTACTATTTTACCTGAAAAACAAATGTTTTTATGTTGAAAAAAAAAATACAACTAATCCATGTACCTTCTCATGTGGAATTTTACATATATAATTCCCTGCTGGCTCATCTTCTACTGGACGTTAGGTTGTTACAGATAATGGACCGAATGACGATAATTGAGCTGATGGGTTCGAGCACTGAAATTGGGTTTTAAAAAGTTGGATCAACTTACAGTTTTTGTTGGGTTTCAAAAAGAGACAAAGGATGGGCCTCTGGCCCCGTTCCTGTACCAAAAAAGGGAAAAAATAAAGAAAGAAGGAAAGGAGCACACTAAGAAAAGAAACGATCACCCCGACCAAAGACAATATGAAAAACAAACAAACAGCAAACAATCCAGTCAATCCATAATTTCATGTATTTTTGTTTTATAAATTAATTTATTTTAAAATACATGAAGTATTATTGTTATAATAAAAAATAAATATTTTCAATTATATATATATTTTATAATTTTTAATTTGTTATCTTTGTATGTATATTTATGTGTATTTTTCATAATACGTATACTTAAAATTTTATTTTAAAAATTTTAAAGTAGTTATCTACAAAGAGTCTATTCCACATACTATATTAGGTATGATAAAACAAGTTAATAAATATATTATTAAAAAATAACAAATATTTAAATAACAATAACATTTGTTTTAAAGTTTTTAATTTAATAATTAATAAGTATTGTTATTTTGTTTATAGTTTTTTACTATATTTTATTATAGGAGACACAAGGAAAAAAATATCAAAATGAATAAAAAGCACAAATTATTATGTATTAGTTAATTTTTATATTTTACTAAAATAAAAAATAAGTATTAAAATATATAAATACTATTTAATATATATTACAATTATATGAAATATATTAATAAATTTAAAATGATTATAATTAGAAAATAACAAATATTTATTTAATAATATATATTTCTTAATTTATAATTAAATGATTATTAAAATTTTCTATTTCATTACAATTTCATTTTTCTTGTTAAATTTTATCTTGCAATTAAAATTATTTATGAAGGCAAGATGATAATATTATTACCTTATATA
Source organism: Pterocarpus santalinus (assembly GCA_031439595.1). Lineage (NCBI taxonomy): Eukaryota > Viridiplantae > Streptophyta > Magnoliopsida > Fabales > Fabaceae > Pterocarpus > Pterocarpus santalinus. The sequence goes on from CM062525.1 coordinate 9,341,738, forward strand.
ATACAATATTTTATATAACAACACATCAAACACTTTATAACATTAAATTTTTAGCAAATTTTATTGTATTAAGCCTTATACTATTAGATTTTGAGTTTAATTTAAATGCATTTACAGTGTAAAAATTTTTTACACTATCATCCAATCAAAACTTTCTATTTGTATGACTATTCAAGCAGTGGGTGGTTATGTCAAAGAATTTTGCTAATATAGCAATTTATGATTGGATGTCTGTGTAAAAAATTTTTACACTAATAGTGCATTTTAATTAAATCCTTAAATTTTTATTTTATCATGTATACCAAATATGCCCTAATATTGAATAGATTATAACTCCTAAGCAGTTTTAAAATGTAATAGAATAAGAATATCGATAATTATTAGTAATAGATAATAATATAAATCAATACAAAGATAAAATAAAAATGACTAAAAAAGTTAGTTAAATTTGCCTAGAGCATTTATTATTATTATTATAATACAGTTAATAGTCAGCATAATTATTAATGCTCATTAATTAAGTTTAGTTTAGTTATACATGTAGATAAATATAGATATAAATATTTAATACGCATCTAAAAATCAACATATTTAATATTATTAATATCATTAATAGTTAATAGTTAGCGTCGCATTTAAAACATTTGAAGATCAAAGTGTAATCTATCCAATGTTAAGAAATAATTTGCGCAGACTATCAACAAGAGTGCTTGTCGGCTACAAGATAGACAACTTTACCATAGATTATTGAAGCGTGGTGGTAGTACCGAAATTGCTACTATTCAAATGCGGTAGGATCCAAGGAATAATAATAAGATTTCTTCTTCGACCTTGGAAAGTGCCTGCATAGTCCCTTCGCATACTCACCTATGAGACAAAACATAATAAATTAAATAAAATAAGCTGATAAAGCCTTAGCATATACTTATCGTTGAGATGCCTCCGAATTCATCGCTTTGGTACTGCATAGTCCACAAGAGAGGGGAGAGGCAGGCCGCAGAGGCAGGCTCCAGGTTCCTCACCCTCCGCCAGACCGCCACCGCCAACCGCCAACCGCCAACCGCCAACCGCACTTTAACCTTTTTTGGTTAAAATAGATAAAAACTAAAAACAGAAAGAAAAACAAAAAAATAAAAAAGAAAGAAAATACCAAGGAGGCCAGGTCATGTGGACAGCTTTGCCTTTGAAACCTCGAAGTCCAAGAAGAGAAGAGGCAGCTGAACCTGCTTAGTGTCGTAGGTGTTGTGCTGTGCTGTGTGGTTAAGTGTTGTTGTCGTGTTTGTTTGCTATTGGTGATGGTGTCGTGCAATCACGCAAAGAAAGAAGATCACGTTAATGTTGGTGTTTAATGTTAATGTTGTTGTTATGCTATTAAACTCTCACCTACTTGCTCCCAGCTCCTTGTTTGTCCTTGCGGACATAGTCCAAGTTGAACAGAACACGCACGACCCTACTTAGAATAGAATAGGACACATGGCTACCTTCTTTCTTATCCTCTGACTTCCTCCCTCCTTTCTTCTCTCTCGCCCCTTCATGGACGTTCAATGGACTCTGCACAACCAACCCTTTCTCCTCTCCACATCTAAGATTTCCTTACCTTCTGCACCTTCTCTGAGGTACTCACTCTTACTATTCCTCCTCCTCTCTTTTCTTTTCTTTCTTTTTTTTTTTTTTGTTTATTTCTCTATCTATGGATACGCCATTATCAATTTATCATAGATGGTAGCAAGCTTGCACTTCTAGTTCTTTTTTTTTTTTTTCCTTCTTTTTAATGCTTGTTTGCAGTTCACAGTTGTGCTTCATTGTGGTGTGTGACAAAGTCACCTCTTGACAATTCTGAGAGGCAAATCTATGTTACATTCTTTTCTTTCTTTCTTTTTTTTTTTTTTTTTTTTTTTTTTTTTTTTTACTTCCTTTGCTTCTGAAACTTCGAGGTTTGGCAAGATAGTGCGGGTTCTTATTTTCTTTAATGGGGTCCTAAGAGAAGATGACCAAACGGTGTGAATCCATTCATTTTTTATTTTTTTTTTGTGGGGGGACAGAATCGATTCAAAGCATTCCTTTAGGATTCTCTGTGTTGGGTTTCAAGAACAGTATCATTTCACCTTCGTTCCCTTTATGATTTATTAGCCAAGTTTCCGAACGGATTGTTTTTCTGGCTTGGCTGGGGATTGTGTTCAAGCTGCTTCCTAATCCTAAAACTTATAAAATCATGCTCTGGAGAGGTAGGCCATTTAAGATTTAAACTGCTAACCATCAAATTTTCATTTTTTTCCTTATGTTTTATTTTTACATCATTATTTGGTCAGAAAGCTTTACATAACTATTCTCAATTTATTTCATTAGTATTTACCGTCACAGTTAATGCATTTTATAACATATATTATATGTCTTCATATCATGTTCCAATAAACTATATAACTATAACGGACCCCATGTAACATTGATGCGTTATGAAAATACTAAACACTCTGGTCTTGGAAGCTTTAGCTGTACCGCATTTCAGTGTCCTCTTCACGAAGGAGGTAAACCAAACAAGAATTACATTACCTCCCAAGACACTAGCTGATCACTAACTTACACTTACTTGACCCTTAAATCCCCTCCTGAGGGTGGTTGAAATGATATTTCACTGTAACAGTTTGGTTTAAAGAGAGGAAAATGTACATACAAATATATAAATTAAAATATTGTTTTGGATAAGGCTCTTTGTTTTGTGAGTAGTGAGTACAAAACCCTGAAGTCCCTCACAAGAATGATTTAAAACTGGTGTCGAAAAAGAGTGAGTAACTATATGGAATGGGGTTTTGTGCATAATAAGATAGGGCTTCTTCCATGCTTAGCATGAGGATAAAATTGTAAACTTGTTGGCTATTCTACTGTATTTCTTATGGCAATTAGATCTCATTGTAAACTGTATATTCATTATAAGCATTTTAGAATTGATTAGTTGCATCATATGTTTCAGTTATGTACGGCTTTGTTATAATGATTCTCTGGCCAAACATCCAGTTTAAGAACTCTGTTTTCTAAAGGTCAGGAACTAGTATCCATGATGAGATTTATTTTCTGATGACAAAAAAGTTCACTTTTCTTATTGAGAAAGAATATTAAAACATCCTTTGTTCATATTATCTTACTTTCTATTGATATAGCTTCAGCATAAGACTACTTGACAACCATAAGTGTACTTGATTGCTTGGAATTTTTGTTATCTCCTATAAACAATAGCAATATTTCCAAAAATCCCTTCTTTGCATGGATGGCCATACATAATTTCGTGATATTTGTGCACATACCTAGGCCAGTGAAATTTGATAAAGCAAATGTAACAATTTATCTTCTTTTAAGATTTAGTTTTAGCTTGTTTCATCTTATCTTTGGCTATAGTTTTATCTTTTATCTTATTTGTTATATGTGGGTTTATTTTTATCTTATTATTATCAAATAAGTTATCCTTATAAGCACTCTCTCTATATGATACACTCTCTAGTATTTACTCATACTTCAGTTCAACTGGTCATCATTCAAAACGTTGTCAAAATTCACTTGCTTAATGTAGTTTAGTGAATGTCTTCATCCTACTTATGCTGGATTTCCTCTTCCCTCAACTTTAGTGTTCAAGTGTCTCTTGGAAATGTATTTCATGGAATATGTTCACATTGTATTCTTGTTTCTAATCCCTTTTATCGACACCATTGCAGGTGAACATGATCTTTCTTGTCGTTGAGTTGTGTGAATCGATTCAATTTCCTCCAAACATTTTCCCTTCAAGTCATGGCACCCTCGCCTCGCCTCAGTTCTAGACCAAAACTTCCCAGGTTCCATTGTGTCTTACTTCTATTATTGGTGCCAATATGTGTGGTCGGAATTTTTATCCACTGCAAAAAGATTTCTTATTTCTTCCGGCCCCTATGGGACAATCCCCCTGTCCCCTTCACACGTATACCACACTACTATGCAGAAAATGTCTCCATGGACCACCTTTGCCGTATCCATGGCTGGTCCCTTCGCTCCCAACCTCGCCGCATCTTTGATGCTATCATATTCAGCAATGAGTTGGACATGCTAGAGATTAGATGGCATGAACTCTACCCATATGTATCAAAATTTGTGATCCTTGAATCTAATACTACATTCACAGGCATTCCAAAACTTCATTTCTTTGCTTCACATCGGGAAAGATTTGCCTTTGCACAAGAAAAGATTACCCATGACTTGTTCCCAGGCAGAGTTGCAGTCCCTGGATCGCACGAGGACCCGTTTGTGCTCGAGTCAAGGCAACGTGGGGCGATGAATGCATTGCTACGCCGTGCTGGGATATCCAATGGTGACATCCTTCTCATGGCAGATACAGATGAGATTCCAAGCCCTCACACTCTGAAACTTTTACAATGGTGTGATGGGATCCCTCCCATTATGCACCTTGAGCTGAGGCACTACATGTACTCATTCGAGTTCCCTGTGGACTACAGCAGTTGGCGAGCCACTGCCCACATCTATGGCCCTGGGACACATTACCGGCACTCACGCCAGACCAACCTCCTCTTATCGGATGCAGGGTGGCACTGCAGCTTCTGCTTCCGGCGTATCTCAGAGTTTGTGTTCAAGATGACTGCATATAGCCACGCAGACCGTGTGAGGTTCAAATCATTTCTAAGCCATTCAAGAATTCAAGACCTTATTTGCAAGGGAGATGATCTTTTTGATATGCTCCCTGAGGAATACTCTTTCAAGGAGTTGCTTAAGAAGATGGGGTCTATACCACGCTCAGCTTCTGCTGTTCATCTTCCTGCATACTTGATAGAGAATGCAGATAAATTTAAGTTCCTTCTTCCTGGAGGTTGCTTAAGAACATGAGAATAAATGCTACTTTTACTTTTAACCCTTCAATTAAGGATGATTTTAGCTTTTAGAACAGTGATTAACTTAGATTAATTTCCCACTTTAGTTTTCAGAATGGGCCTTAGCGTTAGATATAGCAGTAACACGGAATCTTAGAGTTGTTTAATATATAGCGGCAGGTAAAATTTGCATGAGAAAACTATACACAGAGATTTACATAGAGTTCTGGTTTAAAGGATGTAATCCCCTTCTCTAAATTTTGTAGATGTAAAACTCATTCTGCTTGTACACTTTCTAGTAGCATAATGTATGAGGGATGTCCATATCCCAAAGGATTGAAATTACTTACCACAACAATCATTCTTTTATAATTTTCACTCTTAACATTATCTTGCAAGGGTACGAGGTTCTTAGTTTCATATACCTTTTTTTTTTTTTTTGAAAAAAATAATAATAATGATAATGATGATCTAATTCTAAACCTCAATTTTAAAGAGCTAAAGATGAATACATACTTACGTGACTAGGGTGGTAAAAAATGGAATTGAATTTTAATTAACTAATCTCTTTCTGTCATTGAAAAAAATCAACAAATCCAACATAAGATCAGTAAAGGTCTAATGAGCAACAATCAAAATAACACTAGTCCAACAACAAACTATAACATCCGACAAGCCTAATAAAGCTATGTGTGGAGGGGCTAGAGGCCAAGGATGAGAGAAAGAGAGAGAGAAGAGAGAGAGAGAGAGAGAGAGAAGGGGGGGGGGCTTGACTCCTTGAGGCAACAGAGCATAGATTTGTTCTGGCTGGGCTCCTTATAGTTGGTATTGGCTAATATGTAAATAACCTCTCATGTTAAAACACTAACGGTTAGAGCATCCTTAACGCGTGGGTAATTAAGAGCATATTTAGTTATTACTTTTCAACTCCGCAAAATGCAGAGTGAGTTAGTTTCTTGCAAAACTTGGCAGGAATCAATCGATCCAATGGGTTTTTTTTTTTTTTTTTTTTCTCATCAGTTCTTTTGATTATCCAAAAAATTATAGGACCCCTGTCATCATGAATGATACTGTGGATTCGTTCAATTGAGTTGTTCCTCTTAAAAAGCAGGGTTAGGTGCTCTCAGATTTTATCAGAGAAAGAAAAAGAAAAGTACATCGGTTGCAAACAAAGATCCCACACCAAATCTAAAGAACAAGAAGCTCAACGAAATATATGTTTCAATGTTTTCTTCATGTGTTTCCAACACAACCCTTGCGCCTAACCCTGCAATCCACATCCTCACCTCATGAAGCCTTGGGTTAAAAAAAAAGTGTATTTTCTCCAAAAAATTTTAAAAAAAAAATTGCTATCTCACTACCCCAACCCTAGAAATAATCCGCAAGAATTTGTTAAAATTTTCTAAATTTTTAATTTTTCACCCCTCAGAAAGATAAAATTTATTTGTTTTCATACCATCAACTTAAGTTTTCTGTCCCGGGCCCGCTGCTAACTGAATAGACGCGGCAAATTATATCATCATCGACATTTGTTGACCAGAAAAATTCTTGTATCTCCACATGAATCATATACAATTAAAATTATATTAGGAGTGATAAAAAGTGGTGGAACTAATAGAAGGGAATGATAATTATGTTATGTGGAGGTCCTCCAAGAGGAGGAAAGAATTTCTCTCATTGACCAAATGGCATCATTCGGTAAATCAAGACAATGCTAATTATTTACCTACCATATTATACCAGTTTTTCTTCCTTTCCATAAAAAAGTGCATAGGAAAAGAAAAATTCCCATGTACCTTTCTGGATGTAACAATTTATATAACTTCGACTTAAAAGCTAGGTGATGCGATTTCTGCTTTGTATGGCTTCAGACATGAAAGGAAAGTATGGGCGTAGCAGTTGATCTAATTTGAATAATTAACAAACAATTTGAAGTAAAACCGGTGCAAATCAGTTATTTTTGGACTTCAAAGGTAAGTTTTAGACTGCACGAATTTACAACAATGATCGTCAAGGAGTGTTCTTGAATAGTTGTTTGTCAATTAGATTAGATATAAGGACGCGCTTTTAAGTCCAAGGAAATTCTTAGCTTCCTCCATGAACATTCATCAGGTTATTAATTATCGAGAGTCTGGTTACAAGGAATATATTGGTATTTGTGGTCAGTGGCCACTGGTTCAGAGCTTTAGCTAGATGGTTCCTTGGGTGGACCATTGTGCATGATAACAGTGAACTCACCAAATTTTGATTCTTTCATCCCCCAAAAGACAATCAACCTGCTGATGTCTTGGCAAAAATTGGAGCTAATAAAACTGATGGCATTCTTGGCTGGTTAGACATGCCCTGGGAAGTTCAGCCAGGGACAAATCTATAAATTGACTTATGAAAGTGCCAAAGAGTTTTTTCCCCCCTTTTTTTATCCATTGATAAAAAAAAGTATAAATAGTCAGTTATTATTATTATTATTATTATTATTATGGTGGTCTACAGTCAGCTTTAATTTGAACTACATATATTTCATGTGATTTTAGGGTTAGAAATTGATCCATATTTAATAATGATTTTCAAATTAAAAACATCAAATTGAAAACCTTGACTTAATAACTCAGAATCATAGAATAGAGAAAATTTTACTAAGAAAAAGTTACTTCTTAAATCAAGTTATATCAAAACTCAACTCATATTATCTACTTTGCTAATTTATTCCCACTTTGTTGTCTTGATCTCTTGTTCTAACAGAAGATAAATGCGAAGAAACATAAAATATTAATAGGTCAAAACTAAATTTTGGTCCTTATATGTGTTTTAGATTTTGGTTTTAGTCTCTACATTAAAAAAATTTTGGTTTAAATTCCTATAGTAGTATTGAGTTAATCTTTGCAGTTAAAAAATTATTAGATAATTTTAGCTTTTATTGACATAGTTAACCAAAGTTGACATAGGATATAGTGAAACTTAGTTGAGGTTGTTTTGGCTTTTAAAATAACCGTTTTAATACTGTTGCAGTCATTTTTCCATTTTTGAAAAAAAAAAAGTTGTTTAAGCCTAAAAAAGTCATTTCAAGATTACATCAACAATATATACTATCTATGTCAGATTTTATTAGTCATGTCAGTAAAAATTAATACTATCTAGTAATTTTTTAATAACAAAAACTAATTCTTTAATGGAATACCACTATAAGAACCTAAACTAAAAATCTTTTAGTGTAGGGACTAAAATCAAAATCTAAGATGCACGTAGGAACCAATAACTAGTTTTAGCTAATATTAATGATATAGGAGAAATATAAAGAAAGAATATTTCTTGGAAAAAATAATAAATGACTTACATATTAGAAAGTTAAAATCCTCTTAATGAACTTCAGCTAAATTAGTAATTATACTTTGAATATTAAAAAAAACATATATATTGCATATACATATTTATTATCTTATTTTCACACTTTTTACTATTTAACTGTAATGGGCTTCTATTACTTTTTATTTATATTCTGATTTTGCCACATATAAAATGGTAACATATGCAACTTCAAGAAGATGCGTCTCTACCATTCTTTTTTAAAGAAAAAGAAAAACCTACACTTAGTTGCACGTATATAGTCTGACGTGAAATAGCTGGCGAATGGGGATTGACAGAGGAGTGTTATTTGTATCATTCTTTATTGCAAATACTTAAATATTCAGAGATAAGATTAGAAAAAAATATAAAAGAAAAAAGAAAAGTGAAAAAACAAAAGGAGAGAGGAGAGAGATAGATATAGGATATTAAAGTATATCAATTGGTAAAATATACCAAAAAAAAAAAAAAGAAATATTTGTCGGGACTGATATAAACGAAAGGAAAGTAATGAATTTAGTTTACACTTATTAATACACGTATAAGCATAACAGGAAAGTGCAGGTGTTGGAGGCAAACACTTCTGCTTGGCCCCCTTTGCATCTGTCTCAAAGTACATCGTTTGCCTTTTGTGGAGAGGATGGATTTAGATGTTATCAATTACCCGAGCCAACTCATGGCTCCACCAGTGGCTCAATTTATTAACAGTGTAAAGAGTTTTTAAAAAAAATTATTTTACAACTCCTTAAAATTTTCGTCAGCTTCTAAGAAAGTTGCTGTCGTTTAAAAATTTATATTTAGGCCCTTATATTACTTAAAAATTAAGAAAATTAATTAAGAAAATTATTGTGAAAAGGCTTCGATTTTCGAAGGAAAATAATTGAAGGGTCTTAAAGTATCAATTAATTATCTCAATATAATTAATTTAATTTCTGGTATCTAGTTGATGCCGAAAATGCCATTTAAGTATTAGAAAATACCAAGTAGGCATCATAAAATATCAACTAATTTATATTTTATTTTTAGTTAACTTAAAAATATAAAATTGAAATTTTCTTTCCAATTGCATCTTTATAACTATTTTATAATGAGGATTTTCATTTATCTTTTTTAAATTGCCTTTTATCCATTTACATGTAAAACAAAAAAAAATTATTTTGAGAAGATATTATGTTGTTCAAAATGCAACATTTTTTTGTATTTATTTTAATAATTTTGTTTGTAATGATTTTTTCTCATTGAAAAGTTTAGGTAAAATCGTCTTCAATTTTTAAGTTTACCTTTTAAGAAACATCTCTCATTTTCGATATTTGAAAAAGAGAAAGGAAAAAATACGAATTACAAGATATTAATAATACTTATTTTTGCATAAATTGAAACTACATGAAAACCCTAACCAATTTGGTTTCAAATTGTCAATTATGTAGCCCAAAATTCTTCTTAACTAACCAAATATATTTGATGATAAGATCACAATAGCTTAAAACAATTGTAATGCTAAATTGGAAATATGTTTTTGGTCGCTTTAAATACAAACAATTTTGATTTTAGTCCCTAAAATATTTTTGTTTTATTTTTGGTACCCCATTTTTTAAAAGTTTTAATTTTAGTCTCTACCATTAGATGAAATCTATTAAATGATGATGTGTTAGATAAAATCTACCTCAATATTGATATATGACATCATTAAATAACCTGAAATTTTTTTATTAAATAATTTATTTAAAAATAATTACACATGTAACCTGGAATGAACATGTGGATGTTTGTCCATAGGTAGGAAAAGACACATGTGCAATTATTTTTTAAACAAATTATTTAATTAAAATATTCAAGGTTGTTTAGTGATACCATGCATCAATACTTAGGTGGATTTTTGTCGGACACATAATCACTTAACAGAATTTAAAATCAAAACTTTTGAAAAATGAGGGATAAAAAATAAAGCAAAAGCTTTTGAAGGACTAAAACCAAAATTGCCTATATTTCAAGAGACCAAAAACATATATAGTAATGACATGTAACTATAATTTGCCACATAAGACTTCTCTGATCACCTGAAAACAATTTGAGGTCCCTAATTGGAAAATAAAAAATTTTAGCCCCCAAATTGGTTGAAATATAAACGTTGAGGTCACTGAAGTATACTCTACTCTTTAAAAATTTTGTAATTAAATTCTTGCACCAACCCATCATTATAACATGTGAGATAAAATAAAATAGAAACATGCTAAAAAATTAAGTTAAATTATAGAGATAAGTAGAATAATCAAACCTCAAATTTAACTTAACTTATGCCAATCCTAATTGAAGATATCTTTGGTCAACCAATCTTTGCTTCTTATTAACTAATGATCAGGCTAACCAATGCAACCAAGTATTTAGACACACACATACACACATACGTAGATTGCTAACTCCCATATCTTCTTGTAGAGTTTAATAAGATACACATTTTATTTTTTGATATAAAGGTTACTCTCATTTGTAATTTTATTTTACTCTCGTTAATTACTCATTAAACTTTTTCTCTCTCCTAATTAACATTCTATCTCTATTATTTTTCTCTACTTGAATAATATTATTTTTTTATTATTTTCTATCACCAGTATTTTTCTCTACTTGAATAATATTATTTTCTATATTGTTCTCTTTCTTGAATACTAAATAATATATAAGTAATTAAAAATTCAAGTATTATTATTATGTGCTAAGTAAATAAATTTAATATCAATAAAATGTTATTTTATAAACTCTGTAAACAATTAGATTTCCGTTCACTCATGCTTCAAATAAATAAGGAAATGTTATAAAAAAAATATTTACACTTTTATGTAAAAACTTTTGTGTTCAATCTGTTAATGTGAACATAATTAAGTATAAAAATAAAAAATTGTGACTTGATTAAAAGGATATAATAATATTACACTTGCTCGTAATTATATTTTAAAAATTTTATAGGATATAAAAATCATTACATGCGTTCTAACTTATACCCTTTAAAAATATTGAATTAATATTAAACTTTATATATTATTTAGTATTCAAAAGGAGAAAAATTAAAAAAATAATATTAAAGTAGAAAAAATTATGGAGAGAAAATATTAATTAATAGAGGAAAAAATTTAATAAGTATTAACGTAGGTAAAAAAAAAATTACAAATCTATCTCATATTATAAATTGATTAAGAAAATATGAGAGTAGCTTTTATGTCCAAAATAAAATATAGATTTTACTAATCTCTATATGAAGATGTGAATGTTAACAATCCCTTTTATATATACTAGCGACTTAATAGGCACGTAATATTACTAATACGCAATACTAATTTCATTAATATTAGAATATTATTAAAATGAATAGAAACATAAAATGAGAAACAGAATGAAGAAGGGATGAGTGTAGCAGTGTGTTTTGTGAGCGTGGGTGCACACTGGTCTGACATAAACGTCGGTAGTGAAGGCGGTTTCCATATTATCAGTTATGTTAAGTGAGTAAGGATATATTATGTATTATAAATTATAACCAAATAATAATTATACCCCTCTAGCGCCTTTCTATTAGTTTAGTATGTGTTGTGTATGAAGAGCCAAACAGAATCTGGTCGGCGGGACTGTCAAATAAAGCAAAAAAAAGAGAGTGAAAAGAGCAAGGCGAGTGGTGATCGACTTTCCCATCATGAAGCAACCACGAAAACTCATAGAAAGTGACATGTGCTGGTGAAGATGCATATCAATTACGTTGCTACCTTTCAAACGATGGGGGTCCCCTTGCAAAGGGTATGCTTTCTTTGATGCTAAAGTGGTAAAGTACATCACTAGCCACTACATTCATAATTTTCATTTTTTGGGTGCTAACCCACATATTGTTTCCCACTTTCCTTGTTGTAAAACGGAAAAGTCTCCCCGTCCAGTTACCAATAATAATAATTAGAGAAAAAAAAATAACAGAAAAGTCAAAATCGCAGTGCCTAACTAGTACTCTGATAATATAAACCAATCAAAGTGCACTTAGTCGTCCCATTTTGTTTCACAAAATAATAATTTTATAAATGTCAACCATTGTTGATACAGTAAATAATGAATGAATTTGTATCTCATAGTAACGTGAGTTCAATTTTTATTGTCGATATAAAGGCTCTATTGATAGATAATTTCATAAGTTCCTTGTAAATATTCTTTGAGTTTGAAGGTTGCATCCAAACTCTAGTGAGATGATTAATGTTGAATTCATCTAAATTTTTAAAATAAAAAAATTATAAATAAAAAAAAAGAACAGCATAAAATGGAATAAAACTATTAAAAATGTGTTAATGATTGAAAATTTAAATAACTAATAAAAATTATAAATTTAAAGCTGAAATGCAAATAATTACGTGAATTTAAGATCCCAAATTATTTTTTGTTTATAAATAAGTATCAAATTATTTGAATCAACTAAATATGAGTAATAATAAAGGAGTTTGAAATTAACTAAAAATATCTTGTATTTAAAAGTAATAGCTAACAAATATTTAAAGTCAAATTTAATTAACATTGAACAAAAATTAAAAAATAATCCAAAATAATTTAAAACCGGTCAAACTGGAAAAATTTTGATTTGAATCAGTTATTGTTTTTGTAAAAATTAATTAGATTGTATGGAATTTGAGTTGTATGGAATTATTTATCGAAAAAAAAAAGATTGTATGGAATTTCAATTGTAAATTTTAAAACTGATTCAATCTAATTTAAATTAATTAATATTATATATTATAATTTTTATTATTAAACATATACTTTTATATTAAAAACAATTTATTATTTTTTTATTTATGTACTATTTTCAATTAAGTATTATTTTATACATATTAAATGAGTTGTTTTTATTTTTCTTTAATGATTTAAATTAATTTTTTGGTTTATAAAATTCTAAACTTAAAAAGTTTATAGTAAAAATTGATTAAATTAATTTAATTCAAATTGATAAAAAAAATTATTTAAATTATATTAAATTTAAAATCTAACTTAAACTAATTCAATCAAAATTATTATAAATTATTTTATTTCAATAAATTAATTTGTTATCTTAAAATCAATCTAAATAAAATCGCCAACATTACTACGAATATTTTAGTATGAACTGTAAACTAATCTTATACCAAATTAAAAAATTGAGAAAATTATCATAATCTTATCCAAAAACTTTCATGCGTCATTATGAGAAGAAAAAATAGAATCAAATATTTTCAGTCGCAAACGGAAGAGAACGAATACTCAAGTTGACAGCTTGAATGGCGGTAACAGATAATTACTCAAAAAGAAAATAAATACCACTTGTAATTTCTTGTTTCAAAGGAATAAATTCTGGCTCCTGATGCTGTCCAGGAGGATGCCATCAATCCAAATTTGTTCTCCTAAAAATGACAAGTGGCACTTTACAACCCATATTATTATCAATCATGTCGAGGGTCAAAATCAAAGTTACTAAAAAAAAGCAATTATAGGAGCATTTTTAAGATTCTATTTTCACAAATTGCAGAGAGTAATAAGTTATGTCTTTGCACATGACCAATTTTTATGAACACAGAAAACAGAACGTAAAAGAAAAGCAACGAAGCAGCAAGAAAACGAAATGATTGTTGGTTAAAATAATTTCAGACTTATCGCTATTTTCATTAAGTTTTAAATTTTGTATGTAAAAAATTGAGAGTTTAATTTTAATTTAAGGAGAATATAAAATTTTTATATTATCAATTAATTATAATTTTTTATTTATATAATAATATATAATTAGATTATAATATTAATTTTTTGTATTAATAATATATAAATTTAATTTAATTTTTTATATTAAAAATTAATTTTAATATTAAATTATATCAAAATTAAATTCTTATTTTTGTAGGATATCAATTCGATTTGAGCTCAAGTAAATTGAAGTTTAACAAATTTGAGGCATGAACGATTTAGCAAAAAATTAATAAAAAGAGAAGATGAAGACAAAGTCGCACATATATTTATGAAGGGGAGCTTTTACATGTGAAGGGCGCCCCCTTTTAATAGATAATAAATACAAAAGCGACCTGATTGGAACCGTTTAAAATGTCTTTCGACACAGTGAATCGACGTGCGGTTGTTTCCTGACGAGACAATGACGGCACGGGGGATTAATTAGAGACGTTCTTTTGTCTCCAATATATCGCGAGACAAAGTGGTGGCGACAAATCATTAAATCGAGTTGTGAGTTGTGAGTTGTGACTTCTCTTTTCTTTGTTTTTTTTAGCACCTCTGCTTACTTCTTTATCCAAATTAAATAGACGTCTGTCACACGCATGTATAAATGTATAAAATATGCAAACCCATTGATGCGAACAAGTGATGTATGGGATTCCAACTTGCGCAAGTACGCAATTATGCATACTCGCCATTTTGGGAATACCGTTCGTGTTGCTTTGATAACTCCAGAGGTCTTATTATTGTTGGAAAACAAAAAACTCCCACCGATTCAATTTATTTATTAACTTAAATAATATGATATATTTTTAAATTAATATATTTAAATATATAAATTATATAAATAAATAAATTAATCAAAACAGATGGAGTAGGATTTAGTTTATATATATTAATAATATAAAATTATTTTATATTATTATTTAATTATTTTTTTATCTATAAAATTTTTTAAAAATAAAAATTTTATATATTTATTTATATAATAACATATAATTAAATAATAATATAAAAAATTTTACACTATCAATATATAAAAATTAAACTAAAAAATATTCATATTTCTTCTAATGGTTTGTACTTTGTACATGTTTCTGCTTTTGTCTGTTGGGTCCCACATTAGGCCGGGGGTTGTACTCCATCTTTCGATTCTTTTATGGGGTTGAAGCAATGGGCTTGTCCTGGGTCCTCAGTATAGATTTAGGGAGAATTTAAAATTTATTATAGGTGTAAGTTTTTTAAAACTGATTGGAGATTTATGTAAAAAATTTGGGAAAATTTTCAGTTTAACAGTAGAAAATGAAAATTCTGCTTCTCTCCATTTTTTTAATTTTCGTGCCGTGATATCTTTGGAGATCCAAGTATTATTTGTAGGGGATTTTTAATTCAAAAATATAACATGAGAAATGATCTCTCTCAAACTTGAATAGAAAAAAATTTCACCCATTATAGCTACTGAATCTTCCCCACACCCATTGTAGGAAATATAGAATTCTCCTGACGCAATACATCCTGTTTTTCAAAACTAGAATGGATATTGTTCTTTAAAAGAATATTAGTTTCAATTATATGACATGGTTAACTGATGAGATAAAAGGTAAGAAAATAAATCTTGAAGTCCCAGCCCAAGTTCTCTTAATTAGTAAGTTGTTTATAAGTTCTCTGCTACCCACCCTAAAATAAGGGGGAAAAATTTTTATATGTTCTCAAAATAAGAAAAAAAAAATTCTAGTTTGAATTATTTATATTCAATACTTCAATTTTGTAGGTTATTATTGTCTTTTATTTTAATTATATTTTTAATACAATTACTTAAGTGTTGAGTATTTTTATTCTAAGAATATCTAAAAATCTCTCAATAAAAGATTTTAAACCATTCCTAATTGACTTAATGTAATATGGCTATGTGTTTAATTTTAACTCACCTAAGCACTCACTTGTCACCATTTCTAATTCTATGTTAGTTTTATTTTATTTTTTCAAAATACTGATAAAACCTAGCTTCTCAAGTGGGTTTGTTTTTGGCAGTTATCCATTGCTGGCTGATGCTTTCAGGTTTTCGGTGAAAGTTGTGGAAAAAGATGTGACAGCATTTCACCGTTTGGTGAGTCCCAAAAATTGTATTACTAGATCATCGACTTGTTAACGAATATTTGTAGGATATTACGATCATAGGGCTTAAAGCTTCTCATTTTAGCATTTGATACAATATCATTAGTCCATTAGTGATACAATATCATTAGTCCATTGGTTAATTAATTATTTTATTTGCTATAAATAAGCCTAATAGCTATTGTAACAGGAAGTAAATTATGAATCTAATCTATTCTTTCTGAATTTACTGAATTTTAAATTTACTTCTTCTTCTCCCTGTTGAGCTTTGGCTCATTTTAATTCTTCTTATATTTTTACCATCGCATTTGCATCTTTTTATCAGCGTCCAACACTACTACTTAGATTTATTTATTTATTATTATTATTATTTAAGGTGAACAAGACTACTTTGTTTGTCAATTCAAAAGAGATAAATGAATAGAATTTTATGTACAAAATGTCGGCATTATGTTGTACACGTGAATTCTCCTACAGATGATTTTATATCCGTATATCCATCATAAAAAACAAAAAGTCACGTTAAAAGTTGGAATAATACTAGCTAGTTATGCACATTAATATATTTACGCTAAGACCATTCATTAATATTTATACTGATAAGTTAATATAATTTTTTCTTTTCCCTTAAAAGATATTAATAAAGTATTGCATTAAATTTTAGGTTAAGAAAAATACTCACTTAAATTAATAGTCAGGACATGACTTTAGATTCATCAACTATTTATTTAAATATTTACATATTATTTGCCAACCAAAAAAATTTATAAATTAAACTTAAATGATAGCAATGTAGAGATATAAGGTCAAGCAGGACAAACACAAGTTAGGAGGACATAGAATTTTTTTAAACTTAACTGTTGATGTTGTCCGGTATATCCCGTGTACAAATTAAATGACATTAATTATTATATTAAACGCGGGATTCAATTGTGAAGTAGTATTTTTCAGTTGGCAAATTAAATTTCGCCTAAAGTGAATTTTACTTACTGCATTGTCGTTTTTTTCTCTTTTGTCGTCTTGCTGTGCGCAATTGTCTGAAACATGACAAAAGAACTTTATGGCTAGGCTGGAGCTAAAGTACTAAGAAGAAAACCTCAATTTCTTTAAAGCAGATGTGATATTTAATTTACTTCAAAAGATTCAACAGTGTACATCTTATGCACAATCAACTAAAACAAAAAAGAAATAGAATATATACACAACCTTGAACAATATTAAGTATTATATATTATACTTGTATGATAATTATTATAATTGTTAAATATTTTTAATAATGTAATAATATATATTAAAATTCAATAAAAAAAACTTATAGGTATAATATTTTCTTCGATATATCAATTTTCTTTTAAATAAATTTCAATTAGGAAGGATTATTTTTCACGTTGAGTTTCGTATCTTTGAAATTCATTAATAAAACTTATTTCAAAAAAGTGCCTTGATATTTATTTATTAAGGTTTTTATTATAAAGATTAATTTTAGTAATACTATAAAGATAAAGTATTTTGAGGTGTCAACCAATTATATGACATCATATGCATGTTTTTTGATGTATTTATTGTAAGGTTCAAATACTTTTAATAACATGATGATAGAAAGTTAGATAATTATATAAAAACTTTTACATCAATAGTACATAAAAATTAAATTTTTTATTATATAGATTAATTTTAATGTATTGTTAGTGTAAATGGTTTTGCATTATTAATGATATAACATTGTATGTGTAATCTTTTATATAATTATTGCAATAGTGAAACACTATAATTTTAGTAATATGAAAATGAATGATTAGATGATTATGTACAAACTCTCATGCTGAAGTATACTAAAATTAATTAAGTTACTATATGTATTAATTTTAAGTGGAAATTATAATCTTCTATGAAATTTAATGTAATTACATCAAATTCCCCTTTGTTTTAGAAATTATAGCAAACTCTTTTAAGGTTTACATTGTCATTACATTTATCTCTCACGAATGGACAAAATTGATGCGGCATGCATTGCACATAATTTTTAATGGTATCAATGGTAATGATATACTTTTTTTAGAACTTTCATTGTAGTTAGCATGATTATTATTCCTTTAGAGAAATTTTAAGACTTATGTAGCTCTACTCCTCTCAATAGATTGAAACCCTTGTTATTCTCTCTTATTAATCTTAAAACTATTTTAAGGACGTAATATTTATTCTTAATATAATATAAGTTTGAAATATTACATAATTGACATAAAAATCATGTGAAATGCATGTGATATTCATGTCTACTACTTTAACAGTAAGTGTAATAAGACATAAATTTTATGAGAAGTTGATGTAATTTCTAAAATAAAAAAGATGTCAAGTGTAATTATGCCAAATTTTAGAGGAGGTTAGTAAACATATGTATATATTTTAATTTTAATACATTATCAGTATAAATAGTTTTATACTGTGAACTAATAGCATCTTATATATAACTTTTGATGTGATTATTGTAATAGTTAAACATGACAAAATATAATTGAATGACTATTTAAAAGACTTTCATACTAATAGTGAATAAAAAAATCATTAATTTTAATTATTTCAACATTTTATAGTGTAAATGTGAATATGATTTTGTACATACATTAGTAAGTTATTAATCAACATTTTGGATTTAGATTCTTTAGAGTGAAGATCTTTATAAAGTAAGAAAATAAGGGTTTATTTACCATTAAATTATTTTGTAAGACACACACATAATGAAAGTTTTTTTATTATATTGTCAGTAATGAAGTTTTAATATATGACCTTATACAATCTACATAATAAAAGTTATTAATTTAAGGGTGAAGAGCTCATCACTTTCTTACTTTACAATTACTTTAGAATATCTAAATTTCAAAATTCTATATTCTATGAAAACATTAGCTTGGGATTTTTTAAAATGATATTAATAAGAAACTGAACGATTATATCATCTTTAAATCATTTAATAAAACTTACTCATAATATAATATATTAATTTAAAAATAAATAATTCCTCATTTTTTCATTTTAGAATGAATTTTCTTTGCAGGATTTTAATTTGGAAACATTAGTTTATATGCAAGAAAAAACGTGAAAAGGAGTTAATAGGCAAACACTGAAACATTTAGGAAAGTGATCTATTTTTTAATAATAAAAAATAAATGGAAAGTAACCCTAACAACTACTCACCAGACATTTTGACTGTAATTAAAAAGAAATATAACTCGAGAAAAATTTCACTCGCTTTCTATCAAAATGTGATTAGTACAAATTTGGAGGGTAAGATGCAGCCAATTTTCCCAGCAACGATGCCAATCCAATATAATCCCAAAAAAGCCGGATCTTATCCAAATATATATATTTTTTTAAAAGGTTGTCTGTATATCTTTTTTTTAAGTAAAAATGGCGAAATTATCTGTATAAAATTTACAGTAAGTTTCGGTTTGACAAAGGTAACGCTTTTGTTTTTTTTTTTTTTTTTTTCAGGAACCCCTAGATGGTATCTCTGAATTTATTGAGTCTGTGTTTAAATGTATGACTTTTCGTGTTTGAATGGATATGAAATCCTATTTAGACTCATGTTTAAAGTGCATTTGTTTGTACTTTTTTAGAGTAAAAAAATATTTTTTATTAAAAAATTAGTTTTCATATATTTGAATAATTTTTTTAAGAATAATCAGATTCTCAAAAAAATATATTTTCGGATTTTTTAGAAAAATTAAAAAGAGTAACTTATAAAAAAATTAATTTTTAGCTTTTTCAGTTATATATAAAATTTAAGTTTCAAAATCACGTTTTTCAAAATTTGAAACAAATACACACTTACTTCAAAATAATATATCAAGCGAATGCTGATAGCCAATTAATACATCTTCACATATATATTTGTTAAGGAAAAAATATTAGTCAATAAAAAATTTAATTTCAATACATTTTTAATATTTATAATATTTATACTTCTATTTAATTATATATTAATATATTATTTAAAATATTTAATATTAATAATAATTATCTTAAGAATTTAACATCTGCCAATGGAGAATAGCTCACTTCGTTGGTTTTATATTTATATATCATCATAATTTGAGTTTAATTTTTAAAATTTTTTTGTTGATGAATGACTTATAAGTACCACTGTAAGCTTTTGATAAATTCAAAATCATGCTCTAATCCTTATTTTGAGTGAGTCTTTTCCTCAACCTAAACTTTTATTTATCAATAACATTCAACACCTTTCTCCACTAAGAAAAAAATATATAATCTTGTTTGGCAAGCACTTTTGCAAAATAAGTATGAGATTAACTTTGAAATACTATTATTCAATTATATATTTTTATTTGTAAGACTTTTAAGGTAAAAAATAATTGAATCAAATACTTTTATTAATATAATAATATATAATTAGATATTTATTTAAAAAATTTTTACATTAATAATGCTTCAAAATTGGATTCAATAAATATATTGACTTTACGAAAACTTTTGTCTTGCTAAAAATAAAGAAAATTTTGAAGTTTGTCGTATTCTCTCTAGCAAAAATCTATTAAAAAACTTCTATCAAAGCGAAAGAAATTATTGAAAATAATAATTGGTAAAACTATTTTTTATTATGATAATATTTCAAAAATTTGTCTTACAGTATCTTGATACCTCATAGATTAATTAACATGATCTTTCGTCTACAATCTAGACTAAAACTTATATATTTTTATTTTAAAAAAGATAAAAGTACATTGTTTTTATTTAAATAATAATTAATAAATCCAAGGAGTTGTTAAGAAATGCACTAATATTAAATACTACCTAATTATTACTTTTAGTTCATTTTATCTATTACTTTGAATAGAAATTATTATTTTATTTCATTTGTCATTCTCACATTAATTTTTCAATTTTACTCCATCATTCACAAAATTTTAAGCATATCGTTAATAAAAAAATATAATATGAGATTAATAAAACGAATTAATTATATATATAAAATTAAATAAAGATATTATAATAAATATGTTTCATAATTAATTAAATACTTATCTTTAATTTCTTAATTTGTGTGCTCCTGACTATATCACTTTAGACTAAACCACTAAAGTGATAAATAAAATAGATCAGAGATAATAATACCCAATACAAAATATTAATTAGCAAGTCTTATAAAATAATTAGACAACTCTCTCTCTCTCTCTCTCTCTCTCTCTCTATATATATATATATATATATACTCTTACATAATATAAAATATATTAAATAAAAAATAACCAATTAATTTATCAAAAATTGAAAAGATATTTTATATTTTTTTCTTAAGTAATTAAGAGGATTGTTGAAATTGAAAATCAAACTATAAAATTATTCTCCATTAAGATATTGCAAGTTTTCTCAATCGTAACATACTCTCTCTATCCACAAATAACTATTTCTTTAACAATGTAACAATGTATTTAGATATAATTTATGTCTAGATACATTATAAAAAGAGAATTATTTATGGATGGAAGAAATAACTAAGTCCTGGAACCAATGTAATGCATCAGTACTGTTTAGAAGTTCATTAAAACATGTCTTAGATGAAAGTTGGTGCTTAAAGAATAAAGATACTTTTTCATATAAAGGGATTCATTCTTTAATGACGCTCACAAATCAATCACCCTTTACGCCAATCATATAAGTTATTCTTTTTTTTGTGGGGAGGGAGGTGATGTGGGAGAGACTCCGATCATATGCATTTTCGTCTAAATGCACTTAGCATACAGGCTACACGGGGCAACTGGCTTTAGCATGTTTTTTTATTAGATATTATGAAACTAATTTTAGTTGCTGGTACTTTTTATTACTATTTTTCTTTGGGGAAAAATTTTACCATACTTCTTTTATTCAGATTGATTTGATTAGATTTCTGCATAGGACATGCTCAAGCTTTCTAATAAACATTCGCCTTTTTCTAAAACCGATATCATTTTCTAAATATGCAAAAATTAAAATAGCATCGTAATGTTCGCATTCATCGAAATATAATTTGCAAATTAAACTTTTATTTCGCCAATCTCATGTACGCAATTTGATTTTTTTTGTTTTTTTAGTCAAGATAGAGGAGGTTGTATACATAATAATATATAATTTTTAAAATGTTGATTCAACTGAATTTATATTTGTTCTTTTTAAACGATGCCTCTGTTCAAGTCTCGTAAATAAATAAATAAAAATTAACATTGAAAAAATCTTATCCTGTAATAGATTAAATTGGTTTCAGCCAATTAGTTACCCTATATACTATAAAAATATACAGTAATATAGTTTCTCACAAAAAAATTTTCGTCAAAATTATAATATAATAATACTTTTTTATTTATATCAAACATAGATACTTTAGTTGTAATGTAATAAATGGAATTTAATCAAAGCGTGTAAATGGATTTGAATATAATTAACTAGATTGATTTGAATTTTTTTTTTTAAATTGAAGAAGTTATCACAATTAAAAATAGCTAATAAAAATTACAAATATAAAATTGAAAATGATAATGATCACATACTCATATAAATTTGTATGGATTTTATGTTTAATATTTATACTTTCCCTTGCTAATTTTCCAATTTAGAATATTTACTAACCGTAATAGAAAGATTGGATGGAAGAGGAACAAAAATTTGCAAATATCTAGACATCAATCACGTTTTATATTTTTTCTTTTCTTTTTATTTAAACCGTTAATATCTAAAGTTTATTATACTTCAACTAATCACTCTATATTAAATAATTTATTCTTAGGTCTATGCTACATTTGTAATGAAAATCATTTTAACCATCTTACTCGAAAAAAGAGCTAATGAAATTATATCCTATAAACTATTGTCATGATGAACGTTCAACAGTTAATCACGTAACCCCCCTCAAAAAAAAAAAATGGTTAATCACGTAACAATGCCGATCCTCTTTTAATTTGTCATTGACATCACTCCTTTATTATTTAATTACTTATTACTTGGACAAGATAATTACGTGCTAGTAGTTTGCAAGTGGGTGAAGTTGGTTGTCACAGGGGGGCTACGCCTGACAACTTTCAACCACGCATAGATTACAACATGGGATCCACCATGAAAGGAATTACAGTAACTTTAGTTGTCCTATAACATCCTAATCTTAATCGATTTTAAAAAAGTCAAACCCTCTAATAATATAAGAAATATCTTGCCTTTTAAATCAATGAAAATGACTCTTCTTTTTTTTTTTTCGTTTAACAAGAAAGTAGTTGAAATATCTACCCAATATAAAACACACATACATACACAGACAGAAAGACAAAGCCCAAACAGAGGAAAACTTCAAGGGTGACAAATAAGGCCACAATATATTTCACAGTTTAATTCTTTCAAAATCTCAATTAAATGAAAATCTAAAAATGAATGCCAACTCATAACGAAATTTAGAAAGTAATTAGTGTTACCGCAGATTCAAAACCCCGCAAGTCAAGCCGAGAATGAATCCAAATCTAGCCAAATTTATGACCCCTGATAAGGAGAATAGCATATCACACTATATAAGTACTACTGCTTATGCGGGAGTGTGTAAGTACACGTACTTATCCAACGACTTATAATCGGAAGTCGATGATTCCATCTCATCTCGTTCTCGCTCACGCTATTTAAACTGTCTGATACCTTTATTTCGTCGCTTCACACGTTTCTTCTCTTTCTTTCATTCTCTCTCTCTCTCTTTCCTCGTTTTCTCTTTCTTCTTGAAATCCCTAGCCCCCCTTTTCTCTTGTATAAATACTCAACAAGAAGAGCTCCAACACAGGAAAAGCTAGAGAGAGAAAGTAGAGCGAGAAAGTACTGAGAAACCCTCCCTCGCCATTCTCGTTCTGCTCCAACACTTCTCGATCTGCGCAAGGAATCTCGGCCAGGTGCGAGCTCCTTTACCTCCCTCATTTTTTTTTCCCTCTCTTCACCTGAAAAACCTCGCTCTCTCCAATTTTTACTACTCCATGTGATTGCGATTGCGATGTGTTTGCGTGTATATACATGTGTGTTTCAATGAATTTGTGTGGTTTTTGATGTTTGTGTGTGTTTGCCGCTCAATTCGGTGTTTCGATGCACAGGTGTTGTTGATCTATTCGGTTCTAGATCTTTCCGGAAGGTTCTGTTTTAGCTCTATTGGGGACGCCGCCATGTCTTCGCTGAGCAGAGAACTGGTTTTTCTTATACTTCAGTTTCTCGATGAAGAGAAATTCAAGGAGACTGTCCACAAGTATGATAGTTTCATTGAAAAAAAAAAATCAGTTTTTTTTTTATTTTTATTTTAAATTTTACGTTTGTTGATTTGTGTTTTTTTATGTGTGAATTGTGGACGTGGAGGTTGGAGCAAGAATCGGGATTTTTCTTTAACATGAGGTATTTTGAGGATATGGTGACGAATGGGGAGTGGGACGAGGTGGAGAAGTACTTGTCTGGTTTTACGAAGGTGGATGACAATAGATACTCCATGAAGATCTTCTTTGAGATAAGGAAGCAGAAGTATCTAGAAGCATTAGACAAGTATTGTTTTCTAATTTGCTTTGCCATATTCTTTTCTATTGCTTAGAAATTATTTTTATTATTATTTAAAAAAAAAAAAAAAACGTTGCAGGCAAGATCGAGCTAAAGCGGTGGATATTTTAGTGAAGGACTTGAAAGTGTTTGCAGCATTTAATGAGGAGCTTTTTAAGGAAATCACACAGTTGTTGACTTTAGATAACTTTAGGTTCGGACAATATCCTTGGATTTTATGTTTTGGTGCCTGGTGTGTTTATTTATCTTGTTCTGGCTTATACAGTGCTTTTTTTTTTTTTTTTTTTTAATAATGAATTTGCAGACATAATGAGCAGCTATCTAAGTACGGGGATACAAAATCTGCTAGAGGAATAATGCTTGCTGAACTCAAGAAATTAATAGAAGCTAACCCTCTGTTTCGTGACAAGCTTCAGTTTCCTTCCTTGAAGAACTCCAGATTACGGACTCTAATTAATCAGAGGTTCTTAAAAATATCTTGTCTCATCTATTTAAGCATAATTCTCTGCCTGATATGTTTGATGTTACTCACATTTTTATTTATTTGTTGACTTGCAGTTTAAATTGGCAGCACCAACTTTGTAAGAATCCAAGATCTAACCCTGACATAAAGACCCTTTTTGTAGACCATAGTTGCGGGCAGCCAAATGGCGCACGGGCTCCATCCCCTGTAACCAATCCCTTGATGGGTGCTGTCCCGAAGGCTGGAGGCTTCCCACCACTTGGTGCTCATGGTGTAAGTAAAACAACAAGATTAGTTCTTGTATGTTTCACTAGTAAGCTTAATTATACTTATGACTCTGTTTATACATTATATATATAGCCATTCCAGGCCACACCAGCTGCTCTTCCAACATCTCTTGCTGGATGGATGGCTAACCCATCCCCTGTTCCACACCCTTCAGCTTCTGCTGGACCCATAGGTTTGGCTGCAGCTAATAATGCAGGTAATATGAAGACAAATGACTTTTTTTTTTTTTTTTTTTCTAGTGTTTCTGCTAACACATGGCCTGAGAAAACACATACACTTAGCAATAGCAACTTTAGGGATATGAAGCTGAGAAAGGCATGAAATTGATAGAGATATTGTTGTGGTTAGCTTATGACACATTTAATGAAGTTGGATTGAACACTTCATATTTAACCAAACTGATTTTCTTTCGCCCTGTCTGGATTTCGGCTTTTGGTAATTGTAGCAGCTATTTTAAAGCGCCCCAGGACTCCTCCTACCAATAGCCCTGCTATGGACTATCAAACTGCAGATTCAGATCATGTATTGAAGAGAACAAGGCCTTTTGGCATATCAGATGAAGTACAATCTTGCATTCTATCTGTTTCCTTTGTCTTTCTTTTTTAATTTAAAAGTGGAAGTTTGAATCTTATTATTATGCTGAAGAATGATTCCCCTTAAATTTGATTGGGCTTTGTGGGTGTGTGCACTTATCTTTGAATTTGATTGGGTTTTGTGGGTGTGCGCACGCACTTATCTTTGTCTGTTTTAGTGTTTAGTGCTTTCGAAGTGTAACACTTCTATGAAGCTGGTGTAGTTGGCATTTCAAGTTGATGATTGGATATTATTCTTTAATTATGGGATTGTGAATAGAAAAGTAAATTAGGATTTCAATATTGCTTAGAAGTGTCCTTAGTTTTGTGTTTCATACACTCCTTTTTTACAACAAAAGTTTGTTGATTCCATTCTTCTTGTTTCCTAAATTAAAAACACTTCTGGAGAACAATTTTGTGTAATTGTTTGTATGAAAACTCAGAACACAATTAAATGAGTGTTTTTTGCTGCTCTCTTTTCAAAATTAATAAGGTGCAACTATGTATATAATAGAAATTGTTTTTGTAGACCCTAGTTGCGTCATTGTTGATTCCCATAATTGATATTGAATGGACTTGTGTGTGTCAGTGTGTGGTTTATATGCTTCCCTTCCATCTTACAGAAATTGTTTTTTTAAGTTTAAATTCCTAGGGTCTTTTCTCCTTACTAGTCCCCGCTTGTGTGTGTGTGTGTCTGTGTGTGTGCGCATATATATTTGTTTATTTATTTATTTATTTTAGCAGGTGAATAATCTTCCAGTAAATTTGATTCCTGTTGCATACTCTAGCCAGAGCCATGGTCAGAGCTCCTATTCCTCTGATGACTTGCCCAAGACTGTTGTGGCGACTCTCAGCCCAGGTTCTAATGTCAAAAGCATGGATTTCCATCCACTTCAGCAAATTTATCTTCTTGGTAAGCCTCTTTTGGTGTGTATGGAAATGGATGTCTTATTACTTTCATTAGTTTTTGTATGTTACTTTTTCTATCTATTTTATTTGTTCATTCATTTATTTATTGTTCATCTGTCGATGGTTAGTTGGAACGAATATGGGCGATGTCATGGTGTGGGATATAGGTAGCCGTGAAAGGATTGCTCATAGAAGTTTTAAAGTCAAGGAACTTGGAGCATGCTCAGTGGCTCTACGGGTGTGGCTATCAAAATTAAATTTGTGAATACTTGCAGATCTATTGATTGTTTTTTAAGGTAACTAACTCCCTGATTCTTGTATAGGCATCTCTTTCCAATGATTACTCAGCATCAGTTAACCGCGTGGTGTGGAGTCCTGATGGGACACTTTGCAGTATGTTCTAATGATTTCTTCTTCTGTATTGCACTCTTGTTCACTAATGAGTCCTTTTGATGTTTCTTCTGTTTTCCTTGCATACAAATTTGTAAGTAGCCAAATTTAGATTTTTCCCTGTTGATACTTCAGGTGTTGCTTATTCTAAACATATTGTGCACATATATTCCTATCATGGTGGGGATGATCTTAGAAACCACCTAGAGGTTTGTTCATTTCCCTAGAAGTCCACTAGATTTTCTATAAGCTTTTTATTTGTCTATTAAAGTTATGGCTATTCCCGTTTATCTGCTCGCTAAACATTGAAAGCACAAGGGTCATAACTTATCTGCTTGATATATAGCTGCTTACGTTGCTTTTTGTGGCTTAGATTGAGGCTCATGCTGGGAGTGTAAACGATCTTGCTTTTTCTTATCCAAACAGACAGCTCTGTGTTGTAACCTGTGGAGAGGATAGGGTCATCAAGGTTGGTTTGTCATATTATATCTTGTCATAGATCTCAATAAAAAGGGGGGGAAAAAGAGAAAATATTTTAAGAGTTCAAGATTTGCAGGTGTGGGATGCAGTTACTGGTGTGAAACAATATAATTTTGAGGGTCATGAGGCACCTGTATATTCTGTATGCCCTCACCACAAAGAAAATATTCAGGTAAAAGTTTTTTATTTCTTTGTATGTGTTCTTTTTTTTTGGGGGGGGGGGGGTGTGTTCATCATCCATCTAAAATGAGAGGGGGGGGGGGCTGAAAAAGGAAAAGGAAAAAAAGAAAGAGAAAATTTGTTCAAGGAGCTGATGTGCAAGCACAATAAAAAAAAAAAAAAAAAAAAAAAAATACACAAGAAATTATGTGGTTACTTTTGAGTTAGAAATCTTGCTCAAATACCAGCGTGTGCAAGGACAGACAAAAGTCTTGTAGGTTATATTCAGAAATAGTCTATAGTGAAGCTTAAAGAAGTTCTTTTCCTAAAATGATGTAACTCTATTTTGTGCTTACTTTGGTATCAGTTGGCGGATCAGTTTACCATGCCCAAAATAATAAGTTTGAAGTATGTGTTCAAGTTTTATTTGAGTTATAATTCATGGGATATGTTATAATTCGGGTTATGCTTGGTCAATAATAGCATCACAATATGGAAAAATATCTTCAGATTTGGAAGCTTGTGTGCTTGTAATAATTTCAAATTGTTGGATAACCTTGGCCTTGATAAGAATACAATATTCTCTTTTTTTCCTAGTCTGTTTTGCCTCACGTATCATTCACTTGAGTTCTTGTAAAATTTCTGACTATGTTCCGGTATGCCCTACAGTTCATCTTCTCAACTGCAACTGATGGAAAAATAAAGGCATGGTTGTATGATAACATGGGTTCTAGGGTTGACTATGATGCACCTGGCCACTCATCTACCACAATGGCATATAGCGCAGATGGATCAAGGTTCAGACATAAACATTTTTGCTTTTTCTTTGTCTCCCCTTTTCTAGATGATGCATGATCTCGTGGTTTAAATATTTTCTAATTATCTATCTATGGTTATTTTCTTGTTATCTATCTATGGTTCATAGATTGTTCTCATGTGGCACCAACAAAGAAGGGGAGTCGTTTTTAGTGGAATGGAATGAAAGTGAAGGAGCTGTGAAGCGTTCTTATCATGGTCTTGGGAAGAGATCTGTAGGTGTTGTGCAATTTGATACCACTAAGAATCGATTCTTAGCTGCTGGTGATGAGTTTATGATCAAATTCTGGGACATGGATAATACAAACATGTTGACTAGTGTTGATGCAGATGGTGGACTACAGGTAATTTTGGATTGGCTTTTTTTTTTTTTTAATAATAAATAAAAATAATTTGATTATTACTCCGTTTCATGGTAATATGTCTATGAAACCTGCAGGCTTCTCCCTGTATTAGATTTAACAAGGAAGGAATACTGTTGGCTGTTTCCACAACTGATAATGGAGTTAAAATTTTAGCAAATGCAGAAGGAATTAGGCTGCTTCGAACAGTGGAGAATCGTACATTTGATGCTTCCAGAGTTGCTTCTGCAGCTGTTGTGAAGGTAAATTATTCAAATTTAGCTAATCTATTCCAATTACATATTCAGAATCCTTCATGTTTATTCAGGCACCTACTATTGGCGCTTTTCCTTCTACCAATGTAACTGTTGGAACAAGCCTTGCTGATAGAGCTCCTCCAGTAGCAGCCATGGTTGGAATTGTGAGTTATTCAACATATCTATAATTATTCTGTCAATGAATGCAGATTGCATTTTTCGTTCTGATAATTAGTGACTGTTCTTCTGTCTCTGTAGAATAATGATACTCGAAGTTTAGCTGATGTCAAGCCCAGGATTGTTGATGAAACTGTCGATAAATCTAGGATATGGAAGCCGACAGAAATTAATGAACCATCACAGTGCCGCTCTTTGAAACTTCCTGATAGTTTAGCGTCAATGAGGGTATGACCTGATGTTAAAATTGTGTATGTTCTTCATTTCTTTTCGGCAAGTGAAGCAGATGGATAAACTTGGTATTCTATTCTGATCAGTGCATGTGGGCACTGCAACTCTAGAGAAAGGAAATTGAGCATGTTAATTGATGTTACATAGCTTATCTAAATTCTTTTAGGTTCATGCAACTTGTTATAGGTTTATGATATACTTTCAACTTTTAAATATTGTTTCAGGTTTCTAGGATAATTTATACAAATCAAGGTGTTGCAATTTTGGCTTTGGCAGCCAATGGTGTTCACAAGCTTTGGAAATGGCAGAGAAATGATCGGAACACTACAGGGAAGGTAGTGAAGCATCTGTATATATATGCTCGTATATAAATTTCAACATGTTAATGTTCATAAGGTTGTTATTCACAAGAATTTCCTTACAGGCCACTGCAAGTATTCAACCACAACTATGGCAGCCAACTAGTGGAATATTGATGACTAACGATATGAGTGATACTAACCCGGAGGATGCTGTGTCATGTTTTGCACTGTCAAAGAATGACTCGTATGTTATGTCAGCTTCAGGGGGGAAAATTTCCCTATTCAATATGATGACATTCAAGGCATGTGGCTTTCTTTTTGAATGTTTTTCTATTGTAATGTATGCACTAGATTAAGGAATTTTTAAACAGTAGTTCTCGTAGTTAATTTCTATTCATTGAAAAACTTCATTTTACTGGTTATTCGTTTCTGATCTTTCAATAGATGAGATAATAAACTAGTGAGCTTAAATAGATATTGTATGCGGTAAATAGTACTGCATTGAATTAGGACTGCGTTGTTGTTGGTGAAGTCCTCACACCTACGTATGAAAGTACTGCAGTTGTCAGTGGCTAGCACCTGGTTCACTTGGGAACTTGTGTAGCCTGTTTTCTGTTCTCTTTGTTGCAATTATAAATTGTGGTTTCATTAATTTCTGTGAATCTTAACTGCAGACAATGACTACTTTCATGCCACCACCACCAGCTGCTACATTTCTTGCATTTCATCCTCAAGACAACAATATTATTGCTATAGGCATGGAGGATTCTTCCATACAGATTTATAATGTTCGGGTGGATGAGGTATTACTCTGTGCAAGGCCTAAAGCTGTCAGTTGAGTTTCATCAATTGTTAATTGACTTTGGCCTCTTTATTTATTATATCCCATGCCAAAAGATATCAGTTTAGTTTCATATATTGTTGGTTTTGGAAGTTTTTGACATTGGCCCTCTCTTTGTATGTTGTTTCCACCAAAGGTCAAAACCAAGCTAAAAGGTCATCAGAAGAGGATTACTGGTCTTGCTTTTTCTCATGTTCTAAATGTGCTTGTATCATCTGGAGCTGACTCTCAGGTAAGGAATTTTAGCTTGCAACTCTCTTGCTCTGAGTGGAGTATTTCTAGAGATGTTTAATGCTCAACTATATTGCTTATCTGAGATTTATGGTTTGTCTGCATGTGTTGTGCATATGCATCGGTGTTTCTTCTAATAATGGTCTTTCTGCTGTGTCACTGCATTCATTTACAAATTTTTAATAATAAACATTAGATAGGAGGAAGGCATCATTGGGTGGAGAATGATTTATTAGAATGAATTTTATCCCCAAATATATATATATATATGAATACTTTTGAAAGTATAATGTCGAACATCATTATAAGTTATTGACCATATATTAATTGGATCAAGAATACATTCATTGATTTTCTTATGTCCAACAGTTGTGCGTTTGGAGCACAGATGGATGGGAAAGGCAAGCAAGTAAATTTCTGCAAATGGCTACTGGACGAGCACCAGTATCTCCTGGAGATACTCGTGTCCAGTTTCATCTAGACCAGACACATCTACTGGCTGTTCACGAAACTCAAATAGCCATATACGAGGCACCAAAGTTAGAATGCCTGAAGCAGGTGTGCTAGTTATATCAACACAAATTTTAGTTTATGCATTTGTTTGCTCTAGTCTGGCGGGGTGCGTTCTATGTATATTTACGATGTATTTAAGCATTCAAAAAAGCACTTCTATGATACAATCTTTTTTATGAAGCTATTCTTTCTAGCTTCTGTGAAAGCACTCAAACAACTTTTTATTTTTTATTTTTTCCTCCTCTAGATTTCTAGTTTTGTTTTCCAAAAAACTTATGTATTTATCTTTTTTTAAAAAAAGGCACTTCTTCTCTTAAATAAAACCTTAAACAAGCGGCCTTAATTGCTAGCTCCATTTGACTTGTGCATTTCATGTGATCCTGCTAACTTAATATTCTGGAATTTCGTGTTTGAATGATTAGTGGGTTCCCCGAGAAGTTAGTGGTCCAATCACACATGCTACATATTCATGTGATAGTCAATCAATATATGTAAGCTTTGAGGACGGAAGTGTGGGCGTTCTTACTGCCTCAACGCTCAGATTAAGATGTAGAATAAATCCAACTGCTTATCTCCTTCCCAACCCAAGGTGCCTTTCTGTTATCGGATTTAATTTAATGAAAGATCTATAGTTGTAATTTTACTTTTCTCATATAATCTAACGATTTTCTTTTGACACACAGCTTGAGAGCGCATCCTCTTGTGATTGCTGCACATCCCTCGGAGCCCAATCAATTTGCATTAGGACTGAGTGATGGTGGAGTACATGTACTTGAACCACTAGAGTCAGAAGGAAGATGGGGTTCTCCACCTCCTACTGAGAACGGTGCTGGGCCTAGCACTACTTCAGGTGCCACTGTTTCAGAGCAACCACAAAGGTGACGTGAAGGTGTGTTATGTAGTACTTTCTCTAAGGACCTGAACTGAGTGTACGTACGTATTCGATTGCGTATGAATGATCCCGCCCCCTGGTGCCTCCATTCGGTCGCTTTGCAAGGGGAAGCTGCGGAACTTAGGTGTTTATAGTTTTAGGAGGATAAATCAAATCAACTTATCAATCAATCAATCACCTTGTTAATGGCTTACTTGCTAGCCAATTTCTGCTCCATGGGATTGTCAGAGCATGTTTATTCATGTAGGATTATTTATTACCCAAGTTTATGGTGTAGTTCGGCGGGGGCGCTGCGGAGTCGAGGGTCGCTGTCATTACCCCCCTCCCCCTCTCTTTTTTTTTTTTTTCTTTTCTTTCGTCTCTTCCTTCTCTTTTCTTCCTCCCTTTCGCCTGTTTTGTTGGGCCTGCCTTTATTTGTGTAGATTTTTATTTATAGTGGCCTAGTCGTTATAGCTTTTTTTATCCATCTAAATTTAGTTACTCTTTCAGTTGTGTTTTATTTTTACAATTTATGCAAGGATTCTTCTATCTATATTTGAGTTACGTAAATGTTTTCTGAGGAAATCAAGACTCGTTCATGATTTTTTTTTTTTTCAATTTAAATTTGCTACACGAACAAACAATTATCAAAATGAACTCTTCAATAGCTGATAGCGTTAAAGGTTTGTTTTTGTAAACCTCCAAATCAGTTAATGATAATATCACTTGTGGATATATTAGTTCTTGACAAAAAAGAATTGGTTTTGAGGATTCTGGTAATTGTAAAACTTGGTTACTGTTAGTCCTGGGTCGTACATAATTTAATAACATATAGATCAATTAATCTTCCGTAGCTGCTCTCGCACTCACAGAGTAGTGTAAGTGGATTGATTTGGTTTAAATTTAAGTGAAAAATAAATCTGAGTTGATTAAATTTAATTGCATTAATATGATTTGGTTTTTAATTATTTTTTTCCAACAAATCTAAACCAGATTGATGCGATATTGGCTATTGGTTTAGGTTTCAGACTGGTTTGGTTCTGTTGTTGAATTAAAAAATAAATAGATAAATAATTGTATTTTTTAAAAAAGCTTTAATTCTT
This sequence comes from Pterocarpus santalinus, assembly GCA_031439595.1. Classification (NCBI taxonomy): domain Eukaryota; kingdom Viridiplantae; phylum Streptophyta; class Magnoliopsida; order Fabales; family Fabaceae; genus Pterocarpus; species Pterocarpus santalinus. The sequence continues at coordinate 9,375,245 of CM062525.1, forward strand.
AACAATTAATAATAATGTAAAATCTGACTGTGATATACTTAATAATAGTGTAAATAGGTAAATTCTTTTAATGAATATTAAAAGATAAAAAATAATTCTATTACTAAAAATTTGAGTGTAAAATTTTGAAAAATTAGAAATAAATCAAAAAATTAGTTGATTGGTTTGGATATTTGAGTAATCGAGTTAAAAAATTTCAAATCTAAAATTTAATCAATAATAATTTGTTTGATTTGATTTCACTTTAAAATAAACCGATTATTTGAACTGATTCAAATTAATTCCATTTGTTTGATTTGGATTTTCAAATTCATTGGATCTATTCAATTTATTTACACCGCTGTCCTGCAGTCTCTTAATTATCTTAAGATGATCTTATGTATTGGAAGTTCTAGACTCAACACTGAAATTACTTTAACGTATGCAGTTTGTGAAGTACAAGTTCTATATACTAGAGAAGGTGCTAAAGGTATCATGGATAGCACCTTTGCGAATTTTCCTTGGCAGATCCGAGTTGATGTGGATGGAGTTGAAATTGGGGTCCCTGAGGCGAGTTTGTTAAGCCTAAATAACCTTTATTTTGGTGCACATTTCACTTTATGGTGTAGTTGTTCAAATATTTTTCTTTCTAGTTGAGTAACTAAATAGTTATATGATCATGGTAGGCAGTAAATTGCCGACAGTTTTATCCCGCCATATATGTCCACGAGTTATTAACCACAACGAGTATAATTGGCACTATGTTTCTAATTTTTTTTTTATATCGGCATGGGGTTAACATTTTTGACAAATGCTTAATGGAGGGGGTTATTTGTCATGTGAAAATTCAAATCAGGCGGTGTGCTTGTAGGTTTGAACATAGAGAGGCCAAAGGTCTTGGTGTAAACTAGGGGATGTGAGGTGTAAGTAATTTACTCAAATTTTTATCAGACCTTCCTTTTATTTCTCACTGCAACCCTTCCCCCATCAAAAATAAGAGCGACTCATACTGAAACTGAATGGGATAATTCTGACCTCTTGCATTGAATGAACTCAAGTACAGTATATATACAAGTGAGGTTACACATCAGGAAAATAACTAACGCATAATTAACTTAACCAATTCAATTAACTCAAGTACAGTATATATATACAGGTGTCCTTGTAGCAAATATTGGAAGCAACATGGGTGGTTCAATTTGTGGAAAAATAGGACGAAATTCATGATAATTTTGAGCCGCAATCTGTGCATGATAAGAGACTTGAAGTTGTGAGCATATCCAGAACATGGCATCTTGGGAAGCTGCAGGTAAAATGAATCCTCATTCCTCAGTCCCCTTACTAATGATATAGACTTTAGGATTTGCATCATGCTATCGCGAAACGGTCTATTACTTGAGATTTTATACGAAGAATATGCTGGTGGCCTACCCATTTTTTCTTGTCTATATCTGAATTAATATTTATGGTATGGGTTTTTGATGTTGGATGAAATCCAGAAAGCTCTGGAGTTAAGCATTTAAGCATGAAAGTGCTTCTTCTTTTCTTTTTTTTTTCCTTCCCCTAGTCATGCTTTGCATGGAAGCCATACCACATCTAACTTGTATTTAGTTTGTGGCCCGTGTTAATTTTGCCTTATTTCGATATCTCATTCTATTTAAGCTCTCAATTTTAGGAGGACTAGACTGATACTGATTTCTTTGTAAAGATTAAGTTTTACAGAGTTATTTGAACTATGAAAGCATGAATATTCAAATCCTTTGGCAATGGCTCTGTCAAAACAGATTGGGATTGGCCTTCTGGAGGTTGAAGACTTGCGCAAGGACAGTCAATTAAGATACAATTGTTTGCTTCGTTTCATGTTCAAATTGATGGAGAGCCTTGGTTTGAGCAACTCTGTACAATTTCCATAGCCCATCATGGCCAAGTCATCATTCTGAAACTCTTCTGCTGTGCATTAGGTAATGAAGGGAAAATTTTTGTATATGGAGGAGAACCTTTTCTTACTCCATTATACATATCTACCTTTATATCTTTTCTCTCTCTTTTTTGGTCTCTCTTTCACAATCAAAATTAAGATCTAAGAATGACTCGACAACTTGGAATGGATTTATTTTTATTAGTTCTTATTTGTAATTTAAATTGAACACTAGTTAATTGTATGATATTTATTATTTTGTTTCAATTACATTGATGTATAATTTTATGTTTGTTTGGTGATATATACCTGTATATTTGGTGTTTGAAAGTTAAATTTCAAAAATCTAGATTTATATTTGTTATGTGATTAAATATTACTACCCAATTTAGCGATTGAACTAAATATCATATTAACTTCATGACTGATTTAGTGACTAATCTAAATACAATATTAACTTTGTGACGGTTTAACAATTGATTTGGTGACCTATTTAACAACTAAAAATTCAGTTGCTAACAGCGACCGATTTAGCGACTGAAGTTTAAAAAAAAAATGGTAATATGTGACAAATTAGCGACCAATTTATTGATTGCCAAAAGATAACTAGGTGACCAAATTCTAGGAAGAGGTTGCTATTGAAATAATGGGTACTAAATTGGTCGCTGAACATTTAGCAACAAAGGTATTAGGGATTGAGCATTTCTGATTGATTTTAATTAATCTATCAGTAAGAGATAGCAACCTACTTTTTATAATTCCTTTTTTTCATGTATAATTAATCCTAAGATTTTGACCACACCAATTAGATTTATTTATTTTTCTCCATATATATTTTATTCCAGAAAGTTAAATTAACTATTAGAGATTATTGAAATTAATTATTTTTTATAATCCCTTCTCTCATTATTTAAAAAGAATTCTATAAAGATATAATAAACATAATTATTTCTCAAAAAATTTATATATACAAATATACAAATATAAACACACAAAGATTTATAATAAATAATAAAACTATTTAAAAAGTAATATTTTACACTATTAACAATGATTTTATAGAATATCTTTTTTCAAAATTACTTTACTAAGAAGTTGAAAAAGAGAGAAGTGGGCGTGAAATGGGATAAATAGCTATTTTACTAACCTAGTTAAATACACTTTTAATAATGTATTTAAGACATAACCTATTTTGATTATACACATAATTTAGACCGTTCCTTTTACTGACCTCTTAGTATTTGAAGTGCCTAATGAAAAGTAGAATGCAGGTCTCCTTTATTATGGTGGGAATTCATTCAACCTTTGAGCTTAGAGTAGGATACATAGTTCCTTTCTAGAATCATACCTGATGTGATTTCTCATGCCTGAAGTATGGACTTTTATTATAGCTAAATCTGTTAGGAAGGAATCCTCTCAATTTAATTTTTCAATTGACAAGATCAAGTGTAATCTCTCACCATTAATTTAAAAGGTGGAATCCAGACAAAACATATGATATAAAATAATTAATAATAGGATATCACATTTGACCTTCTCAAGTGAAAATTAAATTGAAAGGATCTATTTCCAAATTTGCTTTGTCATTTGGGTCAAATTAGACAATAGCCAATTATTTGTTTAGCAGTTCTATAGGTGGATATTTTAGTAGACTGCATTAGATTGTTTTTGTCATTCCTAATGCTTTGTTCACTAAGTTGGAAGTTGGAACTTAAAGACGTTAATTGTCAATTGTCAACTTTTTAGGAAGGAAGGACTGTTAACCTTGGCAGAGTATAACGAGAAGAAAAATATTTGAGGTGAAACTTAAAGAATTGAAGTATGCTTTAACGACATTGATAATATAGCAGGCTGATGTAGCTAAAGTCATAGAAACCGTGAAGCTGCAGTTCAAAGATGCTAACTTGCCGAACATTGAGGTTGTGCAGGTCTTGTGGGATGTTATAATTGAAGCTATTCAGAGGTGATCAGCTACAGAATTCAAATGGCATCCCTGCGCCAGGTATCTTTAATATTATTTGCATCTATGCCTATTTGTATGTGCTTAGAAACTTATCAACTTTTTTATCTTTGAACTAGTGTTCTTGAGTTTATTATTAAATAGGAAAAGGATTCAAAGTGGGTAGTATTAAAAAATTTATGCTTTATGATCTTAGTCAACTTAAAAATTTTGCTTATGCCATACTAGAACAGATGCATTGGTTTCCGAAACCCTAGCAAAGCTCGCCATTGGAAGTTTTTCTTCACACCCTTGAGTTTATAGGCTTAGGCTTTGTTATGTCTTAGTTTGCTGTTTTTTGCATTACTGTGCTTTGAGTATTAACATAAACAATTGTTTTTCCCCCCATATGCATCCATTGGACGTTAAATTTATGGGTTATGTTATTTGTACATACCCAAAATCCCAACACCCCAACACCCTCTCTCAGCTTTTTCTCTCTCCATCAATCATTTCACTCTTTTCACTTTCTTTTACAATTTTTTTTTTCTCCTTTCTATCTCTGGGTGTCCAAGGTGTCTACCTACCCCAGTGGTACAAAAAACATTTCTCTAAATTTATCATATTGGCTATTTGGCTAATTTTATTGATTGGTTATTAGCTTTACTAATCAAATGTCAACGTGAAGATTAGTTTATCTTTGGTACTTGTTTGAGGGAAAAAGGAATTTAGTTTACTAATATGCATAGAAACTAGTAAGAAAAATTACCTGGATTCCCTTTTGTATTAATTTATTAATTATTAGTTATATCTTAAGATATATTTATGATGCTATCTTTTTTATATTTACTTTTGAATATTTACAGAATTTAGTATAACTTACAGAAAAAAAAAAAAAGATTTAGTGTCAATCGATCAGTTAATATCGATTAAATCAAAATACAATCCATCAATGTCAAATCAAATCTAAATACACATAGTTCCTCAACACATAAGCAAATCATTGGAATATCGTCGGTTCCTCATTATTTCCACGTGGTCAATAGATCTATCAAAGATTTATCTGTTTTTTTAGTAAAGTAGACATAGGAAGCAAGCTTGAAGGCGCGTTTACTCAAAATAGAAGGAACTAGACCTCTTGGGTGTACGATCTAGACTTAAAATTAACTTTAGATTTAATTTTGATATATAAAAATATAAAAAGAATTTATGTTATTATTTAATTATATACTTTTACAACACTAAATATAGTTGACTTTCATATATAACTTAAAGAGAAATTATTGTGTGGTTATATAATATCAAGTTGAATATGTCCTTGACCACTTATAAAATGATATTTCAACTTTGAATGTTGGAAGGACCTACAACTAATTATAAAATATCATTTTACAAGTGATCAAAGTATATCCAATTTGATATTCCATGATTATATAAAAATTTCTCCAACTTAAATAAACATACAAATGGGAAGATTTGATGAAATAATAATATAATTTTTTTATTTTTTTATTATTAGTACATTAAAATTAAATTGATTCATTTTAATTATTTTTTAACAAGATGAAATAGTGGACTCCGGTGGCGACTTCTATCTAATTATCTAATAATCTAATAATGGTCGGGTGGACGAGACAATTTGGGAACCATAGAGGACACAAATTAAGATCAGATGGGCATGTTGATGAAAGGACTGCCGGAGAAAAAGAAGATTCCAACAGGTGAACTTACCTCGAACCCACATAGCTTGAGGCGATGGAGGTTTATATGGAACCAACAACACACTTAACTCGTGATGGGAGCTGAGTCCAGATTGGACATAGGGTCACGCGGAAGCCATTTATTTGTTTCGATGAAGCATCTTTTGCTGCAATTACTGTCTTTTGCTTACTTTTGTAAGTTGTTGACTACTTGTGTTGAACTGTGCTGTACTGCTCCTCACCTTAGTGTGAGTTGAGCCATGATTTTTGAGTTATCGAAAAAATGTTCGGGTGGATGAGGTATTACTCTATGCATGCAAGGCCTAAAGCTGTCGGTTGAGTTTCGTAAATTGTTAATTGACTCTGGCCTATTTTTTTTTATTATATCCCACGCCAAAAGATATCGGTCTAGAATTCAATATGTATACGTATTTTTTTAAAAAATTTATATGCATAAATTAAATAAAAATTATTATTTCTCCTTATTTTACAAAAATCAATCTTAATTGTATTTTTACTTTTATTAAAGGCATGAATTGCTAATTAAGTAAAATCTCTGTTCATCTTCACGAAAAAAATTATATATCTTATGCTAAATAATTAAATGATTATAGAAGATAAAAAAATAAGAAAAATTTATTAAGATAAATGAAAGGTCCAGATAAAATAACTTACAGTAAATATAGTTAATAATAATTCAAATCAATTTAAGAGAGATAATGATTGCCAAATAGTAGACATTAATGGAAAAAATGAAAAAAAAAATAAAGGATTAAAGAATAATTATAATTTAAAATAATTAAAAAATTAAAAAAATGCCATGTGATATTAATAATAAAAAAAATTATACTATATTATTATTATTATTATTATTATTATTATTATTTTAAATTGATTTAATTTATAAATTAAATTTAATGTAATTTAATAAATCAAATCATTTCAATCTTTATACATTCCTAACACTACCAAAACAACTTCGTTTGAGAGTTATTAGATATTAAAGAAAAAGGGGAAAAAGTTTAGTTTTGTAATATTTGGGATGAAAAATATTAAAAATTGAGAATATTTAAAAAGACATTAAACTCCAAACGTTTAAAAACTTAACAATCCATTCCAATCTTAAATAATTTTAGAATATGCTACCTTAACAAAATAATCCACCTAACCGAATGCACTTCAAAATTGAGAAAGAAATTGTGATGTCATATATTTCAGAAATAAGTGTAGTCTGTGCCATTTTTTTTCGTGCTTAGCGTAGCAAAGCATAAATAATGTTTGTAATTAACAAGGAAGTTTTGCACTACCCTCTTCAATACAATGAGAATCTTATATGGTACGTATCTACAGAAAGAGAGTGATCGTTTCTTTGCAAAGCTTGGCAGCTATGTCAATTACCATCATATACACAAACAAGCATCCCAAGTGTTGAATCTACCTCTATATCATTAAGTTTGGGCACTAAGCAAATATCAGTGATTAAGTGCGCTAGCTCTAAGCAATCCTAAAGCAGTGTCAATCCCTCATATCATGAAAAGCAGTGTGTTAATATGTTGGAATGTTTGTTTGTTATGGTTGAAGGTGACAACTAGTTCCGCCTTCGACCAGACTTTCTGTTTCTCTTACTGTTGCCAGGAGAAGACTGCTCATAAGCCACCGGTAACACTGTTCCATCCTTGATTCCATTTGAACCTGACATTTTGTCAATTGTTTTCTGTGCTTCTAAAAATATCTTGATATCCCTAATCTGTTTGTATCATAATGTTTAACCCATCACATAAAAATATACTTGGGAAACTTCTATACAATAAATTATTGAAGGGTTTTGTAATACCTGTTCCTCCAGATCAACTATCCTCTCGTTCATCGATTTTACTGATGCAGCTTCCCTACAAGATCACATATTTTGACATGTACCCAAGAGCTTAAGCAAAGGAAAAAACTACTTTATAAATATCTTCTACATGATTAACGCCGCAGTTGTGTAAGCAAATGATTTTATTCCTAACCACTTGATAGCTCAAATTGTGAAAACAACAGAAAGGAAAAAATGTTGGTCTGAAGTCTTTTACTGCAAGTGAAAAATCATACCAACTACAATATTGTCATAATTACTTGTTTACTGATAGTGAATCAAACTTAAATTAATCATAAAAATATAAAAAGAATATTTACCTCTCTTCAGCTTCTTTAACCTTGTTTCGCCAAATCTGTTGATTTTGTATGAGCTTCCGGTTGACCTAGGGGCAGAAAGAAATGGCTAAATGACAGAGTTTAATGAAAGAATAAATAAAATGCCGGAGAAAACAGAAAGGTTTACCTCAGCAACGGCATTTCTTTCTTCTGTACACTTTTCCAGTTCATTTTGGATATCCTGCATTCCGGAAGTTACAGCTTTCTCCACTGCTTCAGTTATGGAACTTTCCACTTTACTTTTCGCCTCTGCTAGCAAAGATTCATAATACTACAACCAAAAAGGCATTAAGATAATCAGAGTTCACAAACACATCATCAGCTGTATTATTGCATCAAAAGATCATCATATGCAGAGTATAATTATTATACCTACTGTCCCAAAGCCTTTGATCACAATCAAAAGCAACTTGATTCAATGTTTCTAATTCTAAGTACACTAGTAATTACAACACTTCGAAATGACATTTCAGGAGTTGGTAGTTTCCAGTCAAGGTTGATGACATGAATAGTTTATCGTTCCTTACATCCAATTCAGTGATCCTTTTTGCCTAATTATCAAAATACCCCAGAGAAAGGACAGCAGAGTCAACTTACTTGTCTTTGAGTTTCCAGCTGAGATGTTAGAAGACGGTTGTATTCATCCACAATCTGTTTTCAAGTGTAACAACTAATCAGCGACCATGCATGGGAAAGAAAAATGATATACTTAGAGCAAGATGCCAACTGCAATGGTATGCAAGATAAATCGAGTAAGAAAAAAATGCTTGACATTCAGCCACGATGAAGTAGTGCTGTTTTGACATTTTATCCCCCATTCCATCAAATGATGATATGGAACTATGTCTACAAGACAGTATATGCACTAAGTGTTTCATGCAAACAGGCCAGTGTTAATCACAGTGAGCAAAATCATACCAGACACAGAGATGCATACATTTTTGTTTCAGGCTAATCTGTCCAAGGTAGTTTTCAGCATAAATACAACACATTTAGGAGTTTAATATAGGAGAAACATACTGCTTCAACTTTGCTGTTGTAGAGGGCTCCATTAATTCCTAAATCTTCAGGACATTCACACATAACACAGTCTCCTTCCAGTGACATACAGCGAAAATTCATTCCCTCCAACTTGCCATCAATTTTAGGCTGGTTCTGGTTCAGTCGATGGACATAACTGTCACCTACATAATCCCAAATTTGCTGTGTTTTAAAATCAAGAGAATAGCAGTGCTGAGTGTCTTTCCAGTGGCGAATAGCATGTCCTTCTTTATATCTAGATAAAAAACAAAAAACATGATATTAAAATCTTTCCTGTAAATAAAAAAGCACATAACCTATCAAGGACAGTAATTGTAATGTAATTGTTTAATATATTAACTAGTGACTGCTGTACACAAGTTATCAGTGAAAATTGAAGACTTGATATGAATATGTTACCTTCCACATCCAACAAATCCACAAATCATACAAATCCAGGAATCATCCAATGTTCCACAAACAAAACAGGTTGGCTTCTCATCCTGCTGTTGACAGAATCGACAGACCTAAAATATAATCATAAGCTCTTTAGAATAGAATTCTTCATCAATATTATAATCCTTTAATGTGCCACTCCCAATAAAACCACTACTTTCAAACTGCTCTTGGTGCAGGAATTTCAGCATAATAATAATAATAATAATAATAATAATAATAGTAATAATAATAAATACAACATAAAACAAGCTAACTACAAATAAAATATTGCAGAAATATTGATGAAGCGTTGCATCCATATGAAGTCACTCTATTTCAATAATCATATATGCAGAGATGTAGCAGACACTGTAATTTACTTCCTTCCTCGTGTTTGAGAAAATTAAAATGAACACATTCATGTATTCTAGCTTCTTTAAATTAATAATTGGGAAAAAAAATACAATGATTGGATTTTAATATCTGGAATGGGAAATAATAAGAGTCTATAATTTCATCCTACAACATTGGGAATGCTTCTCAATAGATGAATCTGAGATAATGCAAGATCGGAACATTTTTGCTAAAATGACTTTCTAATACCATTACGCCATTTATTGTAAGATTTAAGGTGTGAAGTTCTGGATTAACATGATAATAACATGTCTAAGCAAAACTACAAGATGCTTTCAACTACCAAAGACAATCCATGAGAAGTATTATCCACTCAAATCCTTAAATCTTGATAAATGACAGAAGCTTTTGGCAACCTGAGTACAGCGATGATGGATTTCAAGTTTACAGAGAAAAATGAACAGCTAAACGGGAAGCTCTTGAACTCATTCGATTCTATCCAAAAGAAGGCACCTTAATATATGTCAAATGCAAATTAAACTCCAAGTTGTATCATAGTTTGCCAATAGAATTCCAAAACAAATTCAGCAACATGAATGACCAAGCTTCTCATCAAGCATCAAGATCACCTTCCTGGTACCCCAAAATGCTATTAACGGTTAAACTAACATCTTAGGACGTTGGAATTGCCTAAACCAGACAAAACCAGAAGTGTAATAAAATTCAGAAACAAGATTTGAAGGAATGAAGAACCTGCTCACCTGGCAAGATAAGTACGTCCACTTTGAGACACAAGGGCATTGAAAAGAGTGGTCGCAGAGGGTAGTGAGTATTCCACTTGTATCCGGATCCAATCTCTCTAGCATTCAAAGAGCAGAGCAGAACAGAACACAGACACCATAAACATCATTTCGGAAGATTAACACAATCCTCAACAAAATGACAACATCAGAAGAAGAACAAAATAAAAGTCCCAAAGCTAACACAAAAGTCACAGCAAACACAAATGCAACTCACCAAGGCAAACGGGGCAAGTTGGTATTTCAGTACATCCAGCAGGAGGAGTCCCAGCAACCTCTGCATTTTCTGAGTACTCCACCGAAAGCAAAAACAGAATATGGCAAACCTCTGCCTAAATTTTCATCATCATTTCAATACATATATATAAAAGTAAGCAAAACAAACTAATTTTAAATAGGCATTCAGAAAATTCACATACACATAACACAAGTGAATAAAATTCATAACAAGACACGAACCTCCCCAGGAGAAAACGTCTTCCCATTAAAATTGGTGTAAAATGCATCAGCCGCAAGCTGATCCACGAGCTCAATCAGCACACTGTACCGATCTTCCATCCCATCATTCCTGCCCATGTGAAATTACCATTTTGGGGTCACAAAAAATGGAAACTTTCAAATAAAGCAATAACCTTTTGTTTGTGGAATTGAATTGGAAAAAAAAAAAAAAAAAAGGGTGGTGCCTGATGAAGAGAAGGTGGTGAAGGTGGTCGATGTGGGGCCCGCAGAATCGAATGAAGTCATCGAATGAAAGGTAGTTGGGAACGGCGAGGATGAAGACGAGGGAGGAGCGAGAGCTAGGGCTTGGGATTGAGGAGTGTGAGGCGCTTCGGAACAAGTGGAGTACTCCTCTGCGTTCGCTGAATTTGGGGATGGAATCGTCCTTCTCTGAGAAGATGGATTGGGGATCGAGAGGGTGCTCCGAGTCGACCGAGTGAACTCGGAGGAAGAACATGGCGGTGATTCGCTCTAATCGGAAAATTGCAGGCTGCGGAGGCGGAAGAAGACGAGTCGCTGTGAATTGTGATGCGGTGTGGCGTAATTGTGAAATTGGAAAATGGGAGGGGTCAAAATAATATTAATAATAATAATTATTATTGTCCGTTAGAGTTACACGATTATCAATTAAACTCATTAAAAAATGCTGACTTCATAGTTCATAGAGAGTTTTAAAATAAAAAGGTTAACACTTTATTATATTAAAAAAAAGGGAGGAATAAAAAAGTAACTCTTGAGGTGTAACCTTTCTTAACTTCGTCCGTTCAAGTTTTTTTTTTTTTTTTTTTAAAGAGTTGGTATGTACCGATAACCAATAAAAATAGAAAAAAATAAAAAATTATGGTGAATTTCTTATTATAAGAGATAATTATTTATATAAATTGATAATATAAAATTATTTTATATTATCAATATATTTAAATTAAATTTTTTTTAAAATATTGTCATTTATTAATTCTTAAGTAACCAGGTTTTAATTGGTAATGTTAATTTTTAAATTAAATCAAAGAGAACTTAACCTACAAGTATTCAAAGTGAAATTTTAAGAGAATTAAGTTATGAGTAAATAAATTTAGCAACTAAGTGATGAAAATTTTTTGTGCAAAACTTAAAACTTTGAGTATTATTGACTTTTCTTTTGCTGTTAGTACCAGTGAGTGACTGCTGACTAGGCCTATCTGCCTCTTAATTTGTTAATCACCAGACCAAAGCTGTTTGGTGTTTTCACGAAAGAGAAAGGAAGGGCGTGATTTATCTTTTTACCTTTTGAGCCGTTTGCGTTTGTTATAGTGGACAATGTCATGTCAGCATGTCCTGTTAAGACTTAAGACGACCGCGTTCCGTCCAAAGCATGCTTAATATAATCAAACAAACGATAATTAAGAAAAATAAAAATCTGCACTCAAAAATCGGATTTGCCGTTCATTACGCGGTTTCGCAATCTCTGCTTTGTCTTAAGCTTTTCTCTCTTTTCTCTCTCATAACCCAAACAAAAACAAAACGCCACAGCACACAGCACACAGCACACATCACTATACGCTGCCACCGCTCTTTGATTGCTTCATCTCAATTCCCTTCTCTTCTCTTCTCTTCTCTTATCCCATCGTACGGACACCTCTCACCCAAGTCAACAGATCTTCCATTCCCCTTCACGGTTTCTGACTGATTCTCTTCACAACCAGGTAAACTAAGCTATACCCAATTCTGCCATTTCCAGAAAGTTTCAATCTTTGATCCAATTTGGATTTGAAAGCATATCCATTTGTCCCTTTTGCGATTCTTGAATGGCGTCAAGCACGATCCGCAAGGCGATTGGGGTTGTGAAGGACCAAACCAGCATCAGCATAGCCAAAGTTGCCGGCAACTTGGCCCCAGAACTCGAAGTTCTTGTTGTGAAGGCCACGAGCCACGAAGAGGTACCTGCTGATGACAAGTACATCAGAGAAATCCTGAGCCTCACATCACATTCAAGAGGCTATGTTAATGCCTGTTTGATCACAATTTCAAAGAGGCTCGGAAAGACCCGTGATTGGATTGTTGCTGTGAAGGCTCTTATGCTTGTTCACAGGGTTCTGGTTGATGGGCACCCTCTGTTTGAGGAAGAGCTTGTGTATGCCACCCGCAGAGGGATGAGGATCCTCAATATGAGTGATTTTAGAGACGAGGCTCATTCCAATTCTTGGGATCATGCTGGTTTTGTGAGGGTATATGCATTGTACCTTGATGAGAAGGTTGAGTTTGTGGCTTATCAGAGGAAGGTGAGAAATGGCGGTGGTGAATCTAATGGGGATGGTGGTGAGTTTAGGGATGAGTTTGGTTCTGGAATGGGTAGGAGGACTAGGTCTTATGGTGATGTGACTGAGTCATATGGGAGAGAAAGAGAGCATAATCAGAGGAGTGAGATTGTTACCCCTGTGAGGGAGATGAGATCTGAGAGGGTTTTGGAGAGGTTGAAGCATTTGCTGAGGATCCTTGATCGTGTGTTGGGTTGTAGGCCAAGTGGTGCTGCAAAGAATAGTAGGCTTGTGCTGGTTGCGCTTTACCAGATTGTGAGGGACAGCTTCAAGGTCTATGTGGAGTTATGTGATGTGTTGGGGGTGTTGCTAGATCGGTTCACTGAGATGGAGTATGCACATTCTGTCAAGGCCTTTGATTGTTATGTCAGTGCTGCCAAGATGATTGATGAGCTGGTTGGTTTCTATGGTTGGTGTAAGGACATGGGAATTGCAAGGTCATCTGAGTACCCTGAAGTACAGAGAATCACTGATAAGCTTCTTGGGACACTTGAGGGATTCTTGAAGGAGATGAGCAATAGGCCAAAGAGTCCTGAGACGAAGATAGAAGAGGCCAAGGCAACTGTCGAAGAGAAAGAGCCAGCACCAGAAATCAACGAGGTGAAGGCTCTTCCAGCACCTGAGAATTTCACACCGCCGCCACCAGCCCCTTCGGTTCCACAGCCTAAGCCAGCAGCTCCTACTCAACAGGAGACAAATGAATTGGTGGATCTAAGGGATAATGGCAATTCAGCTGATGAGCAAGGCAATAAATTAGCCTTGGCATTGTTCTCTGGACAAGCAACCGTGAGGGCAGAAGGTTCATGGGAAGCATTCCCTTCAAATGGGGAACCTGAAGTGACTTCAGCATGGCAAACACCAGCTGCTGAACCTGGTAAAGCAGATTGGGAACTGGCATTGGTTGAGACCAGTAGTAACTTGTTAAAACAAAAAGCTGATTTGGCAGGTGGTTTTGATCCACTGCTACTGAATGGCATGTATGATCAAGGTGCTGTGAGGCAACATGTGAGCACAACTCAACTGAGTGGTGGTAGTGCTAGCAGTGTGGCACTTCCTGGACCTGGCAAGACTGCCACCCCAATTCTGGCTTTGCCTGCTCCAGATGGAACAGTCCAAGCTGTAGGGCCGCAGGACCCTTTTGCAGCATCACTGTCAGTGCCACCACCTTCTTATGTGCAAATAGCAGACATGGAGAGGAAGCAGCACCTGCTTGTGCAGGAACAACAGCTGTGGCAGCAGTATGGTAGAGATGGGATGCAAGGTCAAGTGGGGTTAGCAAGGGTTGCTGGAGGTTCTGGCTACTATGTTCCTGGCCCCCAGCCTGTGATGATGCCTTATGGAATGCCACAGTATGGTGGCATGGGGCAACCTGGTGGTTACTACCATGCTCCTCTTTGACTTGAATTGGCTCAACTGTTGAGGGACTTGTTTTGTGCCAAACTTTGTTATTTTTGGAGTATCAAAATTGCTTTTTTGGTTGTCTATCCGTTTGCCCAAGTGCAAGTGGGGTATGTATACTTAATGTTCAAAAAATGTTTTGAGTTTCATACTTCACAAGTATTATAACAATATATAATAATAATTACTATTATGAATATGGTATACTTCTCTGTTATCTCGTACTCACTCTCTGCCATGTAGTTTTGACACAATTCTAAGATTCTTCTAATACCAACAATAATAGACTTTGAGATAGTAAGATGACTCAGATCCCCAAGTATCAAGTGTTATGAGTTATGTGTCATTTCCTTGACATAGTTTCGTATACCATGTAATATAATATGCCACGCAGACAATAAACAAATCCACCACCAATTTGAGTGCTTTTAGACATCGGTGGTGGCCTTATTAAAAAATGGCTTCGCCCAAAGCCTGTCAAACCCTACCACCACCGTTCACAGACGCTACGTTCTATGGAGGAGACTTTGATTACTCAAGGAGAAACCTTGCTTTGTTTGTTTCACTCCGTGTAACATGGGGACCTGCTATTGCAAGGTAATGCCATGTTGCTTATTCTTCACTCTCATCAACTTTTTCTTCCTTTGTTTGGGGGAACCGAACTGCGGTTTGATTTTGCTACACACCTGAGCCTCGAGCCCCTTGAGCACTAGTATCATTCGTTGGGCTTTTGTTTGTTTCTGGCCGCCCATCCATTAGGGCTTTAACGCATCCATGGACCGACCTTCCAATCCGTTCACTCTAATTTGAATGGACTAGGAGGTAAACCTCCCGAGTATGATGAACATACTTATTGTTTATTTTATTTATATTTATTATTATTATTATTTTGGTTTTGCCTCTGCATACCTAAGTTTTTTTGTTTTGTTTTTTTTTTTCAGTTCCCGTCTTCTCTATATTTGCGATCCCGAACAAAGCTCAGGAGCTCTTGACTACGTGTATCAACGGAACAAAACATTACGAGCAAATTACCCCTTTTTTCCCCGTCAGCACATTGCTAATGCTATGTTGGTAAGATAAAAGAAATTAAGCGACAGAAGTGAAATGCCCATGTACTTATCCAACACCGACAAGAATTGAATATTATTAATTACTTAACACGTGTCACTAACATGGCTTTCTCACGTTGCATGCATTTATAGATGCAACCCTTTCAGCTACCCATCAATATACCATACAAATACAATTTAATTTGTTGCCGACAAAAGAATTATACACAAGCTACAATATGACACTCAACCATGCGATTGCTACCTCAACTGGTCACTGCAATCAATCGGATTCTGTTTTATAGAAGACTCTGGTATCTTTGCTAAATCCATGATTCTAAGTCACCCTAGGTCATTCCCTTTCTAATGCCTTCCATTATATACTTCTGCCAACAACTTAGGTAATGAAAGCATTTGATCTTCCGACAAAGAACACTGCAGGCATTACTGGAACGGCAATCAATCTACAACTTTCTTTTCAAGCCGAGGGTTGTTAATCTACTTGTTTCATGGATATAAATGAGCAATCTGAATCCATTTTATCAAAGCCCTATAGTCAGTCATAGAATGGCTGCGAATCCATGCAAAGATGCACCAATTTTCTCTGGTATTGCCCAAAATAGTCACTGACTGCAATGACATCTTCATTCTCTGGATCTAAAGCACGCAAGCTTAGTACATTATTGGCTGATGAACTTGATTCATCATCATCAATAATACCCAAGTTGGAAACTATTTCTGCATGGATTTCACGGCATGCAAGGATAAACATTGCAGCTGTGTCAGGAAGTTGGGCCTCACGAAGAGCTGCCAATGCCTCTTGCAGTGCGCCAGCGGCAACATACAAAATCAGAGCCCTGCATTGTACCATTTGAGCTCAAGTTGAGTGACTAGTCTAGACAAAGTTGAGATTTAAATAAATAAAGCAAAGCAATGGTACCTCCAGATATTATGTTCAGAGTGCAGGACATATCCAGCCCACCTTTGCAACACTCTGCAAGAATACAGAATATGCGGAATATCTCCTACTCAGTCAATTCAAATTATCTTTTTGACTGTGTATAAAGGCAGAGACAACAATAACCAAAAGGGAAAACTCATTCTTCAAGAAATTAGACAACAGGCATAGTACGTTTGAGAGGCGATATCAGAAATACTAGTGAGGAATTTTTTTTTTTTTTTTTTTTGTCATTCAGCCAGATGGGTTGGAGGTTATACTACACATGGCAGTGAGGATTATGATTTATGACATCAGATGAATGTGATGTAAACCGTTGATATAACAAAAATGCAGCGAGTTAAAGTTAATTAATGTGGATAGAGACATCTGTTTCGAGAAAGAGTATGAACCTCGCATAATCTGATCCCTTTAGGTGACTAGCAGCTAAGGTTGCAGCGTCTGCCCAGCACCCAGCATCTTGTAGCTGCATAAGATATGACAACGCACTTGTCTAAGAAATTCAAGCACATTATATTGATAACCATATGATAATTTTTAAATTGCAAAAGCTATTTCTGAAAAAATTAAGAAATCTTCTAATTTTGATCTGTTTTTCAGAAATTTTTCTGAATTGGCCCTGCATAAAATATATTTTTTTTCTATGCTAACTAGTAAGAACGGCCATTTAACATCTAGCATATTCTGAAGTATCCATCCATAATAAAAGGTAATCACTTATACCTGGTCAAAGTGATTTCCCATAATTGTCCCCAGAGAGTACCTCAATTGTTCAGTACTCTAACTCATAGACCTCATTCATTAAAACTGGTACGGTAAAATTTATGGCATGAGATGCATTGCCAGCAGTTGTGTAGCCCAAATGGAAAAAATAAGAATTCCTTAATATTTGAACTTTGAATATCACCCAAGAATTTTAGGTTATTAATTTCACTGTCGAGGCTGAATACATAATCAGCATTGCAAACAAAATCCATCAAGCAATCAAGCTATTGTTTACAACTTTATAACTGTTACCAGGTAATATACCTTAGAAGTTGTGTACATCTGCTCCAATGTATTTAGCACTGTAATAGTGAGTTTAAGAAAGCATGGAGAGTATACAGGAATTGAATTATAATGCAGCCTCACCTGAGAACATGCTTCTTGATATCTTCCAACTGCACAGAGAAGATGAGTGCCGGATAGTGATCTGTCAGCCCTCACCATGTTGGCTGCAACAACCTAAAAAATAGACCTAATATTATAAATTACTGAATGTGAACTATTCTTATAGACCAACTAGAATTTATATTTTAATACCTAATCACATGTGTGTGTTAGTTTACTCACCTTCACTGCAAGTTCATGAAGAGACCTTGAAACGGCAGAAGAGAGAGCAACTGCACGAAGAGCATTGACATAGAAGTAAGAGCTCTCTGGGGGAGTAGAAAGCAATAAACTAACTGCAGCTTCTAGGTTTCCAACTGACACGAGCCTGATAGCAGCAAATTCAAGGAATTGCCAAGTGAGTATATATTAAGAGGCGTAATAATCTCACTCAGAATAGTAAAGAAACAGAAACTTCAGTGTGGGTTCTGTCAGCAGCACTGTTTCTCTTTTGAACAATGGAGGTGCAAACACATATTTAGGGGAGGGGAATTGGTGGCCTGGTGGCTGGGGGAGTATCACATCTCCATAATAATCATCACATCCAAGTCTTAACGACTTGGGCCAGTTCCAATTGAGCTAAAAGCTTGTTGGATGTCACACCAGCACTTCAGTTATATCACAAAGCCAAAAATTTGAGGTCATTTATACTCACAAACAACTAAATATGTGATAGTTCAGTAAGTCCCACTATATATAATCAATATATCAATATGTGGAGGGCGAGATCTCAATACAATGTGTTGCCCAATTATGATTTCAAATAGCAAATCACTAAAACTACCTGGCATGACAACATTAAGCTAAATACCTTCTGACCTTAGGAAGTTAAACTAAGCCATATACTCTCAACATGATGATAAAAGAAATGACATATTTACTTACTCATGTACACGTTTCTGTATAGCTTCTTCACCTTCTAATTTTTCATGCCAAGAAATACGTTCGCTGGCACTTTTCCACAACTCTTCTTGGTCAAAAGCCATCATCCTTAGTTGACCTTGACTCTGTTAACCAAATTGTTAAAGTCACTTAAAACAATTTGACACTCAACGCTGAAAAGAAGCTCTTTAAACAACAATTGGAATGTGGGACACTGAAAGGTACGTCAAGTGATAGAACCTCAAGGAAACTATAATACGCCTTACCCCCATTTCTTCTGTTGGTTTTCCCTTTGATGATATCCTAGACAGTAAAGATGTCTCATCAACCTCAGAGATAGATTCTGCTGTGGGCCCTTTTGGTGGAGGCTTTCTCAATAACTTATCCACCAAATGTTTAAGCGCTTGAGGCAGCTGTAGCCAAAACAGAGCTTCTGAGAATTCACCAAATATTGTAGCTGTGAAGGCAAACCTTGCAGCGCAACCTTTATCCACAATACTAGCATACAACTTGGCTCTCTCATCATCAAGTATGCAACCTTAAGAAATGCCAATATTGGTAAAGTTGAACACCAAAAGTATAAATTCTCAAATAAAGAATTTTCATAATCAGAAAGTCTGTATAAGATATATAGACCTTCTTTTCGATATGGTTCTAATACTTTTAAAAGCATCTCTGGCACCACAGAGTCACCAAGAGGTGGTATGCTGATCATGTATGTCCGAAGATCCCCTGTAGATAAAGTAGTCCCTGGAATTAAGTGAGGCCTCTTCTTTATTGCCGTACTACAAGTATTAAACCAAGAAGGTTTAACACCAAATTGCAAGATCATGCGCAATGCCTGTGGCAACATTAGTAAATATTTAGTTAAGCAATAAAATAAATAAATAACAAGGAGTTGATGGCTAATATAATTATACTTTGTAAGACTAGTAAAATTTGACAAGCATTTGAAGAAAAGAAAAAAGAAAAAGAAAAACCTAATTAAAGTGAATTATACAGACCTACGGAAGTGAATTATGGTGCAACCTAGACTTAAGAATGAAGCCTATAATTGTAATTCATAACAAAGGAATGAGGCATATTCAATTTAGTTTTAATTTTTTACCAGTAAGAAAGCTTGTCAAAGATTAAATGAAATTAGACATCCCTATTATCAGAAGATATCTTCAACTGACTTGTAATCAAAGAAATCATTCCCGTTTCATTCCTTAGATTTTAATATTGCTTCTTACATCAATTGTACTCCAAATCTGTTGTCAACTATACCTTTTATCTAAAAAATGAAGACATTAACGTGACAGTTGATTACAGAGCTTTGAAAGTATATGATAATAAGAAATAATAATATTAAGCTATTTCAGTAAAACCAGTAAATTGATGCAGGCATATTACCAGGGCATGTGGCGAAGGAAGTAGTATGGGGCAACTTATAGGCAATGACCGGAATCTCTCCTTTATGTTTCTGATCTGGGGCGCATGACCGAATCGTTTATCATTTCTGCAGGAAAAAAAGATCATGTCATCTTAGAAACCCCTAAAATTGGGAAAATTATTATTAGTTATGTGTTATATCAAGCACTAGACGATTCATTCACCTTTAAGAGAACACCAAAACTCTAAAAGTTTTAAAACATAACGAATTAAATATTCATTGATGTCACACTGTGTTGAGCTGGAAGAGCACAACTACACACACACACACCAATTGAGGTGCATGATGGCTCAAGTTTTCTAATCTCTTTTTATCTTTCAGTTGCACATCCAACAAAGAGTCCTTCCTAACCCCCCCCTCGGCGCGGCATGTGACCGCGCCCTTCTTTGTCTTTGATATATTACAACGGCAGAAGGAAGAAGACAATGCAACAACACTTGAGTGACATCCCATGCCATTTGAAGCTAATCCTATTTTCTATCCAATCATTTCAATGCCAAGATGAATGCTTTCATGATTGCTAAAAACTTTTCCCACCATCCATTCCAGTCCAAGCATAACAACACCATCTAGACCACCAATCACATCCTGATAATAATACCAAGGAGGGAAGGAGCTCATGACTTTACTTGAGGGAGGCTCATGCAGCACTTACACATTAATTTCAACAAGGCGAAAGCTACTATCTGCTCCTGCGATGCACAGTACCAGTGGATCATTTTTATCAGTTCGCAACGGCAACCAATCAAGTTCCAACACAAGGGTTCCAGGAAATTGAGGTTGCAAAAGTGAATTGGCTAAGGGGTCTGGCGAATCCTGGAAAAAAAAATGTTGAGATTAATGATCAAATAATTACAAGAGGAGGTCTCAGCATATAGAAAAAGATAAAATTTCTTTCTTCTTTTTCATTTTGTGTCCCAAATGCCAAATAGCTACAAAAGATCCATGAAAAATGAGAACTGGAAAACTTATTTGTTTATAGAACAATATTCAGTTTCTTAGTCTTCGATCAATCCCCACTAAATACCAATGTTCAATATGAATTGATCAAAGTTATGAAAAAGCTTATCATAAGCTGTACAAATATTGATGCAAAGTATGAAATAAAATAACAATTAAACAGCAACCATGATCCAGAAAGTAAATTCCTATCTTACCAAATCAAATACAGAAAAGGTATTATCATAAAACAGAACAGCAATACGACCCCGGCTATGGTCCCCTGATACAAAAGGCGAGAATTTGATTCGCCGGATTCCTTCTCTGTGAGTGTTGAATGAGGAAGAATGTCCAGTTGTCACATCCCACCATCTTATGTTCCCTATTCTGTCTCCCATGACCTGAAAAACTAATTTAGTCAAAACCATCATTCAATTTAGAATAAATTCAGGTTATCTGTATATATTGAACCAATTCTAAAGTAATGGCATATACCACATGAGGCAAGCGGTAGGCCATTGCAGTAATCAATCCATCTGATGATACAAAGGAAGAAGAAGGCCATTTTGGTCTGTACAATGCTAACTTAATCAGATAAAGCAAACAAAAAGGAAGAACTGCATGGTGATGTAGTGTATAGGCAAAGAAAGACAAATCAATATATTAGATTAGAGATTAACCATTAGTAACTGCAGAAAACAATGAATATACAAGATAAATTATACATGCCTTGAAAAGGATTAAATAATGATCAACAGTCAACACAAATTTAACCTTCCACATAAAATGAAAAACAATGCAATAGCAGTAATGCACCTTTTTCTCAATAGAAAAAGAGTTAACACCTGAAATCTCGAATTCTTCGACCCTGTACTTCAAAAACTCCAAGTGCCCCATTCAACAGAGCAAACGCAAAACTTTCAGAAGTGTCATCTTGAGATCCATCTGTGCTTGAACCCCCTGATAAGAGAAGTTAACTTTCATGAGCCATTCTTTATCTTATACAAAAAGGGAAGGAACCGCTGATTAAAGACTAGCATCTATTTTGAAAATATCTGAGCAATTCAAGCAAATAACCCACTTGAATCTGGTGAGGAAATCTTTGATGGGTTAGATGCTTCATCTGATGCCCCTGATGTTTGCTCCTTAGAAGATAGAGATGAATCCCTAGAAGCTGCATTTTGACCAGGACGAGGAACTGTTGGAAGAGTCCATTCCAATACCGTAAATGGAAGAGCTAATGATCTAAGCTACATAGAGATAGCAAGCATTATAAATATCCAGATGAAATAACAGAGCATCAACCAAAACATATAGCACCTATACTACAGACATTAAATTTAATCTTCACTAATAATAAAGGAAGAACATGGTAAAGAATAGAGCTTTGAACTTTCTTTTTTATACCCAAAAAAAAATGGCGGGGGGGAGGAGGTGAATTCCTGACATCTATCATGAATACAGGAAATTAGCTTGCGTTAATCAAGTCCAACAGGCAATCATGAAGAAGAGCATTTGGAGGAAAAACTACGTATGGGTCCAATGGTTGCCTTTACCAAGAAGGCATGAGCACTCAACTGCAATGCCAATTTAGAAGACAACATTTATCCTTGATTCATTGTCAATTATTAAGTTTAAGAACACAAAAAATGTGATCTGAGATAAAATACATTAAGATCATCTGCTACAAAAGGCCAATAACACAAATGTTATAGGTCAGGCAAGGGAAACTTGGAAAATGAAGGAGAAATTGAGGGAGACAAAAAGGGAGTTGAATTCAGAGGAAAATCGAGCAAGAGGTAGATTGAGGAGGGAGAAAGACATTTACAGGCAGTTTCAATTAAATATTCAAGTCTGTCATTAGAGTACAGAAGCATCCTTTAAATAGGAAATATTAAACCCTAAATTGCATAAAACCCCTAATTAACCCCAAAACATTGAAGATTCCATGAATTACAACATATTCCCAATATATTACTCCATAGTCCCCCAATAATACTAATATCAATTTTCTATGTCCTGTCAATCCCCCCTAATTCCCCCATCAAATTAAGGAGCTTAAAATTTTACATTCAGAATAAGTGAAGGGGATTTCAATGTATGAATTGACAAGAACATTAGAGTATCACCTAGAGTATACAAAAGTAATTGCACTCAACATTATATATACTAAACCCAGTTATCAGATCACATACCACCGAATATTTTTATAATTTAAAAAAAAAAAATCCTTTGAGAGAGATGGAGTTTCAAGTGCTTCAGCCAACTTACCATGATGGGATTTTTAGTCATTGCCCAAACTTCCACAGGTGCATCACGAAACAAAATTAAAAGATACCTGAAATATTGTGGACATCAAACTACTGAAAACCATGATGTAATCACAAATTTATCTGTTAATGTAACGTGAAGGTAAACCAAACAGCTCTGACAGAGAGGGTTGGAGAGGAAATGTAAGCATTCAGCACAAAACTCTGATCCACAGATGAAAAAATCTTCCTTAGAACACCCCCAGGAGCCAAAAACACTCATTTCCTTTGCTATCAAGTTTTAGAATACTTGGAGGATCACATATTTTCCCAACCTACTATTTCTTGGTAATGATAGTGTTGGATGTGAAAAACATAAAGGATAGAAATGAAGCAAGGATTTTCTTGTTGGAATTTTTTAACACTCAAAGTAGTTAGTAATACCAAAAAAGAAGTCAATCCTTTGTGGCAAAAAAAGATCGGTTTTGAGTCCCACCCTTTTAACTAAGATCTCAAAGGCATGAAGTATGAAACACAAAGCATATATACGTGAACTAAAGTATAAATTTGTATAAACTCTAGGATTCAGAGTCCTTAAATTCAATTTTGGTACTACAAAACTATTGACATGACTAAGCCATCAGGGCTTACTAGTTCTGTATGAACATATCAGTATAGAGACAAATATGGAAAAGTGGGCAATCAAAAGAATATTTAGAAAACTAAATTATTAATGAATTAAAATATTTATGATTCACCTTCCAGATGAAGATGTTCTCAAAGCCCTAATCGGTGCACGTTCAGGCTTTTGCAAAACTCGGAACATCTTGTTACTGCCACTTCGAAGGCAGGTCACAACTAACTTGTTAATATATCCTCCAGTTTTTTCATTAGCCTGAGTCCAAAGCATATACATAACAATTGAATAATGACGAAAATATAAAATCTTAAGAAAAGTATAAAATTTTAATGAAGTAGGCATTATGTAAGAATCATAAAGCTTATCAGGCAGAGGGACAATGCATAATAATTACAAAATGAAGACTGCAACAGATTGAAACTAAACTGTGTGGGAAAGTAACAAAAACAAGAATCTGTTTAAACATAAGTACCAAATTACAATATACCTGAGTATAAGAAAATGAAACCAGTCTGGAATTTCCTAGCCATCGTAGTCCCCTAACAATACCATTATGTACAGCTAAACTCGATGTAACAGCATTGGCTGAAACGTCAACGACATCTATGGTTCCACTCTGTGTTCCCAAAGCAACCAGAGGAACAGCTGCTGCAGGATAATTTCCTCCACCTTCACATAGCATTATCTCATTAATGAATGCAGAAAACATAGTTCACAAAATAACCTCAGGGTAAAACTAAATTTCAGCAAATATGTAAGTTGGCTAGAAGATGAACTAACGGGCCAGAGTAGCCGTTAAAGAAGGAGTTGGTACTGCCAGCATAGTCACAGTTGAAGAAAGAAGCTGAAGCTGTCCAACTAAGCTAATCTGCACTAGAAGGAAAAGACATAGCCATTTGCAGGTATTAATCAACTTCAAATATTTAAAGCCCATACAGGAAATCCATATAAGTGCTACCTAGCATATAGATGCAGCTTTTCAGCATAGAAAAGTCAGGAGACTTAGACTATCATGTAGATCATAATTCATAAGTCAAATAATAAGAACATCGACCAAAAGTTTGGAATGTGTGATCCTATTATCCGCCTCTAGGAAAAAAGAACCCATAGGACCCAACCAAAGTTCAATTCTATGTTGCACAAACAAATGATGAAAGGAGCTAAGTTACAATTTGGCAAATATTATACTTTTGCATCCTTCTTTAGCCTGCTTATATTCTAGGAAGGCAGAGCAGATTTGGAAGGAATGGCATTTCAGAACTTGTTCATAGATATCTAAATAGGACCAAAATAGCCAGCAATCCAGATTGCACCATAATCCTTGCATGTGCAAGTGCACACAAGTTTAAAGTTTTATACATGCATATGCATAATAAAGGGGCAAGGATTGCACTATATCCCAAACAAAAATGCAAAATTGATTGCTTTTCAATTAGTCGCAGACTGATGGTACTGCGCCATTGAAGACAATTGCCTAGATCATGTGTTTTGACAAAACTAATTTGAACTCCTGTAACATGATGTCCTATTGTGCTTCTCCAATTAGTATCAAAAGTTGATGAAGGACATAAGTGGCTAGGTAGCATTGTAGCAGATGTCCCAGAGTCCGCTAGGTTGAAAATCTGGAGTTAACCGAAAAACAAGTATATACTTGGCAGTTGGAATGGGATTCATAATTGAGAATATAAGTTGTTCTTCCTTTACAAATGCAAGCTCTTACATAAAAATTGTCATGAATCAATATTTTTTTTTTTGATAAAAAAATGTCAATAATAAAAAAAAAAATTATGGTTGACCCCTTTCGTCTTAAATCAAAACTACATCTCATCTACTAACATCTTGAAACTCCATAGCACTATATCTCCCCAAAAGAGATAAAAAGAGAAAGAAAGAGAGAGAGGATAAGAAAACCGGAAAGTTCAAAATCTGGTTTTAACTATTTGTTCAGCCTTTTGGAATATCTGAAAAAAATAGTGAAGTTCATTTTTAAGACCATGGACTAGAGGCAGTAAATAAAATCAAGTTGTTAATAAACATACATACTCTACAATGGCACTCTATTTTCAAGGGCTTACAATAATACAAAAGATGTTGAGAAACCATTGCAGTGCTTCAATTTTAGTATCGATAATAGGCCTAGCCAATAATGTTAAAGTGTGTATTGTTGATATCTATGCGCTCATTCACCATTTGATCCATCAATATAGGTTATAAAGCAAAGTAAGTATGTAAGTATACGCTTACCTTTATTAAAATTTCTTCCTGATTGATGATTGAGCTTGGCAGGCAGTTTTTACCGTAATTGAGATGCTCCTGCTGCCTGCCTACATTTAGGTTGCATCCACCAGCAGTAGATAGCACGGAGTTAGAGTTGGCATCAGGAAATGGTACTCTACCATCAGCATTGACCAAACCCAACTTCTTATCCTCCTTTTGACAGTCTGCTTGCCCTTCAGCAGTCAAGAGCCAATTCCATATTTTTCCATCATCAGAAACGGAGATCAAATGTATCTTAGAAACAATAATGGGCTCATCACATAAGTCAAAAGGATTATCAAAATCCTCATGAAGGTAAGGGGAACTGGGTACATCAGAATAATTTTTGCAAATGCTCTGAAGTGTGGAATCTGATTGGCATAAAAGTACAGAAAGTATTGAGGGAGAAGGGACAGAGGTTCCGATTGATGGCATTAACTCTTCCATTGAGCACATAATGTGTACTTGTTCCCCACTGTAATCACATGCAGATAAGAATAACTGTTGGTTACAGGAAAAAACTTGCAAGTAAATCAGCAAGCAAGACCACTAATCATGGAATGAAGAGAGGGAGAGATTTAGAGACTGAAAATTTACAAGTCTCATTTATGATGTGTCGGACTTGTAATGTATTTAGCATCTACTGATGTGGATGCAGAGATGTTTTGGGCATTGAAATATTTATGTACAACCATTGCTCTTGAAGTTCAAATGACATTAGAAGTGAGTAGAAATTTGCAGAGCACAAACTTCTTTATATAAAGCAGCGCAAACCCAGCACGGCTACTGTTACAGAAATAGCATAAAAAGGGTATACACACATTTAAATCAAAGTTGATTACAAGCAATTAAATGCTGATGTTTGACTGTTGTGTACCATAGTAACGAGTGTTGCATCAATGACTAGTAGTTATTAGTAAACTTATAACTAAACTAGCAAGTTATAAAAACAATAGAACTATATGGCCAATAAAGGATGCCCTTGCGTAGATTTACCACGTTCTCTCTTGGTCATTTGACCACCTCACTTAAAATTAGAAGTGATTTACTTGTTGCGGGCTAGGGGAGAGCACTTCAATAGCCGGCATCTTCATAGTTCATACAGGTATTTGAGATACGATGGTCTCAAATACATGGAATCCAAGCATGTTTGCCACTTACAAATTACAACAACCAAAAATAGCAATAACTATCTCACAGATAAAGAAGGCTAATGTTTTTTTTTTTTTTTTTCCTTCTTCTTCTCTATATCCACGGGAATTCCCTATACATATAAATTGTCAAAGCATGTTGCCGTTACTCTCCTAGAACCACCTAAACAAAACTGCTACAAACTGCATTTGACAATGCACGTATGCACTTGCATAAATTTATCTAAATTGATAGTAAAGGTATCCGAATATCAAAAATTCCAAGACAATAAACGCTTACGGTTTCCTCCTCCATGTGCTGAGCTTGCCATCAAGATGAGCACAGTAAACCCACTCGTTATTCGGATCAGGCAACACGTCAAGGAACTTGCCACATCCACGAGGCAACGCGCTGGAGAAGATCACAGTCTCATACTGCAAATCGAACACGATAAACTCCCTCGGAAACGTGACGAACAAGATATGCCTCCACTGCTGCGAGAACGCGAACCTCGCGGCATATAGCGGAAACGCCGCCGCAGCCGGAGACGCAGCCGAGGAGCCGCCACCGCCAGCGGCTGCAGCATCCCTCTCGAGCTTAACCAACTCGCTGGAATCGGTCCGAATCTGAAGCTCCTTGATCACAACACCGTCCTCGCTCTCTCCGAGGACCAAAACGGACAACAGAAATCCTTTGAGTCCGATCGCGCAGATTCGCCGCGAATCGAAGGGATCTCGGCGGATGCAGGAGAAATACTCCGGCGAGGCGTCGTACTTCCAGACGCACCGCCCGGTGGCGGCGTTGTAGAGAGAGAGGAGGGATGGACCGTTGATGGCGGCGACGAGGTAGAGGTCGGGGCGGGCCTGGAGCCAGCAGAGGTCCTGGATGGCGAGCTTGGAGTTGTCGGTGTCGAACCATAGGAGCGGCGACTTGAGGCGGAGGTCGAGGAGGGCGATGCGGCCGTGGCGGTCGCCGGCGGCGAGGAGAAGGTGGGAGGAGGAAGGTTCGGTGGAGAGGAGGTCGCGGCGGAGGGGGGAGGGGGTCCATCGGAGTGCGGTGACGAAGGGAGAGAGGGAGTTATTGGTGGAGGAGGAAGTGGAAGAGGGAGGGGGAGGGATGGGGAGGGCGGAGAGGAGCTGCATGGAGCGGGTGTCGACGACGGAGATGGAGCTGCCGGAGGGGAAGGCGAGGAGGCCGTGTGGGCCGAGATCTGCGGATCCGAAGTTGTTGCGGCTTGGTGGGCCTGGCAGCATGGATTCCCATGATGAGCCCGAATGCGAGAGGGAGGGTGAATGAGGGAATTGTGGTGGCGCCCTGGGGCTCGGTAGCATTGTGTTGTCGGTGCTGAATTTGAGATTTGGTTTCGGTTTTGATCTGAGGGAATCGAATGGAATGGAATGGAATGCAGAGTATTGTGTTTCTGTGGCAGTGACGGCGAAATGACTAGCCTTCTTCTACACTGTAGACAGACACAGAGGAAGCGGGGAACGTTTCCCTTTGATTGGTTTGGTGGCTCAATTTTGATTTTTGGTTGGTTTCTGAAATGAATGACGAACGGCTTAATACGTTTTTATTACTTGTAACTAAAATAGGGATCTAATTTGTATATACATCAAGTTTTTTTGTAGGAAGAATTTTGGTTGTTATATTGAGACTAGGATTTTTTTAAATTGAGAGTGATTATATAATTAGAAAGTAAGCATTATTCATTCTTCCATCAATAATTCCTGTATGAAAATGATGTAGAGATGAACGACTTCTCAAATTTCTTACTTTGTAATCACTTCCATTTTATATATCTATTATATTGTGCCATTAATTTTGAATATTTATTTGTGTAGATTAAGAATTTAGATGAGGATGGATTTATGTAAAATTATAATATTTTTAAATATGATGTTCTAAAAACATAATAAATAAATAAATAAATATGATGTTAAGATGGTTGACTTTACTTGCAAAGTGCCAAGATAATTATTTTCAGACTTGACTATAAAAAATGAAATGAAAATGGGAGTGGTTTACTACAACTCATTATAATATTATAATATAAGAAGGAATGGTTTGTCTTTTTTTTCCTAAAAAAAATTCCTATTTTTGTTCCTTAAAATTGGATAGAAATAAAGGAAAATTAATGAAATTAAAAATTATAATCTCTAAATAATATAAATGTTACTTTCCATTTTTTTTTTATAATATGACTTCTCAACAACATTAATGAAATTTCATACTATTTTCTTATTAATATTTCAAATAAGAAGAAATATAACTTTATTTCATTCCTTCCTTTTCATTTCCTATTCATTCCTCTCTTTTTTTTTTGACGCCCATTCCTACTAATTTCATTCTTTTTTATTAATAAGAAAACGTTGATCACAAAACCAACAAAGTATAAAATTTAATCTCTTTATATTAATATACTGAAAATATATAAATGAGGGTAAGTTAGCATTGTTATATTTGAGTTTAAATTTGTTAGAATTTGATTAGTATAATAAAGAGAAAAGTTAAATTTTATGCATCAAAATCGACACAATCCAAAGGCTCCCTTGATTTAGGTTGAAAGATAAATAGTAAAATAATCTAAAAGAAAAGGAAGAAGTACTTTCCAAGTTATTTTTGAAGGAAAGTTTGTAAAAAATGTTGAATTATCACGTACAAATAAAGCAACTTTATGTGTAAAAAAAAAAAACTTTGCAGGGGCGTGTGATGTCCCCGAGAATATGATCACGGTAATATGAAATTTTTATATTTGGCACGTATTTGTAAAAAAATATTTTCGGACAAATTGTGTTTTTGAAAATGAAAAAATAGATTATCTTTTTTTTCACCTCCCTATATATTGCATTTTTATAGGAAGAAAATGTTTCTGAAAATATAAAAAATCCAAATTGCCTCAAGCTCTAAATTTTAAACCACCACCATTCTTGCCGCTCGGCGGCTACCAATGTTTTATTATGAGTACTTTTAAAAATATATATATAATATTTCTATGAATGTTAATATCAACTAAATATAAAAATGATTCATTTATATGTATATTTTGCAAGGTTCTTATGACTTCAATCTATTTACTAAACGTATATTTGGGAGAGCTATTATTAGAAATAATATTTTCAAGAATAAATTTGGATTTTTTAAAATAAATATCCTTATAAATTAAGAAAGTGAGGGTCTAACTACTTTCAGATTAATAATTTTATTGTGTATCAATGAATAAAAATTTGTAACTTGAAGTGTTATTCCTAAAGGGCCTAACGAATTGTTAATTGGAATTAGAGGATTTTTTTAATTTTTTAAATCTCTTTTTTTAGCCCATTTGTGATATTTTATATTGCTTTTTATATTGTTGAATAATCCTATTTAAAAGTAATCAAATGATGACAAATCTCATTTAATAATCTAATGATAATTAATCTCTCAATTTTTTATTTTACAATAATCTCATTTTAAAGGATCTAAATATCTTAAAAATAGTATTGCTCTAAATAAAAAATCAATACACGCACCACACGCCTCCATAATAAAACGTCAGGTGGTTATGATGGGAATTAATTCTCATGGTGAAGATACAAACGTCCAAAAAGAATGGGAGGAGAAAATATTGTAAATCTCACTCTTAGTTTATATTTTTTTGTTTTAGAGAAAAAACAATATAATATGATATAATTTTTCATCCTTATTTTATGAAATTATGAATTCTCATGCTCGCTAGTTATTACCAAAAGAAAAAATGTCTTTTTATAGGCTTCATTACACATAATTAGAAAATGAAGTAGAAAACTTTATTAGATTTATGAGTAAGGATGCGTTTAAATAGCAAATTGAACCTTAGCCTTGAACAGAGAAGATTGAAATTTCATGCATAGTGTGATATTAATTTAACTAGTCAAACACTGTCTCATCAAGTTTATAAATGGAAAAATAGAAATTACATAAAATATAATTTGAAACATTATTGGCGTAAAAGTCCTGTACACAATTAATCAATTATATATACTATTGCATCATAAAATATTTGGCTTTGATCATTAATACCTCAAAAGTCTTTTGGTGGTTATAAATTTAGGTTGCCGAAAAACTTGCTTTAGTCCAAATTTAAGATATGCTTCCATACTTAATGAATGCATGTAGAGGTATTTATAGTTAACCTACAAATAAGTGATCTCTAAAATCAAATCAAGTCATGACATTATGGTAATGTATGAACTATCTCAAAAGTCACATGTGTAATAACAAAAAAAAAAAATAGTATTAAATTTAATCTTGATGAAATAATATGTCAAAAGAATTAAGAAAATTAATAATTCAATGTAACATGATTATTATCCTAAATCTTGCAATATATCTATATATCCTCTCACCTAACAGATGCTAGATTAATATCTTAGGATAATCAAATACATAAGTGGAGGTTTCTTACAATAGTATTTTTTTTATATACATAAATTCTGGAATTGAATTGAAAATCACTTGCTTAAAAGACTTAAATCTCTTCCACTTAAATAAATACCTTGTTGATTACAAAATACATTATTATGAAAGCACGTATTATTTATATTAGTCAAAAAATAAATCTTAGATATATATTTATATTAAAATTTAATTTTGATACATTACTAATATAAAATTATTTTAATTATTGACATTAGTAAAAGTATTTGATTATTATAATTATTACTTCAAAACTGATATGTTATGACATATAATTGGAGGATATTATGAAAATTTTTATAATAATGTATTAAAATTAATTTTTATATTATATTTAAAACATTATATATATATGCTTTTTGTTCGTGGAGGCATTTACATCATTTACGCTAAGTTTGATTTTACTTTTTTTTTAAATCTATTTCATGAAAATTATAAATATTAAGGAATTAATGATTAAGATATAATATAGACTCGAGTTTACTGTAAACTCGAGTCTATATTATTATTTCTCTTAAAAAAATTAAAATATGAATTAGAAATGTTAATTTTTTTTGGTACAAAAGTAGTAATAAATTTTAAACTGATCACTTCACGTATATTAGCAATATCCAAGCCCCTCATCACAACTATCCTACTGTTAGTGGCTTAATTAGAAATGGTAATTAATTCAATCGAACTCATTTTTCATCATTTTTGTTCAATTCCGTTTTCATTCGAATCATTGCCAGAAGTTCTCTCCCTTTTCTCTCTCTTTTTAATTTTTTTATTGGGGTCTTATTTGGGTCGATTTCTTGGGTCTAACAAAAAGTTCATAAACTAATTTCGGTAGAATCAAGCCGAAGCCTCACGATGCATATAGTCCATTTTGCCCAATCCCAAGAAGAAGCATGATCCACACAGCCTATTACATTCTCAGTTGTTTTCGTGCAGAAAAAAAATCTTTTATGTTTGACCAAAAAATCCTTTTATGAGCACCCAAACAAAAACGAAGCAATACCCTAATTATACACAATAAATATCACAGTTTGTGAATATTCCTGAAATGACATATCTAATGTGTAGGATTGGTGCTTTTGGGTATTGGAAGGTTTTGAAGTGAAAGGAAGATAACATAAATATTTTAATTTAAAAAAATGTGTTAATTTAAGAAGTTTTTAAAATAAAAAATAAATTATCACAAAATTTACTTATCATCTTATTTTAAAATTTGTAAAACTATGTAACTTCTAAAATTTATAAATAAGAAAATATTTTTTATTCCTTTTTTTCCCTTTTATTTTAAAACACTCCATCTAAACATATCCTTCTTAGATATTGATGAAAATTTAGATTTGATTTCGAATTTTGAACTGTTATCATTAGTTAAGGAACTATGGCATGAATGAAACTGATGTGAAGCGGGTCTGAGAATAGACACTCTACCCAAAAGTACACAAACTCACGACATGAGACCAATTTCATCGTAAGCAAGAGAGAAAATTTGCTGTCACAAAAACCGGGGATGGATTCAAGCATGGGTCGAAGAAGTACATTAGTTGGAATAGTGATGACTCATTATGAGTTGGAACTTTATATATGTGGAGCACCACTTGGACGAATGATGACTCTAGAATGGAGAATGTTTCTCCACTCATTACGTATGGCAAATGAACATTGAGAATGCTAACTGTTGAAAACAGTGCACAATATACTGCACGTGAATGCCTACCGCACACGGAAGCAGTAGGAACGCGTGAAGAAAATATACAGTTGATGAAACTATATGTTTGTTGGAATTGATACTGCAAATTCTGGAACTAAGACTGAATGTGACTAAAGATTATATGCTTAGGATTAAAACATAGGCTCAGGTGAAGAAAGTAAAATATGAGAGCCCAAATATAATGCTAAAGATATACACTTCAAAAAGTTAGGAATAATATGACCAAAAAAAATGAAGAAATGAGGGAAATATTTTTGGGGTTTGTTTCAATGAATTTTGAGTAGCTAGACCTAATGAAAATGAAAGGCGTGATAGTGGGACTGGCGAAAACGAAAAGCCCTTGCTAGTGGGAGTGTGAGGGGGAATGAAGTTGGTGATGCTTTGTAAGTAGACTGCACTCAATTGTCAAATAAAAGGAGACACTTGTAGAAGAAGACGTGGAGGAAATTATTCACACAAGAAGAAAGTCATTAGAGTTAAACACAATCCACCATAGTTGTGGTTAATGTAATTAATACGTGTATAGTTTTATCATGTAATATGTGATATATAACGATAATGGCTCTAATATATTTCTAAATGATTTCGGAATAACTTTTAACAATTTTCAAAAGGACAAAAAGTTATCAAATATAACCATGGTGCCCCTTTAATTGATAACATCGTTTTCCAACTCTATTTTCCACGAAAGTAGAAATAAAAATTCCAGTCTATTCTCAAAGGAAAAGAGGTGATTAGTCGAAATTGGGTGGAGAATCTTCGCTTTATAACCCCGCATGGTGTTAAGTAGTGGTGAAGAGTGCGAGAAGTAGCTTTCCTTGCTACATTTGTCTTTAGCCTTGGCATCATCTTGCTTATACCCCCGCCATAAATACATCAAAATGAATTGAAAGGCAACAAAAGTTGGGTACAATGAATCCCTCCTCACCACAGCATGACTGATATGACACGCATGATGCATCTGTTGCATCTGCTTTCATCCTGGCCAAGTAAAATCAACCCAACAAATTAACAAAGCTGAAGGAAAAAAAAAAATATCAGATATCTTTTGTCTACACTGGGGTTGGGGTAAAGCTGTGTGGATACTGATTAACTAAGACTAAATAGTATATCCCTTTCAGTTGGTACCTGTCACAATTATTTATTGCTACTACAGTAGTGGTTGGCTGATATTGGCAAAAGGGTACATGATCCTAGTGTTTATACTTCAAAATGCCGGTTTTATATGGTTGTGGTCCTAATAAATTGTGTAACAAAAATCAGCATTTATTGATAACCTCAGCTTAAACCATCAACATAGGGAGCTGAATTTGAAGTAGATAATGGCTGAAAAATGTTGCACATACATTCACCAATAAAAGAAGACTCACTCATAACTGATAGACCATTATCATCAGCTTCCGACAGTGAGCATGCTTGCTGGCTGGGGGGATATTCACCTGAACAACAAAGGAAACTGACTTATGAGTAATGATTATGGGTGGACTATATATTACATCCTTACTCCTCGGCTTTTTTAAGGAAGTTAATTTTTCATTTATGTAATTATATATAGCTATTGGATGGTGATCTTGGACATAATAGCTTCCCTGTCTCTTTACAATTTATTTTTTCTTCTTTCCCTTCTCGTATAATACAAATTGAAATCTGTACTTGGAAGTCTCAAGAATCTAAAGTACCAAGTTGAAACAGCAAAGTGTGCAGTGTGGGGATTACACACTAGTGTTGAAAACATTAGGCTTTTAGCTTTTTCATCAAGTACTGTACCTAGAGTTAAAAAAAAGGATAGGAGTTGGAAGTGGGATGCTCAAGGCTTACATAAAAACTGAAAAAGGAGTTTGGCTTTGTACAACCGCTGTCAAGAGTGGACGTGACATGAGGGAGTGGGGAAGGCCCATACAGCGTCAGTGTTGTAGCAAAGGCTGTTCTCAGCACATAAAGGGCCTTGTTTACAGCGCTGAGGCTGCAGAAAACGTACCCATTTACCCATCAATGAGTTCACTGCACATTCAATGCATTTGTTGATATATAAATTTACTGAATGCTCCTCCAATACGCGGGTCACAGCTCATTATTCAGCGAGTGACTCACTCTACTGTTCATCATTTCATCATCAAATAGTATAGCAACATATATATATATAGACTTGAATTTGCTTACAATTTGACCTATAATAAATTGCAATTTCACAGAACCCCATGTGCCCCTTTTTGGGTGGCAGATGAGTCTACCACAACTGAAGCAACAATGTTGTCCGCATAATAAAAAGCATCACTATGAAACAAATTAATTAACCCCACGGTGAAAAGAATTTGAGAAAAAAAAAAGAAAAGAAAAAAAAGGAAGAAAAGTCTGAGTAAAGGTAACACTAACTTTATTAAGAAAGTATAAGGGGAAACTGATATAACCGGATTCTCTTTGGCGACTTTATAATGAAGTTGATATAAGATAGGATCTGTCATTGTCCTTGCAGTGTTCATGCTGGTTGAAGGTTATGTGTACGAATATGCTGCCAACGGGCAAGGTAGTGTAATTATGCAAGCATAGATGGGATAGATAATGCATGTAACCAACCCAATATTAAATATAGCTGAATGGAGTGGCATTGGGAGAGGGAGAATATTAATGGACTTTATTATGCAGGTACTTTTGATAGTAACCTAACTCTCCCAACACTCCTTTTTCCAAGAGGTGTGTCCAGACCCCACACTCCCCTCTCCCCCCTACTAAAAGGCAAAGATTGAACACCCCACATTCAAACAAACAAAAGACCATGGTGAGAGTAACAAAAACCCCACTAAATTATTGAGGAAAGCCGAAAGAATGAGAGAAAGCCACTTAGCTACCCCCTTCTTTCGCAACTACTGCCCCCCAAACAAAACCGTCCCATTACAAGATTGGGGAATGAAAATGGCAACACCATAGACAAGAGACACAGAGGGAAAATAATAATAAAAATGATGTTTTGTTATTCATACATATTTACACATTTTATTTTATACTTATGTAGTTAATTTATTTAGGAGTTTTTTCTCATGATAACTTTATTTTATTTTATTTTATATTTCATTCTGACACTTTAAAATTGGCGATGCGCACTAAGCTATTTTTGAAGTTGTAATTGACCCATCGGGGGAAACAAAAACAAAAAGCCACACCCTATGTAGAGAGAAGAGAGAGCACTGCCTGATACTGTGTGTGCATAGTATAGTAAGCTCCCCCCAACAGACAGACACAGACACAGAAACTCAATTATTTGTGTCCATTTCCCTCTTCCCATATTGTTCTTTCTGTGTTGCTTTGTGTGTGTGTGTGTGTGTGTGTGTGTGTGTGTGTTTTTTTTTTTTCATTTGTGCGTGAGAGTGTATTGAACCTTCGAAGATGCCACGGCCAGGGCCAAGGCCTTACGAGTGCGTAAGGAGAGCCTGGCACAGCGAGAGACACCAACCCGTAAGAGGTTCCATCATTCAGCAGATTTTCAGGTTTTGGGTCTTCTTCTTCAACTCCCCCTTTTTTCTTTCTTTCTCACTGCTTTGTGCATTCACTGCTTTGTGCATTCTGTTCTTGATTTTGGTTGCACACCATGTGTTTGATTAGGGTCGTGAACGAGGCTCACACGCCTGCAACCAAGAAGAACAAGGAATGGCAAGAGAAGCTGCCCGTGGTTGTTCTCAAGGCCGAAGAAATCATGTACTCCAAAGCAAATTCCGAGGTTTTTTTTTTTTCCCTTCTTGGCAAATGCTTGTTTTGGAATGTGGGATTTCTCTAGATCTTTTCTCTGTTTGTTCTGTGTGAACAACTTTTGCTGAGTTTTTTGTGATTTGGTTGCTTAGGCAGAGTACTTGAATCCTGATACACTCTGGGAACGCCTCAATGACGCTATTAACACCATTATAAGGAGAGATGAGAGCACAGAGACTGGAGACCTTTTGCCCCCATGTGTTGAAGGTACTTAAGTTTTCACCTTGTTTGGGTCCACTTCTCAGAGTTCGTGTCAAAATTGGATTTTTATGTGTCATTTAGGGAATATGTAGACTGTAGAGTGTTCTGTACTTAAGATTAGTGATTTTTGAGCTACCAGTGATGTGTGCTTTTTGTTTTTGGTTTTCTGGGTCCATTTCCTTGTGCTGAATCAGCTGCACTTAACCTGGGATGCAAGCCTGTGAGGACTTCAAGAAGTGATAGGCACAATAACCCCAGGACTTACCTTGCCCCAAGAAATCAACAGCCTCCTCCTTCTGTGCCTCCTAAGCCTGTTGGGGACAATCCCTTAAACTATGCAAGAGTCACAACTTCTGCTGTTTCAGCAATTCCTGTATCAGATTCTAACCAGCATGCCCAACAAAATGCTAAGCTGATGGGTTCCTGCAGCTACCCCTTCTCAGACGGTTTCCCTTCTGGTCATCACCAGCCTTTGACGATGGAAACTAAACCCTCATTGAACTTTGGTTCAGTTTACCCCTTGTACTACGGTTATGAAGGTAAAGAGCCTCAACTAAGGACGACCGGCATAGATAACACGTGTTCTGAGACAATCTTTGTTGGAAGACCAGTCATTACTCCAGTCCCCGAGCCATCTGGAATTGGTCTATTGGAAAACTTCCCCTATGGTAGGTTCCCTCATTTTGCAAATACAGTTGCAAAAGAAACTGCTGTAGGCACCCTGGAGCAGATGCCAGATGGGGAATGCGATCTATCTTTGAGGTTGGGTCAATGTTTGCATCCATGTTCGAGCAGCAAAAGTAGTTCAGCATATGAAATAGAAGATGCTGGTTTAGGAGCTTCTCAAGAGGGTGGCAAGTTTAGTCATCTATCTTTGCAGAAAAATAAAGAGTTCTGCTTTTACCCTAGAGAGACAGGTTATGGTACCATTGACTCCAGTTCTACTAGATGTAATGTAGAGGGTGAACATCAGAACATAGAGGCAACATTTCGGAAGCGCAAAGCACCTATAGGCAGCAACGAGGAGGATGGGCAATTTTGCCGGCACCTAGGGGTCCCATCCAATCAGTTTTCCGGTAGAATGCAAGGGCCAGGTTCGTAGACAGTCTTTCTTGTTTGTATCATATATTGCATATGCATTTGCAATTCAAGATGATCCAAAATGTTGTTGAATCCCCGTATGTAGACGCTCTCTTTGTATGTGTAGCTCTGCTTGTGAAAAGTTTTAGAAGCTGGCTTGAGTTGCTAATTGCATTGCTGCGAATGTGAACTGTATATAAAATGTTTAGCTTGCTTTGTTTAATTTCTGCTTGGCTCTGAGAAGATCAAAAGTGAAAAAGAATGTGATGTGAACTTTTGAAATGGAGTGCTTTAAATGAATCATATCCCCTGGTAAAGAAGTGGTCCAATTTAAATTTGATGCATGGCAAAAATGTGACAAATGTATGAACGTTTTACCAGCTATCTGAGCCAAATCTACCAAATCTACCAGTTTCTAGCTTTCAGCACTATCTTTATTGCAAATTTTCAAGCGAGTGCACCAAGGTGTGCTTTTCATTAAGTTTTCAATGACAAAAGTAACTAATAACTGTAGAACAAGCTTGAGACATCGAAAGTACTACTACTAAACAGCATAAACTGTAGCTGCATAAAACTCTATGGGGAGATTCAATGAGAAACTCTTTAAGTATGCATTGCACAGCCTAGGCAATTTATTCAGCGTTAAACATTTGTGGTGTTGTGTGGGCCACGTTACAAATGCACTTATCCCTTAAGAATTCCTTTGCACTTGTAAATTATTGATTGAAGTGAAAGCAGTCTTACCTGACAAGTTACTTAGATCTGATGTATTTATTTGTTTGATCCTTGCCTTGGGTTACGTTAGCAATATGCTAATCAGTTCGAAGTCTATTAAGCATGTTTGGATTTCTGTCTAAAAGTCCAAAATCATGCATGGTTTGGAACTTTCCAAATGGAAAACCAAATATGCTAATATATGTCTATGAAGTTCACTGAAAGTGGGAGTGTCAAGACATCGTTCAAAGTATAACAAGCTTTGAGATGTCCATAAGGATGAATTGCAAATTTTCCAGCTGTACCCCCTGTGCTGATTTAAGATAGAGCTTTAGGTCCTAACATTCGGAGACTAGAGACATCTACGTCCACAATATTGAATATTGAATAGTGCGTATGTCAAACCTTTTGTTTTGTGTGGTGAGATCACTTAATGGAATTTTATCGGTAATGAGCCTTTAATACCTGAGCCTTGTTTATGCTCAGTGCCATTGAACCGGCCACAAAAGACAAAGGGGTAAATGATAAAAGCGAATCAATCATAAGAAGAAAAATTGAATATCCTTATGACTCGTAAAAACTAATGTCCCTCAAAAATCAAATAATAAAGTAAGATATTTCCATTGTAAAAGCACATCTCCTGTATGGAATATATTTACATGTAATAATTAACTGTTGATTTGAGAGCAAATGATAGGATAAGTAGTGCATGCATTATCATGAATTTAACTCTTAAATTCTAGGATGCATTTTAGAGAATAAAGTATATGATGTCAAATGTTAATTGAAAAAAACAATGTTAATTGAAAAACTAGCAATTTAGATTATCACATATTAATAACTCAGATCGTGTACTTCAGGGGATCAATTCTCGATTTCTCGTCATTACGCACTATTTAACCAAGTATTGTTAACCAACCTGTATTTTTAACCATATATGTTTAATATTGTCAACGTCATGCGTTAAGCGTGTTTTAGTTGTTCCACATTCTCGTATTACCTGTTATGTAGCTGTCATTGCAATGTACTGCATGACGACGTTGTCATCATTCATTAGTGACCCTCACAACAGAGCATATACGACAATTTTCATCATTCAAAATAATCTCCATGGCACTTGTTTCCTGGGTATTGATGTAACCTGGCACCATCACAGGCGAACTATACGATCATTCATCTTCCTCTCGGTCTTCACTGTATTTGATTTTTCGAATGAAATTGAAATCGATCTGTGGTGACATATTTTTCCTAATCCACCAACAGGAATGGATCAATGAGACAACAACAGATGAAAATAATGTAAGATTTATTACATAAAAATAATGTATGGTTATTTTTTCAACGTAGAAATTTGTATGTGACTCGTTAGTTTTACACATATCTATTATGTCCTTTTATTTAAGCGTCGCTAATGTAATGAGTTTATTGTTTGACTTTTTTTTGGCCGCTGCGTTGATTTGGTACGTTATTTGTCCTTCCCCAACCATAAAATTGTACGTTGACGTATTAATCATGATTATGGTGCAGAGAAGTTCCACAACTTTTTGCCAATATAGAAAATCTAGGCTTAACTGATGTGACATAACAATCATGTTGTTAATAAGTGGCATTTCGAATTTCCATAATCGGTGGTCTTGTATATAGGAGTATCTATTTTTAATCAAAATTAAAAACGTAAGTAATAATAATCTATTATAATTACAAGGTTTTAGAAAACTAACTTTAATTATAAAATAGAAAATTTTAGAAGTATTTGAAATAAGTATTTATAATTTTTTTATTTTTTATTTGATGTTAGGTAAAAAATAATAAATAACAATACTTTGGAAAGATAAAGTTGTAGCCAAACAAGAGAATTAATTGATAACAACAAAGTATAAATATAAAAAACGTAATTATGATATACTTCCTTTTCATGTTAAGAAATATAATATCTTTTGTTTCGTTTTCTTCCTTTACCATTTTTGTCATTATTTTGAATTTGACGTGTAATGCATTAGTTTCTTGGGAGCCTTTTATCATTTTGAGAGAAAAATCTAATCTAAAATAATGTGATATTTTACATAATTACTTTATATTTAAACTTTTTTTACCATCGGGCCATTGGGTAACAAGATAAGGACCAAAAACTGTTTTTGTCAACGTCAGAAAGTTGGGTTTTTTTTTTTGGGGTCATACGGAAAGTTGGGTACAGTTTGGGCACTCCATTACCCTTTTCTTTTGGGGTCTGAACTCCATTACCAATTTAAATATCGTAAGCCCAGTATGTTGAATTTAGGGCTCAAGCTGGTGAATACTTGAAGCCCACTGAATCATTGAGCTAAGGCTTACTGCAAGTAGCGGACCAAAAAAAACAAAAGGCTTACTGCAAGTAGCAAGTGAGGCACAGCACAGGTGGTTGGTCCCTCTCGCTTTACGAATTGCACCCGGGCTTCAAGGAACCTTTTCGATCCTCCCCAGCCACAAAGGACCAAAAAAAAACAAAAGGCTTACTGCTAGTATTATATATTCAAAATCACCCAAGTGGCAAGAAATTCTTCCATCCTAGGGTGGAGAAAGTGTTTTCTCATAAATAAAAAATGTATTGATAAAATGAAAGGTTCTCAAAAGTTATAATATAGGGATGGAAAAAATCGATAATAGAATGAAAAAGTAGGTAGATATGTCTTAAATGAAAAAAATAAGAGATATGTAATGTAAGGAAAAATGAAAAAGTTGGTAGACAGTGTAAGCCAGTCTCCAAGTCGTGAGAGAAGTTAAGCATAGCCACATGGAGGTAGCGACTGTTTGAGGATGAGTTGGAGTCAAGCGGAACAAGTTAACTGCATCAAGAACTTTACCATCATATTTTTCATTTGTAGTTGACAGATTACATGGGTCATGAGTATATTGTTTGTAGTATTGATTATTGTTGGGCTAATTTTGGGGTCTCGAATCTGATTTTGCTTATTAATTGTTTATGGGTCAAGGTTCCGGATGACCCCGCCACCCCCCCCCCCCCGGCAACCCAAAAAAACAAAAACAGCAAAAGTAAATATTTTTCTTAATCCTAACATTTTAAAACTAACATCATTCTAAACTAATTTTTGATATCAATTTAGTTCTATATTGATGATTTTGATGGAAGATTTGATTTTATGAAAAATTTGTAGGATTAAATTAATGTGAAAATATTTTTAAAATTAAATTGATGTCAATTTCAAAAAATGTTAAGACTATATTAATATAAAAAAAATTCAGAACTAAACTAATGTTAACTTTAAAATATTAATACTAAAAAAATTATTTACTCCAAAAAAAAAAAAAAACCCTAGGTAGTTGAACATAGCTTGCCATGGAGACAATTTTTTGGGTGAACTTCTGTCTTCCGGAATTCTTGACATATCGTTGAGATCCTAATTTTATTTTATTTTCTTGACACAACTGAGATCCTAATTGATAGTATTAAAATAACTTTTCTTATTATCATCTGAAAAAAAATAATTCTATTACTCAATTGACTGGACTTGATATCAACCAGTTGATATAAATGTCGAGATTTAGGTAAAGATTAAGAATTTCAGATTAGGGCTGACATTTTTAATATAAAAAGTGAGTACACTTGCTAATCTTATCTTGAGTTTTTATATTAAATAATACAGTGATTTATATTAAGTTAAATAAGAAATAATAGTTTGATTACTTATTAATGATTTGAAGTCTCTTAATTGTTATATCAAACGGGAAGGGGAGACAATATTGTCAGATCATATTTAATGATGCGAGGGGGTTACATGTGCATATTATCAACTTTTACTTTTCCTCTTTCAAATTGTATGATCCAAAAACAGCTATCGGCTATACTAACACAGAACGTTTTATCATCTAAAATATCCTCCCTGATTCGAGACATTCATTTATACTGAACAAAGAGTCACCTACAATAATTCCTGATTTTTTTTTTCCCCCGCTAATGTTTGGATCATATGAGGATCATGTGAGGAATCTTACATTCACTTTCCGGGTAGGGTTGCATGCAACTAGATTAAATAACAAAAGTGAGCCCCAAGAATTATAATAATACAATGCACAAAAGCAAGCCATGTGCCTTCAGACTCGAATGCTACATCTTATTCGTGATATGAACAACTTTAATTTTTTCGAATATAGTAATCATAAATTGAAATAGAGTCAGTTGATATAATAATAATAATAATAATAAGCGTAAAAATAATAATAGGCATAGAAAACCCAAAACGTGTTTATGAGCTTTTCGAAGGCCCAAATCAGATATTGATTTGTTAGTTTTTTAATAAAATTTAATATGGCAGTCGCGCTTTTGGTGCAGTTATTGTCCTGCATCCAAGAGAACATTGCATTGAGGGTCACAGTTTCGACTCCTTTGGGGGCAGAGCCCCGTTAATCCCCATCCCCCGGGCGTGCGAGTGCGTATGACCAAAAAATAAATAAAATAAAATTTAATATGGAAAAGATCTCTCTCATTTTTGGATATGGTCATATGGATAAAAACTATTTACAACAAGAATTTGTAGTATGATTATACAGTGCTTATCAACAAGGGTTCATCGAATTTAAGTCAAGTCATGTAATTATCATAACTAAAATGTCAATTGGGTAAGTCAGTTTTATTTATAGTTAGAGATTCAATTGATAACACGCATAAGTTGCTGAATATTTTCAATTTCTTTGAAAAAAAAAAAAGAGATAAGAGAGAGAACATTAATTCATTACACGCATGAATGGCTAAATATTTTCAATTCCCTTGACAAATTTAAAACAAAAGGGGAGAGAGAGAGAGAGAGAGAGAGAGAGAGAGAGAGAGAGCATTTTTGGATGCAGAAAAACAAAAAACCCACTTAAATTCCACTTACAGCTGCTTCATTTTGACTTTGAACAAGATGCAAATTCAGACAAGGCATTGGCAAATATTCCATCCATATTCATTCCGGGAGTAATTCTCATTTATGTTTATTTCTACCCAAAGTTACATTCTATCAAAACAGTTATGTAATCCTTAGTTATCTCTCTCTATCTGTTTTCTGGTTATACACAACATTTCCATAACTATGCACATATTAATTCTTTTCCAGACGTAACGAAACATTATACGAGGTAAAGTTGACATGAAATTTAATGGTCCACATGTAGGATTAAGAAAACGTTCATAATTAAGTAAATTTGTGTTATCAATTAATCCCCTTAATGTTTTGATTTTAAGCAAGAATTTTCCTTAAGGCCACGTGGACCGCTCCTCTAAGATAATAGATGTAGCTGTCTGATGTTGCATGATCTAGTAGGGCCCGTTTGGATTGCGGTTTGCATTGGCCAGAAGGCCTTCTAAGAGAAGAAAATGACTTTGTACAATAAATAGTAGCGTTTGTTGTAACTTCTTCTAAAAGGCTTTCTGAAAAAAGGCTTTTTGGAAAAAGTATCTTTGAGGTTACTTTTTATTTTAGAAAAAGGCCTTTTGAAAAGTAATCTTATTATTA
Source organism: Pterocarpus santalinus (assembly GCA_031439595.1). Lineage (NCBI taxonomy): Eukaryota > Viridiplantae > Streptophyta > Magnoliopsida > Fabales > Fabaceae > Pterocarpus > Pterocarpus santalinus. Next base: position 9,419,828 of record CM062525.1, read on the forward strand.
TTCTCCTATCAACAACTAAAAGTAATTTTACTTTATCCTATCCAAACAAAACTCATTCTCCTAAACTTACTTTTGACATATTCAAACCAAACAAAATTCATTCGTTTAAAAGTAATTATTCTAAAAGCCATTTTTTTAAAAGACCTTCTTTTAAAAGATCTTTTCCCAAAAGTTACACCAAACGAACCCTAGGACGTCTCCACTTTCCACGTTAGAGTAGCTGTCTTGGTAGGGACATGTCTGTCCTTAAACCAAACCTCTAATTTGTATTATTTACATCAAAACCCGCATCTTTTGTATAATAATAATGATGGGGGTGAAAGCATCATGGGCATTCCTTTTCTTCAAGCTGGTGCTGCATAGGATGCCAAAACAGAATAAAATGGGGAACATCTATAACTTAAATTAAACTTGTGGTCATTGTCAGCGTTCTCAACATTAGTAATTTAATCAGACCTGAAAAGACGATACTGGGAGCCCAACCTCCCAAAGCTAGACACGCCTAAAGAAGCATCATGGGCCACCAAAAAACAAAGAGAGAGAGATTTTTATATAAATATAATTTTAACACTTCATATTTTACTATATTTATTAAAAATGTGAAGTCTATCAATTTTATTTAAAATATATTCATTTATTTTTAGAGTTTACTATATTTTTTATAAATGTGTGGTGTAAGATTTATATTTATATACAACAATTTTCAAATTTTTATGCCTGATCTGATGGCCTCAAAATTAATCTTTCCAAGTCATAAAAGCTCACAATGACGTATTTTAAAGTCGTTTAACTGCAAGTGGCAAAAGTCTAGCTCAATATTGATCTCCGAAGAGGACTAGAAGCTTCGGTTGAGAAAATAAGGCAAATGCGGTCCAAATGTCACCATTTTCTTTGACAAGGCTTCGTTTTCAAGGCCCAACCAATTTTTAAAGATGGTAAGTCATCGACTTCACCCGAAATCAAACCCAAAGGTCACAATTTCTCCACAACCGAACAAAATGTGATTGTGAAAGCTAAGATAAGTATTAAAAATTAGTTCATATCACAATACTAATATATCAAATAATTAATTAATTTAAATGATTTGATATTTATTTTTTTTAAAAAAATTTAAGTTTAAAATTTATAAATATAAAAAAATAGTATTTAAAAAATGTTATTTTACAATAAATCGAACTATATTAATTAATATTTAGATATGATGGTTTAAAAAAATTATAATATTAATACTTCTTTTAGTTGATAATACCTATTATTTTGATCATTTATATTGATATTAAGAAATCAAAAATTAAATATTAATTATAAAGATATTTATTAAAATATTGTTAGTTAATAATTAATTTATTATATAAATATTTTATCATTTATTATACATAAAATTATATAAAAGATATAATTAAAAAAATTTTAATAAAATTTTCATAAAAAGTATAAAAATGATAGATAAATTAAAAAAATTATTTAAAGCAACAGATATTATACGCAACAGAGAATATATAACAACAATAGTAAAAAAAGGTTCCCACTAGTATTTGCTAGCTAATCAACACATCCACTGACACCGATCTTTTTCACTCAATAAAGAAAGAAGAAACCAAAAACTGTAGCCGATGAATGGGAAGCTAACTTTATTGTAAAATGCTCTTAGAAAGAACTGCTAATCTATGAAACACAATCAGAGAACGAAAATGAATGACAACAATCGCGACTACGATCTCAATATCTCATCTCTCTAGTAGAAAAATGCGGCGGCAACTGACAGAAGGGTGGCAGAGAAGGCAACAGTTCTAAGAGACACAGCACCAGAGTTCTGTGGAGTAGGGCCGCCAGCTGGGGAACGAGATGAAGGGTTGGTGGTGGGAGACGACGGCGAAGGAGTTGTGGGGCCGGAAGGAGGGGTGGCGGGGGAGGAAGGAGATGGGGCGGTGGCGCCGCTGCTGCCGGTGACGTTGACGGCGAGCTTCTGACCCGCGGCGCAGTGCCCCGGGATTCCACAGATGAAGTAATGCTCGCCGGACTTGTTAAGGGTAACCCTCACTGGTGGGTTAGTGTAGGTGGCAAGAGGAGAGGCTGATGAGCATGAATCGAACTTGTCCTTTGTCACCTCCTCCACGTTGTGTGCATTCTTTGGGAAGTTGAACACTGCACAATCAAAAACATACAACAATCATCTCGGATCACAATCGAATGAGAAATTATTTTTGAATATAGTATATGTGACATACTTATCGATATGTGGATGTGGATAGCAATTGAAATAAGTTTCTCTTTCAATTATATAAGTATTACTTAAGAATGAATTGATAATGTTAGTTAAGTCAAAATATTGATTCAGCTATTAAGCATATGAAATTTACACTTATTTAAATTATAATTTATTGATATTGATCGGTGTATTAACTAAGTATTTACAAATAACACAACTGCAATCTAAATCATTCTTAAGAGGCCAATATATTGCTGTTAGAGTAATTAATTGGCTATCATCTAGCACATGTTTGGGATAAATTATTCTGAATCGGAACAGCTATGTTCGTTTTTGATTTTCTATCCACTCATGATCTGACCTGGTCAACCCAATCATGAGATTGAAGATAAAACTTCAGAGAAAAATTGTTCAATTCATTAATATTTGTAACATATGTTGGCACAAACTTACCTAGGATGTCTCCAACCTTGAATTTCTTGCCAGAAGCCCATTTTGTGTAAGCAGCAGCGCCATTATTAGGAACGGTCCAACCCGTGGTGTCTCCAACTGTGTAAGTGACAGGTCCAGTGGATGGGGCTGGAGCTGGAGATGAAGCTGGGCTTGGTGAAGGAGTGGTAGTTTGTGGGGCTGGTGCAGGGCTAGTCTTCGGTGGAGAAGCACTTCCACTCGGCTGAGGAGCAGGGGAAGGACTAGTAGAAGCCTTGCCAACGTTAATTGCCAGTTTCTGACCAAGTGAACAGTGTCCACTAAACGCGCAAATGAAATATTGTTGCCCGGTCTCGTTCAGTGTCACGCTCGCGGGGCTGCTTGTGACAGTGAAAAGGGGTTTCCCACCGTTGCATGCGTCGAATGCTGATTTCGTCACCTTTGCAACGTTGTGTTGGCCACTGACAAAGTTGAACACTGCACCAGAAGAGAAAAACACATGAGAAATATGTTTCCAAGAAATTAAATTCAATGTTCTTATTTGAAGAAAAGGGTTACAAGATCTGTGACTATGTTCTCCGATTTACCAAGGGTGTCTCCTACGTTGAAGGTTTGGTTGGCAGCCCAGTTGGTGTAGGTTGCAGCACCGCCAGAAGGGATGGCCCAGCCAGTCGAACCACCCACCACATGTCTGGTCTGGGCTACTGAGCCATGAAAATGGGTGGCTACTGCAAGTAGCACCAGAACCAAGGTATTGAGGTTCCTTGCCATGGCTGTAATGTGTTCTTAGAGTTCAGGTCGCCCCTGCTTTCCAGGACTCTACTGCACTGTTTACTCCTCTTTTCTTTGTTTTCCTTCCAATGAAAGAGAACTGAAGTAGGAGGCTAATGTTATGTGTTGGTATTTATAGACAAAAAGGGCTTAAGTCTCTAGTCTGATGATGTAGGACGGAAGGGTAGAATTGTTCCGTGCCAATTCTTTGTCAGACAAATATTACATTACATTATTCTTATGGACAGTGATATTATGTATTATTGATTAAAATACTACGCTTTATTTTCACGGAGTCCCCCTTTTTTTTTTTAATATATATGAAACTTTGATTAAGCAAAATAATCTCGTGTGAAAATTTTTGGAGTGTGATATGTATGCACTGGGCGGTAGACGTGTGTACGAGTTGTTTGGTCAACAAAATTTAGTGTCGAGGCCTAGATGCAGCCTGCCGAGATTTGTGACTTCCAGAAATTTAGATAGATGGCCGCGTCAAGACTAAAGACTAAGGAGCTAGCTCACCAAACCAATTTGACTTTCTAGGCTCTCTCGCATTTTACTAGTCCCCATGTCCTTTGTATTTTTCACACGAGCCATGGACGTGGAGTCAATCATGGACTAATCTAAACATTGTTTATATTTTGTTATGGTTTTGTAGAGTATCTCTTTATCGATGTATTAGAGATTTATGTCTTAAATATAATTAGGGATTTAAGTAAAGAATCTTCATCCCTCGTCACTATTTTTTTCATACACATAAATTTCAATATCAAATCTAATATACCGCATGTTTAAGAAATCTTATCCCCTTTAACGCGTACCAATACCTTATTAGTTTAGCATTGTTTATATGATTCTCTTCTTTGTTGCCATAAAATAATGAAATTGAGCGTGTTAATAATGTAATAACAACAAAGAACGGAAAGGCAAGGCATTCCATTCAGGACCGCTTGTGTGAGAAAGGATGTTGGAAGGAAAATTCCAAGTTGGGGGTTTCCATTTTCGTGGAGAGAGAATTTTAGACGATTGTGTGATTTATGAACATGAGAATTCGTCAAACTACAATTCAAGCTATTGCGAATCTAAGCACACTACGCAAACTTTCAAACTTACAAAATGCCATGCTTTGATGTTTTCTACTAGGACAGACATGGTAATACCGGCTATTTTCCATTCTCCAAATTAAGGTTTGAAGGTTAGTTAGCTTTAATAATAACAGGTGATGTTAGGTGATAAGATTTTAGTATGAATGTCTATGAATTAATTAACAACCAATCACCTTCTTAGATAACAAATCAAGGCGAGTGGTGGGTGAGTGGCGGTAAGTCCTGATCTGATGGGAAGGGATTCTTGGTTAAAAAAGTTCGTACGGCAAGTTTCCTAGCATTTATCTATTCTCTAACCGATAATATTAAATGGTATGAAAATGTTTTTACGAAATGACAAACGAAATGAGAAACAGAGAAGGGCTGAATTGCGTTTTGTGATTAATTATATTCTCTCTTCTCAGCTTATATTTTCAATCCTTCTTCTGATTGGCTATAGAACCATTCGTATCATTTTGACGAAAACAGTTTCGTACTTGATGGCACCGCTCATTCTCTAGCATAACTGACCATGGGACTTGCTCCTTCTTGTTCTTATTTAAAACGATGTCAGTATTATAGTAATATTCTGTAGGTTAATAGCTTTCAGGAGTATTTAGGATATGTTTACGTCATAAAAAAATGGATCAAGCGTTGAGGAAACAAAATATAGCTAAAGTAAATTTTGTTAGGCATTATGGCAACCACGTTTTGATGCAAGTGTGCAATTTTGGCAGGGGGCCACTTGTACCGAATTAAATGTATTTCGGAATAAAGTCCGAAGCTCAAAACTCATAATTATATCTCTCTAGTGAATCATATTGAATTTTGCTTGATTAGCGTGTTATTTTTCACTCACAAGTTCCTGCCTGACGAAGTCTGAAATCCAATTATATAAAGCCGATGATTTTTTATTTTTTAATTTTTTTTCACTGCAAGCCCTTATGTTTCCTTTCCTTTCCTTTCTGCGTCAACGCGTTTCATGAACTTTGAAAAATGTATTTTATTGTACATGTTGGAGTCGTTTTATCGCCACTTTTGACTTAATGTAATAAAAAAACATTATACTCGTGACTTACACAGTCAGAAACTCCCCGTGAAGTTTCGCTAGAACAATAATCTCTTGCTCATTGTCCCATATTATAGTGGCCTAGTGGGAAGCTATATTACGTTATTTTTCGTTGCACTACTTTTTTGCATTACAATTTTGGGAACTCTACATCTGCAAGCCCCTTGCACAAGAAATATATCAATTGAAGAATGAGAATGATGTAAGAATGAAAATAGTGACATTTATATTATAAGAGCATTGTATCAAAATAAAAACATTCCTCTAATTTATTAATCATTACACGATTAGAATTATTTTTATGAGATTAATTTGTTTGTACTAATTGTGTAAAATAATTTTATATTTTCAAACAATAAAAATATAAAAAAAGTTTAAAATATGATAAATCCCATATCATAATAAATAATTATTTAATATAATTTAATATTTTATTATATTTTTATTTTCATATAAATTAAATTCTATTTTTATTGCTATCCCGTATCCATTCAACATTGGGGCATGTCTTTGCATCATATTTAAAAAAAAAAAAACATTGGGGCATGTCCCTTCTAGAATTGTCTTGGTTGGTAATAATATTATTGTTGCTATTCCCATGGCAATGGAAAGTCAAGTTGACATCCTAGTGATCGCATTGACCGGTAACTTATAATCCCAAGGGAAAAGAGGTAGCTTTTTGTTTTCTCCGTTACTAGTTTACTAATTTCTCAGATTGCTTGAAGAAATTGCAATTTTCCTTGAAGATTTCAAAACCTATTATGGAGGAGTAGTTATCTTCTTTTTGTTTTTCTTTTAAGATAGCAAATTTGTAGATAGTGCACATGCTCGAGGCTGGGCTGATTTTGTGGAACACTAAGTATAATTAAAGTCCTGAATTAAAAGACTGGTATGTGTTGCAAGAGGCAGAAATCATCTCCCTGGGGCTGGGCAATTAGGTTTGCCAATTAACCTTATATCTCTTTCAAAAGATTACTTGTTCTTTTAACATTTATTTTATACCTAGAATATTATTGATTTCCAAGTTCCCAATCAACTGTAAAGAGCAAAGTTCCACATAAAATTAGCCTTGGCAAGAGGTTGCAGTCATCATTTCTCTATACATGTCTTAACCGAATTCAACTTTTTTGATCTCTTAGTTCCACAAAATTGGGCTTATTGTAGTTTGAATTTTTAAGCCACACTGAAAATCCAGGGGTCGTTATTCTTTATATGCCTAAGAATTTCTCATAATGCAGTGTATCTTGGCAACTGGTTAGGAGAATATAAGTCCATTATAAACTTAGCTTTATAGGCATGAAGATTTTTAATTGTTTTCTTCAAAGTATTGCAGCAACATGAACAATATTCAATAAAGTCACTATTGGAAGCTTCCCAGTTGACCCGAACTCTCAACAAAGTTGAAGGCACTAACATTCTAACTTCTTAACCAGTGAATAATTAACAATCATAGCTATACTTCTGTACACGAGTTATGTTCTACAACTCTTACGCTAAGCGGCCAAGTTTGTCAAAAATGACAGCTTCACTGCTACAGAGTCTGGACTCTGGACCCTGAATCAACTTGGTTTGGTATATAGTTTTTTCTAACATAATCAATGAAGAGAAGAAGAAACAATCACTACACACTGTGATGAAACATCTGAATTATTATTATTTTTATATCAAAAAGAAATGTTAAAAAAAAAGGGGCAGCCAAGATGCTGGGTCCAAAAGCCAAATACACAATACAATATGTCTACAGCTCGAATAAATGGATGAAGTCTCATTATAATATAAATGTGTATCTGATATAGACAGAGAAATATAAATCCCATAAGTGTAATCAGAAATACTGTAGCGCCCTATGTACAACTAACTAATGCCATGAGCAGTGACATTAATAGCTAACTTGGCTCCGACGGCACAGTGGCATGGATAAGTGCTGGTGTAGAAATGTTCGCCGATGGTGTTAAGGATGTTTTTCGTTGAACTAGTTGAATAAACATCAATAGTATTGGTTGCTTCACTCTTCTTCTCATGTGCATCATTGTTGACCACCGCAACGTCTTGTGTTCCATACATGTGGCAAAAAACTGCAGTCCAAGGAAAACTGAATAGTGAGATACTTCAAGATAACAAGGAGGCAGAGTGGCATAGAGCTCAAAATTTCTTCTTTTTCCAGTTCTGACTTTTTTACCATACTGTCTCATACTACAAATGTCTTCATGCTAGCCCAAGTGACATGTGCATTATGCAAGAATGATCAGTTTCTCCATCCTTCCACCCATTGGCCATTGCTTTGTTCTTTCTATGCCACTTATGTCACTACACTGCCGTGTGATCTTTTTATAGGTTTGTCGTTAAAATCCATTGTTAAAAGTGATGTTGACTCAAACTGAACCAAACCAACAAAATGAAGCAGTTGTCCTAACCCTTCTTTTTTCTGAAACAGATTGATCCTTCATCATTCACTGGTCAATATAAGCTTGGTCTAAAACATTTTTTTCATCCACATGACTATCTTGTCAAGCCTATAACCATTTGATCATGAACATTTATTTCAAATGCTGTTTGCTTGCTTTCTCTTAAAATAATAATAAAAATAATAATTAAAAAAAAAAGCGAATTCAGTGCATAAGAAGTAATTGAACTTGTGTTCATGTAATACTCGAAAACCCAGCATCAACTTTGTGCTCGCTTTGACCAACTTTTGAAATAAATTCAAATTTCCTCGGTGAAGCTTTTTTTTTTTTTTTTGTCCTGGAGAACTGGACAGGGAATTTTTTTAGCTTTATAATATGTAGAACATATTGTCAATTTGGAAAAATGCTAACTCCATATTGCTCCTGTAATCTTACAAAATAAACAGTGAATGCGTAGGTAACAACTCAACCGTACTGTATAATATTATTAGGGAGAACATTCCATCGTACTGTTATGAATTGACGATTTCACCCAACTGAAAAGCCACAAAAACAAGAAAATAGGACCAAAAAAAAAAAAAAATGCTTGTTTAAATAAGTAGGTGGATGAGAGCGATTGAATCTGTGATTCAAGCACTGGAGAGATATCTGTCCCTTTGAAATTTCTATACAAGTATTCTTACTGAATGCTGATAACGACTGCCCAAAAAAAAAAAATGTATTCTTGCAAATAAAGAACAAACAAGGAATGTACCAATAACACAGAATGAACAAGAAAAATCTAGGAAAACATGTATTAAATCCAACTCATATTCTATCATACATTATAAAATTTTCCTCAACTTTATTATATCTATAGTTTATGTAATAATTCTCAATTATTCTCTAGACGAGCACATGTTATGCTTGTAAGTAGTAACATTATTAAGGCCTTGTCTCTAGAAGTACTTTAATAATTTAACAATTGAAACCTCATATGCATTAACTGGAATGAGAAATACTTGGGTGGAACTGGAGTACCACGTGATTGTGCTCACAACCAATAATATAATAGCATTGAGATCCACTACTAACTTATACTTTTATCTAAAATATCATTATATTATTAGCTATGAATATAGATACATGGTGCTCAAGAACAACCTAAGTATTTCTCTTCAGTTTGAGGGTTAAGTAAGAGTAAATGCATTGCCTGTCCTTGTAACACTTTGGCTAATTCTCATGCTCCCTGGGCAAGGTAGATATCATGTGGGGAATCTGCAGCTTAGAAAGTCTAATTGAACTAGTCATCTCGGTTCATAATTAATCGCACGGATCATATTTAATAATAAACTGATTCCCACATAATGGCAGAGCACGATACCAAAAGCTAAAAAAACCGGAATCATCCATTTAATTAGTGCTAGTCTTTCTTTTATATCTTTCTCAACCAAAGGTACCATGTTTTAAGACGACTTATACATATAACCATGCTTTCATTGCTGTGCCCTGTTCAAGCTATGCCTTGAGTTTTTTGAAGTCCAATTCGTAGGAGAGTTGAACTTGATTGTACCAACTAAACTAAGTTTTCAAGTAATTGATTCTAATTGACGTGGTATTAAAGCTTTTTAAAGTATGTGATACAAGTTTAGTTATTGCCAATTTCCATCTGCATAGATCCCACTATAGCAAAATGACTTGGGTCGTAACTACCAAATCACATTTTAAATCTTTTGTGTGCTGTTATTCTCTATAACCTAATTTTCTGTTCCTAGTTTGAGGTGTAACAGGCTCAAAGTCAAAATATTGAAATCTATATTTTATTTTTCTATGCGTAGTTGACAGATAGGTGGGCGTACGTATGAACATATGACATATTCAGATGTTCCACTTTATACCTAAAAAACCAGTCGCTAGAGTGCAACTTGGATCCAAAAATTTCATTTGCTGAAGAGTACGACTTTTGGTGGGATAGTAATAGTAATTTTATATACCAAAGAAAATTGGATAATTGTTTATTCATCCGTTGCTATCTCACACCATACAAGCAATTCTGTTGCTGCATATGGAACTGAAACAAATTTATTCAAGCAATACAACAATTACTGAAAGAAATTCTGAAACCCCCAACACAGAAATTGAAAGAACCCTGATTAATTACTACAAATTATATCACAATAATAAGTACCGTTCTAAAACTGAAGCAAAAAATCGAAGGCAATGGTGGTAAGAAGAAGAGAGAAGGTAGCAGCTAGAGGCGTGGCAGAGCCCGTTGGTGGAGAAGCTGTTGCACCTGGCCCAGTTGAGGATGATGGAGCTCCTTCATTGGAAGGTGAACTAGGGGCTAATCCAGATGCAGGAGTAGAACTAGAAGGACCTTCAGCTGGAGCTGGAGCTGGAGCTGGAGCTTTCCTTGGTGCAGGAGAAGAAGAAGAAGAAGAGCCCTTGACTACTTCAACACTTAGCTTTTGGCCACTGCTGCAATGGCCTGAGAAGGTGCATGAAAAATAGAACCTCCCAGTGCGGTTGAGGGTCACTCTAGCTGGCCCTGTGTCATATGATTGTATGTTGTCATTGACCTTGCATTTGTCATAGTTAGCCTTGGTGAGTATCGCAACAGCATGGCTTCCAGATTCGAATTTGAAGACTGCAAAATCAAGGTACCATCAAATAACAATTCCACTATTTGTATACAGAGATTTAGACACTCAAATGATAGTAGTTTAAAGAAGTGAATTTTAGTTATGTGAGCGCCGAATAGACGTATCTCCTTCTGTTAATGTATATTCATTTTTAGTTAATATCGCATTTAATACTTACATAACTGAATTCACACTTATATTAACGTTGATCAACACATTGATTTTGGTGTTTATACAATATGTATGAATAAAAACATTTTTCTCAAATAAAAAACTATATTAAAATCAAATGTTTTGCTCAAATGGCCAATGAGAATGTTAATAGTAGTTTTAAAAAAGTAACATGAATCGGATAATGATGAAAGACAGCTGAAATCTCGAGTTTTTATGCATGTTTAATGCAAAGGGCAAAGGGGAAAAGGTTGTTTGTTGTATGGAGACATTCACCTAGAGTGTCGTTTACTTTGAATGTATGATTTGCAGCCCATTTGGAATAGAAAGAAGCACCACCAGGAGGAAAACTAGTCCATCCTACGGTATCTCCCACTGTGTAATCTTCAGCTTCTGAGCACTGCAATGACACTGCTGCCACAATGACTACGGCAAGAATTGCCACATTCCCCAATTGAGCCATCTTTATTATTTGTTTTTGAGTATAGGCCACCCCTGTTTGATGGCTCTTTCAATGCTGTGCCCCTATGTGTCTGTGAAGAGAAAGGCTTGGAAGTGCATTCTCTCTGTGTTGAATTAAATATATATAGAAGACAGGCTAAGTCAGCATAAGCATTGTTAATAGAAGAGATAGAAGCAACCTTTGCTAGTTGGATAGTGTTCACTTGGTCACGGTTTGAATGGTAATTTTTAATATACAAAGTTGTTGGATCATACATGCAGTCTGCAGAGGAAGTCAATGGATGGAAATGGTCCGTAATCTCTCCACACACTCTTTTTTATAATAATTAGTATTTAAATAGTAAAAGAACACCTGTCCTGGACGAAAAATAAAATTAACATTTGTTTTGCAAATACACTTAGCAAAACATATTGGAGCTCCAAAATATTTTGTTTCTTATATTTGCAGACAAGTGTTTTGTGTTCACATGCCGTACGAAATAGGCATACTGCATGGCTAGAGAGAAATTTCTTGAAATTTTAGTTTGGCAAAGATTAAAGTCTTTATCGTTTAGTCCGAATTTGAAATGTGAACGTAACACAAGCCAACTTTCATCGTGCTCAATGCTGATTGAATCATGAAATCAGTTAAATCGTGAACTATCATCAGTACCAATAATTCGACATATTTTTGAAACATTGCTTCATATCCCAGGTGCGATGGTTTTCCTTCAAAAGGAGAGAAGGAGAGTAAAACTAACCTTGCCTTCCATCCTGAGGTCACTAAATGAAATAATCTCAAATTAAAATTTAAACTGATTAGGTCTCTGAGTCTCTCTTTGCCTCATAAGAGGCTTTTCATTGTGATGACTAGCACTGTGGCCACAACTCTTAATGATTCTTCATCAAATATTTTTGCTAACATTAATGAACACAATTCAATTTTCATAAACTAGGATTTTATCTCACTAAAATTTTTCATACAAATGAGAAAAATTGTAAAAACTAAAATCTGATAAGTGACGTGAACTTCATATGCAAAATATGTTTAGTCATCCGGACCTTTAAGATATTTTATATGGTATTCTAGATTTGTAAAAATCAGGGCCAATAAACAATTTCAAAGCTTCTAGCTTGATCAAATACACCCTTAAGGCAGAGTCCACAACTATCCCCTTTTCCAATTATTTTTGCTTTAATTGCGTGGTTGAGGAACTAAAGCAAAAAAGAAGAACCATTAACTAAACTAAATACAAGACCTTACGCTTTTCATTGAGCCAAAAGTGAAATATGATTTGCAAATGGCAATACAATGACTGGTAAATGGGCATAGCTCTAAGTCAAGCTATCCCAACCTATAATTTATTGGGGGAAGAGGGGGAGACAGTTGGCAGTCTCGATCTCAAATCGCACATATGATAGGAACATGCGATATTCTGTATTATAACTCTCAAGAAATTGTTGAAATGCACCTTTGGTTTCAATTAATTGTGGATGACAGATACTGAATTGGATATAGACTATAGTGTGATTGGTTGTTGCTCCTTTGGCTGTGTTGAGATTAGTCCACAATAAATCAATATCCTTTTATTCATCCATAATTGGTCGCATCACATTACAACAAACAAACAAACACATCCAGTTGCCACTTGCCTTTTGAGTGCAGCTGGAAATGAAAACTAAATTATTCAAAAACAACAATACCAAAAAAAACGCCATCAAGATAAACAATGAAGCCCCTAGTAATATGTGACAAACGAGACTAATGATGAAACCCTCTTAAAACATAAATGGGAAGGGCTTTTATATGCTGAAATGGACTGCATAAGAGTAACTGGTATAATTCTAAAACAACACATTCATGAGAAGAACAGAGAAAGTGGCAGCAACAGACATGGCTGCACCTGGCCCTGCTGGGGATGAAGGAGCTTCAGCTGGTGCAACTGTGGGGGAAGCAGAAGAAGGAGAATAAGAAGAAGGGCCAGTGACATTAACGCTCAGCTTCTGGCCTAAGGTGCAGTGTTGTGGGAACGCGCATGCAAAATAGAACTCCCCAGTGTGATTGAGTGTGATCCTTGCCGGTGATGTCTCGAATGATTCCATTTTTCCCTTCACGTTGCAATCTTTGAAGTCTTTCTTTGAAAGTGTGACGACGTTGTGGTATCCAGTTGTGAAGTTGAAGACTGAAAAAAAAAAAAAAAATTTGCAACAAGATGAACAAACAAGCAAGTTCTTAGCTCAAAATATCTATGACATCAATATATATAACATGTTTCCAACACGGTGAGAAAAGAAGAAAAGAACACAAAGGGTTTGTGCATGTAGAGAGATATTCACCCAGAATGTCGTTTAGTCTGAATGTTATATTAGCAACCAAGTTGGAATAGTAGGAAGGGCCTTCATTTTGACTAGGAATGATCCATTGCACTAGATGCTCTGCAGCTTCTATGGTGTGTGGTGTTACTGCTAGTGATGCCACAACTAGGACTTGGAGGAAAATTCTCAGGTTAATTATTTTGGCCATGATGAGTTTTGTTGGATGTGTGTGTATCTCAGGGTGCCCCTGCAGTGTTTGATGGCTCCTTCGGCTTCTGAGATCTTGATAAGCGAGAATGTTAATGAATGCCCTTATCTTTTGTCAATTGTGTTGAACTTAGAACATACGGAGGCAGAGGGTCAAGGGCAGGCTAAGGCTAACCACAGAACTTTCAGCATTGTTGTTTTAATGGTTGACAGTGATATCAATTGGTCCCAGTTTCACACTGCTCCTTTCATTTCTTAACTGTGTTTGGAATGAATAAAAAAAAAAAAAAGTGAGGATTGATTTGATTTGATTTGAAATAATTTGAATTCATTTGGTTTATAAGTTAAACTTTATTTTTGAAATAATTATATAAAATAGGATAAAAGAAACTTTACATTTTCTACCTTGATAGAGCATGGATACGTCCGCTTAATTCAAGGTATTAACCCCTCACATGACTTGAAGTCATGTCCCTCAGGTTGTGCGGCTTTCCCAGCGGCAGGATGATGACTATTGAGGCACAGATCTCTTCCGCTTTTGATCCCAACCTTATGTGGACGGTAAGCAGAGGTATTTGTGGTGTAGTTTGAATCAATTTTGGGTCAATATAATTTATAATGATTTAAATTAAATCAGTTTAGTTTAGATTTTAAATTTAATCCTATCCGAACCAATTTTTAACGATTTAAATTAGATTGGGTTAATCAATTTTCAATTAACAAAAATCTTAAGTTTAGAATATTATAAATAGTCGACAAAAAAAAATGACTCATATGATATATATAAAATAATATTTAAATAAAAATAATATATAAATATAAAAAATTATGTGATGAATTAAAATTACTTAAGTTTAATTTAATAATAAAAATTTATATTATATAATATTAGTTAACTTGGATTAGATCAATTTTGATAATCAAATTTAAAATCTAATCCAACCCAAGCCGTTTTTGAAAGCAGAACTAATCCAATTCAAGCTGTTTTTGCAGTTTAATTGATTTTGGAAGCTGTTTATCGATTTAACAGCTTTTATTGGATTGAATTAAATTTAAACACCCCTAACAATAGGTGTCTACTTTAATTTTCGGATGATGCCCAAACATCAGGATTATTCAAAGAAATATACTTTGTACATACTATTCATACAAGTAATCTTAAATTATATAATTTGTTTACCTCCTTGGTCCTTATTAATTTTTGCATGTATTTATTTTATTGCAACGGATTATATAATGTTAAAAGCACAGAATATTTTTATAAATTCATCTTATTTAAACTGTATATAAAACTAATACGAAGTCATATATTGACTGTTAGTGTGTACTACTACTGTAACGTCAACTTTGCGACTTTATTCCCTAGCATATCTAATTAAAACATTATTTTAATTTAATCCTGTAAATAAATATATAAAAAAAATTGTCATTAGCCTAATCCATTAATGGCTACTTTTACTTTTTATTTTTGGTAAAGGTATGGGTCATAAGACCCAGAAAGCAACTAGAAACTCAGTACAAAGGAAAATGCCTATGGAGCTACGTTGCATGGGTACAAGAATTGGATGCCGAACGAAACGATATATAAATATGATAATTTTATAAAAAAAATAAGATATGGATACTGCAATATATATTAAATAAAATATTATACTTATATAATAAAAAATAAAAATTAATAAAATATTTACCAAAAGTGATAATATAATTGGAGGAAAATAATAGATATGGACGAAATTTTTATCTTAAATTTTTTAAATAACAAAACTTTTAACTTAGTATATAACCACTAAAAACAAAAACTTTTAGAGATATATATAAAAATATAAAATGTATAATACAAATATTAATACGGTTCACCAACAATTTTAAAGTATTTGTGCATCATAGCTAAGGAGCAAGGTCCCAATCCTCTCCGACGGTAAGAAAAACATAAACAAAGGACGGAGCAATGGTATTATGGTAAACAAGGCAACGCCAAGCCCAGCAGGGTGTCTATGTTTAGCAAATTTCACAGCAAATTTGAAAAAGCAATTAAAAAGAAAAGAAAAGAAAAGAAAAGAGCCTATGTTCATGGGTTAACAATTATATCAATACAGAAGCTATCGCAGGCTATAACACAGTTGAATCTCCCAGTTTCGGTCGATGAAAAAAAAAAATCTACATGACATGTGCAGCTTCAGCAAGTTCATGGCACACAGAAGTTAATGTATTTATTATTGATTGATTAAAATGATAATACCTGTATATTTGGATGATTAAAATAAGCTTTTACTTTTTAATCAACTTTTCAAGATTAAAATAAGTTGAAACTCCAGCATTGAAAGAATGGGGAAAATACTAGATCACATCGAAGTAAAGAAGGGAAAATGCTTTATAAGGAGAAATAATTACGCATTTGCTGAATATGGGGGGAAAAAAACGTCAGCATTTCTTGATATTGTGAGATATGACAATCAATTGGTATACTTATGATGTGCCAGGCCAAAACCCTTCATTACCAGGAACTGGTTTGCCATGTAGGTAGTTGATGTCATCACAACACTAACTCCAGAATATCAGCAGTATCAAAGCGGATAAAGAGAGTACCATGGTGTAGGACCTGGACAAATCTTGAGTACTGATACTCTGCAAAGTAAAATCAAATAGGAACCAGTGAACACTGAACACCACATGGAGTCAAATAGGCTGTAAAAAATTGCATGATCTGATGATGTAAGTTGAATTTCACAATCCTTTTCAGCATTTGAATTCCTATGTTAATGTAAGTAAACTTTGTCTAAGATGACTATGAGGAAAAGGGCCATCTATTATTCAACCACCTATCAACTGAGACAACACTCGACCTTTTCCCTCTGAAGCAATACATACCAATTAATATACTGTACTGCGCAACGACAATTTAGAAAGGTGAGTATATTTCTAATTCACGACATCTCTAATTTCTTAAGGGTTAGGCCTTAAATAAGAGTTGGCATTGCACCCATAACTATTGGTTCTCATGCTGTCTCATTAATTTGGACTGGCCACTTTCATGAGGTGAAAAATTCCATACACATTGACATAACTATAAGGCAGAAGGTGAAACACAGTCAAGAAATATAGTTAAGGAATTGTATCTGCAAACAAC
Source organism: Pterocarpus santalinus (assembly GCA_031439595.1). Lineage (NCBI taxonomy): Eukaryota > Viridiplantae > Streptophyta > Magnoliopsida > Fabales > Fabaceae > Pterocarpus > Pterocarpus santalinus. The sequence goes on from CM062525.1 coordinate 9,436,682, forward strand.
TGGAAGTTGGGATAAAAAGGACGGCAGCTTCCAAACCAGTTGAAAGCATTTAAAAAAAGCTTCAGATTTGATCTGTGGTTGCACAGCCAACAACCATTATCATGATGTTAAGACTGACTTGATATCTCTACTCTCCAGATAGCTTCACATAAGAACACAAATTTCCTGGAGGGATAAGATTACCAAGGAAAAGGAAAATAGCTTGTATATTCATAAATTTCAAAACCGTGGAACATGGATTCTGTTTCTGCAGCTAGTCAAACTATAAAGATGGCGAAGAAGTATCAAGAAAAATAACATTTTCCCTTTTTTTTTTTTTTTCCTTATGAGTAATTCAAGATAGATTTACAAGAGACTAAAAGCAAATGGAAAAAAGAATATTACCATGTTTGATTTTATCTTCTCTCTCTCTCTCTCTCTCTCTCTCTCTGGGTGTGTGATAACTTCTAAATGAGCTTAAAAAATTTAAACAAACAATTTAGTATCAAATGGAATCTATGGTACCTTAAGAGACAAGTGAGATGATTGTGCAGCATTAAGTCCATGAAACCCAATGTTATAAGATATACTCCCATCAGCTTTGAATAGTCCATAGTTCCTCTCAGAGGTTGGCCCAGGCTTCAAATTCTCATTGAAAACTGCAAAGATGTATGCCTTCACAACATTTTTTGGCCTATGTGGGGTTCCTTTCTTCTTCGCAAGCCTTTTACGCAGATTGTAATTATATGTCCTTGCATTAGTTACATTTGCTCCAGCTTCATTTGGATCTCCATTTGAGGCCCACCCAGTCTCAGTAACTATGACTTCCATTTTGTCAAATCCAGCATTCTCCAAAGCAGAATAAGCTGCATCAATCTGAGCATCAAGCATGTTATCATAATGCAGATCATACGCTGGATCATGAATTCCCTTTGTTGGTTTAAAAAGAGCATAATTCAAATCAATATGTTCTGGATCGCTCACATAGGCGAGGGAAGGGTAAGCATTCAAACAGAAAGGAGAGCCAATTTGTGAGAAGAACTCCAATAGCGGTTTCATATACTGATTAACATTATCCTTGAATTTACAAGAGGAGGGAGGGTAGGAATTTGCAAAAACAGCCAATGAGTTTGCGGTAGAAATCTCAATCAGCTCATCCAGCTGAAGTTTCTTCGTAGCATTATAAATATTTTTCACAGCACCCAAAAGAACTCCCCACAAACTGTACTCATCCCCACCCAAAACTTCGTTGCCCACAGCAATTCCCCGAATGCGTGTGTCGGGAAGAAATGATTGCACATTGTCTTTCACCCAGTTCAAAGCATGGTCCGCATTCGAACTCATGTCTTGCAGCTGTCCATTGGGAAGTCCAACTACAATATTAAGCCCAGTTCCACTAAAGGCCTTGAGAACACTGTGATCAGCATCATAGATTCTAACATTCCTTATTTTTGCTGCTCTGAGAAGAGTAACAACTTCATCAGGTGAGGGGATGTTATCTGCAATCCTCCCATAATTTATACCATAGGTTCCGGTGAATGCTTGCACTGCTAAGGATGCTGGAAACCAAATAGGAGAGGGGAAAGCTCCGTTAACATGATTTGGCAGAAGATAACTACATGCTAGCAACTTCTATAGCACAGTAAGATGAACAAAATTGGTACTAATTACATGCACATGACAAGTCAAAGCTAATCTTTAAAAACCGCCAAAGGGAAAATCCAACCATGATCAGAACTACAAATTGATACAATTGTTATAATCATCATACATCAAGGGAAGAGTGGTCCCAGGTGAAATCAAGAAGGAAAGACAAAACACAAGCGCCAAAGAAAGAAAGAAAGAAAACTTGGTCTCCAGAAAAAGGCAAATTTTTGACATGAGAATAACAAGAAAGCATCCAAAACTAAGAAAGCAATATAATCAAGAATTGACTCTCAATTCCACACAAAACACAAGCACAGACAAATGATCATACAAAATCATAAGTACAGATAAAATAAAATTAAAAAAAAAAAATGAAAACAAAGCAAAAGCGCGTATACTAATTCAGCTACATCTTCCCAAGTTCAAAGCACAAGTATAAAGAAGTGAAAGAAAGTACCAATCTGAGTGAAGAAGAGCAAGAAGAGGATGTGAAAGGGGCCAAAGAACCACAAGCTTGATATGATGGGGTGTGAGAGAAAGCAGCGATAAGCGATGTGATTTGCCATGAAGCAGTGAAAGTGGGTTGGTGGGGTGGTCCAAAACAGGGTTAAAACGGGAAATTGAAACTTCTTGCCGTTGCACGCACTGCTTCTTCTTCTTCCAGAGGCATGCCATAAGACAACGGAGGAACCGCTTTGTGTGCTGATGCGTTGAACTAGAGCTTCAGCGCTTCCATCATCACTTTGGTCTCTCACCTTCACTCTCTCTGATTCTGAATGCCAAAGCAACGATCTTTGATCTTTCAAGCAGATGAGAGAACCTTGGCAATCAATGGTTTCTGGTATTGGAAGTTGAAGACTGAAGACTGAAGAGGAAGGGGGAAAAGGAAGGGAAGGAAAACACAGAGGCTTTGGTCATCTTGTACTAGCCAAAACTGCCTTAAACTCGTAATTTGTCAATTTTTATTGGATTTAATTGATATTCAATCACATACATGATTTTTGGAATAATGTGTGCATATTTATTTATATAATAATATATAATTAAATAGTAATATAAAAAATTTTATAATATTATTATATATAAATTAAATCTTTTTTATTTTGTATAATGATATACAGCATGACGAAGATTCATTTAGATCTTTATTATTTTATTTTATTTTATTTAACATTTTTTTCTTAATACGAAAGCTTAGTCAGTGGTTTGGCAACTTATTTCTTAATAAAATTTTAAATTTAAGTTTTATGAATTAAAAAATTAATATTTAAAAAAATTATCTTGATAATGAATTGACAATAATTGAACTTCAGTGACTTTTTTGATAAACTGAATTTCAGCGACTTCTAAATATTGGTAGATAGATTAAAAAAATTTATTTTTAATTTTTTTAAAATTATTACTTGCTAATTAAATTTTTATGAAAATTGTTTAGTCAGCAGAGCATCACAGTGTAGCTTACTAAACTTTGCTTCTATTGGTCAATGCTTTTTCCCCCACTCCAATTCTTCGTGCTATGTTTTTGTCTTTGATTTTGCATTTTCCGTGTCAGGTCATTGTTTATCCAATCCCACGGCCTCCTTTTTGCATGTGACTTACACGCGCCTGCTAAGTTCGTAACCGACTTAAGAGAGGTTGATACAGACAGCCGGTTCCATAATATGCCAGCGCTTGCAATGCAACAGACTATGTTCTCACACATTTTTCTGTTCTATATCACTTTTACGCACTTTACTACCTTTTTCATATGTGAGAATTGATTGATCCATACACATAATTTCGACACATAATGAAAAAAAAAAGGGCGTAAAAGTATGATTTTTCAGAAAAACACCCACACAAAAAGCACATGTAATTCTAATAAAGATTAACTTTAATGTATTATTAATATAAAATAATTTTATATTATTATTTCATTATATATTTTTATTTATAAAATTTTTAAATACTAAATGATTAAATAAAATATTTTTATTGATATAATAATATATAATTAAATATATGTATAAGATTATTTTATACTACATCAAAGTTAAATTTTTTATAATATTAGTCTAATTAAGAGATAAAACTAATCTATAGCATAAATAAGGTTTTATATAAAATAATAAAAAAATTATACTTTATTCTTTTGAACTATAAATTATATGTATTTTAACATCTAAAATTTAAAAATATATAAATTAACTCCCTAAATTTTTTAAATATGCAAATTATCCTTTTTGTTAATTTTTTTTATCAATTGTTAATAAAAATATAATACATTCAAGAAAATTTAGAACATCGAGTTGCATAATTAAAAAAAAGTTCAGGGAATTAATTTGTACATGATCCAAAATTTAGGGAGATATAGTACATTTATTTTAATTAAAATGCATATTCGTAAAAGTTCAACCAGTTAATTTGCATATTTTTAAATTTTAGGGATTAAAGTACACATGGTCTGTTGTTCAAAAGGTAAAGTGCAATTTTTTCTAAAATAATTTGAATTTAAATTAAGATTAATTTTGATAGTATGAAAGATTTTTTCACTATTATTCAATCACATATCACTATATGTGAAACTTTTGAGCTAATAAGTGTGAGAGTTAAATAGCTTAACTAATATAGCAATATATGATTAAATATTTGTATAAAATATTTTACACTAACACTATATTAAAATTATTTTCATTTAAATTTTATATTTCTTTACTTTTAATATAAAAAGAGATCAATTTAAATATATTAATAGTGTAAAAGAGTTTTATATTGTCATCTAATTAAATAATTCTATTTTTAAGGTTATTAAAATAATATGTGATTAAATCAAATATTTTTTCTAATGTGATAATATATGATTAGATGTTTGTATAAAAAAAATTTATACTGATAGTGTATACAAATTAAATTCATCTAAAAACACCTTTTTTATTATTATCTAACAATATATTATGTCATCAAAACATATAATTTTTATATAAATATATAGAAGTGTACTTATTTTATATAATAATAATAATAATATGAGTTTTATTTGTATACACTGACAATGTTAAATTATTTTACACTATCAACCAATAGAAATATAAAAAAATGTCAAAATATGGGAGGTTTCTCATTATAGTAAGTAGTTATCACATGATTTAGCACTTTCTTATATTTCTATCAGATAATGATGTAAATTTATTTTACATTGTTATTATATACAAATTAATCTCTAATAATAATGTATGATTAGTTATAATATTAAAACTTTTATAATATATAAAATAAATCTAATATATTTTAAATTTAATTTTAATATATTATTAGTATAAAAAATATTTTACACATAATTCAATTATATATTATCATATTAATAAAAAAAATTTATATTTTTTACTCTCACCTCACTACCTCAAATATCTCACATATAGTAGGTATATGATTAACCATAGTATAAAATTCTTTTATATTAGTAATATATCAAAATTAATCTCATATTTTTAATCTAATTCTTTCTAATTTAATAAATTTTAATTTGTTTAACACGTTTATTAAGTGATGTATAATTATATTAATTTTATAAGTTAGAGGATGGATTACATGAATCTAAAATAGAATGGTCAAATTAACAATATTTACCAGCATTGAGCCAACTCGTCTCCCATCTCAATAGATTCTGTTTGGTCAATTTGATTAAAAAAATTATTTTAACCCAAAAGTTATTTTTAAACGAAATAAGATATATCGACGCCAAAAAAAATATTACTTTTACCTAAATAAAAAGATTTACGTGTTAGGACTAAGATACTTGACAAAAGATAAACTTTTGACCAGCCTGATATTTTTGCCGAGTAGTTCTTTTCACTGTTTTGATAAGTAACTCTTTTGACAATCCTAATTTAAGTAAAATACTGTGTATGAATGTTTTTATTAATAGGATGGATGGGAATTAATTATTAAAAAAATTAAAAGTATACTTTCAAGTAAATAAATAAAAATATTTATTATTGATTTAATTTAAATTATATTATGATTTTAAGATGAAATTAATTTTAATATATTATCAATATAAAAAATTTTATATTATTATTTAATTATATTTTTATACATTAATAAAAATGATTGAATATGAGAGGATAATAGCAGAAAAAATAAATAAATTCTTTAAAGACACTAAAAAAATTATTTTGGTAACAATGAAATGATGCGCATGTGTTGCACGGCCAAAAGGGGGTGAAATTAATTTGCGTATAGGATTCGTCAGATTGTGCCATACGCGTTATGGTGTCTAATGGTGCGTGCGTGTGTATCCGACTTGCAGGTAACTCAGTCACTCACTTTGTTAGAGACAAAGTCATGTGTAAAACTCACGTGACCAACCACTCTGAACCGCCGAATGAATCTGAGCTGATCCCTTGGCATTGCTCCAAAAGGAAATATATTACTCGGTGATTCGCGATACTCTAGCTAAGGTTAAGAACTAAATGTCATTTTTTTAATTAATGAGAAATGATTCTTCAAACTAAAAGAAAAAAAAGGTGAATTTACACTTTACAAAGTCACAGAGAAGGAAAGAGAAAAAGGGAAAAAAATAATGATAAATTTTTATGAGATTGAAAAAAAAAATTATCTATTTAAAAAATATTGATGTGTCCGAGTTATATAAATGCATCGTTGTTGTATGATGATATGATGTAATTATTTTCTGAATATGACTTCCCAACTCCCAATAATCATACATACTCCTTTTATTTTAATTTATTTATTAATTTGAATAATAATACAATTATATTTAGATATCAAATCATTCAAATTGATAAATCAATTGAAACAAAGGACGTAGACAACAACAGCCATTGTTTAAGGTAAAAGGACTTGAAGGCTTCGGTACTCTCATTAATGTGAGATTTCGGTCAAATTTATATTTTTTTAATGAGATTTGGAGAGAATTAAGTTATGAAATTTGCTTTATATTAGTGGAGAGATATTTTCAATAAATAAAATCCATGATCACTAAAACATAAGAGACATGTTTGTTGAGCAAAAAAAAGGGGGGAAAAGAAACTCATTTAACATTTGTTAACGACTCGTCAATAAAAAAAAAAACATTTGTAAACGAAAAAAATTAAGCTGCTATGCCCACTTAAGCAATACTCAAGTGGTAAGTTGACCTTCATCAAATATCAGGTTCAAATCACCACCTCCAAAATAACAAATACTCTTTACCTACAAGAAATGCTTACATGGTCTGGGAATAGTACATGGCTATGCTCTCAGACCAATCATATAAATGCATTTTATATGAGACCCATCACTAACACACAATTCTATAAAAATGCACTTACATGATTATCCAATAACACAATCATATAGTACTCTCAGACCATGTAAGAATTTCTCCTTTACCTATACAACAACATACAATAAAAATCAAAAGTATCCCCTTACATTATTTACAATTTTCATGTATTTTACTTTACCTTTAGTAGCATAGTCATATCCATAGATTTCATGTACCCCAAAAAATATACATCCATATATTTCTTCATTAGAAAAAAAAGGCTATATCCATAGATTTGTCGGGTGAGTTAAGTAAGCTCAGTATTTGGGTGCGAGAAAATTTTATTTCGATTCTCGGTAGAGGAATGTTTCTTGCACATAAACTTGTACATCGAACCCTCAGATAATAATATTAATATTAAGTTGAATCAAATAATTTGATACTTATTTTTTTTAAATAATATTTTAAGTCTTCTAAATTTTCTTAAAAAAAAAAGGTATGGAGAAAACTTTAACTTCATAGTGATTGACCTGACTTAAGACAAATTAGTTGATTTAAGTGAATTTTGGATATTGATAGTTTAAACTAATAGAAGTGGAAGTAGGTTAGGTTAGACTTTAATTTAAATGGGTTTGATTTGTATTATAAATATGCAATTCAAATTTGGGCCTATTATCTTAGCTTGGTCTTTTTAAGAGTTTGGCCAGACCCGAAAGCATGTTTAAATATCTACTTAATTATAAAATTTTTAAATAGACTAAAAAATCAACTCTTAAATATGTCAAAAAGTACCTAAATATGCCAAAAAATATATTCTTAAATAGGTCAAAAAATATATCCAAAATAGATCACAAAAGACCGATTATTATTAGAATTTGTGAAATAATAATAATAATATAGTATAAATAGACTAACTTTTTAGGCTTAATAAACATTTTTATAGCCTATAGAGCATGGTCTATATGATTAAAAAGATTTTTTGAAAAGTTTGGATCTAGTTTATTTACTAAAAATATTAGGCCGAACGTGAGTTAAGGCGAAAGTTTTCGATGAGCCTCTCGACCAACTTCCATCCCTGTAGACCAATAAATAATTCTCAAGTAATAATCGTTTTAGAAGATAATTTTTTTGGAAATTACATTATCAATTATCAATGATAACTAAATTCTTTCTGGACTCTCTACTCTGTATCCCTTATAACCTAGAAAAGAATCGTGCCCCTTAGATGATCATGCAATCGTGGGACAATCCTAAAGTTTCCACAACAGAATAGCCAAACCCATGTGTTGTTATATAAGGCCTCACAGTCTCAATCTCGAGGTATGATCACTTCCAAATTTAATATTACCTCTTGGTGCGCTGACTTAAGCGTCGCAATGTGCTCCCATGAGAGAATTTTGCGAATCCTTTCATAATTAGTACATATGGGGAGAGATTATTATTATGACAATAAAGAGGGGACAAGAATTCAGGAGGAAATTTACTCATGGCGGAAAATAATCCCCCTGGATCTACTCATAAATACCACAAACTTGCTAGAGCTACTCTGTAACAATAGCCCTTGAATCGCTGCTTGCTGTTGTGAAGTTGAGATAGAAACTGTGCAAAACTAGTGAATTACTTCATCTTTGTAATACTCGTTCTCATTGTACTAAAAATATGCATAATTTGATTCCATGGACGTTTCTTAGCCTTGGATATATGAACGGGTTCAGTAAACATTCAAGAACTTAGCCAGCAAGCCATCTTAAAAGAAAAGCCAGAAGCCATATACGCTGTTGACTTGACTTTTGTTTTTGGGGTGGGGGGGGGGTGGAAGGAGGTGGAAATTGTATACTAGTCTTAATGAGTGCGCATTTTGCATGTAATATCTTATAAGCTGATAACGCGTTCATCAACCTTTCACTTTAGAACACCAATGGCCCAAAAGAGCAACCCGCATACAGTCACTACTCACTCACTAGGTGAACGCGCTTTGAAATCTTTACTAAGGTCCTTACCAATTATGATATGACAAAATACAATTATGATATAACATGTAGCTGAACGCGTCAACAATACATGTTATATCCGTACAATAATGCCTTTGTTCTTTCTGAGCAAATTATATACGTAGAATGCGAGATTAAAGTATTGTGAATACTAATAATTTAATGAAATTGGGCCTTTTTCGCTACTGTTTTTAATTGCAATTAGCCTCACAGACTTAGTTGAGAAAGCAAAATGGCTATGACTTCAAATGGAAGCAGCCTGCAAAAGAGTGCTTATTACTTAATACTATGTTCTGTAAGTTTGTTCTATAGCTCTTTTCGCTTTTAGAGAAAGTTAAAACTCAAAAGCCATAAATTCCTATTCAATATATGAGATAGTACACCTGCACATCTTTATTTTTTACAATTTCTTAGATCAATTTGATTACGGCATTGATCCAGTTAATAGCAATTAAGATTAAAAGCTACGAATTCCACTGGAGACCATAAAGCAATAGAAGATATATAAATACTATAATTACAAACGACCAATTGAAAGTCTTAAGAAGAAAAACATTGGCTATTTAAGAAGGTGGAAGCACTTTAAGACATTGAAATGCACCCAGTAATCTTAGTAGCGAAGCTCTAAAGATCATGAGAAAGCTTTGGCATTGTGCATACACACTGCTACATGAAAAACACCTCTTTTCTATCCTAAACACTTTTTTAAGGACAGTGTCAGAGTACCGTCACAGAGTAGTATGATAATAATATCATCAAGAATGAGTTCCTTTAGAGCTGGCTTGAAAGGATAGGGCTTGGTTTAATAACGCAAAATCGTAAAGAAAGTAGCTTTTAGGCTCGACGACTATTCACAGCCCACGTAATGGAATCTGCTTTTTACGACTACCCATTGTTGATGTCAAAAAGTGTAACGATTAGCATAGCTCACTTAAGTCACTTCTCTCGCTCAAGGGCCTCAATGTCCGTTACATAAAAACCCCATCACCATGAATCAGCATTTCACTTGGAAGTTACCAAAATGTTATACTAGAAGCTTAACAGCAAGATAAAGGCCTTTTTCTTCCAAACGCATCTCCCATCCAAGCGTGTGTTCTTGTGCGGTTCATTGGTTATATAATCGATTTTAATGAAGCGTTAAGTTAAATCATTTTGACTAAAGTACGGTGGGTAGGGATAATGATCAAATTGGCTAAGGTAATAAATTTAATAAATTGATGGGGGAAAATATTTGCTAGATGGGGACATGGATGCAAGCCAACTATCGTGGCCAATTTGCATCCTCTCTCTGAAATGGTGTGTCTGACTATGTCACCATGGATACAAGTGGATCATATAGTTACTTTCAATATGACTACAATGCCCTTCAGGATCTAAAAAATGACTGGATCAGATTACAGAATCCAGCAATCTTATCCTCAAAAAGTTCCAAATTGCCTTGTCTTATGAATTTTCAGGCCCAAAATATCGGAAAATAAGGAAAAGAATAAAGAAAAGAGTGAAAAAGAAAAAATATGGCAACAAATTTTCTCTCAACTGCGAACACCTTCCTCCTACCATCTTCATCACCATCCTCACCACCCTCTTTGTCATTAGCAACACCAACGTATGTTTACCACCCCATCAAATGCAGTGTGAAAAGGCAATTAACTCTTTGCAAAGCAATTAATCAGCCAACACTACATCCTCCAAGTGTGACAAAGAGAGGCCTATCCATCAGCATTCTCGCCAGCTTTGTGCTTTCATTGGCTAGTAAGGGATGCTTTGATGCTAATGCAGCAATACTTGAGGCAGATGATGATGAAGAACTGTTGGAAAAAGTTAAGAGGGACAGAAAGAAGAGACTTGAGAGACAAGGTGTGATTAATTCATCCGCCAAAGAAACAGGTTTGATCCTGCACAGATGACCTTTTTGCTTTTCCTTATATTATTCAGTGAATGTGGATGTTTTCTTACATCATAACCCAATGATGACCAGTAAAGTACACTATTGATTTGTCATTTTGTCCTATTATGTGTTTCCTGAAATAAGAAATTCATTTTCATGTTCCTTTCTTGAGACTGATTGATTTTGTTCACTCTAGAATGCAAATAAATTTTCAGTTAGATAGATAAATAATTCCATGCTACTGATGACACTATCCCCAGTGTAGATTGTACTGTGAATGGTTACTTTTGGTTGGCCATCAGAAATTCAACAGAACTTGACATTTCAAAGGGAAGTTGTTTGTTCTCTCTGCATCAGGAAGGGTTATGAGTTTTAACTTGAATGTAGTCCTAGCTGGAGTAGAGGGTGAGGTTGCCACCTTATGACCTCTAGGTTCCAAGTTTAAATCCTGGAAATAACCTCTTTGCAAATGGGGACAAGGCTATATACATCTACTCTTCCCGGGTTTTACAAGGTGGGAGCCTTGTGCACTGGGCCACCCTTTGTAGTCCTAGCTTGAGTTCATTTTTCTGCTCCCAACCATGGTAATCTTCGGAAGGAGGGGCTCACGATGAACTTCTATTCCCATGTTCATGTTACTGTTTGCTCAACTTTTCTTCATGAAAACAAAAAACAACTTTTTTTTTCCCCTTGTAGTAAATAAAAAGAGAAAATTTTGAGGCTGTCTTCCGTGCACTAAGTTCTCAAATTCAGCCAGACAGGCAATTTTTCCCTGTGACTTGGGGACTCAACAGTGATAAATATTTGCAGGATATCTTCAGGATCTGGTGTACAAACTGAGTGAAGTTGGTCAAGCTATTGCAAAAAATGATCTACCTTCAGCTGGTTCTGTCTTGGGGAAAGGCACTGATACAGATTGGGTCCAAAAAGCTAATATAGCTTTGAATAAGGTAATTCTATTTTCTTTAAGGGTATGTTTGTAAGTTTTGATTTTGGAGGGGAAGGAAAGAGATTTGAAGAGTAAAATGGACTCACAGCTACTCTTCAAACCTCTTCCCTTCCCTCTTTTCCCTTCCAAAATGAAAGTAACAAACACACTCTTAAGTGGTTTCTTTTGTTATGAACACTCTTGTTATGAAATATTTCATCACAAATTTTAGTCCCAAAAAAAAAAAATTGCCATTTCTTAAACTACCACGATAACATCAGTCATCTAATTTATTTATTAATCACATAATTTGCTGTAGTTTATCCCCCTTGATATCTAAGTTCCCATATTGCTGCATTAGAATCTGAGTTTTTAGAATGGGAAAAAACTGGAACCTTTATCATCCATTTCATGTGGTAAAGAATAAAGATCAATAAAACCCATGGGGTAAACAAATTTCAAACCCAGCACTTCTGCGTGTGAAGATCCAGTGAACATCAGAACACACTCTTTAAACCCCATTTTAAAGTTTGAACTTTTTGGTTGATGGATTTTTCTTGAGAAACTTTTTCTCTTCTTTCCCCATTAAATCTTTCTTTTCTTGCCACTGAAGGTTAGATATCTCAGAATTTCTGTTTAAACCTTTAACAGCTGAGCTCCAGTCCTGAAGAAAAGCATGAGGTGGACACATTCAATTCTTCACTAGCTTCATTGATTTCATCAGGTGTGTTACACTTAACTACGAATCAAGTTCCATATACAAGACAGAAAATATTCTTTATGCTACCTTGTTGAGAGACCCTTCTCAGAAGTCTTCATATCTATGTGTTTAAGCACAGGCTGACTCTTATTCCTGTTTTCTTTTTTTTTTTTTTTCTCATTTTTGGCAGTTGCTAGGAATGATGTTGAGTCCTCTAAACTTGCCTTTGTGTCTTCAGCCAGTGCATTTGAGAAGTGGACCTCCTTGACAGGGCTGGCTGCTCAGCTGAAAGGGCTTTGAGGAAATAGAAGCAAGCTATTAGATATTTCATTTCATTTCAAAATTTATTTATTGATGAATATAGAGAATTCCATCAACTTCTCTTCTGGGTCAGCTAACTGGTGTCTTGGTGCAGTCCCTTCTCAGTTTTATCTATCACCGCCTAGAAAAAGATCAATAAGCTCATTAAGTAGTTTGAGCTCGGGCATGAACAGTCTCAGCCAAAATTGCAATTTTGATGTCATTGAGAATTTAATGATGTGTTATTTTTGTTAGCCTCACACTGCAATAATAGAAGAAAGCCTTTCAAGTTGTTGTGGGGTAACGAAATTGTAGTTTTGATCAAAGAATGAACCATTCTCTGATTTTTCCGTTTAACTGCAACAAAGGCACTACCCATATTCAAGTAAAGAGACTTCATTGCAGTGTAACGGGAAAGCGACTTGCGTTAGGAGGATCTTCAGCCAACAGTAGAGGCTGTAAACAGCACATATATTGCCTGATAAAACCTGAGAATATAGTCTAGGAGTAAACGGAATATCTAGGATCACGACCGCACATAGTTACAGGTCCATATCACATTACAAGGATCTTACAACGCAATGTCACGAACGGAACTAGAAGCTACACATCTCTCCAATACATAGAAGGATGGTACAATACAGGGCGACTCTACAACTGTCTATAGTTGTTTCAATGAACAATGAGATAAATAACATGAACAACAAAAACTACAGTCATCCTCAGACAGATCTAAAGGGGTCAGAATGAGAGAAAAGAAGCCAAGAGTTTATTTTATGTTCCTTGCTCAGGGCTTTGACCTAACCAGTTCAGCTTCCATTCTCAGTCAACTCTGCCTCAGCCTTCTTGTTTATATCATGAACCTTAAGTTCTTCATCACACACTTTGGTTCCTTCTTTTTCCTTGGTTTCTCCTTCAGACTCATGAGTGCTTCTGTTGTTTTCCTCTCTAGTCTCTCCTTCCACTTCAACTTTCTTCTCAGCATTAGGGGCTGTTTCTGATTTCTCTGGCTCCCCAGATCCACCATCTTTCTTTGTCTCCCCCTGTGGTTGTCCAATCTTTCCTTCATCTTTATTCTGAACAACTTCAGAACCCCCAACTTCTTTGTCATTGATTTTCTCTTTCGAAGCTTGCAGTTCTCCATCGGCAGTCTTGGACGTTTCCTCATCATTAGGTAAATCAGCATTTTCTCCAGCTTTAGCTTCTCCAGGATGAGTGGATTCTTTGACATCTGTATCCGTAGCTCTCTTCTCATCTTGATTTTCCTTGATAGAATTCTTTTCCTCCTCTACATCTTTATCACCCTTAGTTTCATCAGCTTCTTGCATTTGCACTTCTTTTGTATCCTCTTTTTCTTCCTGGGAAGCTTCTTTTTTTGAAGCTGATGATTTTTTGCCACGTTTCTTTGGGGGCTCATTTTCTGGAGGAGGAGCTGCCTTTGCCTTCTCACTGATTCTTGCTGATCTTCTTGGGGTCTCACCAGTACCCCAATCAAATTCTGATGCAGGTGGGCCACCAGGGTGAGCTTTCAAATATTGCTCCAGCTGCTTCCTGTTATTGATCTCCTCCCCAGTTGGAGTAGTGAACACAACCTCATTTTTCTTTGGGGTTCCAGACTTTTTTGGAAAGAACTGCAAGTGAAATGTGATTTATTAATCATCTTGCATGCAAAAGCATGCAGCAAATCCACAATTGTAATACATAGATTTTGGTTAGGTTCTTGACTTCTAAAAGTAACCCCTAATGTGAAAATGAATCCCCATTCGCTAATTTCATATCACAATTACATTACAGCATTGTCTCCAGTGCTCATGCAATTAAAATTATAACATGAGTTATGATTTGAATAGTGTACAAAACCCTTGAGAAACTCGATTAAAAATGCTTTTTGCTCTTTCCTTTTTGCATTTTGTTTCAAATATTTGGGAGGTATTGGCCAGATTGCAGTGCCTTCCACAATTTTCATATGGCTTGATATAAAACTCTTGTTTTCAAGGTTCATTTTCACCAAATATATAGCCAGACAAATCATAAAATATAAATTTTGTAGAATTGCTTCTTCAGGCGGACTGCTCTGGAGGGACTGCCAGTGGCTATCTACAAAATATAAGTATATGCCACTTAAGTTCTATACAATACGTCAAGATCAATCCCTCTTTCTTTATTTTTTAATTTGTCCAACGGAAAACAGCGAAATATTCCCATTATTAAGGCACAATTGTTCTTACAATGACAATGAATTGATGCCTAGTTAAACACCATAGGCTGTTACAAGCTAGCAGTTTTACTGTTAAACTTAGGAAGAGAGTAGCATGGCACTAAATTAACCTTGTCCAGTCAGAAGGCTTTTCTTTCCCTCTTTAACTCTTCCCTTCAGGCTATACCTGGGAAAGGTGAAAGTCCATGGAATGGTGTGGAAGAGACACAAATGTGAAGACAAGTATCCAAGGCTCATACTGTGACCAAGAAACACAAAAATGCACATATGGACTGTTTATGAACCATTTACCCATCTAAAACTGCAGTCATAGAAAATAAATAGACAACATCATGCAGTAAGAGGACCCAAAGTTGATCTAAGTAAATATGGTAAACTGCACTCCCCCTACAACACCTATACTATACCCCTCTACTTTTGTATTATACAAAGAGACATCCCTTTTACTTTATTTTTCAGGGGGTGTATGTGTTTACGATTTAGGAAAAAGCATATAAGGACCGTCAGTTCTCGAGATCTCCACCTATTGTCTGTTAGATGACCCTAGAGGATATGCAATAAATTATTTTAGAAGATCATATCAAGTAAACATGTATATCTCCAGGATGATCTAATGTGCAAGAGGGTAGAGCTAAATAGCTCAAACTCTCCATACTCACTCAAGAGAAATTTACATAGGAATCATATGTGCTCATACTATACTTTTCATGCAGTGTTTGCATGGTTTTGTTAACATTGTTTTGTTAACCTCAAGGGAAATCAATATAATTTACTTCAAGAAATATCATAAAGATTGGTAAATGGTGGCTTTCTCCAGTGTACAACATGAGGGGAAAAAGAAATGAAAGACCTAAAGTTAATTTTTATAAAAGTCACAAAATAGTAAAGATAAATGGATGCAAATATGACTGGATAATATTATGGTAGTATAAATACAATAATAATAATAATAATAATAATAATAATATGATAGTTGTTACATGTACGAAACAATTTTTTATTCCCAAGACTAATTATGAAGTTGATAACATCTTACTGTTGTCATATGGTAGCTTTCTTGAGTATGAAAGGCAAATATTAAACATATATGTGACAACTCACAAGATGGAAAATAATAAAAAAAAATGAATATGAAAAACTAATAAATGTAAATAGATCTTGAAATTTTTTTAACAGGGGTTTCTTCATGCTCAGTTGAATTTAATCAGCAAAAGTAACATAAATTTTTTCAAGTAAAATGACAGGAAATGATGGTATCATCTTATGAATACAGAAGAAATTTATCATACACCATAAAAATTTTCTAATATTATTGTAGTTAAGCTACACAAAAAGCCAGGAGACATAGAAGCTCGAACAAATGCTGATTAGGCTAATTTCATTGTAGATAATGCATTAATACAGAGCTTGCACTACTTGCATAAAACTATATGGCTTCTTTTCTTACAGCAATGGTTGGAATGTGCAGAGCCCATCGAAGCACCAGGTCAAATAAGTACTAAGTCAAAACTTAAGTCTGGGATACTTCAACATTAAAAAGATTGAGTCAACAATCAAACTCAACACGTTGGATCCAGCTGACTTCTATGAGGGCAAACTTTACATGACTTAGCTCCAATATATCATGTGGCTCATGCTCTGCTCAGTCTTGGATTTGCTAACTAACACTAAGCCTGGTGTCCAACCTCACCAGCTTAAGATCTATTGTGGCGTGCAGCATCACTAAGTATTTTCAGTCTAACCAGTTATGTGAGCTGCTTAAAAATAATTAACTCAATAAGAATTATTTG
Organism: Pterocarpus santalinus; assembly: GCA_031439595.1. Taxonomy (NCBI): domain Eukaryota; kingdom Viridiplantae; phylum Streptophyta; class Magnoliopsida; order Fabales; family Fabaceae; genus Pterocarpus; species Pterocarpus santalinus. Next base: position 9,453,371 of record CM062525.1, read on the forward strand.
TTCAATGATTTGATGCCCTGTACCTTTTTGAGCTCGGTGCTTAAAAGAAATCAGATATTGGATCAGTATCATAGGACTAGCTGAAAACCTTAAAAGCTAAACAGAAAAGAAAAAGGAAAAATGAGAATGACGAAAGGAGAAAGGAGAAATTATGCTGGATCTCTAACATGAAATTATTCAAGATACAATAGTTTCAGCCACTTTCTCTTTTTCTTCTCTTTTGGCGGAAGGAGGCTGTTTGTTAAGCAGTTGGGGAGTGATTATGCTACAAAAACAAAACCAGTCATATTTACTCAAGAATGGCTACTTGTAAAAGATATATTGGAAAATGTAGAAGGATAACTTCACTCACAATCCTGGAGTTCAACCTCATCTACACTCTACTATATAACAACACCAAAAAAATTTTAGTCTAACCAGCTATGCATTGGATTTGAAACAAATACTAGGGTCAACAAAATGTTTGGTGCCCTGTAATTTTGTTGTCTGATCGGATGTTTAAAAAATAATAATAATAATAATAATAAGATAATAGGCCCACTATCATAGGGCTAGCAGAACATCATAAATACGCTACATCAAGACAGAATTCTGAGAATGAAAAATTGTGTTGGACTTAAACATGAAATAACTGAAGCTACATTTCTGATTTCTGCAACTTTTCTTTTCTCACCTCTTTTGGGGAAAGAGGGTTGTTAAGCAGTGTGAATGGGTTATGATACAGGAACAAAACTAATCATGAACAAAACTAAATATTTTTTAAAGATATCTTGGAAAATGCAGAATCATGTCTTTATTCACAAGTAATTCAACTTTAACCTGTGTTTTCCTGTCATTTTGAAAAATCAATACCATAAATTCATCCATTATTGTGAAAAAGAAATTTGTTTGCCAATCGCTTTCCATATTAGGATTATCCCTAGAACAAACAAACAAACAAACAAACAAACACAACAGACAATGCTAGAAATCATTATCCTGAGACAAAACACCTAGAGATGCCAATATCCAAAAATTCATGCTTCATAATTCCCATGTCCAAATGCCAATGAGATCAATGATAAAATCACCTAGAATAGGAACAATTTTAATCCAATCACGTGGTACCAATGGTACCAAGTCAAAATAATTATAAAACCAAAGTAAGAGAATTCCACAAAGTAAGCCAAAATATAGTTATGCAAAATTTTCCATAGACAAAATTGCTGCCCTATATGGGCTGCAAACTTCATCTGTCACAATTATAATTTGCAAAGGATAGTTTCTTGAAACCATGAATATATACAATCCTAAGTAGAGGTGTATAGCAAATTTGAATGCAACCCTTCCCAACAGAGCCAGAATGGTAAGTAGCACTCCGTCATAAAAATTTTACCAATTCTGGAAATGAAAAAGTAACATCAGGTCAAACTATTACTACCATGTTTGGTTTAGCTTTTGGAACCCCAAAACCATGATTTGGGCAAAAGTCACAAGAGACAAAGCTTTTGCCCAAATCATGGTTTGAGGCCATCCAAAAGCTAAACCAAAACTAGTACCATGTTTGGATTTTAGTTTGCACACCTCAAACCATAATTTGAAGGTTGAAAACTGAGTTTTAAGTTTTAATTCATTTCAACATGTTTGGCAAAATCATATTGAGTTACTTCTTATCATATCTAAGTCTCAAACTGTGGTTCGAGCAGAAGTTAAAAAAATTGTTTTTCTGTTGAGCCAAACAATAATTTGCAAACTAGAAACCAAAAACACCCTAACAATCCATTTCCTATATGGAAATACAGCACACAACTAGAAAACCCTAACAAGTGTGTTAACACTCAGCAGCTAGATAACTTCCTGAATTCATAACATAAAAAAACTCAAGCTTTGACGTTGAATTTTGAAGCATAAGTATTCAGCATGCCACAATTCCAGAAGCAACAAGCAAATTGGGGGAAAAAACATCCCTAGGTAGGGTAGCATCAGCACAGCATCAAAACCAACCAAATATCGCAAAAACAAACGAAACCCACATCAAAATTCAACACGAAACCACCAATTACAACAACACGAGATGCAAAATTCGAAGAAAACGAAAGAGTCAAAGGAAATCGAGAAAAAGAAGGAACGAGAAGTGGACCTTCTTCTTCCAACCAGGCGGAGCAGGAAGTTCCACGGAGACAGCTTCCTCTCCTGCACCCTCCTTCTCCACTGAGCTCGCCATTTTCACCTGCCAATTTCCATCCCCAAAAAAATAATAATAATAATAAATAATTTCACCAAAAAAAAAATCGAGGAGAAAGAAATAGAAGACCAGAAAATTCCATGATTTGAAAACATTAGAAAACACATAAATTAGCGTAGAAAATTACGAAAGAAGAAGGGGAACAGAGAGAAATACTTGGTTTAGGTTTCGATTTGTTGCTGGGGTTTGGTTTTTGGGAGAGTGTATGTAAGGTGGAGAAAGAAAAGAAAGAGGAGAGAAGGGAATTGAAATTAAATTAAGCAGACAAGAGACACGTTGCGGAATCGCACATAAATTATGCTATGCTCCTCTTTCAATTTCAAACACACACACTCAATTTTCGTGTTGGGCACATCCAACCGTCACAGACACTCTATCTTTCTGCCACCTGTCCCACATACTGCCCTTCCCCGTTTGCATTACCCTTTTTCTCTTCTGTTTATACTGTTCAATTTAACCTGCGGATCTCATACGCTACTCCGTAGAACAAACAATACAGAGACATCTTTTTTCCTTGTCTTCTTTTTTTTTTTTTTTTTTTTTTTGCTTCTTTTAAATTTCCAATGCGTATCATAAGCAAAATTAAAAAAAAAAAATTTGTGAAATTGTTGAGTTGGCGACAGGCGAGCTGGTTTCTTTTTTTTTTCTTTTTTCGTTTTTTTTTTCTATATGCAGAGCGATTGTGTTTGGATATATGATAGTCAAATTAGTATCCATTTGATGAAAATGATAATAAGTTATACTACGTTGACTTAGAAGGTGCATCCATCCAATAATTTTGTCTCTAACTTTCAGGAGGCAAGTAAGATTTAAATAGCGCTGGTCACGGAAAATAAATAAATTAAAGAAAAGTCCCGTCTAATGAGACGAAAACGTTATCTATACATGTGAATTTGCATGATATTTGAAGAAGATAATTTTAATAATGACGACATGGACTAACCTTTTAGTCATTAATCAATATATCACATGAAATGAGTGATTTATTATGAGAGTGAGAGGAATAAATTTGGGCTATATAATTATATATAAATGGTCAAGAGTTAAAATTGTTTAAAGGTTACATAATTACTTAAAAATGTCATATAATTTTATGTTTTAATTTTGACCATTCATATAAGATCTACTGATCAAGATTTACTTCTCTCACTCTCATAATTAACCACCCCTTTCACTTGATCCTCTTTCATCAATCAATACGGCTGTACATGTGATATATAGTAATTTGAGATTTTCATTTTTTTTTTTTACAATCAATATAAATATGTGTTATATCAAAATTTTACGTTGATACAATAATTCAAGGATATAATGTGATTATTAAAAGGGGATACGAATGGAGCATGATGTCGAGCTGCTATGAGAAGAAATGGGTCGAGGATGTGTTACTTGGAGATTTATAGAATGAATTGGGAGTTTTAGCGCATAGTTATCATGTTGCGATGATTTTGTTGCAAATGTGATTGAAGACAATGTTGCAACATGTGATCCTTGTCGTAGTGGCTCATGATCGAAACATCCATTAATTGTCAAGGCATTTAGAGAAATTTTGGCTTGGAGAATTGTGATTGAGTCAAAAATGTATGCCAAAACAACTTTTTGTGAATGGATAAGGTGCAGTTACTCCAAAGAATGGGGTCAAAATTGATCGATGGTGCATGGCATTGGTTACAGAATGAAAAGTCACAAAGATAACTATCGAGAGTGAGTGACATCTCCAAAAGGACAACTATTGAAGACACGTGTTAACCTTTTATAGGGCCTAGTCGCCTATATATAATAGCTCGATCAATGTAACAAGAGTTGAAATTTTTACTTACAAATACTTATATATTCTTCTAAGGTTTCCATGACGAATAAAAGTCCCAAGTTTATTGAGTAATTCTTCTTTATCTTTTCTTCATTTTATTTCACTTCTTAGTATTAGTACTTTATTGTATCCTTATATTTCCATTGTATATTTTCGATTATATTGAAATAAAATTGTTACTCCTTTCAGTCATATACTTGAGAACTCACCAAAAGGTGTTGATTCCCACTCCCTAAATTTGAGATTGAGAAATAAGAATCTATCAATTTTTATTTATTTAATCGATAAAAAATCACAAAAAACAATATGTAATATATAATATGGGGTTATCCATTATATGTAATGTATGGTTGTATTTTTTCTTGGTACATAATGTTTGGTTTTATGATAATAATGTTGTTTTATGATCTATATTATTATTATTTAATTATAACCACTTCCAAAAAAAAAAATTAGTATTTAGTTATTGGTTCTTTTTGGAATTACAATTTGCAGACAGTGATGGTTTGACTTGGTATTATGTGCTCATCTACTAACTACAGAGTCGTTCACCATTAAATTTAATCTATTAATACATTATTAAAAAGGCTTAACTTTTCATATAATTATTGTTATAACCTAACTTTTTTATACTACTATAACATATATATGATATCTTCAAAAATATTAACAAAATCATATTGGCACCATAAATGAAGCGGGGCAAGGTTTGTCGCTGGATAGTGTTCTCCATCTAAGCTACAATTTGTTGACATGCGTAGTAACATTTCAAATAAATTTAAATTATAGAGATCTTCCCGTCAAAAAATAAAAAAATTATGGAGATCTTTGTGTCCCTATTCCTTCTGTAATGAGTGAATGACATTGATCAGAAGAATCCATCAGCGAATCCAGAAAAAAGAAAAAATCGTTTTCGATAAAGTTTATTTATGAAATGAACGTACCTATACAAATGTTCTTCTATCGACAAATTTGGGATCAACAATTAGTGTATGGAGTCTTCAACTAGAGCGAGTGCCAAACATCATAAGAAACCAACGTAAAATTCACAACATTGAGGGTGTGTTTGTTGGTGAATTTTTTGGTAAAAAATTATTTTTTATATATTTAGATAATTTTTAAAAATAAATAAATTTTTAAAAGAATCTGTTTTTAATTTTTTTTATAAAAGTTAAAAATAATAAATTTTTTAAAAAATCAACTTTCAGTATTTTTAGTTATATAAAATTTATATTTTATAATTTTTTTTGTTTTAAAACTGAAACAAATGTATTCTGAACCCAAGACTAGTAGACAGTATATTTGAATTCTTCAATAGGTTCATAGATATGATACTTGACTCAAAATTTGACCCCTTTAAAATATAAAATGTATTTTAGAAAGCATAGTTGTAATTATAATTATTAATACAAAATAAAAATAAATAAATTGTTAATTCCAATAAAACACATTTTTTCCCTTGAAATACATTTTTATAATTCATAATTTAACAGTTCCCCACCGCAACTGAAAAGATACGTCACGAAGAAAGCGTTGCATGTCTGTGAGGTCCGCGTGGCTTGCAATCAATTTGGACCATAAATCACTACTAGCAGGTAGGCAATGTTTAAGGTGGGGACGCTTAAGGTTGGGGTCCATGATGGGCCCCTAACTAAATGACAAAATTACTCATTTGATTATCAAAATTCCTTCTTAGTCCCACACTCTCATCTCTCTCTCTCCTGGGATCAATTATGGAAAAATGGTTTTGATCAATATATGATTGTGAATTATAAATTGTAAAAACTTTGATGCTGTGGCTGAATTTTTATGCCTTTATCATTCAGTATATTATTATATTTCCAATTTCAAACCTTGCAAGTGCCATCATTCCAGAGACTAATGACTGATCCAAAAAGCTTTGCTTCTATCTTCTTGGGAGGAGGACTAGGGACTCAACTTTTTGGGGTTTGGGGTGTCAAGTTTGAAGTTTGAAGCTTTGGAGACAGCCACCACACTGGGGGCATTGGGGCAGATGCTGTAAATGCACGAGCAAGCAGAAAAAAGTTGTGTAGGGACTACCATGTAAATACACTGAACATGGTATATTATTTAAATATTTATTATTTATTAGCCACATTTATTTTGTTGATTAACCACATTTTCAACTGTGGCTAAGTGACAAAAATAGAGGGGGTTCATGGTGGACCCAAACTTGAGGGTCTCCATGCTAAAACGCACCCTAGCAGGATTGGCAAGTGATTAATTACTAGGCGAGTTCTGTCATACACCATATTGACTATGGTGCATGGTGCACCATTTTATAAAAAAGTGGTCTACCGTGTTCCACCCACTTCCCCCCTCCTATCCAGCTTTCATCCCTGAAGCCTCCTCCGTCACTCTCCACTGGAACCTCACTGTTTCACCAAGACTTGGGGTTCCTCACTCTTTGGGGGTTCCTCACAAGTGCCATCCATTTTTTTTTTACCTTTCTATATGTTAATGCATCAACACGACAAATTTGAGTTTCAATTTGAAAAAGAAAGCTTGGGTCTTTCTTCCAATTCCTATAAAAACTTTGCCACCACTACTTTCCTTCGCTCTAAACACCAAAATTCAAGCCCAATTAGAACCCACAAACTCCAATGGTCTCCACCACCACCTTCACTCCAACTTTGCGACCACTACTTTCCTTCTTTGACAAATGTATTCACTGCAGATTTTATTTACAGCATCTTTTTTTCACTTGGCTTTGATTTTGAATTACTGAGTTTTTGAAAAAGAAATGTTTTGGTATGTGGCTCCTTATTTTTGTTGTTCTAAGCTTTTTAATGGGGGTTTGGTGCATGTGGTTAGAGAGGAAAACAAAACTGTTTAAGGATCGACAGTAGTTCATTGACGGCGCAGCGCCCAGATGCTCCAGCTCACGGTGCAACCAGTTTTGCGTTTAACCACGTTTTGAAATGCGTTTAACTGCCCTTCGAAATGTGGCTAAATGATAAACTCCTCACCTGCTTCCCTACTTTGTCAAAGTTAAATGATGTGTGGTACATTATATTTAAATATGGTGCACCACAGAATAAGCCTAATTAATATACTATTTGTTTTGTTTCCTCGTGGCTCTCATGCAATTCTAAAGTCACGCACACATTTAAAACGTGTTTTTGTATTAGAGGAGCCAATTTTTCCGTACATTAATCAAGGCATTATACAAAATATCAAGTTACTATTTTAGAAAGAATTATATCAATCTAAACTTTTATAGTATATATAGTATAAGATATTTCTCATTTTTCAAAAAAAAAAAATTGTAGTGGGTTTTTTTCGATCTCAACATTTATATATATTTAGACCTTATTTTTTGGTCAAAATATTTAGAACATTTAAATACCTCCTCCGGGTCAATATATGGGCCCTAACAAAGTCAAAACCAAGCTTTGAGAATCGGGCCTAAATCTGATCAGATTATGTATTCGAAGATATCCTGATAGCCCATCAGTAATGGGCCCGTAGAACTATGCTCTTGATTATTTATATTTTATGTCATTCTAAAACTGTTCCGGGCCTATATCTTTTGATTGCATCTAGGCTAGAGAGGCTATCTCTTAGTCTTTGGAAGTGGGCTTTGTATCCAGCTGTTGGGCTGTGCCTTATGTATTGTTTTTGCTTGTCTGTTGTAGTTGGCCCTGCCCATTTCCTTCTCATTTAATTTCCGCATTTTCTACGAAAGATAGTGTACCAGGCCTCCAACCAAAAAAAATGGACCAGGCCTAAAACTTATTCACTCAAAATTTTTTAAAAAAAGCTCCCCGATGCTTTGCTGGATAATTGTTACTGGATATACTTGACCCGACAAAAAAAAAATTTGGAGTCATAAACAGAGTAATTCTGCTCGCAAAGGTTTAGATCAAATGGCAAAAGGGCAGTCTGCCTTTGCAGTAGTGCACCGTAACTAAAAGGGACTGGGTGTTCGATTCCTGGGAGTGGAGCTCCCATGTCCCTCCTCCCCTTACATAGATGTAGCCACCCACTTCGGACCAAAATAAATAAACAAATAAATAAAACAGAGTAATCCTCCCAAATTTTGAAGACAAGTAAGTGTATGTGAGAAATTTTGTATGTGTAAATAAAGTTATTTTTCAAGCAATGCGTTTTCTTTCCCCCTTTTTTTTGGGAAAATTTGTTGAACAAACACACACACACACACACACACAAAATGAGTTCATAGTAAATAAATAAATAAATAAATAAAGATCTTGCTTAATTTCGTTCGTAAATCTTCCTCCCGCCCCCCTTTTTCCTTCTCTCTTTTCCTTTTCTTCCATTGAAGTTTGAACTATACTGCTGGACTTCAATCCCTTTTGATTGGACAGGCTCACACGCTTGTAAGCAGTAGTCAAATATTTTTTGCCCATTTGGATAAATACAGGAAATAACTGTTAGAACTAAGTCAGTTTGTTCTTGCTCATATTAAGAGGCATGCCTGATTGTGTTTTTTTTTTTTAATGAAAAAAATTATTTTATAAAGATTTCAACTAAAAATTAATATAAGTACAAAACAAAGGGAAAACCTCGATTTTTGTCTCTAATCATTTAGTCGATCTTTTGATTTGGTCATAAAACATTTTTTTTCCTGCTGACTTGGCTCTAACGTGTTTGTTTTTATCTCACATAGATGTCATATTATATATTATAAAAGCTTTATTTTTGTCACTGACTTTTTTAATTTTAGTTTAGAGTTATGAGTTATATATAAATAGGGCTTAGTTTATTTCAATAATATAGTTAGACAGAAATAGAGCTTTGCATGTATAACATAGCATTCACATTAGTAAAAAATGGACATGTCGAAGCTAAGTTAGCAATCTCCGTCAATAAAATTGACAATGTCAATTACAAAAGCAACATTGAAACTTTATTAAAATGCTAGAGAATAAAATTAAAACTAAAAAAACTTTTGAGATGAAATTCAAATATTGCTAAAAGATCAGGATAAAAATAGGTTTTTACCTACAATAAATTAAATCAAATATACCTTTAAGATAGAATGTTAAGAAATATTATAATCTTAGGAGGAATGACTTTGAACATAAAATTAAACATTATAGGGACATATATACAAAAAAGATGCAAATTAAAGGTGGTAGAAGAGGAAGGGTGATATGGAGGTACTATATGTATTCTTGGATGAAAATCACCAACCCCAAATCATGTCCCCTTTCTTGTTTTATCAATTATCTATTGCCACATGAAAGATAAGAAATATATATTTGGTAATTGCTTTAAATGTAAAAAAAATGCTAAATGCATGTCTTCCATGTACCAAGAGGTGATTGATGGAATAAGGAAAGAGAGATCATTTGGGGAGATATGATTTACATTCATATTTATATATTTTTATGATGTCTATTTTTTATATTCAAATAATATTTCTCTGATATAACATACTAATATTTTTAAATGAGAAATATTATCTTATAGACATTTTAAATAAAGATAGACACAAAATTTTGATTTTTCTCTCTCGACACTCTTCACCAACTAGAATTTTGTGTTTATTTCTTTCTAAAATATTCGTGAGATGCCTAATGTTGAAAATGCAAATATCATGTTTCTTTTTGAATGACATAATTGTTGTACAGTCACATAAATGATTAATCTAAACATGCTTCTATTTTCATAACTCCTCCGGACTAATTATAAACCTCAAATGCATCTACAGCCAGATGCTCACAACCTGGGCATAACTCAGGTTGTGGAGTGGGGCAACTTGATAAAGGTTACATGAAGTTGTAGTTACGATAAGTTTATATCATGTCATTCTCAAAATGAAGTAGTGCTCCCTTCAAGACATGAACTTATGAACGCAGGTATACAGTTGTACACAGGCAGGGCACATCAACTTGCAGCACCCTTCACAGACAAAACTCTTCATCTCTCTCTCTCCATATACGCGCGCGTGTCTCTCTATACTCTATAGCCTCGACACGAATTAGACATGGTTTTATGTTGCGTGCACCCTTGAAAGACAACGCTAGGTAGCTAATAGGATGAACAAGCATTATGTGCGTCCGAAACGGTGAAAGGGAAATGGGGTCCGTGATTAGAGACCGCGTTTCACAATTCACATGACGAGAGTGAGACTGATGCATTGGTTATTAGATACCCTTTGTTTGGTTTGTTGCAATTTGCGTGTTTGTTTGCATGGCGGAAAAAGAAGAATCCGTGTTTAATGGGGCTTTTTCTGAAATTACTATGTATATGTTTTCTGAAGCTCTTATACAAGTTTGGATGAATCATCCAGGCTCATCGTGCTGTTGAAGTAATTCCAAAATGCTTGCTCTAGAAACATCAAGAGGCAACTCGCAACTAGTCCACACTTCAAGCGTTTGTATAAAGAGAAATCACTTTTTTGAAAGGTCATGATTTCAGGAATGCTATTCCTTCTAGCTTGGATTCCTCTCTATTGTAATCTTCGCTTAGTTTTCTTAGAGATTCCAAAGCAAGATACATCACAATGTGCCTAGCTTTGTTTTCCATATTGATACTTTATTGCAGCTACTTTCATGATATACAAGAAACCTATATCTAGCTAGTATAGGGGACACAGCTACATGGTGAATGGTAAATATATATGAAACAACTTAATTAGGTAGATTGATCGAATTTATCCAAGAATTTCTTAGGCTACGGACTCTCAAATAATGTTGTTCCATCTGCGCATAGAAATATGGGCTGAAAGTTCAGTCTCACTCATCACAATTTTATACATATTTATCTTAATTAAACATTTTAAAATTTGTTTTTTTTGGGGGGGGGGGGGGGAAGAAGCACTCAAACCTGCAGGTTTTTTTAGGTTTTCTATAACTAGGTTTGTTTATGTCACTTTTGAATAAGAAAAATAGAATTACGTACAGCCAATAAATAACTTAATTTGAGCAAGGTCCATCTTCTAGTCCATGGTACGTACAGAGAAGTGTTACTATTAACCAAGAAAGTTGTTTTTATCTGCTTGGTCTAATGGAATAATCCATGGTGAAGAGCTTTCCTTCTTCTGATTTGCCCGTGAACAAGGAGAGACAATAATCTTTTCTCGATATGTGAAAGGATTAAAAATATTGGAAGAGCTTAATGCTATTGATCTAGTTTCAGTGTAGCAGATAGATTGGCTAGCTTTGCGTTGGATTTAACTTTAAATTATGCTGCAGTCATGACCAAAAAAAAAAAAAAATCATGGCCTTTGGAGGAACAATAACATTATATTCATTAAAAACAATGAATGGTTGACTTCCTCCATGATTTAACATTAAGTTTCAAAGCCTACGAAACCTATTAGTGTGCTAAACTATAGCTAGTGGAATGGGTAGCAAAAAAGTCAAAAGTGAACATTACTCTTTGGTTATATAGCACGCACCATTTAATAATGGGGTTCAAATCTATCTAGTCATGTAGTTGACTTAAGAAGAAGCCAGATTACAAGCATGATCAAGTTAATTGATTTGGACAGATCAAAGCAATATCCTTCTAAGTTTAGCGGCTTATTACAATGACTACTTCAGGTTTTTATCAAAGCAATAATAACTATTTCGAAGTACTAGGGAAAAATTATGAGGAACTGTCCAACTCATGCTTATGAATACATACAAACACACATCCGCTAGGAAAATTTTTATATAAAATTCTTATATTTTTTATAGAATAAATTTACTCTTTCTCCATAATATTATTTTAATTTTTAATTTTTTTCTCTCTTTCTTTTTTTCTCTTTTTTTTAAAAAAAAAATCAAGGGCTTTCATCTTATATGAAATAAATTTACTCTTTCGCTATGAAAGGGAAAAATATCACTATATCAACTATGTTATTTTAAGAAGAAAAAAAGGTCTGAATGTACGAGGATCTAATAATTTATCTCTCTTATTTAATTTTAAGCTATTACTAGTAATGTATCCTTCTCTAGAAAGGTGGGGGAAATTCAAGGGTGGTCTAGATGTGTGCTCGACGTACACCTCGCAGTTGGACAAGGACAACTACTCTCTCCTAGACCCCATAAAGAGAAGGGGAAAAAAATCTCCTCACTGATATATCAAACACAAACACAGAGGAAGAGTGAGAGGTCACTCCCAACAATTATTCCTTAAAATTATGTTATTTGTATACGAGGGTACAATATCTAAATATATATATATATATATATATATATATATATATATATATATATATATTCACCTGTATTTCTATAAATATATTATATCTCTTATTATATCTATACATAATATATTTAAAAAATATTTTTCTATTCCTTAAATATGATAGAGAGAGAATGTAAATTAAATTGCTTAGATTATTTTATTTACAGATAAATAGGAGAATTTTGAATTTAGGCCCATAAGAGAATCGAGGAAGAAGAGGGCATGGACGTTAACCACAGCAAGTCTCACCCACGGCCAAAACAAAATAGCCAGATACAGCCCTGCAGTGCAGGCACCATTAAATGCCTTTCCGATGCCCTCAACACTCTCCTCTGCACCTTCACCTACAGCTCGTTTGTTACTATGGCCTTTACCTCTCATGTTAATATATAAAAAATAATAATTATTTGTACTTAACATTTTGGATGTCAACCGTTTAAATAAATAGGAAAATTATGTATATAAAAAGAGAATTTGGTGACAATATTATTACTTAATTAGTCATCACAATTATCTAATTTTTCAATTATATATAAGAATTCTACATTTATTTATACATAAATTCCTACTAATAGATTGACACCAAAATGTCATATTCAAATACGACGAGTACTGTAATATATATTTTCACCTTGCCTGTGCTCCTCTCTCTTTCTTTCGAAGCAATACTACAGCTATTTCTCATACGAGAAAATGCATGTTACTCAATTTGGCCACCCACCCTTTTTACGAATCAGTCATACAAAACCCCCAGATTGCCCTCTGAATGCTTCAATTCTTCTGTACTCCTTTTTTTTTTTTCTTTTTCCTTTGGGGGTCCATTACATCTTTCGTACATTGTTTATTTACTTTACCTTCCTGCTCAAATCATAGACATAGAGGCTCCATCACGCAGGCTAGATTGGCTGCTACTTATCAGTGATCTTTTCTGCGTATATAGAATAGATACACAGAGGCAGTGCTATTCATGCGTACATGGGTAATTTGGTACTATACATCTGAATTGTGATCCCGTGATAGTGCGAGATGCACGCTTCCCTGCTCAAAGCCATCACTGAGCTCCTCTGTTGTTGTTATGGAGCTTCTATTTAAAAATAAAACTTCAAAAAATTTGCAAAACCTGCTGCAGGTACATCACTTCATGTGAAAAACTTGTTTGTAAACTCACATCAACTAACTTTCTGTAAGATCTAAATTTTTCATAACCCAAATTAATGTTGAATCTTCAAGAATAACTAAAACTCTAGCCCTACATGAATGAGATAGATTGCATGCCTGGCTTGGTTATATATATCATTATATCTTCTTGTAGGGACTTATGTCTTCTTCTCCAACTATGAGCATTTCAATAAATTTCATAAGCCCAAAAATAAATAGATGACAAACTTATGATCTTATTCTGTCTTTAATATGAATCTATTGCATGCTATTATAAAACACAAAATACATAAATTAATGATAATTTACTATAAGAAATATATGCGTATAAAATACAACTGAAGAATTTATAAGTAAATATAATAGCTAATATCTATTTTGATAGCATATTATACTTAAAACAAAGAAATTTAATGAAACACAAATTAGTCTTTAGCTTGATCCATCTCACCAAAACATTTAATTAAACAATTAAATTGATTAATTTCAAAAGTTATAAAAATTAAAATATCGGCAGTAAGTGTATTGAGTACGTCCAACGCCTATGATAAAAAAAAGTCCTTATATAGTTGACTAAATAAAATATTATATATATTGTTTAAATTCCCTTTTATCAAATGAATAAGATTTATGCTATTGAATGATACATAAACCAAACAGTACAGTATATGTGTCTGTGAGAGATAAAAAAGAAAAGTTGTCTTTCTCTAGTTTTATTAATTAAGCCTGCATAAAATGCCGTTCACACTGACAATAATTAATGGAATGCAACCAACTTTTGGTGATAGTACATCTAGTTTACATATATGATTCTGATTTAGAAGGCCGATCCATGTATTCATTAATTCTTTCATATCACTCAAAGCCAACTAAAGTTGGTTTTCCCTGACTTTTGACCAGGGAGATGTTAGAAAATAAAATATCATAACCTAGAGAGAGATGGAAATTTAATTAACTACTGGAAGGGATCAAAATAATAATCATGGCATTATCAAAAGCTACATACACCAGAAAAAGAAATAAGCAGAGCAATACTTGGACTAACCATGAAGAGTTTATTGTTACATGTACATCTTATTAGGCAATTTGGAAGACTTAAAAATTAGGGAGATTTTTATTAATAGATTAAGTGGAGAAAAAACACAATAATGGATTTAATCACTACTAAAAATTATGTGGATAGTGACGGAAGTTTTCCATCGAAATTTTGCAAAAATCCATTCCTAAATAGTTTGGAGATGGAATTTGTCACAGCTAACAGAACTTTGCAAAATCCTTCGTGGCTAATTGGTTAATGGCGAAAATCTTTCATCGCTAGTCAGCAACAGAATTTTCTATCGCTAAAATAAATATTCCATTGCCAACAACTTGCAAGGATTCATGGCCAAAACATGTTTAGCAACGGAATTTGCAATGGAATAATTCCGTCACAAGGACTAAAATGCATTAAATTATATTTGTCTATAGCAATGGAAATAATTTCATTGCTAAATTTTTTTAAAATGTATTTTTTAACAAAAAATTAAACAATCGCATTATACAATTAAACTTGCATAATCCAATAATATAACAATTCTGAATAAAAATTCAAATCAAAATTTCAAAGATTAAAAGTCATTCATTAAAATTTATATTAAATTCTAGAAGCAAATGTATTCCAAAAAGATAAAGTAAAGTACTTCAAAAGGACAAATTTAACACAAGATTTAGCTATGTAACATATCCTAATCCAGACAAAGATGAAAAGACCACATCAAACATCAAGTAGAATAGGATAAGATCATCCTCAACTATGTCATCCTCATTCTCATCCTCATCTCTATCTCCACATATCTCATGCGCATGTGAAGTTGGATGAATAGCTCCCAATGTCTCAGTTCTCTCTTTAATTCATGTTTTTGAAAATATTTAAGAAGAATTAATATTTTGTAAAAATAAACTTATAACATGATATACAAATTTGATAAAACTTACCAATCTTTTCTCATGCACTATTATTGGGATTGAGCCTCCCGTGCACTCCATGATCATCCATGCTAATAAAACTAAGCTATCTAAGCAAGTAGTTTTGTCATGCTTATCTACTGCACACTTCACGATCATCCATGCTAATAAAAGAATAATTAGTTTTAAAAGTTAGCTATAAAAATGATTAGTAAACATTATTATTTATTCATAGCTTTTGAAGCTATTGACACTTAGCATATTAACTTTGGGCCCTAAACCACATTTCATTGCATTTTAAATTACAGTTAATAAATTTATAAATCTTCTCACTTATATAATTTTCTCTTGGTTTGATCTCACTTATATATGTTTTTCACTTAATCTATTCCAATCAACATGCGCTGTTATCATTTGCCTTTGAATTTTTCATTTTCATTGTCCCTCTTTAATTTTTTTTCATTGTTTTTTGGTCTAAACAATCAATATATGAAATTTATTAGATTCCAATTAATTTGCCTTGAATAGAGTTAGTTCACTATAGCTAAAACTCTTTTGGTACTAATTTTTTTTTTTTTATCCATGAGATTGAATCCTGAGGCCATATGTAAGGGATTAAGTGTTATACCACTTGAATTAATCAAATACTGATATCTCTCTCTAAATTTTGATATTGAAAAGAAATCACCACTTTGAATTAGGATTTAATTGTTACTTAGTTTTAGATCAAATTTCAAAATAGGTAAGAATTGGTGAATCAACTGGTAGAAATTTAGTAAGTATAATCAAAAGAAAAATTCTTAGGTCCTTTACAAAGGAAAAAAAATTATGTTATGAACAATTCAATACTCAATAATTAAAAATAAAGTTAAAAAATAGAATATGATGATAACCTACAAAGATGAGGCGTTTAATATTAAATAAAATAAAATATGGACATTTTCTTGATCTAAGATCACCTAAATATGTTTCATATGAAAACTATATCATAACATGATGATCCAACTTGGATATTATGAAGAGAAAAGTCAATGAGAGAGAGAGAGAGAGAGAGAGAGAGAGAGAGAGAAGGGGGGGGGGAACAGATACAGGTATACCATCTATCAATAATACCAAAAGGAGGACGATGAAGCAAAGTGAGTTATGTAGTATTTATTACACCAGAAACATGGAAAGGGACCGAAGCTAAATGGGCAATGCAACAGTGCAGTATTAAAATGGCTAAATCGACAAAGAAGAGATCCTAATAATGCCGTGGTTTTCTCATTTTCTAATATATATATATTTGTCCTCTTCGATAATTTTTTTTGCAATTGAATTATTTTTGCGACGTAATTACTTCTGATGCTAACGCATCTTAGGAACTAATAAGTTTGATCAACCCAGAGCCAGGAATTTAAACCTCGAGTTTCGCTACTAATAAAACATTCGAGAGGCTGAAGTAGTTTCCAGCTAGGTCGCAAGTCTAAATCACGCGGTTCAATTTTTTTTGAGAAAAATAAAATAAGAGAGAGAAAAAGAAGGGGGGGGGGGGACAGCGAGAAAGCAAGGTGTATATATGAAGCATTTGTAGTGGCTCTTAGGGTTTCGACTGTCATATTTGATGTAACTGTTTCGAAGTTTTATGATTGATTTGTTTAGCACTTGGAAACAAAAGCTGCAAGAACAAGTCGTTGGAAGAAAACGAAAGACATGCCTCACTTTTTACCACCCAAAATGACAGCAGCATTTACTAGTTAACAATTTTTATTTTTATTTTTTTTGGATGAACTAGTTAACAGTAATATGGGACGAAAGAAATGCCAATACATGTGTGAAACACTCCACACAGAACATACACACAGAAATTGTATCACTGTGGATAAATTTATATTTTCTTTTTGCTTAAGAAGTATGAGAAAATTTGTAAACAAATAAAATATGTTTAACACTATATCATAAATAATAATTATCTTCTGCGTGTGATACGATCAAATTAAGCAGCTGCATTTTAAATACTTGAAAGGACTTTATTTTTTTTAACTTTCTTTTGGGGGGAAAAAAATAGAGTCTCTGGAGATATTGAGGAAAGTCATACTACTGTAATAAAATTTCGCCCCCCTCGTCCGCTGTGGAGTTGCAGGTGTGTCTGAGGGTGGAACTGGTCACTCTCATTCCATCATAACAATACTGATATTTAGTAACTATATATTATTATACCAATTGTACAGATATGGTAATGCGGCCAAAACCTTTTGCCCTTGATTTTTGGTGCTCGAATTCACTTAATATATAGAGTGTATAAAATTTCATATTATGAATTTTTTAATACGCTAATATTTAAGATCTTATTACATAATTTTCAAATATAAGATGCACTATTCGATTCTTTTTTCTTTCTCTAAAATATGACATACAAATAATCATATTTCAATAAAATTTATACTCTACATACAACTATTAATTCGTAACTCGATAAACTTCTTTTATCCTTTGTAAACCACGGCTGACCCTGATATTTACCTTTATAATATTTTTGCATTATTGTTTCAGTTTCCATTACTTTTATTATATATTCTAGTGGACATCAGACTTCCTATACAAAAAACTTATTACAAGTGAATCCTATGCGAGTATTCATGCATTGTCCTAAAAGAATAATGTTACATTGTTAAAAAAATTTATATAATTTTATTAAAAGAAACAAGAATAATGAGCTACGTACGTAGATAGAAAAATTATCTTTTTTTAAAGGAGAAAAATACTTTACCTTCTCGAACTGTAGGTCATGAACATTTTAGTTCTTAAATTTTAAAAATATATAAATTAATTCTTGAATTTTTTTGAATATATAAATTGATCTTTTTGTTAATTTTTTTTATCAATTATTAACAAAAATGCTATATATTCAAAAGAATTTAAGATATCAAATTATATATTTCAAAAAATTTAGGAGATTAATTTATACATAACCTAAAATATATTTATTTTGACAAAAATATACAATCACAAAAATTTAGGGGGTCAACTTGTATATTTTTAAAGTTTAAAAGTTAAAGTATACATAACCTATAATTCAAGAAGTAAAATATAATTTTTTTTCAATAATAAAAATAAGAGTACTTATTAAATGAAACATAATATTATACCATTCTTTTTTTTTTTTGTCTTACAAATTACTTACATAATTTTAAATTAGGGTGATAATTAAGTTAAGTCCTCGCCAAAATCACATCTTGAGGATTCAAACACTTGACAATGCAACAAGTTGTACCATTCTAATAATTTAATAAACTCTAATAAAAATTATGACTCTTAAGCATAATACTATGTGTAATTTAACTCAAGTGGATGTGCAAGAATTATTGCTCCATTAAATATGAATTTCCGATGTTTTTTTAAAAAAAAAAAAAAAAACACTTTTCTTTTCCTTTGCCGGTCCCAGCATTCCCTGCCTGCCGTGGGCACTGCTTTTTTTTTATCACAGTGCCTTACCCTACTCTCTCCTCCTCCATCCCCTTCCCCCTTCTCTTACTGCCCCATCGGATTCCAAACAACCCCTTCATCGAGCTCTTTCTCTCTTTCTTTACGCTAATTATTTTTTTTCTATATATACACAAGGCCCTCCTTCAAGTTTTACCGTCGTGATATTATTATCCTTATTATATACACATATTTCTATATTCATATATATCCGGTATCTGAGCAAGAAGGAGGTTCGGAAAGAGAGAATAAAAAGCCCTTTTCTTTCAACTTTGGTGTGTGCGAGAGAGAGCTATTTAATTAGTTTCATCTATATATCTCCTTATTCCCTTCTTCTTTCATCCTTCCCTTCTTCTTTCAGTAGAGAAAGCTTTGAGAGACATGTCTAGCTGCAGCATGGATGTTGCGCCCGAGCAAGTCTGCTATATCCCCTGCAACTTTTGCAACATTGTTCTTGCGGTATCTCTGTGATCTGAGAATTCTTGATAATTTAGTAGGAGAGATCTACTTTTCACCTCTTGCATGCTTAAAATCCCTCTTGCTTCAAACACCCTAGATACTGTGCAGTGCACACATGCTTAATTGGGTGTTTCTTTTGCCTGTTTGGTTTCTTTCTCTTTGTCCATATACAAGGACCGAAGGATTTTAGATCCTGAAAATGAAGCTATATATGTGTGCGTGTGCGCTTTTCTGTGAACCATTGGATGTATTATATTTTTTTGACATAAATTCTGTGAATATTAATTTTTAGTTGATTTTCTCTCTTTCTGGGCTTCCCTTGTTTTTCCTACAGTCAGGTCCCCATCGCTGGACCTTTTTCTTCTTTTCTTTTCCCTTCTTTTGCAATCAAAGAAAAGTCATAACCCTGACCTGAAGGTGCTCTCAAGAGAAGGCATAGAAGAAAGAGCAAGTAGTGTGGGGTGTGGCTAATTGTGTCACTGTGCTAGCTAGCTGTTTTGATAAATATGGCGGTGTCCTCTTGAAAACGCCAAAACGGGCGTTGTATGATGAAACTGTTGATAGGACAAGTCCTCATCATCATCTCTTAACCCTTTAATTTTTCTTCCTATCTCTTCCCACCTGTGACCTAAGTTACCTCAGCCTTATACTAAAATCTCATCAAGTACTGCACTACGCATTTGGGTGCTTTCATAAGTTGGCTTCTTTGGATAATTAGGGGGCAAAAATTGTAAATCTATTAGGAAGAAACCCTGGATATATATCGTTGCAGCTTTTCAAAATTGAGTTTCCCTTTTTTTTTCCCTCTTTTTTATTTTTTATTTTTCGAGTAAACCAAGCTGCATCGTTTTCCTCCTAATTAACCCCCCTTGTCAACTCTTGATGTTATTATTCTACTTTTCTTTATGAGATCAGATCATCCCCAGCATGAAATCATCATGTGATCTGTGTTTCTCTCTCTTTTTTTTAAAAAAAAAAAAAAACTTTCTGGAGGGTTTCTAATCAGCTAATTTCCTTTAGTGTTTAAGTGTATATTTTTATGTGTAGTAGAATTTAAGCAATAATGATTGAAATGGTTGGTAATATTATTTATATATATGCAGGTGAGTGTTCCATGCAGCAGCCTGTTTGACATCGTGACCGTTCGATGTGGGCACTGCACCAATCTATGGTCCGTGAACATGGCCGCGGCGTTTCAGTCACTGTCATGGCAAGATGTTCAGGTGCTGTATATTACATACACTTGTTTCCAATTATGTTTCAGCTCATGAATGAAAAGGCTTCAGTTTGATGAACGAATAAATAACTAGTATAAATTCATAGCTAACTAAAAAGTACCATTATATATAAATAAATAAATGAATAGCCTCTTTGATTTCCGGATCCTAGCTAGCTAGGGTTTCTGGAAGTTATTCTTTTTGAGCAAATCGAAGCCTCTCAGGTAGGTTCTGTCTTTCTGTGTGCATAATCGAGTATTTCAAAGCGTGTCTGTTATTTTTACCTGAGAAGTCGTTGGCTAAGACCTAAGAGATAGAGAGTAATTCAAAGCCCTAGCTATACCTGCAGCCGCCATAAACAAAACCTATTTCCCTTTTCTTTTTCGCACTTTTTGGTAGAGGCGTCAGGACCTGTCCTAACCCATCAAGGCAAACCATACTGCATATGATGTATATGTCTTTGAAAGCTTTTCGATGTCATATACCTTGAGGCTTTTGAGTTTCGATTTGATTTGATTGACAAGTATATGTGTATGTGGGGGAGTAATAATATAAGTTCTTTGCTAGGTTTAATGATTTCTTTTCAAGATCCCTAGCTATAGTGAGATGCATAGCATTTTTGGGACCAAAAAAAAAAAAAAGGGATGGTATCTTGGTGTCGATCCCTAAATCTAAGCCATTCATTTTTTGAACAACTGTCAATCTGGGTATTATGTACTTCATTCGACTGATGAGTTGTATTATTGTCAAGCTGCTCAGTGATTTTAAAGCTGCTTTCGTTTTTCTCTCTGACTTTCTCTCTTCTCTCTCTTTCAGTTTTTGTTGATTTCATTTCACCCATCTAAACCACGGTAAAACCACATTGGCAGCCACATAGATGCCTATTCTGTTTACTCTCCAGAACTGAAAAAGCCTCCACACCCTAGCTATTTAATGTAGACAATATAATTTGAACAAAGCATTGATGAAATAGGGGAATAGAAAAAAATAAAAATGAACAGTTAATACCCGAGTCTTTCCCCATCTTGAACAAACCATCATGGTTACTTTCTATTGAGCAAAGAAACAATTTAGTGTAGTTTACCCTCCTTATTTATACATAGGCATGTGCATGGCTATTGATGCTCTTGAATGATTTTTCAGGCACCTGGCCACTGCAATCCGGAGTATGGGATTGACAGTAGTGGCTCCTCTTCCAAATGCAACAACAGGCTTGCAATGCGTGCACCTACCAATCATGTAACTGAGGAAAGGGTTGTGAACCGGCGTGAGTATACCCCTCGTGTTTTTTAACACTTCCAATCTCAAAATCACCATAACCACATAGCTTTCCACTTTTTTTATTTTTAAGAAAAAAAACAATAAATCCTCCATTAATGTTATCCACTACTACAATATTTATCTAATGAGTTGTTATTTTCTTTTCCAGCTCCCGAGAAGAGGCAGCGCGTACCTTCTGCTTATAATCAGTTCATAAAGTAACTAATGCATTATAATTATTTGCTGCCTGTATATTTCGATTGAATTGGCAACATTAAAGCAGCTTTGAAACGTCTTTGTTAATATGCAGGGAAGAGATCCAGAGGATTAAGGCCAATAATCCTGATATCAGTCACAGAGAGGCATTCAGTACAGCTGCAAAGAACGTAAGAACAAGATTAAAATAACTGTAAATATTGTATTATTATTATTATTATGATGATGATGATGATGATAAACTGCCAACATAAAAGAATTTTACATATTTGTTTAATCATATAGTCATATAAAAAAAATTCCACTTTTATAATTATTATTTTAAAAGTTTTATATATGTAGTTGCTGAGGATTATATGATTAGATGATAATATAAAATATTTTATTTTATATCTAAATTAATTCATATATGAGTTGTTGTTTGTGTATGCTTGATAAATATCATAACCTGGAAATTATTTCATTTATAGTGGGCACATTTTCCTCATATTCATTTTGGGCTGATGCTGGAGAGCAACAATCAAGCTAAGGTGGATAATGTAAGTATTGAAGCAAACTACAATAATTATGATCCCCCACAATCAAGATTTATTTATTTTGATTTTACACTTGAGTTAGTATATATAACTTCTTCAACCTAGAAAAGAAAAAGAGAAAAATTAAACCTCCAAGTTGAAAAATATGAGCACTATAAATTGTGTAACATGCATTTTATGGCGGCTATATATTATGGGATCTAATTAGGTCCGAATCTTTATCTGATGAGATTTCATTTACTATTTTCAGGCCTCTGAGAAGCATTTGATGTCAAGGGCTGCACTATTGAATAAATGAAGGCTATCTTCATTATATCTCAGGATTTCAGTTTCATGTGAGTCTGTCAAGTAAAGAATGTCCTGACTTACAATGAGATTTCAAGGACAATTAACTCGTTTTGTTCGTTAGTGTACTTGTCATTACTTACTACTTGTTCAAGATGCTTTTACTTAATTTGAAGTATGAATGCTATTTTCCCTTGTCATCTTTTACAAGTTGAATATTCTAGCTGATTGATGAGATGATGGAGAAACCAAATTTGCTAGTATTTCTAACTCGATCAGAAAAACATTTTAATCAATATCCATTTTGGTAATTAGCAACGAGAGCAAAGTCCAAACAATATCACGTAAAATATAAAACTATAAAAGAAAAATGGGCAATTTTACCCGTTTTTAGTTTTTTTTATTTGTTCTCATAATTTTTATTTTTTGATTTATTCTTTTGTATTTAAAATCATCTGTTAATTAATTTGTTTTCTATTACATTTTTATCATTTCCACTAGAAAAATAATGACATTACCAACCATTAATCTCATATCGTTTTCATGAATGTTAACATCATTAACACATGATCATTTTTTTTTTAGAAATTATAACAAAGAGTGATTTCTGTGAACTAAATTGGCAAAAAAAATTTAAAATAAAGACTAAAATGCAAAAAATAAGTAATTTTTTTTTTAAAAAAAGTCAAAGACCATGTTGCTCATTTTGTCAATTACAAATGTTCTTTGTTTGGAGCAAAAATATATTACGTAATTTTGTCATGAGAAAAAAATTGAAGAGAAGATACCATTTTATTGTTTTGTAAGCTTTAGGTAAAACTCTAACTAATTAGCAAATATATATTACACGTCAAAAAAATTAGCTAATATATTCAAAAAACGTTATATATAATTAATGGCTAGAAAAAAAACCTGACGCTGACGACTACCAGCCAATTAATTGGTAATGTCTGTCTTGATATTTGGTCAAATTAAATCAGGAATTGAACATCTAGTTTCATTTATATTGAGAGTTGTATTAGACCAAAGATCAATGCAAATCAAAACTCACAGATTTCACATGCATCAAAAGAAAAATTCTTACGTACTCTCACAGTTTTTTTTTTTTAAATTTAATACTCAATATTTTTGTATTTTTTGGCTATTATTACCTTCTTACTTTAACTACAATTTTTAATACAATTACTAAAGTGTTGGGTATCGAATGGTTGAAAGCAAAATCCTTTTCTGCTTTGAGTTTAGCTATATTCTTTTTATTCTTTTATTTTAAGTCCCATAGGAAGAGATTGGAACCATGGCACTAGAATTAAGGACTAGAATTAAGGGTGTTTAAATCCAATCTAATCTAAATCAAAAACCAATCAAAATTGTAAATGTTTGAATTGGATTGGATTGGATCTTGATTTTCACAAATCACTTGAATCGAATCGAATTTCCGATTTAATTTTTAAAGTCAATTCAATCCAATCCAAATCAAATAATACTATCTAATATAATTTTTTATTGTTTATTTTGTACTTTTACCTATAATAATTTTGATTTTTCATATAATTTTTTATATTTATATGCCATTTTTATTTAAATATTATTTTATACATATTATATGAGTCATTTTTATCTGTATTTATTTATTTATTTTATTAATTCAAGTTACTTGTTATTTATAATATTTTATACTTAAAATTTTTTTTTATAAAAAATCGATTAAATTAATCCGAATCTAAACCACAAAAAATTAATTCGTACTGCATCATATTTAAATTTAAACTAAATCGATCCAATTCAAATCGCTATATATTTTATTGTTTGAATTAGATAAATTTTTTATTCAAAATCAATCCAAACTGCACCACAAACACACTTAACTAGAACCAATTTGTTTAAATCAATAGACTGAACATAACTAGTGAATAGTTATGCATCTTTCTGTGGCCGTTACCCACCTAGTAATAAGTGGGTGCTTGCCCTCTCCAATTCGAGTTTGAATTCCAAATGTGGAAGAAAAATATTATGCATGTGCTTCTCAGTTGCTAGTGCCCGAAATGATGATATTCAATTATTTTGCAAAAGTTCCTTTTTTCATATTTACCTGGAAGAGGGATGAGGAGCTCAAATAAAAACGTACAATATATTAAAATATGCTTTAGGCTTGGCACTTTTGATTCATACGGAATCTCTACTCAACACACCTCAATTAACCAATTAAATAAATTCATGAAGGTAGCTTCAAAAAATAGGAAGTTTATAATTCATTATGGTATGTCCTTAATGTAATTTCGTAATTAAATGTCCTTAATGGTGGATATAAATACTTAAATTTACACAAGCTTCAGACATGGGAGGTTACAAGACATCAAGCATTCTTCCTTTGAATTGCTGAAAGCTTTCCAACCGATATTGATGCACTGTTTTATTGAGGTTGATTATTATGTTAAAAAAATTGGTTGTAGAGCTCGGCTTAAAGTACTATTCTACATGGATTTAGTTCTCAGTGCATGCGAGGAACTTCTTTTGTTTCGTTTATTCTTTTCTTCAATTTAATTTATACGTGTAAATTTTTTGTGCCTCAGATTTTTTATGAAATGGAAGGGGGAAAGACAAAAAACAAGAGTTCTTTTTTTCTTTTCAAAGTAAAATATCCAAGAAAAGATTGATCCTGTCCAAGCAGACTCCAACTCATAAATTAACGAAGGCCTTTTCGAAAAGGAATTCATGGACCACCATTTTGGCATTATGGCATCCCCATTAAAACATACAGGAATCTTGATGAAAGCACTAAAAAATGAAGCTGCCACTTTTGCAGGTTCCTTCAAAAAATTGGTTTGAACTTTGCTAAGTATTGATTATTGGCCGGCTTGTGTGCTGTTGTCCCATACTCGCTGACAACAGATAAAACAGATCACAAAATGAAATCACCATTGATGACCTATACAAATCACCAAAATCACTTTTGCTAGTAAGTAAAAACGCACATTGTTAGTGTGTGAAAGCTAGTTCGGGGAAATAACAAAAGCAACAAGCTCGATTAGGTACGTTATATGAGCATCTTATGTTAGAATTTTCTGAATTTGGGGTTCTATTGATTGGTAGATTTTTTTGTTTAATAAAAATAGGTTGAATAAATAGTCTGATTATTAATTGAAAATTCATATAATTATTAAGTGATCAATTATAGGTTTGTGATTCACTATGTATTATTGGGTTTGGGCTCAGTGATGAGTATACTCGAGGGTATAAAGGCTCAAAGTAACCTAGATCTTTACTGGATGGAACTATGATACTATATATATTCATATTATGGACAGGATTCCCATTCTAATCTCGACACTCTTGATAGCTATTGCTCCATCAATGTAGTCATATAAAAAGAGAAGGAAATAGAGTGAGTTCTCCTGTACCTAGCATATATATGTATATATATTTTCTCTTTGCAACAGGATTCATAGATGATATTCCTCAATAATATAGATCTGATAGGTACACAATGTTATTTATCTAAATTCCTATTATAATTAGTATTCTAAATTCCTAGTATAGATCCGGTAAAATATTACATCTTGTAGATTCTATAGGGAAATTTAGAAAACGTGGCATAACTTTTTTTTTTCTTGGTAAACAACGTGGCAAAACTATAGAGTTTTACAATTACAACCATTCTTTGTTGAATATATGGTGATGGGATTAAGAAAATTACAAAATTATTTGTCTTTGCATTTTTGCCTTTTATGCTTTGTTTAGAGTAGAGAGAAAATGAGAGAAAAAAATCAAAAAAATTAATAAAAGCCAAAATTAAACAGAAAAATATATTTTTTCTATTATTATTTGGATGAGAAGAAAGTAAGGGGAAAATAAAGTATATAGGTTATCGTGTATGTTGTTATTTCAATAAAACAGTCCCAACCTCTTTTCATTCTTATAGTATGATATAATTGTCTTTTTCTCTCTCTATTATTTTTTTTTTGGTCTAAACTAAAAAAAAAATTAAGAATCTATTAGGGTGTTTGCCTTTTGTTTTTATTTTCTGATTTCTTATTTTTAAAATTTTGTGAATGAAATAATTTTTATTTTCTCCTGGAGCACTGTTATTTGGACGAAAATTTTGGACGCATTCTCGACGCATCACGACCATCCATGGTTGAAAGCATTCAACCTTTTGTTTCAAATTTTTTATTTCATGATTTTCAACACATCCAAGGGCTGATAGAAGAAAGTGTCGATGGCTTCACGTACAAAAAACATTTCCCTTTCTCCTATTTTCTTTATAAAATCTTAAAAAAAAGAAATAAAAATAAAAAACAAAAACAAAAATTAAACAAATCCTTATTTTCTCTTTTTTTTTCACTTATTTTCTGCTGAGCCAAAAATCGGTTAGATGACGAAGAATTTTCTGTTGCGGCATAACTTGAAATTTCCACTTGATCTTATAAATGACTGCTTAATTTTATTAAATTTTCATTGGAAAGGTAGATTTTTTTGAAAAGAGTGAATAAAGAAGAGAAGGAATAAACTGTAACTTTGTACTAGTTGTTGAGAAATGAATGAGAAGCCACGGTGCATGCTTCTATGCTCTTTATGTAATTTCATATATATATATATATATATATATTGGTCATTTCTGACAATCAGAATCTGAAACGTCAAAATCATGTCTGTTAAGCATTGATTTCTTTTGAATGTCATTTCATCTCTGACTTTCCCGGGCAGCCCACCACTTACTGCCACAGTCCACACAGAAGCAGAAGCAGACCCCCTTCCCCTTCCGTTTCGCGCTCGCCCTCTCCTCTCGCCTTGAAGTTGATGCCATGTTTGTCTTGGAGTAATGTTAGCGCATCCTTATCAAGTTTTTTTATACATATATAGAGTTTTCTTAACTGGTTAATGATTCCTTTTTTTCGAAAAGAAATATTGTTTGAAAAGTAAAATATTTTAAATTTGCATAGTGAGGTCTTTAAAATTTTTCTTTTTCATAAATTTTGGACTGATATTACTTGTACTAGTGTTCACTTCATTTTCTACATTTTCACTTCTATTGTTATTTGTTATTCTGCCAAAATAAAAAAAGAAAAGAAAAAAGTTATCATTCAAACTTCATGGATAGCGTTACCACTAGGATTGGGTTTTGGATGACATCGAATATTACTATCAATTAATCCGCAAAAAGTTATCATCCAAACGGATTAACAATTTTTTCTCATTAGTGTTACTGCTTAAATAGTTTTTGTAAAATAAGTTTTAAGTATAAACAATACAATTGAATTTTTATACATTATTCGTGCAATTTTTTGATACAATTATTCAATTATGTATTGATATATGAAGAAAAAATTTTAACTCTAATCATTAACCCTAAAATTATACATATAATAGTATATGATTCAGTAAAATCGTGAAAATCTGTATATTGATAATTATCAAAATTAACAAACGATATTTGATAGCACTAGGAGGCATAAAGAAATCTGTAGAAATTAGAAAATAAGACATTCAAATTAATTAGATATAATTTGAGAGTGGTTTAATGTTTTCTTTACAAATTTTATGTGCAGGGATTTACAACATGTTTAGATATCTATTTACAGGGGTTAGAATCAATTCTGGCTCCTTGAAATTGATTCTTTTAATTTTTTATAATTTTTTATTTTTGATTTCCAAAATTAATTTTTGGCTCTAAAATTGATTTTAGGAGAAGTGAAAATTTTTTATTTTCTGTCAGAATCATTTTTAGAGAAACTGCCAATTAGAAATCATTTTACTTCAAAATTAATTCTAATTAAATCAATTCCAACAAAATCAATTCTATAAAAATAGAATCAAATATGCAATTAATCCCTACTTCATGGGTGAGAGACTTTGTTAACCTTTTCAAGATTATCCTTATTAAGCTTCGGCCTATTCTTACCAAGTCCTATATATACCATGAACACCTTGAACCATGAAACCTATCATTTACCATAGTTAATTTAAAACCACAAAAGAATTCTACAAAAAGAGAATCAGTGTTCCCACTCAAAAGAACAAAAAACAAAAAAGAGAATCAATGTTAATTAAATGTGCCTTGAGCTTGCAATCAAAGAGCAAAGCAAGGCAAGGCAAGGTTGGACCCTCTTTATGCAACTGGATGATATATCTTTGATAAAAATTGTTATTTGTACTCATTTTATTTGGGATATCATATCGACTTAGCCATTATTTATAATTGAAAATAATAAAAAAAATTTTAAAAACAAAAAACTCATTATTTCCAATGATAAATGATAGATAAATCCATAAAATATCCCAAATAAAAGGAATACAAATAACATTACTCATCTTTGATGGGGTCCAAAGAGTGGCAAGTTAGCTTAAGGACGGGTAAAGCATTTGATTGAGTGGCAGTAACACGTGATTCCAATGGGGTATGGCATCCCGTTCCTACCGCAGAGTTGCTTCCCTGCTTTAATCCAAATTCTCTCATTTTGTGATGCCCACGGTAACGCGTGGCGCTCCAATCTCACTCCACCCTATGCTGTCTCTCAGGACCACAAAGTACAAATCAAATTCACAATATCGTTCCATCGTGGAATTTGGAATGTTCGTCCATAGGCTTTTCCTTTAGAGGTTTATTTATAGATGAATACCAACAAAACAACGTGAAATATGTAAGACCAGAAGATTATAAACAAGATTTAATTATTACTATTATTTCATTGTTGATGGGTAAATGATGAAAGAAAAATCTTTTCCTAACTTATATTTAACCTACATAATTAACTAAAATTGAAAACATGCAGAACAAAAAGTAAATGGATCATTTCACATTCAGTTATATTCCATTTTTTATACAATTTTGTTTATTCTGAAATTGTTAATTTTCGACTTTTCACCTGCTCAAACAACGTGAGACTACATCAAACTCGAGATAGAAGATCCATACTAGCACCTTCCGGCGAGGTATGTCCATGTTTTAGCAGAATCATATGAAAAAACAACATAATAACAATGAGAAGCAGCTCTCCTTTTTTTTTTTTTTTTAATAATGATGTGATAAGACGACTCACTAGTTCACAATCCATTTATGTGTTGGACGTAGGCCACAAACCAATAACAAGGCTCTAAAACATGTAACGCTAGCTGTTACACCAAGAAAAAACAGGGCCCACCCCCAAAGGACCCAAAGCCCCCCCCCCAAACCCAAAAAAACAAAAAAAGGGCCTAATTTAGCATCCTTATTAATGCGGATCGCATGTGAGTTTAGGTTTGAATGTCGTATGACAATGACTATAATACAACAAAATAGCAATCATCAGCTTGCCAAAATCACCCAGCCTGGGACATCCCCACTGAAAAATAAAAGAGAAAAAAGATGAAGAATATAGAAAAATAGAACCCGCACAAATTTCTGATTCTCGCTTTCACTATCTTCACCTAAAGAAGAATGACATGAGAAGGGCAAGGGTTAATTAGAGCAATTCTACTCCCGCAGAACAAATTGGCAAGATTTTTGAGTAAAAATTAGTAGTTGTAAGATGGAATAAAACGATACGGTGTCCTTATTCATCGAAGAGTCAATTAATACGTCATATCATTTTGATAAATTAATTCTAACAAGAATTCTGTTTTTCTAACACTTATCAAATAATGGTATGCAAACTTTAGGAACATAATTTAGCTGTTTTTTGGTACATGAAATTTTGCCGTTACACTTAACAGCGAGGCATCATTTTTCTCAGGACTAACGCCTTCGCATTTGAACCAAAGTTGATGACCTTATGTCACCAATCCCCAGCATCATTATGAACAGCAGTGTTGCTTGCAGACTAGACCTTGGTATCTTAAAGCAAAACAAAATAATGGTTTAGCATATGCTTCGTGTGATTGATTGTGGTCCCCGGTGCAGAATGACCGTGTGATGGAAGATGTTTTGTCGTCTGCAGATCACAGAAAAGGATGCAGACAGAGAAGGTGAATCCTGAGCTGGTCCACCTCGAGTGAGGCTTCTTGATATGTGGGAATAGGAGGTAAAAAAAAAAAAATAAAACTGGTCTAATTGATGAAGTGATGAGAAGCTTCTTCTCTTCATATGCCACACAAGTGTGACCGCCAGATTTTTATTGGATATTTTTGAATGCCCACGTGATGCAAGCCGCTTGTGAATTGTGATATTTACTATCAGTATAACTTGCATTTTCATTTCCTTGTTCAACATTAGGAAGGACAACTGCCTCTGAATTCAATACCTTACCTAAAGGAGTATATTCTTCTCTACGTAAGGGGATCAAAGACTTTAGGCGTGGTCACATCCTTACAATTAGTGCTTTGCTTCATCAAAGCAAATAAATTCTAAAAGGATTATTAAAAGCAAAAGCATAGAGCTAAATGCCAGGTCAATACATACAATGAAAGCATATCCTAAGGAGAAAATATGTTTTGTGATTGAAGCTATTCCCACACCCAGGCTAGGTGAGGGAAAAAAACGATGGCAATTAAAACTGTTCACTTGAACAGAAAACAAGCAGCACAGCTCTGAAAAGAAACAATGGGATAGTAAAGGGGCCACTCTAGACTGAAATTAGGCTTCACAATACAGGCCCTTTTCAGCAAGCTCCAGGCTCTTGGCCTAAATAATTCTATCTACATCATGCACAACCGCCATGATAGAATTCTGAATCACCAATCCAAACAAGAAATATGAAAAAAAGACTAGTGTTATCGATTAAACAAATGTACCTAAATATTTGTTCCCTTTCAACTTCTCAATATCGGAAAGCCTATTTTCTCAGATTGCTCTCAAGTATGCATACTATAAAGCACACGATCAGAAAATTATAGTTCTGTGAGGTAAAATTTTAAGCAGGTATACTTACAAAGGTTAAACATAAACTCCATGAAAATTTCTTCTAGGTGGATTAGTAAAGTTCCTAAAACTGCAATATTCAGTAAGTAATCCTTCAAAATTTCCTAATATTCTTGAGATCTGATACCTACAACATGAGGAAATTCCAATTTATCGTACAAGTTGAGTTTGAACAAAAGAAAGTTACACTTAACATTAGAACCTCTTGAAAGTAGAAGATATTTTTGTTCTTTACTTCGTTCATTTGTTGCCCATAGATTGACTCTGATCTTGTTCATAGATTACTCTTTATCCAAGAATCGGTCTGTGCCACATGAATAAATCTGTAATTACACATTTCAGTAAAAAGTTTTTATGTTCTTTGCTTCTTTCGTTCTCTGCTTCTCCTGTTCTTTGCCCATAGACTGTGATATTATTATTCACAGTTTCGTTCCTCATCTGAGACTCCACGTTCTCCCCTCTTGCCGCACCAATTACCCTACAATTGTGACCTATTCTTTTGTACATTTCCCCATTTAAAATGAAACTAAAGAACTTGGATATCTTTTGCTATGAGGTATCTCGCAATTTCAACCTAAACCCTTAAAGGTTTAGCAAGTTTAAAGGACGGACACTATCATGTCACAATCCCACCCACGAAGAGTTCAATCCATGATGTCAATCAAATATAGGCCCATGGATAACATAAAATTCTATATATGCATTTAGCAAAGGCCCCAACCTGACCCAAAATTAATAATTGCTAAATAACCATATGGGAAAGGGAAAACAGCTCTTTACAAATACTCTCCTCGATTTATTTGGTGTAGTAATTCTATACACAAAGTATGTATTTTAAAAAAGCTAAAAAATTAAAATTATTTTACTAATTACTTATTTGTATAATTATTTTTTTATATAATTGTGAGAATCAATTTAAATTTAGATACTTCAGCTAATAAATAATTTTAAGATAATTTACTTTATTTAGATTGTATAAAAAATGTTACTTTTTATAGTAAAATTACTAAAAAGAATATGAAATAATTATTTATTTTATATTATATTTATTACTTAAGATCAATTTAATAAAAATATAATAATTCTAAAATAATCAACTTTTATTTATAAACTATTTTTCAGTTTAAAATTATCAACTTTTGATTATTATTATTATTATTATTATTATTTGGTATACAAAGAGAAAAAACAAAGAAACAAAAAACTAACAACAAACAAAAACCACACCCGCTGCTAACAATTCGCTAAGGCCCTATGAGGAAGATGCCAATTGCAAAGGGGTTCTTCTTCATTCACTTCACGCTTAGCCATTGCATCTGCGCAATGATTTCCTTCACGAAGGATATGAAGAATTTTGATTATAATCTATTTCTAAATTTCTATCAAATAAGATTAATTTTTAAGAAACAATTTTTTTGCATGCTCCCAAACATGCACAAGGTTGCCAAACTTAAAATTTGCAGCAAACTTGTCAAGGCTTCATAAACTCAACATGTAAACTCATAGAATTCTGCAGTTGTACACTCACCAAAAAAATTTAAAAATTTTAATAATTCATAAATATCCATTATAGCACATTATAATATACAACTAACTTTTTTGATTTTATGAAAAATTCATGAATATAACTCACATCAATAATGTAAAACTAATTTTCAGTTTCACTACTTTATAGTTCCACCCAAAAAAATAAAATAAAATAAAATTATATTTACATTCATAAAGCTCTAAACTCATTAAATATCCATGCAATCTATGCTGGACCTTTCTCTTTACCACTACCCCAATGGCTAAACAGAACCAAAGACTGAGTTGCAATGAATTCCAGAGCATGTCCAAAACTTTTATGCATATTTAATCCCCAAAAAATGACTTGATATCAGTCAAACTCAAGCTCAAAACAGACTCAAATTGTCACACAACAAAACCACAACTTTGGCTATTTTACACTTGTCAGTCTCAAGTCAGCTCAATTTTCCTTCCCTGGAACATAATCTCATCCACAATTTTGACCACAACATATAAAATATAAATATAAATATAAATAAATATATAGATGGACACACAAAGAGAATACAGTCAGTATAACTACAATGTGAAAGTTGTGGAGACGCAATTCTTTTTCCTAGTTTCATATTCAGCAAAGGCACTCCTTACATGTAGATCACCTTGGTGACCATAATCTGTATGACCTTGTTCAACAGTCTTCGATTTGCCTATTTCCCACAAAAAATTTGATTACCAAGATAAGTATATCATCAATTTTCCAAATGAATCTGTACATATAACAGGAATGGGGAGCAGAATTAGCTCCACCGTTAAAAGCATTCATTTTGTGTACAAGCTGCATGCATAAAGAGCACCAATTCATCCAATGTCATTGAGAGCACCGGATAATTTGACTCTGATTGCATATTAGAAAGAACATAAACATAGACAAAATGCAAGATTGTATGCGGAGAAAGTGAGAAAACCGACACAGGGCAACAGGAGAATAACATCCCCTTTTGATTCATTAATTGTTAGAAAATTTATTCATTGCAAAAGCAGTGAGCACCGAGTGCCACAAGTTTCATGCCACCACATCATTATTTCCACTTAAGCACAGAACATCAAGGTGGTGTCATACAAACCTAAAATGATTACTTTCAACTTTCAATTGCTCAATAGGATGGCCATGATGCACAGTAACCTTAAAATACCAAAATCCAGGCTCTCCTTGACCACCTATATACCAGTTACAGATAGTATCAACATTAATGCACCTATGTGTCACGGACAAAAAAAACCATCACAACAGAAGAAATCAACATAGATGCTTTTACTCTTCCATGTTCCCAGGTATATGTGCAATTTACTTAAATCAATTTAAAGTAACAACTCTTTAACAAATAAAAACCATCCATAGATGCTCATATGCTTAACAGTGCGTTCACACATCCTTGTTTATATGGGAAACCGAAATGGATTTATACTGTGATTAGTTGGCAGTTAGTTATGCTGATATGTACAGATTAGTTGAGCTTTTATAGTAATGAAGAGATGTGCATGTTAGTTATTTCTGTTACAAGTAGTTAGAACTATAGGTTTGTTATCAGTGCATAAATAAATCCATTAAATAGTTAGTCATAGTCAATTGAGGAATTTGAAGATTTGCATGAACCTGGTTCAGAGGAGTTTGATCCTTTATATAATAAGGATATTTATCAAATACCCATAATATTAACAGAAACAAACAACTGATTCGTGAATAGAAGAAACAAATAATATTAACACGAAGTAAAGAGAAAAACAACCCCAAAAAAAAAAAAAAAAACGAGATGCTTCAAACACGAGAAATTAAAACAGAAATTGAGAATGATAGAGTGAGAGCTAACCTTCATCCTGAGTGGCAGCAATGGAAGGAGGAAGGCCAGCAACGGCGAATTTATCGCCGGCAGTTATATCAGCTTCCCTCCCGCGCCTCTGTCTTTCCGGTTCAACTGAGTCAACTCGGCTGTGAACTGAGTGAGTAGCCTAGTTACCACGGGAAAATAAGCTTAGAGACAAAGGACTGAGCTGGAGGTTATTATACGCTATCCCAGCAATTTTTATTTAAAAGGATGTGTTTAATATGGAATAAAAAATGGGGTGAAAATTTTTATGAATTAATTTTATATGTAAAATTATATATAAAATTAATGAAATTTAGGGTCGGGAATGCACATTTCTCGACCCGTTAAATTACAGGCGACTTGACAATAATACAGCAGCACAATACACGAGCGACATCGGAACATTTCACTCAGCCAGAATGTTACTGACTCATGATATCAAAGCTAAGCAGGTTGGAATAGATTAATTAAAAAAAAAAGTGCTCAGAATTTTAATCTAATAAAGGATCAACTTCACTTGGACGAAATTAAATGAAATTTAGTAGATTTTGAATATTGGTAATTCAAATTAACCAATTAGTTAAACCAATAATTAATAAAGGTTTACTATAGTAATAAGTGAATTATAATTTCACCAAGAGAACTAAAAGTTAAATGTTGAATAAAATAATTATTGAGAGCAAGAACAATTCATCTCAGAGCAATATTTGTGGAAATACCATAATTAAAGATTTCAAAAGAAGTTGAAATCTTTAATTATGGTATTAATAATAGCAGTATTAATATATCAATTTTTTATTAACTTGTATGGTATAAATTAAGTCTACTGATTTGTGTGTGTGAAAAACACTTTAAGTTGCACATGATTTAGTGCTCTTGCACATGTCAAGTTTCACCCACTCAAATGCTTAGAGAACGTATCGGCCGTGTACAAAGCTAAACAGTAATCAAAGAAACTAAGAAAGATTGTGTGTATAGCTGATGCAGGAAGCGTTGACAGAGAACACTTAAATTAGTTGAGTGGAAGCTTTAGAAACATTTACAATGATTAAGGAAGTAGGCGTTGAATTTGGTACCCCCAAAACTTCTACATTCATCAATCAAAATCCACATTTGTCAAGCACTGCCAAGTATGGTATGATGAGATGCAAGAATTTGATACTCCATATATATGAAGAAATGAATATTTTAGCAGCCAGACAAAATGACATCGCTTTTCCAGATAAACGAGCGGGTATCCACAAACTCCGAGTTAGGCCACAAATCCAAGTGATTCGTGAGAAGTGGTTGGCTACCCTCTTTCTTTAGTACCGCGAGATTTATTTTACTTCTTTTGAGGGCACTGGACTTTTACTCCTAACATTGGACATCATTCTAAGTTTGGCTCAACCAATAATGTGTTTGGTACTAAAGAATATTCTATTTCACTGGCCAATGAAGTTTTGGCAGACATGTTTTGATACTATGAGTATGAGTTAAGAATCCTCGGCATTTAAAGGACCAGGGAACTTCCTTTTGACAACACCAGCTTAGAGCAACTTTCCATTCTACTACTCATGCCTTGTGCAAATGGTGCTTACGAATAATCATGAACAGCTTACCCTAAAGTTATGCATATCTATTACGTTCAAAGATTACCAATTATAGCCATTTACTTTACTTGTGCAAAACTGATGACAGATCTTGTCCATTTGGTAAGGGCTTAGAAGCAAACAAAGCTTATGAGATACTAACATCGGTCATAATCAGAATCAGAAACCGATAGACTAAAATCACGCCACAGAAAAAACAAAACCCTTAAAGCTCATTTAGGTCTTTTCCCATGTCCCTTCGACTTTACAGCTTTAAATGGCTGATAGAAGGAGACAAGGTGCAAAAGCTATGCCCTCCAAAGATAACCTCCAGCCAACCAGCACAGATATCAGATCCCCGCTTGGGAGAAAATGGGTAATTATTATTTTAATATTTCCCTATGTATCATTGTTCATCCCCCTTGATTTAAGAATAAAATGATAGAACAACCATGAGTGACTACTCTTGTCATTTTCTCACTCAGACTGCGAATAGTATCCAATACTATATGATGTTATTCAAATCAATTCATGATTAACTTCGACTTGGCACTTAAAAAAGAGATTAATCACCTCAACTTTAGGGACTTGTCAATACTTCATAATTATGCCTTTCTATTTTACCAGTAAGCAAAATGGGAAAGAAATTAACAATGAGAATTTGATATTGAGACCCTGAAGTGTATGTCTGAGAACGCCATAGAATTTCTCACGCCTGGGAATGTGATCCCACACGCTGAGAAGATATGCTATTTCATATCTTCGCCATAGTTTCACTTCATTTTCTGCAGCGGCTACAATAAATTTATGCTGTGCCGATAAAGTCACTATTACATCATTGCCTAGGCTACATTATTTTTAAGAACTATGACCTAGGAATGATTACTCTCTGATTTTGATTTGATGTTGA
The DNA here is from genome assembly GCA_031439595.1 of Pterocarpus santalinus. Classification (NCBI taxonomy): domain Eukaryota; kingdom Viridiplantae; phylum Streptophyta; class Magnoliopsida; order Fabales; family Fabaceae; genus Pterocarpus; species Pterocarpus santalinus. The sequence continues at coordinate 9,490,799 of CM062525.1, forward strand.
ATTATATGGGGCAAAAAATAAAGAAAAGAAAAGGCGGAAATCAAAAAGAAAAAGATGTGAAAGAACTTGACCCGTGTCAAATAAATGCTACATGGAGGGCGCGTTGTTACTGCTTTTATAGTCGATAGTTTCTGTCCATCCAGTTTGTAATACATTGTTAGGTGTAAGTCTCTTTGCGCAATCACCATCATTGGGGTACTTGTGTGTCTCCTCCACTGACTAGGTGACATAAAGAGAAGCTCCACATATATACTATCACTCATGCAATTAACCATAAAAATGCTGTGCCTGTTAGTATTTAGTGATTTCAGCTATGCCACTTCATCTCTAAACTTTCTTTACAATGCTGTCTTCAGGCAGTGCGTTGAGACTTTATACTTCTAGAGCTGATTGGTGAACATAATGGACCTTAAACGCCTACCGTCATGTGAAAAAAGCCTGGAATAACGGCAACCGGTAATCAACATGACATATGTCCTGCTGGGGTATGATAACCTCTACTGTATAAATTCTCTGAAACAGTATCAAATTCTGCCAAGGTAAACTGGTAATTAACCAAGGGACACGCTCCAAAGGGCCCCTTTTCTTTTGTGAAAGGACAAGCTTGACAAGCCCCTTGTCGATGCTTCTCTCCATGACTCCATTGACTACTCTCACTAACACAGCCACTGATTGGTGGCCTAAGATTATAGATTTGCTCTACTTTTTAACTAGTTCTAAGGATCTTTTGCAACTTGTAGGTGGATAACTAGGCTGCAAGGCAAGACTTATACTGAAAGGATAATTATAATGGATATCAATCATCCAATTTGTGTTAATCGGGTGTCAAGTACGGGAGATTGCAAGACAGAATGCCCATGTGTGACTGTATGACCAAATGGTATATCTAATATCACCCATCCGTTGCTGTCCCCACACAGCACAATTTTTCTTCTTCATACATTAGGCAAATTGATTCCAAGCCCAAGCCCATCAATCACATATTCACATGCGTGGGGATGTGTGTGTGTATAAATATATGTGTCAATGTAAAGCGTCAACTAGTCCCAAATTAGCACTAGCATAAGTAGAGTTACCTGTATCAGTCACTTGTTTGATCATAGCAACTTCTGCAGGGCACTTTTAAGCTTTTAGCAAGCCTAGCTCTGCACCACAGACTCCCTCTGGCTCTATTCAAATATCATACTTTGGTGATTAATGCCCAAAAGGTGAAAGAAGACCAAAGGAAAAAATGGAAGCTGTCAAGGTCCCCAGTGATCCAAATGAGCGAAGAGATACATGCCGAGTTGCTTACATAATCCATTTCTTGCTTGGTGCTGGCAACTTGCTTCCTTGGAATGCTTTGATCACAGCAGTTGATTATTTTGCATACCTCTATCCCACCAAGCACATAGAAAAGGTTTTCTCAGTTGCTTACATGGTTTCATCTGTGCTAGTACTTCTTCTGATGATGAGTTGGGGAGGTTGGAGTAGAACAACATTGAGGCTGAGAATGAACTTGGGGTTCTCTATGTTTGTTATGTCTCTCATGGTACCTCCTGTCATCGACTGGGCCACCAGCGGTACCAAGCTTAAAGAGAGACCAAGTGGTGCCTATGGGTTGACAGTTGCAGTAGTGGTAATATGTGGTTTAGCAGATGGCTTGGTAGGTGGAAGCTTGATAGGATCAGCTGGGACGCTCCCAAAACAGTATATGCAGGCAGTTTTTGCCGGGACTGCTTCATCAGGTACAAGGAAATTATCTGCCCCTTGAACTTCAATTTTACTTTCCTTTCTCCCTTACAAACTGGCAGATTAAATTTTCTATATTTGAACAAATTCTCAGTTATATAAAAAATTCTGCATAAGATGAAGCATTTCAGAAATAAAGCAGTTTTAAACAAAACCACAGTGCGTACTTTTATTCTTTCAGGTATATACAAGCTTTTGAACGTTACAGGAAAATAAAACGGAAGTAGATTCCAGAGTATAGTTTTCTTGGTTTTTAACTGAGCAGTGTTGCAGTGCATCCAACTTATGCGACAAGATATTGCTTGTGTATATGCTGCTTAGCATATTCTTTCATAAATAGGTAGTCCTATCCATCTGTTGAAACCATGCTACAAGATAACATCAAGTACCACTAAATTAGTCGTTTAACCATGCTTGTTAAATATAAATACTACTGAATTTTGAAGCTGTGACTGACCTTGAAGGTTTTCCTGCATAAACTACACTGTTTTTGTTGGGACTGAAATTTGATGAGATTAATGTATTGGTACAAGTGATGCCTTTGGTGGTCGCTTCTTGTTTTCACATGCAACAGCTAAAGCCGTTGCTACAGTAAAATTGAATCTCAGCAATGTCCATACAGAGAAGATTCAGTTATAAATTTGAAACTCAGGTTCTGTCAAAGATCGTGCTTAAACCACTAATAGAAGTCTTTTTTGGGTGACAGGTATCATAATTTCAGTGTTCAGGATAATAACCAAGGCATCACTCCCACAGACCCCAAAGGGCCTACAAATAAGTGCCCATTTGTACTTCATCGTTGCTACTGTTTTTCTCCTGTGTTGCATTGTCTTTAGCAACTTGCAGTACAAGTTACCAGTTATGCAGCAGCATTATCAGAGGCTTCAACAGGAGAACCCCTTATGCTCCGGGACAAGATTTTGGGCGGTGGCAGGAAAAATAAAGGGGCCAGCTTTTGGAATTCTCATCATCTATATAGTGACTCTGTCTATCTTCCCAGGATTTATTGCTGAAGATCTTGAATCCAAGCTTCTTCAGGATTGGTATCCTATTTTACTGATAACAGTTTATAATCTAGCTGACCTGATGGGGAAGTCCTTAACTGCCTTCTATGTTCTACAATCTATCACAAGGTCAATATGGGGCTCCACAGCCAGGTTACTGTTCTATCCACTCTTTATTTTTTGTCTTCATGGACCCAAGTGGCTGAAATCCGAAGTACCAATGGTAGTTCTAACATTTCTGCTTGGATTTACCAATGGCTACCTCACCAGTGTCCTTATGATTCTAACGCCCAAGTCAGTGCCCTTGTCAGAATCGGAGTTATCTGCAATTGTGATGACCGTGTTCCTTGGATTCGGTTTGGTTGGCGGTTCAGTCCTTGGCTGGTTCTGGATCTTATAAAAGCTTAGTTCCGCTGTAATAAAAGGCAATAGCAATCATTGTAGACTGTGGGGCAATAAAGCAATAGTTCCGCTGCACCTCAAGTGGGTTGGTTCTTGTTAACTCTCTCAAGCGCCAAAACTCACCATGCCAGAAAATGAGAAACGTAGAGGCTATTAGGAAACTTCTAGGCACGTAAAATGTAATGTAACGGATCCGCAGACCGTGAATGACATTAAAAATCTGTGTTTGTGTTAAATGCGAGTAAGCTTTCTTTTGCGGGCAGGAGATAAAAGAACATACTGCTCTCTATGGATTCCAAAATATACCATCTCTAAACCTTCTATTTTAAAGGCTGAACGGCAATAGTTCACGCTTGAATCTACCAATACAGTTTCGGAGAATAAAACACGAGCCTAGAAATGTTCCACTAATAAAATCTAGTATTTGCAGACATTGTTCGCCTTAATACACCTAAGGATTTTGATTTGCCCCTATATCATACCAGCTGCCTAAAATATAGAAATCTGCCAATAGCTGCTCGTGTGAATGATATAACTCCAAAAATGTGTAACTATCATTATTCTTCTCGTTGTATAATTATGAAAGAAGAGAGAGAGATTTTAATTTGGGAAAAAGAGAACCCCCCACCCCCCCCCCCCCAACAAAAAAAAAGAACAACAATCTTTTATTCTTTTGTACATGAATCTACATTTGACAAGGTAATATGAACCATTGCAACTATATATTTTCATCGGCCAAAAATATTACAGGGTGAAAGGTAGTATAAGCAAAGGTTAGAAAGTCATAAAAGCCACACACCAGACAACCAAGCTTAAGCAGCTATGGCTAAAGGAGGAGCTGGTGGAGCAGTTCCATGGAAGAAACTAGGAGATTTTTCTGAGGAATCTTCTTCCAGTACATCATCCTCTTCCCCCGCATCCCAAAGGAAATGGGCATAGGATGCTAGAACATAACTACAAGAACAAAGACAGTGCTTCATTAGTTCACGGAGTGAGTTAAACAATAATTTCTGTAGAAGCATTTACATTATACAGAACAGAATTCTGATCTAGGGGCATCCCATCCCAATGACTGCACCAAAACTCGCTGTTTACTACACCAGTGTGATCAGAATCCATTGCACATACAAATGAATTCTAAATTTCTAATACAAAACTTAAGTTTGAAATGATACAAACTTTAACTATTCATTTAATGTAATGCTCGAACATTTGTAAACCCTAAAACATTTCATTCCAAATAATCTTTTCCCCTCAATTATACAAATGATGTTCCAAACACAACAACATATCTGAAGAATCTCAAACAAATTTAGACCAACTAAGAATGAATGTTTCATTGTTTTTTGTTTCTTACCAGTCATCAGGGGCGGCTTTAACCGCTTGATCAAAATAACTCTCAGCTCGAGGAGCATCCTTATGGCTCTCCCATATCAAGTCTGCGTACATGGACAGCACGTTTCCATCATTCGGATCCGCCAAAATTGCTCTCACACAATACTCTTCTGCTTTAACATAGTCCCCACGAACCTGCCATCATCCCAAATCAACGCACAATTAGACCCCAAAAAACATCACTAGCAAAAATTCTAAACTCTAAACACAACATGAGTATATTCTCAATCATCAGCATTTGAAGTTTTATCATCCCAAAAATAGTAACTCAAAAAGTTACAACCAAAGTAACATCAATAATGGCGGAACCTAATGGAAGTTTCATTCACGTACCTCTTTCAAGTACCTTGCGTAGTTACTAAGAAAAAGTGGATTCCCGGGATTTGCTTCGATCATCATTCGGTAATACTCGTCCGTGCGATCATTCCCGTGATTCGAATCCCAGAATCCCGAACCTCCACCGTCATTGTTGCCACCACCACCACCACCAGCAGCTCCACCGCCACCTTCACCTTCGTCCAACTCGGAGAATGGAAACAATGCAGGACCCAAGGACGTCGTTCTAGAAGGACCACCAACCCAATGCTTGTGCACGGAGAGATCCGACTCCGACAGAACCCGCGCCATTCTGTTGGCTGAACCTTCAATCGGCGACAGGGAGCACGACGAAGCCGACAATGTGATGGATCGAGTTCGTCGAATCTGGTTAACGATTTCGAGTTCGGGAGAGGAGTGATTCGAGTGTGGAAGGCAGGAATTGAGCATCGACGAGGACGAGCTTCGAAGAAGCATGGTGGTTGTCATGGAAAGTGGTTCTCTCTCTCTCTATCTCTTTCTCTGTGGAACCCTAAAAATCGCGGCTTGTTATGTCATATAATTAAGGGGAGAAGGAACGCGCGAATTTGAACCCCCGCTTCTCGCTCGCTGGAGCTCGCTGACCCGAAGGTCAAAGTGGAAGTGAGTTTTATGCGGAGAGCTCGTGAATTGATCTTGACCGTTGATTTCTTCGTCAGGTGGACCACTTGATTTAGGTCCCGCACTGCGGTTGAGGACACGTCACTTGACGCGGGATCCTCTTCACCGTTAGAGACGGTAGTGATGGGGTTCCCTAGCATCCCATGTGCCTTCAGAAATTTATTTTTAGTGCATGAAAGTTTAGGTGAAAGTAAGTGTTAGTATCCCACTAAGATCAGAAAAAACTCCAATGTCATTGAAAATTTTTAAGAGGGATTATATATCATACTATCAATAAAATTCTCATATTCATCAGCAAGATTTGAACCCATGCTTTTATAAGATATGAGCCAAATTTTAATTAACTGCATCCACTTCCGTTGGCTAGTTTAAGAAACCAGTAAAACAACTATTTTTTTAAAGAAAAAATTATTTTTCAAAAATCTAATATATTTGACAAATTTGTAAAAATAAATTATAATAAAAAGTCAATCATTTTAAGCTGAAAAAAGCTTATAAAAATAAGTAACTTTTGAAATTTATGATTATAAGTAAAAGTTAATTATTTTAAAATTATTATATTTTTACTTTTTTTAGTAATTTTATTATGTCAAAACAAATTTTTTATATACTCTAAATAAAATAGATTATCTTAAAATTATTTTTCAATTAATCATTTAAACAAAAATTAATTTTTATATAATTAATTAAATAAAAAATTATCATTAAAGTAATTTTAATTTTACAATTTTCCGTAACATGTACGGGCTTGGTTCGTTTGGATTTTCTATTTGCTTGGCCAGTCCATCTCACCACTTATATATTTTATCTATACCTTAATATGTGACCTATATTAATAGAGGTACCACTTTTACCTCCGATAAATGCCATAATAAAAGAAGGGAGTTGGCAGCTTCAACTCAATCTATGTATCACCTCCCATGCACTCTTTCTACATCCAGTAAAGACAGCAATATTTTGGCGCTATCTGTGGGTAAAATTGCTCCCACTATGTACCCCAATTCCTCGTAAGCTGCATGCATCTCACCGTCAACATGACCGCAATGCGCCGCACGGAATAGCTGATTCAGCTCCCAATTGCAAGAGACGCAGGAAACACTCTGCTGAAGGTCCTTTCTTCTCCTTCTCATTATTTTTAATCACCTTACTTTATCGCCTTATGGTATGGATACGGTATGCAACAGAGGAAGAAGACTGAATTGCCTTCCAAATTTTGCATCTTCTTTAACTCTTTGATATATTTCATTCTTATCATTATTGATTTATTTCAAGGGTGGATGTGAATTTTTGTTTTTGGTAAAAAAGTATACCGTCTCAGTCCATGCGTTGCTTTCTTTTTTATGCATATGAAATATCCATGTGTTATAATGCGTATAATTTATACACATGTCAGAATGATTTGTGCCATAACACAAATGGCTCCAATAGGTCCTATAAATTCGATCATTTGCTTTACTATTGGAATGATTATTGAGACCTATTAAGTTTATTCTATTTATTTTTTGAAAATTTTCGTTTGTAATAAAATTTTATCTTTACTATTTTATATATGATATATTATGGTTTACGTGTTTCCTGTTTTAGTTTAAATATGTTACATGGTGAAATCTTGCTAATAATGATAAATAATTGAGTTTGTTTTGAAAGAATTTTACTAGGGACAAGAAATATATTTGAAATAATGATCAAATTAAAAAAGGATATAATGCATAATGATGCGAATAATTTCGATTGATATAATATTAAAGAACGCTATATTTTATTCTTCAGTGACACATCTGTCTCCTCTTTTCTTTCAAACAAACATCTCATATGATATGATTTGAGAAGTGTGGGATCATTTGATGGTATTCATAATATATAGTAATGATGAATCGTGTTTTGGTTCAAGCCTTGAGCATTATTTAACTTTTGTTTCCTGGAATCCGAATAGCATTACACGGTTTATTCTTATTTAGTGCTAAGTTCTTATTTATGATTGATATGTCAATTTTAGCACCTATGAGGTTTAATCTTATTTTGAATTGCCATTTATGAATTTCGTACTGACTCTCTAATTCGTTTACAATGATAGTACATATTCATATTTTTTCAATCAATAATAATCATCATTAATTATATTTTCAAAAAATCGTTATACAATAAAATCAAATACTAATTATGACTGAATTAATACTATTGAAACTAGTAACGTCCCTTAATTTCATCCTCTTAATTACGCTCAATGATTAAAAGGTATAATTGTAAATTTTTACTCCTTCATAAATTAAAGGAAACGTTGATAGTTATATTAATTCTTTTTTTAAGTAATTATACTGCATTTTTTGTTTCGTTTTGTGAAAGAGAATTTATTTAATCAATTTAGGTTAATTTCTAATTAATTTTAGTAATATATCAAGCATGCATATTTTGATAAGCTGAAAGGTAAGTAAATAATTAATTAATTAGCAATAAACTTGTCCTACATGTCAAGAGGACTGTAAACTGCCCAATGCCGCCTCCATACTTAAATAGTATTTGATCATTCAACTTATTATTGAATACCGATGAAATATGCATGTAAATAAAATTGTTAATCGTGTTGTGATAGAGAAATTTATAAAAAATAATAGAGGAAAATTTTTATAAATATTGTTTTTATATGAGAGTCTTCTTTCACTCATCAAATTACGTTCATTTTTTTTCTTTTTTTCTTTTTTCATTATTTGATAGCCTTATTAATCTGACATTTCGTTAAATAACTTAATAATATAAATTACAATAAAAATCACGTTACACTCATATCATTAATAAAAATAATGTGCCGAATCTAGAATTTATATGAAACAGTCATGGCGATTGAAAAACAAATTTTAGAATGCATACTGCTTTTGTCTTATTTGTAAATAAAACTAACTTGACTATTTTGTTCCTATTTAAAATCTATGTTTCCTTTGCTTTTTATCGGTCAGATAATACTTTATTTCTTTTTTGATAATTAACAAAACGCTCAAAACTCTCCACAACAGAGAGGAGCATATCAATAACAGATCCTAGATATATAACCAACCCAAAGCAAAAGAAAGACAATAAACAAACTTCAAAACACCAAAACCCAACTACCAAGAGGCACACCCAAGAAAATCCCCAAGCTAAAACCACCAGCAGAGAAGCTGCACCACCAAACAAAAATAAAACAAACAAAAGCAACCCCTGCCACCGATAGACAACTCCCCAAACCGAAACCAATAGCAAAGAAACTGCACAACAAACTAGCAAAAAGACAAATAGAAGCAACTCCAAGATCCTCAAATGAGAGAGAACCCAACCAAGAGAAGACCAAGACGACTAAGAGCCACAAAAACCAAAACAAACAGAAGCTAGAGAACTAAAACAAAACAACACCTCAACCCCAATACAAACACTGAAGTCATTTCTTAGAGCTATCTATTTTCTTCCTTGGCCGGCCTCTCTTTTTTGGTAAGATAAAATCTTGCACTTTATGCACATTAGATAATGTAGCTATCATCGCACTTTCATTACTCACCCATAGCCCCAATAACTTTCCTCCGTCCCATGTTATCTGTGCTTTTACCAGTTCCTCCTCACTTGGTATCGCCTCTTCAATAAATTTTTTCTGAAACTCATGATTTGAATCATACATAGGAATTTGAGGAACCTTCTCATTTGGGATTGAATTATTGCATTCAGATCTTCTAGCACTTTGTTCTGTTTCGTAGCCTTCATCCAGATTATTAATATCCAGATGACTTTGTTTGGATAGCCCATTCCAATCCAAACCAATTTCAAAGCCTAGAGGACAAATTATTGTCCAGCTACTCCTCAAAGTTTCTATTGTCAGATATTTTTCAAACAAACAAATGGGATCGTCTGCAGCTTGTTGGAACTTGTGCTACATCAATTGAATATGGTCTTCTTCTAGGAATGCCATTGCTGGCTGCTCTTTCCCCTCCGGCCGATGCTCCACCGCTGGCTTTCTATGCTCTTCTGGATCAATCCTGCAATCTTCAATCTTGAGGAGCTCGATCATCACCTCTATCAACAACAATCCAAAATTTCGTTTGTTCTTCTCCATATTGACTGATTTACAAAACTCCTCCTTGAATTTCAACACCAACTCCTTGAGATGCATATTGTTATCAATTCTTTCCTTGCCCGTATTTCCCCTTCTTCTTTCATGTTTCGTCTCCCAATCTTCCAATCTCTTATGATGCAAGACTCCCACCATCACATCTTTATAATTCCTCCTCCCTTCTATGGATTTTTTGAGATTGCTATCCCTCCATTTTGCTTCTTTATCCTTGTTTTCTTCCTTTGGAGTAGACTCTTTCATCGGCCTTCCATCTTTGTCATATTTTGCAAAAGATATGTTTATGCTTATCCCTCTAATCCCACCCCCTTCAAATTCCTCATTGCATTGCTAACCACCTCTTGATTCTTAAATCACACGAAACAAAAACGCCCATTACTTTTTAGTCTCCTCCTTTGAGAAACAAAAGCATCCATTACTTCCCCTTCTACTCTAAAAATTTGTAAGAGCTTGGTCATCTTCGTTGGGAGGCCATCAACGAAGAGAGTCCAAACTTTGAACACCATATTCTTGGATAATACTCTACAGTATCAAGATTTTTTATATAAAATTCATGGTGGCATAGAATTGATAGTAATCATCATTAATTGAAATTAATCAATTGCAATTTATGTGCAGGGATTATAGGGCATGACAATAGTTTTTATTTCTATCACTATTATTTATTCATTATTTCTTTGATTTCCATTAATTCTTAATTTATGATAGGTATAAAGAATGGTTACTATTGTTACAATTGTATCCGTAAATTGTTTTTATGCATTTTTAATTCAATTTATACCGATATAAATTTCAATGTAATTGTTAATTCATTTAGCATATAACCGCAGTGAGCTCATATTACCATTCTCATTATTTATGGACAATTATTTACTATATTACTACTTTCATTGTTTTATCAGCATTTAACCTATCGTATGGACCATGCATAACTGCTTCTTATTTTAATTGTTTAAATACAACAAATATGCCAGTCTTATACTTTCGACATTTTATTCTATTTTGATAGGTATGGTGTTTGATGGTCCCAGTAAATTAGTACAATTATAAGAGAGATAAGAACATACTAGCTATAGCTTATTATTCTGTTAAGGGCTAACTTTTGAAATAATAGTGTGGTTGTATTATTTACATATGTTAACAGGGATAGGAAATTGATGCTTGACAGCACTTCCATTAGCATGCAAGACTAGATTAGATAACAAAGTCCAGTCTTCACCGGTACCTAGTAAAACCTAATCTTCATTAATACCTGACAAAATTCGGTCTTCACTAGTACTCAACAAAACCTAATCTTCATTGGTACTCAACAAAGTCTGGTATCCACCGGTATTCAGCAAAACCCAATCTTTACTAGTACTCAACAAAGCCTGATATTTGCTAGTATTTAGCAAAATTCGATATTCACTAGTACTCAACAAAACCTAGTCTTCACTAATACTCAACAAAGCTTAGTATTCACCGGCATTAAGTAAAACACGATATTCACCGGTACTAAACAAAATCTGATCGTAACTGGTATTCAATAAAGCTGGATATTCACCACTATTCACAAAACCCAATATTCATCAGTACTTAACAAAATTGGATCTTCACCGGTATTTAACAAAGCCTGATATTCATTGGCATTCAGCAAAGCCCGATATTCACCAGTACCAAACAAAATTTGGTCTTCACCGGTACTCAACAAAACCCGGTATTTACCAGCATTCAGGAAAACTCGGTATTTATTGGTACTCAACAAAATCCAATCTTCACTAGTACTCAACAAATCCTAGTATTCACTAGCATTCAGCAAAACTTGTTTTTCATTGGTATTCAACAAAACTCGGTCTTCACTGGTACTCAACAAAACTTGGTCTTCACCAGTACTCAACAGAGTCTGATATTCACTGGCATTCAACAAAATCCAATCTTCATGTTCATTAGCATTCATCAAAGCCGATTTTCACCAACAACGGTCTAAGCTAGTAATTTACTAACAACTATTTAAGACTAGTATTCACTACAATCGGCACTATCAAAGACATTAAAGCCCAAAGGTAAGGCCGATATTCACCAGTAGCCAGCAAACATCTAAAAACTCGACAAACTTAGCACTGTCCAAACTAATGAGTTAGCAAATCAATGTCACATAACATTAACGTTACTTAGTGGAAGAGTTTTCTGAAGTAAGAAAGTTTTGCTATCAAGGCCACAAAAAGGGCTACACACAACTGCAGCCTAGCTATAACCCTTATTGTTTACCTAGTTAGCATGATTAATCGTAAGATTGAGGTATCACTTTTAACAATCTTACTAGTCACTCTTCAAGTAAAAAACCTACACTACAAATAAATTGAACACACTATATACTCCAGTTTTTCCCAAATTCGACACTCGATCAACAAAGAGATTAGTTAGCAATATACCAAATTATATGGTAAATTGAGCAACTGAACAAGTTTGATTCAACAAAGCGGTCGAGATACAACACTCACAGGTTAGTTGACCCATACATGCATATGGTACTAAAATGTTTCGGTCACCTTTGATCACTGGGCGCTTCCATTCATTGGCAATATTTGAATTGCTCGGATGTTTATAAGCACAATCCTCCTTACCCAATTAATATCTTTCTTAGCCTCTTTGCTCTTATAGAACTCAAGATTAGGGGGCTTGTGATCCATTTAGTCTCCCAATCTCTCAGTTCCCTGACCTTCCTAACCCGACTTTTCTTAGCCTCTTCATTCTTTTAGAACTTAAGGTTGGGGGCTTGTGATCCATCCAGTCTCCTAATCGCCCAGTTCCCCGACCTCCCTCACTTAACCTAAAATATTTCTTAACCTCTTTGATCTTTTAGAGCTGGAGTTTATGAGGCTTGTGATTTGTGGTGCTTGTTGTATAGCATTTCTTTTTGTATTTGGAGAACCTTAATCGAATAAGACTTTTTTTTTTACTTTTAACATGGGTTTTAGATATTGTTGTTGTCTCGATTAGAGGTAGAGAGAGTGGGTCCTACCCGAGTCAACATTAAGCTATATTGTCTTGTTTGTAAATTATACAAGTTGACAGGCTAAATCACGAATTTAAATTGAAGGGGGGCTGAACCTGAAACCTTCAAAGTCATCCAAGTTAAAAGGCTAACAAACAACTTGTAGAAATTGTCGCATTAATTTGTTAGTGGTAACTAGTAATTTTAGTGCCGAAGACAATCCCTCAAGTCTCCATTTGCAGCGGCCATGGTTATGGTATAGCTATTCAAATACATCATCCAGCAGTGCAGTCTCTAATAAAATATCGGGGAAATAAATATCAAACATTTGTGCTAAACAATCGACCAGATTCTTTCTTTTTCCGTATAACCTCAATTAGTTAGTGAAGTTAGCAGGACACTCTAATACCGTTCTTCATATGTGGATGGATAACTTTATTTTTGGGTAATTTTTTAAGTTGGAACGGAGATATGAACAATTAGATAAGCAGATCATTGGGTTAGTAGTTTGAGATTAAAACAATAATTATTTAAAATTTATCAGACTTTTGCACCAAAAATTTATTAGACTCAATTAATTTGTTTTGTAATGGATTGGCATACAATTATTTTCATTTTACAAAATTAAATTAGTAGTTTAATCATAGTAGTTTAATTGATATATTTTTTTTCAGAGCTATCTTTTATGGGAATTAAGAAACAATCCTATTCAAAGCAAAATCGAGCATTAACTGCGTGCTTTGAAAAGTCATGATATTAATATTTTTTTAATAACTGATTATAAGTATAAATATTTTTTGAATGTATTTACATAAAAGTAATTTTAAATTAGTAAGGTTTGTTTGGATTATATGAAAAAATTATTTTGTATGACAAATTACTAAAATGAATATGAATGATTTGTTTATGTTATATTTGATACTTAGGGTTAATTTGATAAAAATATCACAATTCTAAAATAATAACTTTTTGCTTATAATCAAAAGTTTCAAAAAATTACTTATAATTATGTATATAATATTTTTCAGCTTAAAATTATAATTTTTATTTATAATCCAGTTGCTTCTTTTTTCTCCCAAATATAATAATTTATTTCAAAACAGTTTTTATTCCCAAAAAAATTGTTTAGATTATAATCTACATTCCTAAACATACACCAAATATAAGTTCCTCTTTCAATTGGGATTTAAATCTTAGGATGTGTTTGGATGGAAGAAAGAAATTGGGAGGAAAAAAGTTGAGAAGAAAGAAATTGAGTAGAAAGAAATAGAGTAAATTTATATTTTTTATAGATATGTTTAGGTGAAAAAAAAAGAAAGGAAAAGAAAATAGAAGGAAAATGATTTTCCCTTATTTGTCTGTATAGAAAAGTAAAGGGAAAGAAAGAAGTAATACTGTCAAATGATAATTTTATCTTTATATTATTAGAAAAATTATTTTAACTATATTAATTAATATCAAATAAAAAATTTCATAATTTTTAATTTAATAGTTTAAAATAATATCAACCTATTAAATTGAATTAATATTAATAAAAATAAATTATTAAAAATTATTTTAAATTAAACTAATATTTCTAACTAATCCAATATTTCAAAAATATTATTTAAAAAATATTTTATCCATTAAATAATATCAAAATATTATTCAACTATTATTGAATACCCTATTTAAAATAAAATATTAGTAATCAAAAAATTTTAAAATTTTACATAACTTATATTTGGGATATTTTTCATATTTATTTTTAATAATATAGTGATAGAAGAATTAAAATTATTTAGATAAAATTTTTAGAAGTGTTGATTTAAAAAAAAAAAAGATAGGAGGGACCACGCAACACCTTCAATAGTGTTGCACACTCTAGTCCTCTCCCTCTCATCTAGGGGTGAAAACAAGCCAAGGCAGGCTAGGCTTTACCCTTAACAGGTCAGGCCTGTATTTACATTTCTCGGGCTGAGCCTAGCCTATGGCCTATTATAGGTTTTTTTTTTTTGGCCTAAGCCTGACCTATTTAAAGGTCTAACCTTGCCTAAAGCCTGTTTTATTGAGCTTGATACTTTCTTATCCTTATTTCACTCATTCCCAACTCTCTATTCCAAACATGAAATCATCAAAATTTGTTTCTATAACTAGAATTTGTTTCTATTCAATAAACAAAATAGAAGTTAGAAACATTAAAATCAAAATTAAATCACAAACAAAAACAAGCAGAAACTAAATCACATTTTTTTTTCGAAAAAAAAGCATCAGTTTAAGAGATCAATAACTTTTCAAAGTAACTTGTGTCAAATTTTTCAGATTCTATGACCATAAAAATCTAGAAAAAAAAAAAAGGAAGCACTTGGAATTGAAAAAGAAGAAGAATCGCAGATCTTCACAAAATGCTACCACTTAATATGCAAAACTCACATCCATAGGCAATGGCAGCTTCAATCTCATATTTTTTGGTGCCTTTGTTGACAAAGGTGGCGTGAACAGTGAAGGAGTGGCAGTGCAGGCGATGTCAACGCGGTGAGGGAGCAGCAACGCGGGTGGCGCGAACATGGTGAGGAAGCAGCAGTGTGAATGTGGTGAGGGAGCAGTGGCGCCTGCATCACGAAGGGTGAGGGAATGGCAGTTGCTGGTGGTGGAGGAGGAAGGGAAGAGGTGGAGGATGATGGAGGGGTTGAGGAAGAAGGAAGAGAGGTGGGTGTGCGGATTTTAAGGAAAAGGCATGGGGATGAGAGGAGGGATGAAGGAATGGAATGAGAGAAAGAGAATGAGGAAATGAGGATTGCAAGTTGCAACAATCGGCGCAGCAAAGGTTGAGTAAATCTAGGGTTTCATGTTTCAATTTCTTTAAATTGGTGTAATTTAAAGAGTTAAAGGTAAAAAATATGCATAATCCTAATAAGAAGATGTTGTAGTTTAGTGGGGAGAGGGCTCACAACTAATGTCATTTGCAAGGGTTCGAATCTCAGGTTTGATAATTCCATTATTTATATTTATTTCCTAACATATATATAAAACTATAACAGATTTATAGGCCTTATGGTAAGCTCAAACCGAGCCTGATAAGATAAACAAGCTTTTAAAAAAGCCCAAACTTGGTTCTAATTTTAAATAGAACAGGCTAGACCAGGCCATATATAGGCCAGGCAATAGGCCCCTAATAGGCCACCTGGCCTGTTTCCACCCCTACTCTCATCACATCTCATCCTACGTCTCTCTTGCATAGTTCAAAGGGCACAAATAGAAATTGAAAAAAGCATCCCTTTACCCCGTTTTTTCGTCGAGTTTTGGGTAGAAAAAAATGTTATTATGTGGGATCCACCATGATAAAAGCTTGTTTAATCTCCTCTCTTTAATTTTTCTCCCTAACCAAACAAGGGAAAAAAGACCCTTTCCTCTCCCTTTCCTTCCAATCTATTTCACTTCAACCAAACATAGCCTTAGTCTGCTGCATGTAAGAGACTAGTTTATTCTGCAAGATCCAATCTCCATTGATAATCAAGTAATCGAAACTAAAAAATAAAATAAATAATATTTTTTAATAGAATATAATTTAGTTATATTGCAATGTTTCTTGGGTCTATCTACAAAATGACAAGAAATATAATGAGTGCTTCATTTTAAGCTATGTGGATAAAATGAATGAGTGCTCAAGTATTATTTGTAATAAAAAATACCTTCATGCATAAAAAACAAATTTTATCGTATGACTATAAGACTAACAATGGTATATGGATTGATCGTTGAGTGATGAAAAACTAATAAGAAAACAAGCTCAATGTTGCGAAGGTGAAAATATTATGTTGGGTGAAAAAAATTTAAAGAGAAAATTGTGATAGTACCTATTATGGGTAAAATCTTACCTTATATGATTTGGTCATGTATAGAGAAAGTTTGCATAAGACTTGGTAAAGAGAGTCGATCAAAATGGAAGATAGCCCGACAACTTGGTGTAGAATAAGATCAATAAAATCTATAGCAAAAATTTAACGTTGGCTTGATGAAAGAACTCTCGCTCTTATGTATCCTCAAATATGTATAATGGAAAACTCAAAGCTACATTATTTTTTATAAAATGTTTAGGGCTTGGTTATTTCAAATTATAGAAAATATTTTTTTGCTTTTATTGGTATTTTTGAATGAACATTTTAATTGAGAACAAATTATTATTATTATTATTATTATTATTATTATTATTATTTTGCATAGGATTAAAGATAGGCAAAACTACATAATAAACCCTTTATGACCCTTGCAATACCAGAGAATGCATGGTTATCATACATCAATATTACTTGTCATTGGAAAAGACTTTTTTTTTTCATAAAAAAATCTTAAAACTTTTAAAGCTAATTTATTCAACGAACATACTGAACTTCCTTTAAAAAGGAGATGCATGACATATCTTTTTATTTAGTTGAAGACACGCTTAGAATATTTTTTTATACTTTTACATTACTTGAACAGAGTTTCTTTTTTTTTTTTTTTTGGGCTTTCTCCCTCACTCAACCATTTGCTCAGTTTTATGTAGCTGAATACTTTTATAGACAAAAATTCTTTTTTTTTAACACAAAATATAAGTCCCAAATGATCCATGTTCCTCGGACTCGGAAAAATAAAAGAACAAAAACTATAATAATAAGAAGTAGACGAAGAAGAAGAATAAAAGCAAAAGCATATTATAAGCAGCAAGAAAAACAAAAGTAGCTCACTTTCTCTAATAGCACAAATCCCACCAAAAAAGCAAACGGGGGTACGAAAATAAAGTGTTTACATTATTGCTTTGTTTGGATGGGAAAAGAAAATAAGAGAAAAAAAAATAGGAGGAAAGAAGATGAAAAAAAAAAAAGAAAATGAAGAAAAATATATATTTTTTTATTATATATTTGAATGAAGAGAAAATGAGAGGAAAAAAAATAAGAGTTATGTTAAAATGACATATACATTTTTATTGCAATAATATCCAAATATATTACTTTAATTTAATTTTTAAACATTTTTATAGGTTAAATAAATAAATAATTTTACAATAATAATATTAATAAAATATTTACTTATTAATATTTAAATTATAAAAATTATTTAAAAATGATTTGTTAAATAAAAAACTATAAATTTAAAAAACTTTATCATCATTTAATATTTTAATAGGGACAGTACTATAATTTAATTTATTCTCTCCTCTCTTTTATGTTTTCTAAGCAATCAGAGGAGAAAAGTTTGAACATACGCCCCACATATTACTTTTCTCTTCTTGCCATTTTTCATCCTCATCCAATCAGTGGAGGCTCAACTTCCAATACATTTTTGTTTCTCCCTATTTTCTACCTTCTTATTTTCAGTCTAACCAAACAGACACTATGTGTTGTTTGTATTTTTTATTTTTGATAATTATTTATAATATGAATACTTGAAAGAAAATGGCTCAATGATTAAAAAATAGATATAATAAAAATATATTGAGAATTTTTTAATTATATTACACTATAAAATAGACAAAAATAATTATATTAGGAGAGTTTAATAAACACTTCATTCAGAGAATTATTGAAATAGATCACTTTCCCTATTATGTATTTATCTTATAAAGTTTTGTATTAATATATGTTAGTGTGGGCGGAAAAAAATTTAATTCTATAATTATCTCAATATTAAAGTATATATGTAAAAAATATTTATAAATTTTTATATATATTTGACCGCAATTTAACTAAAATTAATATTATATGTTAAAAATAAAAGTATTTGTGATTTAAGAAAAGTCAAAAAGCCGCAAACTAAAGCTGGCTAAGCTTTCTATGATCACCCATCACTTCAATGATGAGCTGGATTCTTATCTTAATTAGTCACGTTTTAAATTGTATCAAATCCGCTTTCAAGTCTTAAGTGACGAGCAATAGGCAGCGCAGGCTGCACGACGCTGCGGGACGCCACCGAGAGCACACTGTAACAAAAGCAGTTGTAGGCCATAATGAGAGCATACTTGTTTAAACTTTTGAAAAGTATTTTTATGATATTATTTTTAATTTATGAAAAAGTTAAAATAATTTTTGAAATCTTATTTAAAAAACTACTTACTAATTTTATCCAATTAAAATATTTTAATTTAACAATATTTTTTTAAAAAAAATCAAACGTAGGTTTGTAATCACTTGCCCTTGAACTTTCATTTTTCACGTAATTGCATGTACTTTTAGTTTTAAGTATGTAACTAATCATATTGTGATTATGATGGATTTAAATGAAGAAATTTATATTAACATTTTTTTTTCATAAGCATAATTGAAGTTGATGAGATTACATATTTAAAGTTTTTATTCGGACTAATACACTTTGATCGCTTGTTATGAATTTTAAGGTTCATGGTAAACTCTATATATATACATCATGTGTAAAATTTATCATAAATTTGAGACCATATTAACTTTAATTTATGACATCTTATAAGAAAAAAAAAATTAATAACATTATTTATTGTTTCTCTTTTTTGTAGAAAAAACTATAGTAAGTTATTTATATTCATTTAATCCAATTCTCAACTCCATTAATGACATGTATCCAATTTCTTTGGATAAATGTATGTTTTTAATTTTTGAATTATTTATTTAAAAAAATCTACATATTCTTATTTAATTTGATAATAGATGAAATTAATATAAAGAATTTGATGTAATATTGTCAATTTTGTTATTTTTTTACAATTGTTTTTTTAATACTGATAATAGTGGTGATTAAATAAAATTTTATTTAAAGTAATTATTTGTTTGTTATATTTTTACTGTTGATGAGTTTAATTTCGAGTTGGATAAAAAAAATTTTTGGTGTTTTGCATTTTTATTTGTTTCACTTTGTGTACCTTTATTACTTTGTCATAGTTTTTGCAGCAAACAATCAAAATTAATACGCCATTGCCTTTATTATTTTCAAAACATGTGGTGCAGGCAATTGTTTTGACTGTTTTATTTGATAAAAAAAATAAACATGGATGGATTTCATAAAACATTTTGTAAATATAGAATAGGTGGCTATGAGTATCAGACAATTGTCAAACCTTATTTTTTGAAATATAAAAATAATGAGTCATCTTCCGCAGACATGCGGTGATGTTATCGGCATGATGCCATCTATGTAGCAGCTATCAAATGGCCAAGCAGCCAACAATAATATTAAATAATTTTTTAAACTAATTTATTCAAATATTATTACCATCAGTTCACCTATAACTAATCAATGGGCAGGCGGATGAGAGCCAGTTTTTGTCATGTTATTGTTTGATTGTCTCATTTTTTTAAAAAAATTGTCAATTATGACAAAAGCTCATTTCTTTTTTTTTTATTATTTTAATGTTTACATGTAACAAATTTATTATTGTATAATTTCTTTTACAAGAATAAATATGAGAATATTTTTTATTAATTAATAGTATAAAGTTGATTAATATAGTTAGTGCATAGAAATTATTTTCAATAAATACATACAAAAGTTACTGTATGTGAAGGGAATTTAATTATGTTAGGATCGATATTAAAAGGTTGTTTGGACCCATTTTAAGATACTTTAGGTAAAATCTAAAAGCACCTTAATTACCACACACAAAAAGAAAATGCAAAATGGTTTACTATATATCTTTTTTTATACTTTCACAATATCAAAGCAATCAAGAGAAATATTATCTGAAATATGTGAATGTGAGTAATTTGAATCCAAGAAAGTTGTAGCAACAATGATTCAATGGTTAATGAGAGCATACAAATGTAATTATGTGCATTATTGTTGGCTTAAGAAGAGGAAAAACAAAAAACGTGGTGGTAGCCAACTAATATTTATCTATTTCAGCTTGGGGAAACTTCTCAACGTCAAATGCTTTGCTTTGACCAAAATTATTTTAGAAGTTTTTTTTCCAGAAGCTTATCGTAGAGTTATTGCATGTTTGATTATATTTTTGTATAATTGATTTTAAGATAAAATAATTTATATTTAATAATTTCTCTACAAGTGACTCTAACAGAAAGTAAAAAAATTTTACTTCTCTTAGAATTAATTTTACAGATAAAAATTGATTTTCATCTCTTAAAATGAAATATCATAAAAAATTGACAAAATCAATTTTAGAGGTCAAAGTCAATTTTAAACTCCCTAAATACTGATCTAAATATGCTCTACGTAAATGGAAGAAGGGATAAACATGTAGAAACCGAACTCCTAATTCAACGCTAACAATCTCATGACACAAGAAATGAGTGAGGTGCCCTTCATATGCATTGATATGCGGAATATTTTTTTCACTTTTAGGAATATTACCATAGAAATATAAGATTTTTCCATATTTGGTATTCTGTTTAAAAAATATTCTTGGATAAGTTGCTTTCTTAATAAAGAAAGTTGACCTATTTTTATTTCCATCTTTGTTATAAGAATATCGAATTCTCATGAAAAGGAATGTTAGTAATATCACTCAATTTATTAGAAACTTTCTCTTATTATGTTAGTAATTTTGTTAATATATTAGTAATCAAGTAGGTACTTGAATTTATTAAGAATCATAATTGCAACTTTATTTATGTGTTTTATGAAATTCTATAATTACTACTTACACCAACACTTGAAAATAAAAAACACATGTTCAATCTGCATAGTTAGTAACTTAATTTAGTTTGTTGATAATGTTATTTTATTATATTATTAACTTTCTTAGTATATTGATAACTTTGCCAGTACTTGAATTTTTTATAAATTATAGTGTTGTTTTTATGTCTTATAAAAATCTATGATTACTATTTACTATTAAGATTTGAAAAAAAAGAAAAAAGAAAATGATGGATATGCAACAATTAGTAATTTGGCTCAATTTACTAGTAATTACCTTTTGTTATATTATTAACTTTCTTAATATGTTGGTAATCTATAACACCCATTCATAATAAAGTTAACGATACAACCTTACATGAAAAGTTCAAAATTGGACATTACTATATATATAGATGTAATATAGAGTTCAGAAGTAGAGATAAAGTTCTACTAGCCATAAACTAAACATTCTTAGGCTAGATTAAGAAATTATAATTTATTTAAATATGGCTTTGGTATGTTCCTAGCTGCTAGAGAAGTCTGCCTTGATTTAAGATATTACATGGCTAATCTGAAATCATTAGAAATAGAGTGAAAATTGAAAATTTTTAGTAGACAATGAAGAATTCTAAAGCAGTTAAACTATGATGGTTCCAGCCGTATCTTAGCACCGAAATCTGCATGACTACTGTATCATAATCTAATCACATTATCTGTAAGCAACTCATACTTCAAAATATTATAAGCAGCAAATGCTAAAAAAAATATATGCCATGCAATATATAATGCAGTAAGTATTAATATGATCATAATCTTTTTGCTTTAAGTTCCACATTTCTTTGTCTGTTTGTCTTATATATATTTGAAGGTCTTCTCTTAGGGAATTTCCATTATCTACTATTACTATTTACATCATGACAACAAAGCGAGATTTTTACGCGTTACTAACCAAGATAAGTAATATAAAAGGATCTTTTATATTATCCCTCTACTTTTTTGACGGTTAGCGACAAATCTTATATATCTTCTTTTCAAATAATTTACTTGCCATTATGTGTACATTCACAATAAATATAAAAATACATAAACTTAAGTCATAAATATAACTTAAATAAAAGACTCAAGTAACATAAAATAAACAATAATTTGTATAAATTTATCTCATAATAAATTAAATATAAAACATAAAATTAAGCCATAAACAGAATAAAGTGTAGAAGTTATAAATAAATTTATAAACCTAAAATAAATGAAATGCATAAGAATTGAAATGATATAAGCTTATGTAAAATAAATAGCATACTATCTCAACAAAATTTTTTAAAACATAGATTTGTCAATTCTAAATATTAATTTCTACAGTGATTGAATTAAAAATTATTTTTATTTAATTCTTTTTGAAACTTTCTTATCATAATTTATGAGTTTGTCATTATCGTTACGACACATTTAGCCCATATGAGTAGTGTCCTTACAAGGATTACTATAAAGTAATAGAAATATTCATAAGTCAAGAGTTATCAGATTGTTCATGAGTTAAATAATAGAATTTCAAGTGAAAGTATAAATAATTTAATCGTTTAAATTTATATATAATAAATGTCACTTATTTTAAATGTTAGATACAATATTTTATTTTTAATATTAGTCCCCTAAAAAAATTTTCATAAAAATTGACAACTCAAAATAATATATTATAATAATAATAATAATAATAATAACAACAATAATATAAAGAAACATCACATAAATCAACTTGAATAAAATAAACTGCAATATAAATTAGTTTAAATAATTTGAGATGATAAATAAAATTAATTGCAATAAGATTAATACTGAATAATTTTAATAAATAAAATAACTTGTAATAATAAAATAGATAGTAATGCATGACCAATATATAAAAGAATATTAAATGAAATAACTTGAAATATAAAGTAAATTGCAACAATAAACAAAATTAATAAGCAATGATATAAGGGATATTATATAAAATAACTTGAAATTTAAAATAAACTGCAATAATAGACAATAATGAGTAATAATATATCTTGCAAAAAGTAATTATAGCTATAGTTATACTTCACAAATAATTTTATTATCCACCTCAATAATCTCTATAGATAATGAATAAAAGCTAAATTTGTTTCTTCTGCATCTCTTTATTTTTATTCTTCTTCTCCCTTAACCCCTTTATAGCATTTTGGCAGGTCCGTTACATTACAAAAGTTATATAGCTTTCTTGACTTTTGTTACTCTTCATTATTATTTTTCATTCAAGTCATATACATGAGGTGTGCACAGCACCTGTAAACCCCTTTACGTCTGAACATTGTCAGCTAGAATTTATAACTAAGTTAGAAATTTTTGTTGTTCAAATGTATTTGATTACAACACACTTTTTATTTTCTACGTTTCTAATTTATTACCTATGCTCCTTTTTCTACAAAGACTTATGCCAACTCTTTAAGTCATTTGACTTGTTTCTTTTTTTTCTTTTTTCAAACTTTCATCCAAAGACTCTGTGCAAGAATCCAAGCCGTGAGTCTTCATCTTTTTTTTTCTCTTCAATCTCATTTTTTTAACTACATTATGATATTATTCTTATTATTATTAGTTTACCTCTAAAGTGTTTAGCTAGTATTATTTATTACCCTTATAGAGCTATATATTTTGAACTTATCATTTATAGTCTAACTTTAGAAGGTTAATATATATGAGTTAACTATTTGATTAATCAATAGTTAACTTAAATAAATTAAATTGTTTTACATAAAATATTTTATCACAAACGAGATGTTACATGATCCATTAGGTACTTGAATTCATTATGAATCACAATTGTAGTATTATTTATGTATTTTATAAAAGCCTAATCACTATTTCGTATCAACATTTGAAAAAAAATGACATATATAATTGATATAAAAGAGTTAGTAACTTCACTAAATTTGTTAATAATTTTCTTTTATTATGTTGGTAACTTTGTTAATATGTTAGTAACCAAATAGGTTTTTGAATTTATTATGAATCATAATTGTAGCCTTATTTATGTATTTTATAGAGGCTTATATTATTACTTGCACCAACATTTGAAAAAAATAAAGAAAAAAAAAACACAAATAAGGCCACATGTGCTATTTGTTGAAAATTCAAGGATCTTCTTGATTACTGACATATTAATGAAATTACCAATATAAAAAAAGAAATTATTAACAAACTGATCAAAATTACTAATTTTTGCAGATTGATAATATTTATTTCTTTTTTGTTTTTAAATGATTGCCCATTAGTAATTATACACTTTTAAAAAACACACAAATAATGTGTTATTTGTAAAAAATTAAAGTACTTACTAAGTTACTAATATATTTATAAATTTATGAACATAATAAAAAGAAGTCACTAGCAAATTTAGCTAAGTTATCAACTCTTGTAAATGCATCATGTGGGTTTTTTTTTTCAAATTTTGGTTTCACATAGTAATTGTAGGCTTTTATAAAAAAAACATAAATAAGGCTACAAGTATGATGTATAATAAATTCAAATATCTGTCTACCAGCATACTAAAGAGGTTACCAACAAATTGAGTTACTACCTATTGCAAATCGATCATATGTGTTTATTTTAAATGTTGTTCCCAAATAGTAATTATAGATTTTTATAAAATAAACAAATTAGGCTATCGTGTTATTGGTTAAAAATTCAAGTACCTGTTGAGTTATTCATATATTAAGGATGTTACCAACATATTAAAAAAAAAAAACTACCAACAAACTTAGCTAAGTTACTAACTCTTGCAAATTAGTATTTTTTTTTTCAAATCTTGATGCCAAATAATAATTATAGACTTTTATAAAACACATAAGCAACGCTACAAGTGCAATTCATAAAAAATTCAAGTACCTGCTAAGTTACTAACATAATAATAAGAAGTTACCAATGAATTGAGTAAAATTACTAACACTTGTAGATCAATCATGTGTTTTTTTTTTTTTAAATGTTGTTAGTTCTAAATAGTAATTGTAGTCTTTTATAAAACCTACAAATTAGGCTACAAGTGCTATTCTTAAAAATTTAAGTACTTGTTGGATTACCAACATATTAATTAAGTTACCAATAAATTTAGTTAAGTTATTCACTCTTATAGATCGATCATGTTTGTCTTTTTTTCAAATGTTAGTGCCATATAGTATTTATAGACATTTATAAAACACAAAAGTTTGGCTACAATACTATTCATAAAAAATTCAAGTATCAATTAGGTTACCTATATAATAATAAAGTTACCAACATAATAAATGAAATTTACCAACTAACTTCGATAATGTACTAGCTCTTGCAAATAAATTATGTTTAATTTTTTTATATCAATCATTTTTTTTTAAAATCTTGGTGCCAAACTGTAACTGTAG
This sequence comes from Pterocarpus santalinus, assembly GCA_031439595.1. Classification (NCBI taxonomy): domain Eukaryota; kingdom Viridiplantae; phylum Streptophyta; class Magnoliopsida; order Fabales; family Fabaceae; genus Pterocarpus; species Pterocarpus santalinus. The sequence continues at coordinate 9,516,347 of CM062525.1, forward strand.
AAAACACACAAATAAGGATACAAATACAATCCATAATACATTTAAGTACCGGCAGGGTTATCCACATATTAAGTTACCAACTAATTAAGCTAAGTTACTAACCCTTACATATCCATTATGTGTTTATGTGTGTTTTAATTATTGGTGTCAAATAGTAATTAAGACTTTTATAAAATATATAAATAGCGCTATAAATGCGATTCATAATAAATTTAAGTACCTGTCGGGTTACTAACATATTAACAAAGTTACTAACTAAATAAAAGGAATTTATTAACGAATTAAGTAAAGTTACTAATTCTTGCAAATTAATTATATGTATCTTTTTTTCAAATATTGGTATCAAACAGTGCTTGTAGGCTTTTCTAAAATACATAAATTAGATTACAAGTGGTATTTGTTAGAAAAGACTGCCAGATTATTGAACTACCGCCACTGGCTGCCAGTCGTAGGACCACCGTGGCCACTGCTATTTTGTTATTGATATGTGAAACTTATTAGATTTTTATTAATTTGATTTGCTCCAGATCGATTTACTATAAAAAAATAAAACTCTTTCAACATTATTTTATTTTTTTAGATTCAAATATGATATTTTGCTTAATAAAAACACGTATTAAATCGGTTAAATTAACGAAGTATTGGGTATTGTTTTTTCATTTTGTTGCTATGAGTATTTTCATACTCTTTGAATAATAAATTAATGCTATTCAAGTTATTATCCAACCCATTCAAGACCTCCCCGAGTAACATGGAACGACATCCTCTAGGAATCTAAGCCCATTATGACAAACATTCCTTAGTGAAAATTATATTAACACTTAAAAAATTGTAATAAAATAATTAACATTATGCGTTATGATTTTTTTTTTGATGCAATGAAAATTATTACTTGAAATATTACTTTGGAAATAATTATTATTTTGATATATATATTTCATATAAAAATTATTTTTCGAGGAAAAACTAAATAAATCGATAATTTAGTTTACACAACGAAAGGCGATAATTCATAACTGATTAAACTACTGGAGAACCAGCAAATTTCTAACTTAAATTACACGACTAACACGAGGGGAGTGTGTCGTTAATCTTCAGAAGTGTGTTATTTTTCAATTTTTTCCCAATGTAAAAAGTGTGCCTATCTTGAAAACTGAGCGCACGACTGACATGAGGGGAACGTGCAGGTCTTTATGGTGATATTTACAATGCTCCAGTCAAAATGATCCGATAGTTTGAGGCCATTCAAATCGAGAAAAAATAAATCTAAGGGCTAACATGCATTGAATGAATTCCGTGTTTAGACACCCAGTTAATTGGTAAATATAAGAAAAAAAAAAGAAATCCTGCGTTTACGTAATGATGCAAATGACACTGGCTCAATACGGTGGAATTTGTGCAAGGAGCCGCGTCGAAGAAGACTGGCCCCGGTGTATTGTCATCATGTGGTTGTAAGGACGAAGGTTTTCTTAGGTTTAGGCTGAATAGATTTTTTCTTTTTTGGGTTTCCGTTTAATATCATAAATTTATAAATTAATATGACATTAATTTTGTGTAATATCATAAATTGTTTTTAATATCATAAAATTGTAAATTAAAATAAAATAATAGTAAGTTAAACCGTTAATAAAATGCAATTATTTTTGCTAAAATAAAAAAAAAGTGCACAGTATTTAGGCAAGAAGATTACAGTATTATGATAATAAAATTTGTGGATGATGCAAACAAGCATAATATTGATAAGTAGGGATGAAAATAGGGTAGGCTAAATTTGGCTTTAACCAAAATGTGTTTGGTCTGTATTAGAAGTATGCAGTCCAAACTTAGACTTATTATCTAATACATGGTTTCTTTAGGCACTTGAGCAGACCTTTTTAAAAGTTGGCCTGCCCCAAAAGTCTGTTTAAAGGTGTAACTAATTATAAAATTTTTATGTAGATACATAAAAGAAAAGTTTTTTAAGTAGATAAAAAAGGGAGTGCCTGGTACCACTCTTTTATGTCTATTATCACTTTCACTTACTTAGTTTTTTTTATTAATTTTACTAAAATGCCCTTTTATATTTTAATCAAAAGAATAGTTAATATTAATTATTAATTAGTCATCCTAATTTATTCAAAAGTTATTATGGTTAATTTAATTCTTTAAAAATGTTTAATATTCTTCTCATTTTTAATTTTTATATGGCTACTCAACATTACAAGTATTTAAAATTAACATATATAATACAATTACCTATATTTATATTACTAAATTAAAATAAAGTTTAATTTTATATACTGACAATATATAGTATTTCTACATTAACAATCCAATAAGAATGTAAAAAACTATCATATCATCATAAATAGTTACATAAATTCGAATTTTATAAATATGACATGACAGTTTCTTACATTCATATTAAATGATAGTGTAAAAATATTTTATATTATCAATTCATAGAAAATTAAACTCATTAAAGCATAGAACACACATAGCGGTATTTTATGATATAATATTAGGATTTGTTGGCAATCATTTACTTATTATTATAACTTTTTTGCTCATCATCTCTATTATTAAAAACTAAGATAATTTGATGTGTTAAATTAGTTATATATTTAGTTGGTATGTATTACCATCGACAGTGTATTAAAAGACACATATACTTGTCAACCTACAATTTTTAATTTTTATTTAGAATTGTATAAAGTATAATTTATCTAATATAAAGCAAATAATTTAGCCTTTAAACTATGTAGGTGTTAATAAAAGAAAACCTCCTTTTGATGTGGACAAGCAATTAATTTGATGTATCAAATTACGTTAATTTTAAGAACATGAGTAACAAATTAAAAAAAAACTATAGTAAAAATTAATAGTCAATAGTAATAAAATTGATATCATATGTTTATTTAATAGTTTTTAATTATGTAAACACTAGATATTGCAAAATAAGATTAGTAGTTGTATATCACGATTTATTAGTACGTCTTTATTGTTATTTATTATTTGTTTAAAAAAATACTCAATATTATATTATTAATATAATTATTGTATTAAAAAATAGAAAAATAATTTAATATGTAGATCTAAATAACTATAGTAAATAAATTAGTTATCAATACTTACAATATATAATGACCATATAAAAATTAAAAAAATGAGATAAATATTAAATGTTTTTAAATAATTAAATTAATTTTTAATTAATTAAGTTGACTATAATAACTTTTGGATTTTTAAGCTCCATTTAGTGCACAATTCCTCAAAGTTAATATCCCAATTTTCAATAATACCCTCATCTTTTGATTATCCTTCTCCATCTCTTTTTCTTCTCTTACAGACTCTTCTTTTACACCCTTCAAAGTTAAAATTCAAAACTATCACACAACATTCTGCATAAAATAAGCAAAACACTCACAAATTTATATTTTACCTCACAAATGTTATTGCCTTTGTCATTTGAGCATGAACCTCTAAACACTGTGTTGCCTGCATTCCTCTCCACCCTGTCTTATTGAGAGAGTAAGTGAAGAATGGTCAAAGTTGTATTGAAACTGAAATTGTACTGTTTATATACACAATTGTAACACAGCTGTAATACTCTAAAACTAATCTAAACTAATTATAACAAACTAAATCTAATCAGTTTAACTTAACTAACTCTAATACTCCCCCTCAAGTTGGGAGGTAAATATTCAGAGTTCCCAACTTGGAAAGTATGCTATGGAATGCTGCAGCAGGTAAAGGCTTAGTAAGGACATCAGCCAATTGATGATGGCTTCTGACATGGACCAATTTGATGATCCCTGAATTGACCTTTTCACGGATGAAGTGGCAATCAATCTCAATGTGCTTGGACCTTTCATGAAAGGAAGGATTGGAAGCCAGATGAATAGCCGACTGACTGTCACTGAGAACCATGGTCGGACCAATAGAGATGCCAAAGTCCCGAAGAAGATTATTCAACCAAGTCAACTCACTAGATAAAGATGCAAGGGATCTATATTCAGCTTCAGTGGAAGATCTACTGACAGTAGGCTGTTTCTTGCTTTTCCAAGATACAAGGGAATCTCCCAAAAAAACAAAGAAGCCACTAGTGGAACGCCTGGTGTCAATGCAACTGCCCCAATCAGCATCTGCAAATGCTGTCAACTTGAGCTGAGATTTAGCTGAAAAAAGAAGTCCTTGCCCGGGGCTACATTTGATGTATCGGAGCAAGTGATGCAAAGCTTGCTGGTGAGGAACCCGAGGAGCAGACATAAATTGGCTTAACTTTGTCACAAAGAAATGTGATATCCGGACGGGAGATTGTGAGATACATGAGACGACCAATCATGCGTCTATATAGTGAAGGATCAGCAAGAGGTTCCCCCTCAGTAGCAGAAAGTTTCTGACCCGGATCCATAGGAACCGAAACAGGTTTGGAATCTAGAAAACCAGTATCTTGAAGGAGAGAAAGTGCATACTTTCTTTGAGATAAACAGATGCCTTGATCAGATCTGGCTATTTCAAGGCCTAGAAAGTACTTCAAATCACCCAAAACCTTGAGCTTGAACAAAGTCTGAAGTTGCTGCTGCACAGTTTGGATGCGAGCTTGGTTGGGCCCGGATATGACAATGTCATCAACATATACCAGTAAAAACACAGCAGAAGCACCAGAACCCATATGAAAAAGTGAATAATCACACTTGGATTGAGTAAAACCAAGTTCAAGTAATGCTGATGAGAATTTTTTGAACCATTGTCTTGAAGCTTGCCTAAGTCCATAAATGGATTTGTTCAACCTGCATACTAGCTTCTCCCCCTTAATGTGATATCCAAGCGGTAGATCCATGTAGACCTCTTCAAAAAGATCGCCATTTAAAAAGGCGTTATTCACATCCATTTGCAGGAAATGCCAATTATGAATGGCCGCAAGAGAAAGAAGCACCCGAAGCGTAGCAATCTTGGCCACGGGTGAGAAGGTGTCCATAAAATCGATGCCCATTTGTTGAGTGTAGCCTTTTGCCACTAATCGAGCCTTGTAGCGCTCAATAGTGCCATCAGACCTATACTTAACCTTGTACACCCAACGACATCCAATAGTGTGTTTGCCAGAGGGAAGGGAAACCACTGTCCAAGTGCGATTGGCTTCCATGGCCTTGAGCTCCTCAGCCATGGCTAACCTCCATTCTGAATGTTTAACAGCCTGATGATAAAAGGTTGGTTCAGGAACTGCTGAGACTTGACAAATGAAATGCCTATAGGAAGGTGACAATCTAGAATAATTGACATAGTTGGAAATGGCATAATCATGGGCAGCAACATTGCATTGGTAATCAGCAAGGTGGGGTGGGGGTTTTGTGACTCGATTTGACCTCCGGAGTTGTGGAGGCAGAGGTTCAGGGAAATTAGGTACTGGTTCTATAAGTGCTGGCTGGCACTCAACTTCACCTTGAGGGGAAAAGGAAGTCGAGGAATCAGAAAACGTAGCAGGCAGAACTAAGGAAGGTTGAACCGGAAAGTCATCAACCGGCTGTGAAGTGGACGCAAAAGGAAAAACCTCTTCATGAAAGGAAACATCACGAGAAATGAAAAACTGTTTGGTAGCCAAATTGAAAAGTTTATAACCTTTGTAACCAACAGGATAGCCCATGAAAACTGAAGGGACAGCTCGAGCAGAGAACTTAGTCCTGTGAGAAGGTAGAGAAGAGGCATAGCAAAGACACCCAAAGATTTTAAGTGAATGATAATCAACAGATTTACCAAATAGCAACTCATATAGGGTCCTAAATTTGAGAACTGGACTGGGCAGTCTATTAATCAAGAATGTAGCAGTGTTTAAACATTCCCCCCAGAACTGAATCGGCACTTTAGACTGGAAGAAAAGAGCTCGAGCCACATTCAACAGATGTTGGTGTTTCCTTTCAACTATCAATTTTGTTCAGGCCTTTCCACGCAAGAAAAGCGATGAATAATACCATGTTCTTTGCTGCAGAATTGGGAATGGCCAATTCCCGAGCATTATCTGACCGAACCTGCTTAATGCACTTGCCAAATTGGGTCTTAATCAAGGTAATAAAGTTCATAAGAACATGTGAAGCATCAGATTTGGATTTCAACAAATATGTCCATGTAAAACGACTGCAGTCATCAATGATAGTCAGAAAATACTTCATACCATCATGTGTTGGAGCATGATAAGGCCCCCAAATATCACAATGAACCAGATCAAAAATCAGATCGAATGATTGTTATTTGAAACAAAGGATAACCTCCTCATTTTAGCTAGGGGCAAACATCACAATGTGCCAAAGAAGGGAAATTTTTATTCAAATGCAAATCATTACAAAGTTTGTGCAAAACAGAATCGTAAAGATGACCTAAGCGTTGGTGCCAAGTATGTGCACTAACTAATTTACAAGATGCGACAAATCAAGAGAGTGCAAAGTACTGGATAGTAGGTAAATGTTCCACAACAGAGGACAAATCAGATATAGACGATTGACGAAGAACATACAGCCCTTGATGTAATTCACCCTTGCCAATCACCTTCTTGGAGGGTAGGGCCTGTATAAGAAAATGATTAGAATGAAAGACAATAGAACAAGGAATATCTCTCATAAGAGCAGGAATAGACAACAAATTTACTTTGAAAGAAGGAATGTAAAACACATTCTTGAGAGTTAAAGAATCAGAAATTTTAACATCACCAATAGAATGGACTAAGACTTTGCTATTATCAGGCAAAACAACGTGCATACTGTGTAATGGTTGATAAGAGGAAAATAAAGAAATGGAATGCACAATGTGAGATGTGGCCCCCGAGTCTAAAATCCAAGTATCGTCTTTACTGCTAAGAATAGAAAAACCAGCGGAAAAGACCATACCGGAAGGAGCAGATTGTCCTTGGTCCATGACATCATGAATGTGTTGGTTTTGTAACAACAACAACAACTGTTGCACCTGAGAATTGGTTAATTGAGCAGTTGTATCACCCATAGCAGAGAGCGAAGGCACTTCAGAGACTTGATGAACCGAAGCAGGAGTTGGCTTGCCCTTGGTTTTGTCATAACCAGGAGGGTAACCATGAAGTTTGTAACACCGGTCCTGAGTATGACCAAGAATCCCACAGTGAGAACACAATGGCCTGTCTTTCTTGGCCGTTCTAGGCTTTCCAGCACCATTCCTGGCATCAACAACAGCATTTCTCACAGCAAAAGCCACTTATGAATTACTAGATGCAACAACTCCAGAGATCTCACGTTGTTTTTCTTCTTGCAAGATCAAGGAAAAGACACGGCTAATAGGAGGAATCGGATCCATGAGCAGGATTTGACCTCGGATCTGACTATAAGATTCATTCAATCCCATAAGAAAATTGAGAACATACTCAGTTTGGAGAAAAACTTGTAGAGGCTGAAGACCACCACAATCACATCGGAGGGAAGGACGAAAAGTAACATACTCGTCCCAAATTGCCTTAATCTTGGTGTAATACTGATTAACTGACAAGGTTCCCTGGGAAATGCTAACCAATTCTTTGCGCAATTGAAACAACCTAGGTCCATTGGATTGACGAAAACGCACCTTGAGATCATTCCAAATAGACGCAGCAGAATCAGAGCAAATGACACTGGCCGCAATGTCTTTGGACACACAATTCAACAACCAAGAAGAAACAATTGCATTTGTGCATTTCCAAGCTTCAATCAACACCGAATCCGCATCAGGTGGTGGACGAGGGATCGATCCGTCAACAAAACCGAACTTCCGCTTCGAGTTCAGGGCCATCTCCATCGAACGAGCCCAAGAATGATAGTTGTCCTCGCCAAGAGGATGAGAAACGAGATGCAATCCAGGATGATCGGAGGCATGGAGGAAATAGGGATCGGTGGGATCCTGAGTCATGAGGAACGATCAAGAAAGTGTAAGAAAATTGGGGAAAGTGCAAGAAAGAAACGAGAGACGTGGAAGAAAAGAACGAGGGACACAGAAGCAAGGTGGGGACGCTCAACTTTCTTCTGATACCATATTGAGAGAGTAAGTGAAGAATGGTCAAAGTTGTATTGAAACTGAAATTGTACTGTTTATATACACAATTGTAACACAGCTGTAATACTCTAAAACTAATCTAAACTAATTATAACAAACTAAATCTAATCAGTTTAACTTAACTAACTCTAATATGTCTCCAATATTTTGACTATTCGCTACCATTGTTCCACGCACAAGGCTGGCATTAATGATCAATTTAATTCAATACATTGAGATTTACTAATCACTTAAGACTATTCAAATTATAAGCTAATCTCTACCACTGATTTTCAAGTAAAAACACTATACAAATTTGAAAGAAAAATAAATAAATAAATAAAGACTTTGCAGTCAAAGCCACTCACCCTGGCCTTCCCCATGTTTTCCTCCCACACTATTATAACCAAGTACACAACACACACACAATTACAATAGAACTACACCCTCGAAACATTACCTCCTCACTGTTTGTCTTTGCATAAATATTTTTCTTAATTACAATAATTTTCTCCTTAAACCCTTATTAAAACTAACCCTTACCTTGTCTTCTTTAGCTGTCGGCAAAGTCCTCTGGCAAGTTCCACCCATCGCCAATCCAAACGAAGTCCACCGTAGTATCTTCGTAACTGCAAATCACTTTTCCGACTGGCAGAGGAGCAGTCCACTTGACGAAGAGAGACACTGGGTAACTTTGTGAAATAAGACTTCATTAATTGGGGTAAACTTGTCTTTCTATCTATGCTAACATACACTAGGCTTGTAACATTTCGCTTCATCCTTAGATTTTTTGGTCTTTTTCAGACACAAAAAATTTTTACTAACCGAACAAAAACTGAATTGTCTATGTTCAGTTTTTGGATTGGTGTATTATAAATACCACCGATCTTTATACTTGCTTTCTAAGCTTTGGAGCCGTGTCCTAGTCCTGAGGTGACCGATATCGAATTTATCGAAAATATTACTGATAAGAAAAAAAGGGCCGAAGAAGTGTCCTATTGGCATTGCTTTTTAATACGTAAAAAGTGTGCTAATCTTTAGCACTGAACCACAAAAGTCAATTTCAATTGTCAAGTTACATGAAGTTAAGGTGATTTTAATAAAATGATAATTTAACAAGAAAAGAAGGAAACAATCAGGGAGCACCACGGTTTAGGGTGCTCTTGGTACGATTTCCAATGATTTTGAGAAAAAAATTTATTTGATATAAATAATAAAATATATAATAATTTGAATTGAAATGAGTTAATTTAAATTTTAAATTTAAATTAATTTTTTATAATTTAAAATAAGTCAATTTAATCAATTTTTTATAAAAAAATGTTAAGCATAAAATATTATAAATAAAAATAATTTAAATTAATAAAAAATATTCATATAATATATATAAAATAATATGTAATTAAAAATAATATATAAATATAAAAATTATATAATGAATTAAAATTATTATAAATAAAAATATAAATTTGTTAATAAAAAATTATATTATATAATATTATTTAATTTTAAAAATTAAATTTAAAATTCAAATTAATCCAAATAATTTATAAAAAAAAAATTTAAACCAATCTAAATTTTTACAAATTTAATCCATTTTTAATTTAAATTGAATTGGATTAGATGTAGACACACACTCTCCGCTTATCGTTTTCTGATTTTCTGCTCGCTTTTTGTAGATTGTTGGAGTGTTAAAACGGAGGCGTAGGCTTACACCATTGCGTCAATACTACGCCATACCATTTGTCTCTTGTAAATTGTTGCAGCTTAGTTTCCAATTTTGCTCAGGTACACCGTAAACTCGCTCGGTTGCTCTCTCTCTCGTCTCAAATATTATAGAACATTCCTCTTCTCTTCTCTCCTCACTTCGATTGCTTCCCATTATTGTTCCCTTTGTTGGAGATTCGAAGTTCTTCAAATTTGTAATCGAAATCCGCGAATCTTACCTTGTTGATGTTAGCGGCTTCTTGATCGTTTGCTTTTTCGTTCTTCCTCAGGAGCTGAAGCGGAAATTCAACTTCGGCTTTGTTCCTGTTGAGGATTTTCCGGGTTCGATTGATGATTTTATAGGTGATCTCTCTGAGTAGGGAAATTGTGAAGAGGAGCTGCACATGATCGTTGGAAAACGATGAAGAAGGTGCGGAGAAAGATCGGGAAGTATGAGGTTGGTCGAACTATTGGCGAAGGCACATTCGCCAAGGTCAAATTCGCCAAGAACACCGAGACAGGGGAGAGCGTGGCTATTAAAGTCATGGCTAAGAGCACCATTCTCAAGCACAGAATGGTTGAACAGGTCAGCTAGAAACGTTAACCCTCCCAACTTGTTAATAATCTTTGCGTTTTAAGTTCATTCTGTTTCAGTTTCATAGCTTGTATTGCTATCAGTTAATTCAAATAATAGGCATGAGGTTTGTTCTTCTTATAGAAAATATGAACTGAGGTCTTGATTGGTTGGATGGCATGATTTTAAGGGAATAGTTGTTTCTTGAATTGTCTTAATCAAACATGATTTAGTATTTGGTTTGAGAACCGTTATGAAGCAAATAAATTAAGCCAAAATGATTTATGGTAAGCTAACTTGAGTATACTTTAGAATACTGATACTTGTAGGGAAGTCATAAATCAACACACACATTGCTGCATGGGCCACAACTCTTGGTGGAGCTAAAAGCTGACAGTACAATTTGCCGTGTAGGCGGATATGCACTGCAATTCTCGTGTATACATGTTCTAGTGTCTCTTACCCTCCAGTCAAACCAGAAAAGTATTCTCATGATTATGCTGCCTTTTAGTGGATTTTATTTTGCATTTGCAGTCAAAGACTTTCTTCTATCTCTGTGTGCTTAACTGGTCATTTCTGTTTGAATAATGATGTAGTTTGTTATAGCGAATGCTTTTTTTAATTCTTTCCACCTGCACGCTATTGCCTATTAGCTTTTCTAACTTGAATCATGTAACAGATTAAAAGAGAGATATCCATTATGAAGATTGTCAGACATCCGAACATAGTTAGGTTGCATGAGGTATGTATAGAATACATACGGAATTTCATTATATTTCATTATGTCATTATATTTCTTACATGTTTTTATATATTTTAGGTTTTGGCCAGCCAGACCAAGATCTACATAATTCTCGAGTTTGTAATGGGAGGGGAATTATATGATAAAATTGTAAGAGATTTTAAGTTTTTATGTTCTAAACTTATCTTGATAATTCCCACGTTTGACTTTTTAAATTAGTATGCATTGATGAGACACTAACATGCTAATTTTAATGATTTCAGTAGGTGTTGTGTGCATATATTAGATTTTGTTTATTTATGTTTACAATTACACCCTTTCTGGATCTGTAGGTTCAGCAGGGAAAGCTTTGTGAAAATGAATCTAGGCACTACTTTCAACAACTTATAGATGCTGTTGCTCATTGTCACACGAAGGGTGTGTACCATAGAGACTTGAAGGTGAAAGACAATATATTATATATGGAGTTAATTATGTTCTTGCTGTAATTTTTGTTAACCATATTATGTTTTTATCTTGATCAAGTTGTTTTCTTTCCATTTATAGCCCGAAAACCTTCTTCTTGATGCTTATGGAAATTTGAAGGTTTCTGACTTTGGATTGAGTGCATTGACTAAGCAGGTAAGAAAGTACTCTATTTATAAAATGGAGATTACTCTTATAGATTATCCTATTGGCTTTGGAGATGGCAAAACTAATGTCTTTATTTTCTATTTTTCTGTCTCTCTTTCTTTTATAGGGTGTTGGCCTTCTTCAAACCACATGTGGGACCCCAAATTATGTTGCACCTGAGGTAAAGTCAATTATACAATTCTGATCCATTCTTAAGTATTACCTCGATCTTTTGCTCCTTTTCCTTTGGGCGGTTGGCTATGTGATGAAATAAGTCAATATATGATGGCCTGATAGTAAAGCCGTTACCTGGGCACTAGAGTTGTCTTCAGCTGGGTTCATTATTTATACATTTAATGTTTCAAATGATAACTACTGTGTTTTCTTATTTCATGACATTGAAATATTCAACTTCTAAGCATCAGGCAATATAATCACTTTAGATAGCAATTTTTCTGAACAATTTGTATGTTTCTTCTAAGTGATTACTTTATGTAGCAATGTGACAAGTTGCATGTTTCGTGTAAGTGGTTTAATTATGACTCCATATAAATTTGGTTCTTTCTTAACTGCGATGATGTAGACTTACCGTTTTTCTTTTTGAGTGCTCAAGTTTCTTATTAAAATGATCTCCTGCAGGTGCTAGGCAATCAAGGTTATGATGGTGCAGCAGCTGATGTTTGGTCATGTGGAGTTATCCTCTATGTTCTGATGGCTGGATATCTTCCTTTTGAGGAGGCAGACCTTCCAGCACTCCATAGAAGGGTATGCTGCCTCTCCCTTTTAGTCTTGAAGTACTGAAGTAGAGAATTAAAAGAGCAAGAAGGAAGAGGCAAAATGTTAAGTTGTAAATGTAGAAGACCAGTTGAAGATAACTGTTAAAACTGGTATCAAATAAAACAGAAAAGAAGAGTAGAAATGCTGAATATGTCTGAAACCAGGATTTCAGTGTGAAAACTAGTTCAGAACTTGATGGAATTCAAATAAGAACAAGAAGAAGAACAAGAAGAAATACAAGAAAATAGGGTAAAAGTCCTGGGCATAGAGGAGCCCTTCTGCCTCTCAAAATTCTCTCACCAAAAATCTGAATGATCCCTCTCTCCCTTCTCTATTCTGAATATAACACCTACGTACCACTACTGCTCCCACTCATTCTCTCTCCTCACAGCTCAACATAACCAACTAAAGTTTTGTCCTGATCCTCATATTGGGCCTAAAGTCAGCCCATGACTTCTATTCTTCTGCCTAGATTTGTCCTGATCCTCATATTGGGCCTAAAGTCAGCCCATGACTTCTACTCTTCTGCCTAGAATAAACTTTGCCAAACACAGGTGCAGATCAATACCCCCCCTTGAAGATCCACCTTGCCCTCAGGGTGGAAGTCAGGAAACTCTCTCTGAATGTTGCTCTTCAATTCCCAAGAATTTTCAAATTCTGATAAGTTGGCCCATTTCATCAAGACTTCTTCTTGACCTGCTTCATTAATTCGGACAGCAATGATGGCTTCTGGCTGCACTTGTAACTCCCAATCCTCTGTGATTGTAAGAGGGATGGGTTGGCTGTCTGCTTGAGGGGATACACATCTCTTAAGCAATGAAACATGGAACACTGGGTGCACCTTAGTCCCTTGAGGTAGCTTCAATTTATAAGCTGCTGCTCCTATCTTTTCTAGCACTTCATAAGGGCCATAAAATCTGGGACTGAGTTTTTGGTTGTGTCTCTTAGCAAGAGATTTCAATTTGTATGGCTGCACCTTAAGATAGACTTGCTCCCCAACCTCCAACTCCAACTCCCTTCGATGCTTGTCAGCCTGGATCTTCATTCTGTTTTGAGCCTTAGCTAACTGTTCCTTTAGTTCATCTAACAATTGGTTCCTGTCTTGCATCAATTGGTTAATATTTTCTACTTTCGAAGGAGCAAAATCCCCCCTTAACAGGGTGGGTGGATCCCTTCCATATAAGGCTTTGAAGGGAGTGGTCTTAGTAGACTCATGGTAATTGGTATTGTACCAATATTCCGCCCAACTCAACCATTGAGGCCAACTCTTAGGCTTTAATCCAGCAAAACATCTGAAATAAGTGCCCAAACAGCGATTAACCACCTCGGACTGTCCATCCGATTGAGGGTGGTAAGCTGTGGAATATCTCAATTTGGTTCTTGCAGCCTTAAAAAGCTCAGTCCAGAAATTACTCATAAACAGCCTGTCTCGGTCCGATACAATGGTTTGTGGGAAACCATGTAACTTAACTATCTCCTTGACAAATATTTCTGCTACTTCCTTGGCGGATGGGAGATTGCGAAGAAATGGCCATATTTGGTCAACCGGTCAATCACAACCAGAATAGTATCTAACCCCTTGGCTCGAGGTAATCCCCCAAGGAAATCCATGGACAAATCAGTCCAAGTTGAGGTAGGTATTGGAAGGGGTTGAAGTAATCCCGCTGGAGAGAGGGTCTCATATTTGCTTCTTTGACATACTTCACATTCTTGAACATATCTTTGGATGTCTCTTTTCATTCCTTCCCAAAATAAAATAGACGAAATCCTCTTATAGGTTCTGAAAAACCCAGAGTGACCTCCTGCCACTGAATCATGAAACTCTTTTAACACCCGAGGGATACGAGTTGATGCCTTCGATAATACTAACCTGCCTTTATACCACAACTTCCCCTGTTTTAGCTCAAACCCAGGGTGTTTGTTAGGTTGAACCAACACTTCTTGCATCACTTTCTTAAGCTTCTCATCAGCTAACAGCTCCTCTTCAATGCTATCCCACTCAAAGAAGCCAGACAAGAGATATTGCGGTCATGTGTAAGCTCCTGGATAAGGCATCGGCGGCCGTATTTTCTTTGTCCTGGCTTGTACTTTACTTCAAAGTCAAACCCCATCAACTTTGACACCCATTTCTGCTGCTCCTCTCCCATTAGCCTCTGTTCTAATAGGAATTTCAAACTTTTCTGGTCGGTATGCATCTCAAAGTGTCTTCCCAATAAGTAATGCCTCCATTTCTGAATTGCCAACACAATGGCCATCAATTCCCTCTCATAAACTGACTTTTTTTGAGCCTTATCTGATAAAGCCTTGCTCATGTAGGCTATAGGTTGCCCTTCTTGCATCAACACAGCCCCCACTCCTTTTCCTGAAGCATCTGACTCAATCACAAATGCCTTGTCAAAACATGGAAGCGCCAACATGGGCAAACTCACCATGACTCCTTTTAGCCTTTCAAAAGCAGACTGAGCTTCACTCCCCCATTTGAACCCCTCTTTCTTCAACAATTGAGTTAAAGGTTGAGCTAGCTTTCCATAATTTTGCACAAACCGCCTGTAGTAACCCGTGAGACCCAAGAATCCTCTCAAACTCTTGAGATCTTGGGGTACAGGCCAATTTACCATTGCCTCCACCTTCTTAGGATCTGCTGCCACCCCCGACCCTGATATTATGTGCCCCATATACTCCAGCTCTTGCTGGCCAAAACTGCACTTCTTCTTTGTTAACATAGAGCTGATGTTGTTGAAGCAACTCCAATACTTTTCTCAAATGTTCCACATGTTGTTGCATCGTTTGGCTATAGATCAAGATGTCATCAAAGAATACTAAGGTAAATTTCCTCAAAAACGGTTTGAGGATTCTGTTCATTAAGGCTTGGAAAGTGGAAGAAGCATTAGTCAAGCCAAATGGCATGACTAGGAACTCATAATGCCCTTCATGAGTTCTAAAAGCTGTCTTGGCTACATCTTCATCTCTCATCCTTATTTGATGATAACCAGACTTAAGATCCAGTTTAGTGAATATTTGAGCTCCCCCCAACTCATCTAAGAGTTCTTCTATAACCGGAATCGGAAACTTGTCAGGAATAGTGACTTTGTTAAGAGCTCTATAATCCACACAAAACCTCCACCCTCCACCCTCCATCCTTCTTCTTAACTAGTATGACAGGGCTACAAAAGGGGCTGATACTATGTTGAATAATCCCAGCTTGTAACATTTCATCAACTATTTTCTCAATTTCAGTTTTTTGGTAATAAGGATACCTATATGGCTGAATGTTGGGGATAGCCGCTCCTTCCTTTAGCACAATTGCATGATCATACTCCCTTCGTGGAGGTAACCCCTTAGGCGCATGAAATACTGCAGCAAATTCCTGCATCACCGCCTGGATCTCACATGGCGCCCCTGCTTCTCCTTCCTCGGTTGGTGCTTCTTGCCATGGAGTAATAAAATATCCCTCACCATCTTCTTTCAACACCTTCAAGGTTGCTTTCCACGAAGCTTGAGCCTTGCATAGTGAAGGATCCCCCACAATTTCTCGAATGTCTTCTCCTTCTTTCCATTGGAATGCCATTTCCCTGAAATCAGCCTGAATCTTTCCAAGGCTAGATAACCAATCCATGCCTAACACCACCTCCGTCCCTCCCATCTCCATGAGGAAAAAATTCTGATTAATGCTAATTCCTTGCACCACTAATTCAACTCCACAGCATACTTTTTCCCCTTTTTCTCTTTGGCCATTGCCCACCTCAATAGTAAATGCAGGAATTTTTTTCACCTTCAACTTTAACTCTTTAGCTATTTTAGTGGCTAAAAAATTTCCTGAAGCTCCACTATCCACTAGCACCACCACATTTCTTCCTTGTATCTCCCCTCTCACCTTGAAAGATTTATTGGAGGTCAGCCCCACCAAACTATTAATGGAAATCTTCATATTTTTCATGCTTGCCTCCCCTTCCTCCACATTTACTTCCACATTCTCTGCAGCTGTATCTTCTTCTCCTTCTTGCTCTTCCTCCTCTTCTTCTACTAAAATGAGTTGCATTCTTCTCATGGAACAAACATGATCCCTGTCCCAATGTTCTCCACACTTAGAACATAGCCCACGTCTTTGTCTCTCTTGCCACTCCTCTTGAGATAGCCTCCTGGATTCTGTCCTATTCCTTCCCCCCATACTCCCCTGTCCCATTCTTCCTCCTCTCTCCCCATAAGCTGCCATTGCTCCACCTTCCCTTGGGCGAGGTATTCCAAGGACCTTAGAGGTTGGATTAAACCTGGAAGTGCTTCCCCCCCTTAGAAACTTGTTCACACCTCCTTCCTTCCATGCTACATTCCTCTCTTCCAACTCCAAAGCCTTGTCCATCAAAGCTGACAATGATCTGAACTGACCCACCTTAAGCTCGGCTTGAATCTCCTCCTTCAACCCACTGATAAAGATACACATCATTACTTCAGGTTCCAAGTCTTTCTTGGCACTAGCAGCCCTTTCAAACTCCCTCCTGTACTCCAAAACAGAGCTAGTCTGCCTCAGTTTCAGCAGTGGTCCCATGGGGTTGCGAGCTACCCCAGGTTGAAACCTCTTAATGAGGTCTTCTTTAAATTCTCTCCATGTGGGAAAAGGAACCTGGTCTTCCCACCATTGATACCAAATGAGGGCTTCTCCCTCCATTGCCAACATTACCAACTCCATTCTGTCATCATCTTCTACAGTCTTGAGCCTAAAGAACCTCTCAACCCTTGCTAGCCACCCATAAGCATCTTCCCCCGAGAACAAAGGAAGCTCTATTTTCCTCCCTAGTTCTTGTCTCCTTGGTGTTCGGTCAGCCCCCCATGGGTCATTTACTGGTTCCTGCTGCCAGAGGTTCCTTCTTGGTTGGTTTCTGTTTTGGTCCAGCGGTGGGGTTCCAAAATATTCTGGTGGGTATTCGCGCTCAAGATTTCGACGCGGTGGTGGGTTCTCCAGTGGTGGGCTTGGGTCTCTCTCCCTCAGCAGCTGCCCCAGCCTCTGCGCTACCAGTTCCATGGCTTTTTCCCTGCTCCTCCTGACGTCTTTCCATGGCAGCCATGCCGCACTCCAGCTCCTGCATCCTTTCCTCCATTGTAGCACGTGGTGAAGCCATTCACAGAGCCCTCAAGAATCGATAGGCTCTGAAAAGAAGAGTAGAAATGCTGAATATGTCTGAAACCAGGATTTCAGTGTGAAAACTGGTTCAGAACTTGATGGAATTCAAATAAGAACAAGAAGAAATACAAGAAAATAGGGTAAAAGTCCTGGGCATAGAGGAGCCCTTCTGCCTCTCAAAATTCTCTCACCAAAAATCTGAATGATCCCTCTCTCCCTTCTCTATTCTGAATATAACACCTACGTACTACCATCAAGCTCCCATTCATTCTCTCTCCTCACAGCTCAGCATAACCAACTAAAGTTTTGTCCTGATCCTCATATTGGGCCTAAAGTCAGCCCATGACTTCTATTCTTCTGCCTAGAATAAACTTTGCCAAACCTGGGGTCTGTATCAATAACCCTATCTTGTAATTAATCCATATATGCATGCTATCAGTCACCATTTTTAATTACTAGGAACTTCGTTTGCATTTTCAATTTTCAATGTCGAACTAATCCTAATACTAGAAAATTCTGTCTCCAAAAATAATAAGAAACAAGGATAATAAAGCTTACTCATCTATTAACTAAAATATTGATAACCATTTCCTGAATAAATAAAATATTGAAATTAATAACTATTATACATAATGTAAAAATTAATTGCGAAGTCAACCCAAAATCCATTGGTGACAGTAAAATTGTGAAAATTGGATTGGTTACCTTAGTCTTTCTTTGTGGTGTCAACCTTACTTTAGTAGTCGCTTACATGCTGTATTGTACAATATGAAAGAGTCAGATGCATTCTACCTATCTTCATGCTTATGATTTTATAAAGCTTCATTTGGTAAAAAACTCTATTGATCCACTTGTCTTTCTTCGATATCATGATTAGCCTTTTCTGATTGTTATGCATGTTTATTTAAGGAGCATTTAGTGCTATAGATTAATAACCGGCAGTTGACTTATGTTGTTGTTGCTGCTGTTTTTTCCTTTTTATTTAAACATGTAGATCAACACTGCAGAGTTTGTTTGCCCATTCTGGTTTTCTGCTGGGGCAAAGACATTGACACATAAAATTCTGGATCCTAATCCTACAACAGTGAGTACTTTGACTTATTTATTTTCGACTTAACTGCATGCATTATGGTATATATGAATTTCATTTCACATTGATTACCTCGACACATTTTTTGTTATTATTACTGAAGTCTCTGTTCTCCTACTACTCAGTCATTGTGTCATGATGTGAACAGGTATTTAATCAAATGCCATTTCTTTGTATTTAATCAATTTTTTTCGGTTTCTCCTTTCTCTTTTTCCTGTTTACGTCTCTAGGAACATAGATATTTCAAATAGTCAAAATTGAGATAAGCATCAAGTTTCTTCTCATTAAAGGACATCGGTTTTGGTCCATTTCAGAGTCTTCTGGTGTGTTTTATGTTTCTAAAAAGGACATGATTTTTTGAGAGTGAAATGATTGCATTTTCTTATACAGGCATTTATACATAATATATCTTTCTGCCAGTGCATATTATATCCTGCCCAGTTAAGCATAGTTGTGTTAGGATTTGTACCTATTTGCAAAATTTTACGTCTAATTGCTGGCAAATAATTTGGAATTTCATATGTCATTTAAATTTATTCTGATTTGAATACAGCGGATGAAAATCGAAGAAATAAGGAAAGATCCATGGTTCAGGAGAAACTATGTTCCTGTACTTAGTGAAGATGTGGAAGTGAATTTGGATGATGTTCAGGCGGTTTTTGATGATATTGAGGTCTGCTGTTGCTTTTTGTATTGTTGTTTAATTTGCAGAAAAGGAAGTTATTTTGCAAATGTATACATTAGTCCTTTCTTACTTATCTATAGGTGAATACGTGTGCTACAAATACAGTTTGCATATACAAATATATGTGAATTAACATGTGAAGGATTGAAAATGTGGAGAAAAAGTTTTCATGAAGAATATGATAATGAAGCCAGATGGCTGGAAAAGGGCAAAATACATTGTTGGAATGAATTACTGATGGAGGATAAAAAGATGTACTCAATTAAAATTAAATGCTTGTGGATAATGAATTAGTTCTTCTCCTTGATACAGAAAAATGTAAATATCTGCATCCAGTTATGCCAAATATATTGCTATAAAATAGCTGCTGATTTTGGAAAAAGACGTCTATACTAATACGAAGGGAACACCCCTTATGGTCACTCGCATATTTTAATTCAGATAAAATATGCAAAATTTTAAGACTTTTAAAAACTCACTTTTTCACTTAAGGAATTAGGACAGTTATCAAATCTCAGTTTGCTACTTTTTATGTCAATTATACAGTTATTGAAGACTTTGAAGGAAAACCAAATCTATAGGATTTTTTACATTTTGTTTTTCACGTGATTAAAAAGTTTGTTTACAAGGTTTTGAAAACTTTTGAGCATATAAAATATGCCTCTTGGCAGTGGGCATGCATGAGCACACATCAAGAGGTTAGTGATATGTTTGATGACAAAACCTATGGTGTACAACCTTTGATACTTACTGGTTGTGGTCCCTTGATTCTCATATGAGCAATTAAAGTGTTGCGCTAGTTATTGAACAGTAGCAATGTCTCATTCACTGTTCTGAGATGCCCTGGCAACTTTTGCTGTGTGACAGGACCAATATGTTGCTGAGCGGTCCAAAAGTACTGAGGGAGGTCCTTTAATAATGAATGCATTTGAGATGATTACCTTATCACAAGGGTTGAATCTTTCACCACTATTTGACAGGCGTCAGGTGTTGTATCCATTTCATCTTCTTTCCCTACAAACTCACGGGTTCCTTTTTGTGTCATTGGTTGATTCTGTGTTTTTCAAGGTTGTCTGTTGCATTGCCCCAAATCATGTTCTTTTGCTTTCCCAATAGGATTATGTGAAGCGGCAAACTCGTTTTGTTTCCCGTAAACCAGCAAAAGTCATAATTTCATATATTGAAGCTGCTGCAGAGTCAATGGGCCTTAAGGTCCATTCTCGCAATTACAAGGTATCACTCTTACTTGTTCACTTTACATTTGAGAAGTGTTGGATGCTTGGATTATACATATGCCCAAGATGCTCAAGCTGATATGAACTGGTATTGGGATGTACCAGGCATGAACTTTTTCACATACTGTGATCTATGCCACCAATTCCATCATTCTGTTATGCCATTCGAAATGAGAATCATTATTCCAATAACATTTTGGTTTTATAGTAGGCAGTCCCGAAATAAGGATTGATAATTCAAAAGTGATGATTGGTGGTTTAATCCTTAGACTAGGTAGAGACTTTTCTTCTTGATTCTAAAGGGAAATGTGTGGTCATATCTGCCTTCCTTGAATTTCTTTTTCTGTTGGTTCCTAAATATAATTTTCTCAGATGAGGCTTGAAAGAGTTGCTGCAAATAAGGTTGGACAATTTGCAGTTGTCTTGGAGGTATCTTGTTGCTGCATTTATTGTATTTAATATTTCCAATATGAAAACTTGATTTCTGTATGAGCCATAATTGAAATCATCTTTATTTTGTCAAAAAGGTGTTTGAAGTTGCACCATCCCTTTTCATGGTAGATGTTCGAAAGGCAGCTGGTGATACTCTTGACTATCACAAGGTTAGGTCCAGTGTCTTCGTATTTCTTCTGCATTTAAAATGGCTGAAAATGCTAGGACCATGCACATACTAACATGCTTATTAATTAGCATATGCACCCAAAAAAAAAAAATACTAACATTCAGAGTGAAATATTTTTCCCAATCAATCTTTCTGTTCTAACTCATTTAAGATTTTGCTAAGAGGGGGGAACTAATTTAAGATTGCTCCATGTACACCACAATTTTCATGGTTCCTCATGACTCACATGAATTTCCATTTTTCCCCCTGCATAAATCAGCTTCATCCCATGTTTTTTTCTTTTGATTCTGAAGTTAATCCAGTAGCAGGTAGGCAGTGACTGACTTTGGCCAGTCATCATCAACAACTACAAAAAATCCCCTTGGTAGAGCAATTTGATGAATTTAGCTGTGTTAGGTGTACTGCAGATCGCAGATGGTGTGAAATTCGATTGTGGGTTAATCACAGCTAGTGTAATTTTGTTTATGTCCAACGTCCAATGTTGGGTTTGACGGTTTGTCTATCCCAGCCCATTCATGCCTTAACATGCCACAATAAATCTCGAAAGAATGGAACAATATTAAGCTTTGTAGTTGGAAAATGCCCAAATGGTTGAATAAGGATTAAGAGAATTAGGAAATCATTTTAATAAAAATCTTAGAAAAAGAGAGAGAAATGTACGTCAGCTTTAAGGGTTGTAAATCGGCTTTGGGACTTGCATGGACTCTCCAGCAATTCCAGGTGACAATGATGTGGGTGGTTCCTTAGCCCTACTTCACATTCCTTGAATCCTCCTTTAAATTAAGTAAACCATAAAAAAGCATCTTAACATTTCGATGCATGCATGCTCTAACCCAATCACTGCTTTTGCGTGTAATGGTTATAGCAGTATTGCATGCATATGTATTTATGTGTGCGTATCAATTGATAGTAACATATTGTTGTACTGTTTCAGTTTTACAAGAATCTTTGTGCCAAATTAGAAAACATTATCTGGAGACCTGCGAGGCCGGTACCAGATAGTCTGTTTCGACAAATCAGCTCTTGCGAGTGTGATGCTAATCATAAATAGCACCGAAAGCTGCAGCTGCGCTTCCCAAATCTACTAAGAATTGGCATGTTTTACAGCCATCATAATGCAATGTACAGTGTGTATGAAACGTATTGAACATTGGTGTTGCTGTTAAATTGGAGTCTGCTGGCTTGTAGTTGCTGAGTAAGGTGGTGGGATGGACAGCCCCTGCATCAGTGTCATGGTTTTGTTTGGTATCTTAGGGGAGGAAGGAATAAATACATGTCTGTAGCGAACCTACCCCCACAACGGTTTACACAACCAATCAATTAGGTTCAGCGGGACTTAGTGTAAAATATATATATTGAAACAATAAAATTCCTGTTTTTCTCCTCCCTCGGAAGGTCTATCTGTTAGGTGAATAAGAAAACTCTGTAGTTGAGATTTTTTTTTCCTTTTGGGGTCAACTGGAGTTGGGATGTTGAACAATATAAAATTTCAAATAAATAATTGTATGGATGTCGGGCGGTGATATACACTTGCCCAAGTTATCATAACACATTTGTTGGGCCACCCCATTCAAAACAAAAAATTTGTTGGGCCATTAGTGTCGAGTCCAGTTTCCAGGGTTAGCAGAATCTGAATTCTACCATTACTTTAATGCTAAAAGTATCCACCACAATAATAATAATAATAATAATAATGCAAAAAATGAAAAAAATAAAAAATAAAAAACTTTGTGGCTGGAAATATCAGGGAAGGTATCTGAAAACATTTATTGGAGCGCCTATATAGACAAATGATAAGGTGGACATTCGGAAGTGCTGAGATATTTAACTCCAAAACATGCACAGTGGTCTCCGTAGTTCATATCCGTGGCGTCACTTTCGTTGCATGTAATGTAGTCTACATGAATTAATGCTTACACACAGGGCAGCTGGGATCAATAACTGAGTACGTCCAAACACGTGATCGATAATTCTGGGTTTAATCGCGAATTTTGTTGAACCTGTTAATATCACGACTCAGACAGGGCTACGCGTGGCTAGCCCTACATGGCTTTTTTCCTTTGTTGTTTAGACCAATATTTAAAATGTTAGATTGAAAAGCCATTAAAAATGATTTAGTGGCAAGAAATTTGAATATATATGAGGTTCTAAATTTAAATTTTATTATGGTTAACGTACCAAAAAACAAAATTTGTTAGATCAAGGCTAATTTAATTTGAGTTATGCTGATTAATTAATAATTATAGCGATAACATTACTCGCACTTAAAACTTTATTCGCGGAAAATAGGTGAACGAACACCGTCAGCACCACATGAACTTTTGTAGGAGGAGATTGAGGGCTGTTTTTTTTTTTTTTTTCCCCACTCATCAGCATCTTTGTTAATAGATTCGAGCTGGTATGGTAAAGCCTCGTGCTATTATTTAAACAACCATATAATTGAAAATATTTTATTTGAAAATAATATATTTCTCACACTGAACAGTATTTATTTCTTTTAAAAAACAACTCGTAAAGGGAAAGTAATTTTTCCTTGATTTAACGTTATAAAAAAAACTCCGCTGAAAATTTCTTTTAGTACCATTACAAGCTCTTAGTTGAAATTTATAGCATGTGTTCGTCCTAAAACTTAAGCAACCTTCCTCTCCCCGGAGGAGATTTTTTTTTTTTTTGAACAAAAAAACCGAAAATAATACATATTGTTACTGGTTTTTTTTCTTTTTCTTAAGGCAGAAGGACTCTAAATCAAAAAATCATTAACGAAAGGAAAGCACGACTCCTTTATAGAATAATAGAAGGAGCACAAGCTGACTTGTTTTGACCCAATTAATGCTGGCTAAGTTGTATCCCAGTGGCCAAGCTTGTTTTATAGCTAAAGCAGGGAAGCACATACCATAGGGTCACAACGGCAGTTGGTTCTCCCTGCTGCCCTACCTGATTACATCCATGAGCATGCCAGGGTGTTCCTTGTTCCCTTGGTTTTAAGACAATTAGCTATGAAATTATAATTAAACTATTGCACTGTGACGCCATAAACTGCTCATACCAATGGTTACCATATCAACCAAGTTTGAAGTAAGAAGTGATAAATACACTCCTAGCCAAGTTTGTCGGTGATTGATTACCATTTGGAAAAGAGAAGGTTGTCAATTAATTTTGGTTCATACTACACACCAGGCACACTAAAAATTGCTCAAGCTTAAACTATAAGTATGCCACCATATTTTAGGCACTATACATCTAATAGCTATCAAACTCTCAAGGTTCAAAGAACTTGTTACCGCATTTGCATTTCCATGACAAGAGATAGTAGCCTTCGTCTCTTTGAGCTTTTGCCTTGTGAATGTGACCATCTCTATGGTGAGGAGAGATAACTAGAGCAGCCATGCAAGGCCTGCAGCTCAAGCACTTGTTAACACACCGAGGAGGCCTTGACCCCAATACCGATTTCTTTTGCTTCAAACCATTGCTATCTTTGGCTGAAGGTGACCCTGCTGTCCAAAAAGAATTACACAAGAACACGAGTTAGGCCAAGAGACACTAAGGTAAACCTAAGAGTCAAGAGATCGCATCTTGTTGACATAGAAATATTTGGAGAGTGATGGTCTGTTTTTACCTGAATTAGAAGGAAATAACGTTAGAGAAATGATGAGAATTAGGGTCACTGAAATTTTTAGTCCATCGGGGTATATATTTGGCGAATCCATAAGTCTATAAGGGAAAAAAAAGAAGGAACCAAAACGATCAGCAAAAAGGTGTGAGCCTAAGGCTTTGGGAGAAAGAGATGGGAAGAAGTAGCTATCTGCAAGAATAGGGATGACGAGTTTCTTGCTTTTGATCATGATACAATGCATCTCATCAATTTTTTAAGGGTCCCTATGGAAGAGTTTTGGTCTTTGAAGTCCTTTTTTTTTTTTTTTTTTTAAAGAGCAACAGCTAATCTGACTTGAGGGATTCAGCGTGAATGACTGAAGTCACAGTTTCTTTTCATCTTTTGCTGGCCGAATTGACTACCCTATGCTAACTTTTGAAATTATTGAAGTACTAGACCATCTTTCTTTTGTCACCATACAAGGAGTGGCCATAAGTTTTTGGTCATTTGTCTTTGGCTGTGCTCCTCAATAATACTACTATTAAGTAGTACCAGTTCACAGTGTTTGCCTCTAGACTTAAAACAAATGCAAGTCAAGAAACAAATTCAGATTATAATCAATTCGATCAAGATTTGCTTTCTAAAATCAAGGAAAAAGGAAGCCAGAATTCCAAATTTGTTAGGCTTCCCATGCTTGTTCCTATTTGTATGGCTTTCGGTAGCCCATTTTACTTATGGGCTAGCCTTTTAATACCCTCCATTATTGGTACAGGAGTAAAATATGATAAAATTTTTTATAAATAAAGTTTATGTGTAAAATTTTTCATATACATAAGTTTCATCATAAAAAATTGTCCCCTATTTTTACTCTCTCTCAAACTCACCCATAATCTTAAGAATCGTTCATGTAATTTCAAATTAAAAAGTAGTTGATTAAGTGAAACTCTTCCCAAAGCGGCTATTCTAATTTCTAAAATTTGGATAACTGAAATTGCAAATAAATTTGCCTGTAATTACAATCCACTTTTAGTGATCAATCATTTTATGTTACTTTTGATGACGAGCTCTTGCGAAAGGAAACCCAACACTTGGTTTAAGATAAAGTACCCGCTTAGCCCAAATCCACGACAGTTTCTTACAATTTTTCTCCCCATAGAGAGCACAGCATTTACTAGAGTCTGTTAAAGATCGTCCACTGACAATTATACAACACACCAACCCACCAGTGTGTACTTACATGCTATGGGTATTGAATCATTGATAATTGATTGTTATTCGTCACGTATGAGACGCTACTTCCAATTTAATTCCTTCAAATTGAGAAAAGTAATTTGTATATATTTATTATTGATATACTTTAATATTTTTTTTTATTTCTCTTCTCTTTCCTCTTATTTTTTTATTTTTCCTTTTTCTTTCATAATTTGTTTTAAAATTTTAGATGTCTAATTGAATATATCTTTAAATATGTACAAATAATACTCTTCTCTCAAATTTAATCGGTAGAGAGCAGCCTTGAGTGGATGATGTTTAATCTGAAGTTGGATGACAAACTGCACCGCACTGGCAGGAGAAATTAATTAATGAGGAAGGATTAGATGAGAGATTCCGCTGACTTAAAGGACAGGTGGCGTCATTTCAATGTTTTTTTGTGTGTACCACTTCGTGTCAAGCTTCCCGCAACCTAGAGAGGACACTATACAAAATCTGCTGGATGCTGGTCATATTTAAAGGTCTGATACCCTACTTTCGTAACTCGTGATATATTTTAAAAAATTGACCCATTAATATATGCTACTATTTTAATATTATAAAACGACAAAGTTAATATTTTATATCGAAGGAGTCAATTTAAAAGTATAATCTTGGTTTCTAAAACACGAGATAAGTGGCGGACTCGCGAGATCAAACAACATAAAAAATAAGAACATGATAAAAATATATATAAAATTTATCCTTTTATTGAATATTGCTCCTTTTTTATTATATAGCACTTTTTTTTTTAATTTCTCCCTAAAATTAAAAATAAATATATGTTTGTGAATTGAATAGTATCATCTCTTATTTATAAGTAATTGGAGTTGAGATATTGTATACTCTAATTGATCGTCAATCATTGGCCTATGAATTCTTGAAGTTAAATCTGATCCATTTTGCCAATTGTCTTTGGCACCTTATGTACCTCTCTAGAGCACCGTCTCTAATGCCTCCTCGGAGCGCATGGCACCTCCCTACAGCACCTTATCTCTGGCGCCTCCTTAGAGCGCCCTGTCTCTAGCTCTCCTTTGGAGACCTTTGTCTTTGCCTCTTCTCTGGAGCCCCCATCTCCAGCACCCCTAGAGGTGGCTCCAAAACAGTATGTAAGTTTTTGTATAATATAATTATTGAATTGTACATAGGTACATATAAAATTGTACATGAGTTTAAAAATGAATTGAATACTAAAGAGTAACGTAATTCTTACAAGAAAAGTAGACAACAATAGGAATATTTTGAAGTTTGTATACGAGAATGATATAATTAAAGAGAAAAGATTCTAGAATTCTTTACACTATTATAATTATAATCTCTTGATATGAATAAACCAAAAACAAAAAAATATTCAACCATAGTTTTCATCTTTGTCTTTTTTCTTATTTTAGGAGGACTCCTTCCCTCGTATAAAAGAATTTATCCACTATTTTTGTATTAATTAAAGTAACTGAAAATAATATTATTCATGCACTCGTGAAGAACAAAAATATACACCTTTATACAGGTTACCAGCCAAGATCCAAAACTTCTCATTCAAGGTTATTTTTCTTTATTATAGTACACAATATTCTCGATTATGCACATAAGATAAGATTAAAAGTTTGTGAAATCTTCTCCCATGTCAAACTTGTTCATAATTATAACACAAGAAAACAACAACCCCCTTGCATTATTATTGTTATTACGTAAAGAAAAGCACCGATAGGATGTCAGTGTTGTGCCACATGGCAAAAGGCAAGACTTATTCCATAGGGTAGCCCTGGTAGTAGTAGTGGTGGTGGTGGTGATGAGATAGCACTGTAGCAGTTGTTGAAGGCACAGAGAGAGTCGTGGCTGTGATCTCAAAAGTCCATTGTGGGTGGCAGCATATCCCGCGTTTTGCTTGCTGTTGCCTTTTTTGAGTAGGACAAAGTGGTCACTCTAAGAAAAGATTATGAACAGTAATGGCAGATAACAACTATACAAAATATCCTTTTCTCGAACAGACAGATTTTCTCACAGAAGAATCGCTTGCATATCTTGCTATTATAGATCTTACATGAAAGAAAGTTGGTATTGCTGTACAATGTTTTTATATGGTATTTGCTCTCTTTGCATGAGCATCCTCTTTCTATGGGAATTTTGTGCACTTTTGTCCTTGTGCTTTTGTAAAAATGTTTGAAGTAAATCAAAATCATTTTTTAACTTTCACTTCTTCACATCTGAGTATGGCCAGCTCATTCTCCCCTAGTCCCAACACCTGAGCACCCATGGTACCATGATTCATGAACATGGGGGCAGTGATGCTTTTCTCATCATATAAAAGGTGGCGATGAGGTAGGGTAGGTCGCCAACGGCCATGCTCTCGTAGTATTTCATAAAGGTAAGTTCGCCGAACCTCAACGGATGAACTCATAATTGTAAAGGATTAAACCTTGGAAGAAAACACAGATGACTAGTTAAATTATGTTCGTATTTCCAAACCATTACCAACTTAACACGTTTCACACGCAGCTTTCCATTCATATAACTTTTTTGAAAACGTGATTCCTACCACGAAATAAATATAACTTATTTTAGGTAAAACTAGAGAAGAATATGAAGATGAAGATGAGTTTGATATGAGGATAAAAACAGGTGAATTTGACATAAGAGTAAAAATATGAAGAAAATTTCATAGATTAAATTTACGGATAAAATCACATATAAAACTTCTTCTTTCATTTTTTTACCCCTTATATTAAACTCACCCCTGGTAGAGGCCAATACACGAGAATAATATCTCCAAGAGAAGTAGTACTACAGCAAATCATATAAACATAGTAATCTTATGATGCTTAATCTTTAAACGAAATATTAGTCCCATTCCACTTCCAAATGTGTGAATATCATTCCATTATCACAACAAAGAGACGGACAAATAAACGAAGGGTAGTAACAATAGGGCAACTGGAAATTGCATTATTATGACAGAACAACCCAAGTGGTTTGTTGAGTACAATTCATAAGCAAGAGAAGCCTACAAAAACAAGGACTTTGAATCAAAAGAACAAAAAAACAACCCAAAACTTGGATTGTTGTGGCAGGCCAAATGAATGCCCTGCCACCACCAAAGTCCTTGAATATGAGACGCCTAGCCTTAAAATTGAACTAGACAACCACACTGACGCGTGACTAGACAAAAGAAAACAAGCTGAGACTTTAAAAGATATGAACTAAAGCTTAAGTCTAGGCAACATCATAGCAATGTGCGACAGAAGCTCAAACACTCGGTACATAACATCCAGCGGTACAAAATAAGTCTAACATAAACAATGCACCATCAAGCAGTGGAAACCATCAACCAAGAAGGCTTAGTAACTGTATTCTCAGGAACCGTAGCCATAAAAGAAGTGGCCTCCAGTTAGCCAAGGCCAAAAACGTTGTAACAAGCATCTGTGTGTTAAGAATGCTTGCAAAAAAGGGGTTGTGAAGGGACACGCCAAAGTTCCTGGAAAACAACCAAGCCAAACCAACCACCGCCAATCCACCCTTGATAGGCACATCAGCCCTAAAAAGTATGCTGGATGTTACCACCTGTTGAGTTCTTTATTATAGCTCCATACGTGTACTGTATGTCCTCAATTTCCAGCTCCAGTTCTTCAATTCTACTTTGTTCCCTGATTTATCTGTCTCTATTATGATTAAGCCAGGATATCACATCTCCACAAATTCTCCACTAGCAAATCAATTGTGCTGCTGCCAATTGAACTGCAGTGTTGAAGATTCAGTCCCAACAAGGTCTGGCCCAATTTTTTCAGGAAAGGCACACTCTTGTTTGATACATCAGAACAGCCAGACAAGGAGAGCACTTGCAAACTAAGCTGCCTGGCACTGGAGAGAACACCTACGCCAGCATCGGTGATCGCACACTTTGACATGTCTAGATCATTAAGCAGCAGGCAGTTGTCTGCAATTGCAACCAAGCTTGCATCCGTGATTTTCCAGCATCCATCAAGATTTAGAAGTTCAAGGGTTCCACCATGCAGCCTGGCCAAGGCTGAAACAATGTTATCTGTCAAGTTCCAGCAGCCAGTAAGGTTCACCTTGACAAGTCCTGCCTCACAATTCTCCAAAAGAGGGAGAAGGCCAGCATCTGTTATGCCACAAAGTCCAGTTAGATCAACATGCTGAAGTTGAGGACACAGTTTGCCAACCATAGCCAGGCTAGCACTACCGAAACCAGGGCAGTTTTGAATGGATAAAGACCTAAGAGACTTGCAGGGAGAGAGAATAGATACTTCAACATCAATATCCTTGACTCCCATGCACTTCACAAGGGTAAGAGATTTCAACTTTGTTTTGATGTTTGAAAGGGCACCAATGATCCCAGACTGGGTGACCCTATTACACTCCTCCAACTGCAAGCTCTCAAGTGATCCTGCAGCTTTGGCAAATGATACCAGTCCACGGTCAGACACAAAGCAACACTTGCGGAGGCACATCTGCTTCAGGTTGGAACAACCTTTACCCATGGCTTCGATGCTTGCATCGGTTACCCCTCGGCAGGAAGTGACAGTTAATGACACCAATTTCTGCAGACCTTGAGCAACACCCATGACCCAAAAGCCCCTTTCACTGACATTTTGGAGACCAGATAGGACCAAATTTGTGATTGCCTTTCCATAATGGCCAACAACAGCCAGAGAAAAATCCGTAATGTTCAAGGCCTGAAGCTTTACCCTTGACAGCTCGGAAGCCGATGATAACAGACTAGATACTCCATGATCCCCAACAAGAGGACAATCCTTGATGGAGATTGACTGTAACCTGGGGCAAGACCTTGCAACAGCTTGCAAGCCCTCATTTCCAATCTTTGGGCAAGATTCAATGTTTAAGGTAGTCAAGTTGGGGCAGCCTTCAGCTATTGCAATCAAACCCTTGTTGCTGATTGAGGAAGACAGGCATAGGTCAAGCTTCTCCAACAGATGGCATCCTTTTGCTATTTCAGCTAGACCCTCATTCCCAATGGAAGAGACATTCCACAAAGAAAGCGATCTGAGAGAAGGACAACCATGAGCAACTGCAGCGAGGCCAAGGTTTGTGACACCACGCACAGAGTTGCTTCCTCGAATAGACAGCTTCCCAAGTCCACCACGGCCACTAGTCCCAACAGCAATTGCAGCAAGCCTTACATCAGTGGCTTTCTTCCCTTCCAAACACCTTGTAAGGTAACCATCACCTTCGATATCTTGATCCTCATCGGAAGAGATCATTTCAACATCAGAGGAAGCAGGCCTCTCAATTTCAGCTTTGCAGATACTGCTCATAAGCATAAGCCACCGCTTAGATACACAGGCGCATGAGCTTCTCTCTTTGGCACTAGGGAGCCGTCTGAATATCTCGAAGAGGCATTCATCAGGAAGGGCCTCGACACTAGGCTCCTGATCTTGCTCATGCTCAAGATTTTCAAAGATATATGGGGCACTGACGCGGGCACGCTTGTTAGGAGGGTAGTACACATCCACATTGGAACCAATAGTGTACAAGCGACCCAAATCCATGGGGCAAAAGGAACCCCCAGGATAGAGCTCATCATCACCTGAAAAATACATTCACAAAATCTAAAATCAGCCACACAAAATTGCTCCAAGTGAATATGATGGGATCTCCAGAACCAAAATTAATGTTTATCTCATATCATATATACAAGATTTGAAGTTCAGCAGCATGACTATCACTATTAACAGATCCAAACTTTGTTAGTAAGGATTCTTATCCCGACAACTAGCTCTAGTAAAGCTGTTTCAAAGCATAACACCTTAAAAAACACCCTTTCTTTTGTTATGGTATTTTCCTATCTATTCAATCACAAGCTTAAAAACCAACAGATTCAATCAGCATAAGCATAACTAAGAAGGCAATCAACAATTGAACTTTAGCAACAGGCATGAGTCGTACCACTGCAATTAACAAGGGTAGGCATGAGCACAGCAGGTGAGTCCACAACCAAAAGAATCCAAATGGCAGCAGCAGCTGAAACACCTCACGATCACAAACACCAAACACAACAGCAACAACAAACACAGAGAAGCAGATGAAAGGCAGAAGAAGGGTCAAGAGCATTTGAGAGGAGGAACCCCACGGAGCAGGGCAAAAAAAAGAAAGAGAAAGGAAGAAGAAGCTTTGGAATGGATGATGAAGAAGGGTTGGGTTTTGGGTAGTGGGGGAATGAATGCTATATATGTGATGTGTGTCTGTGGGGAGAAGTTTATTATATTGGGAAAGGGAAAAATATAGGTGTCGTCCACAGCCAAGACCACACCACAGGTAACAAACACAACACACAGGTTCTATGCATTATGCATTGCTACTACGCATTCCACCAATGCATTGAATCCTTCCTCAAAACCGGGTGTTCCCCACACAACACAACTCAACTCTCTCTCTCTCTCTCTCTCTCTCTCTCTCTCTCTGTCTCTCTCTCCCCTTAGTCCAACCTAACCAACCACCTCAGCATTTGTAAAATTCTAAATACCATTTCCTCAAAACCGATACAAGGAACCGCTTCTCTCTTTCTCTCTCTTCTTTCTTTTTTGTTTTTCGAATTAATTAATAATAAAACTATAGGTATCTTTTAACTGTATGTGTGGTTGGTTAAATTGCCTTTTAAGTTGTTCCAACTTTTGTACTTGAAACGAAACCAACTGCTACATGAACATTGACGTACAATACACTGTACATTGCCGTGGGTGTATTGCTTTTGCTTTTATTGTTACTCCCGGTATTCACTTTTTATGCTTTAACCTTTTGGGCTATATTTTTTTGGATTCCCTCATAAGTATGATGATATATTATGTCACTGATTCCGAGTTTGAATTTCAAATTAAATGTATGAACAATTGATAAATTTGTTAATTATATGGAATGTAATTAACGAAATATGTTGATTTTATTAAATAAAGTTTAATTAAGTTCTCTATTTACTGGTTGCAGCTGGCATCTTGTTTTATTTTGCCCCCTTTCCTTTAGGTACAAGCTAAGCATCTACCGTACCGTCTAGTTACTTCAGTATTCCAACACCAATACAGGCACCTGTTTTGTTTTATATGAATGTATACAGTGCTTACAGCTTTTGCCTGAAAATATCGAGCTAAAAATATCAGAGAATATTATCGTTGTTGTTATGATTATATTAGTATAAGTCAATTCTCGCTTATAAATTTTTATTAAAATAAAATTAATATTTTTTTCTAATGAGTTGTTCACAAAATTTTAAATCGGATGGGATGATTAAATAAAATTCTCATTAAAGTAATAATTTTAGAATTTCATAATTATTTATATAAAATAAATAATCATATAAATAAAAATAATTATAAAAATGTAAAAAAAATTAATTTTTAACTATTTTAACTATAAAAAAATTGAATTTTTAAATGAATAATTAAGATATAATTAGTATTTTATATTTATATATTTAAATGAATAATCAATAATTATAATTTAAGAAATTAGACACTACAATAACTTTTTTGCTCTTAAAAATTACTCGCGCAATGTCGAGTAAAAGTGAATAGATAAAGTTCTTCATAATAATAAAAGATAAATAATTGTTTTTCATTTGTTAGTAAGCATTTCTTGCGTTTTGTATTGTAAAGCGCAATATGTTCCTGGGAGATGCAATGCAGTAGTAGATAAGTAAGCAAAGACAGCTAGGAGGGAGGGGTCTAATTTGTGGATAAATGAGGCCCCTACTTACATTATTGATGTATTGGCACTTGACTCTTTGGCTGGAATAAATTCATAATTTCCATAAAAAATCATAATAAAAAATATTTACAATAAATTATAATTACACATAATGATGAGCTAACAGGTACTTAAAAACAATTATAGTTTATATTAAAAAAGTTATCTATATTTAATTCTTTATGAAATGCAATATTATCTCTTTCCTTTGTCTTTGACTCCTCTGTGCAATGGCAATAAACAACTTTCTTTTTTACCAAAAAAAAATTTACCATGATATTTTGGATCTTTTACCTTCTCTTTTTTCTTTTGGATAAATTTAAATATTTTAATTTAAAGGTTTTGAAATCTGCGTTATATTATGATGACGGATTTAAATTTTTATTTTTTATATCATCTCATGGTCTGAACTTATAAAATAATAAAACTTAAAATTTTTCATATCGATCTACTCCTTTCATAAAACTATTTTGATTTTATTTGATGATCATTCATTTACAATCTCATTGATCAGCCAAAAATTAAAAAGACTCGAAAGTTATATAAAATTTGTCTAATGGTAGAAATAAATATACGATCATGACGTGTGACTGTAGTTTGTATAATATTACAAAACTATATTTTAACTTTGCCAATCTTTCAAGCTTAAATGCAGAAAATTTTGGAACTGTTGACATTAAATGAAAAAAATATTAAAACACATTGTGATGATATTTCTCTTTATTTGAGATTTGATAATATGGATCAACGGGGGAAAAAAAAAGAACTTACAAAAAAAAAGTGCTGTCTAATTGTAAAAGGCTGCTAGAAACTTAAAAAGAATTTATACCCTAAAAAAAAATAGAAAAGCAAGAAACTTCAAAGAAAACGAGTAAAACGACGTGCGCAAGTGCAAGTGCATCAAGTTGTGCTTGATTAAGTGTATATAGTCGTTTAACCATAAAAGACAAAAATGGGGTATTCCGGGTGTGCGGACGCCCCGCGTTTTCCGAATTTAGATTAGATTATTAGACTGAAGGTTTTTTTTTTTTTTATTTTATAATGTGAATTAGACTGAAGTTTTGGTATTTAATAGTCCGTCTCCACTAATTAAACCAAGTTTGCTTCAGTAATAACAACAAATTGGGCTACCCTAATACTAAAAAAAAATGTGCTTCCCTACCTTAATTACTTAAATATATGGGATTCAAACACTAAGCCGTACTATTTCTATCTTAATCTTTTGTACCCGAAAAAAAAAAAAAAACCACTTAGCCAATCCTGGGTGCCCATTAAAGTATTAATTTATAATGAATAAATTCACATATATTTTACACATATCATCTACATTATTTTCATTAATCAAGTATCTAAAATTTTTTGCCTTGTAATTTGCTCATGCAATTTTTTAAGTCTGAAGTGATAATTAAGTAAAATCTTTTTATAAGTTCATAAATTTCATTTAATTAATATTATAAGTAAAATTCATTTAGAGTTATAATATTTTTTAGTATATATGCCCAATTAACTGCATTTGAGTTAAGTATTTGATTGACTGATTTATTTAAAGAATTAACCATTTAACTTCTTCTTTTTTTTGGAGGTCGTAATCACAAGTGTCCTTTGATGGAATCAATTTTGCTCGAATCAAGTTGAATCTCTATCAAGTGGCAAAAACTCTATCTTTTCTGAGTTTTAATGTAGCTGTATACTTAGGGTTTGAACTTAAAACCTCTGATTAAATTAATATAATCTTTTATCTAATGTTTGTCAAACTCATGAGTTTACCTAAATTCATGGAGCCTAGGTGAACTTAAACCTAAGCGTGACTTGTAAACTCGTAAGAGTTTACTTATTTTGAAAATAATATTAAAAATAATTATAATATCTAATTATAACAAAAATAAATTCATGATAAAACAAAGATGTGTAGAAATTTTCACATAAAAAAAAAGATATGTAGAAATTTCACTTGCAACATTATAATAAAGTAAATACAAGTCATAAAATATGAAATATAAATTAAAATTATAAAAAATGCATCAGATTAGGATATCGAGATGTTAAAAATCAAAATAACTTAAGTCAAGACATTATATGTTCAAGGGGTGTAAGCAAATTGATTGATCTAATGAACCAAAAAATCCAAACAAAATAAATGGATTTGGTTTGAGTAATTTGTTCATTTTAAAGTGAAATCAAACCAAACCAAGTATTATTTATTCGATTTTGGATTTATAATCTTTTAACTCTATCACCTAAATACTGAACCCTATCTCCTAATCAATTGATTTTTTTAAAAAATTTCTAATCATTCAATGCTTTGCACTTAAGTTTATAATAATAGAGTCATTTTTTTTATTTTTTTGTTAATTTTTGTTTAAGAAATTTTTCTATTTACATCATTAATAAATATATCATAATCAAATTTTACATAATTATGAGTTGTTATAAGAACAAAAACTTTTAAAAAATGCAATTTATTAGTTTTTAGTTTAACCTGATGATCCAAACCAATCCAATCTTGATCGGATTTATTTGGTTTGGATTTGTTGGAAAAAAATTTAAAAATCAAAGTAAACCAACCCAATTAAATTTGATTTGTTTGAATTTATTTTTTTACTCAAAATCGATTCAAACTAACCCATTTTACACCTCTAATATATGCAATTTTGGAAGGTCTAATTAAAAGTGTTTTTTATGAAATTCTGTATCTTGTTACTTGAGAGACCAAACTTTGAGCAAAATAATAAATTCGTGAGTTTGCCACGAGTTTACTTAAGTTCACCTAAATTTACTTGAGTTTACTTATGTTCAAATTTTCAATTGAGTTAATTCGAGAGTTTTACAACCATGCCCCTACCAGCTAATTTATGCACTTGTTGGTATTAATCATTTAGTAATCTATTCTTAATTAAAATTCTTACCACAAATCTCTTAATTTAAAGTAGATTTTTTTTATCGAATACAGTAAATCTGACAACCCTTTAAATTTGATTTCAACTGCTAAGTGACTCACACAAACTAAGGAAAAGAAATGGTGAATATGAGATTTCATCTTAAATTGTTGTATTCACTCGCAAATAATTTGATTAACTAAACTAATTTACACCTTTTATAAGAGGATGTTGGTTATGGTCATCTTATCTGAATTAACTGGTGAAATTTCGTGCACATAACATAGGAATAGTTGTCTCTCTGGTAGTTTTCAGACGATAACTTTGGAATTAATACTTCATCTAAAGTTAATCTGTTAGTAATTTTCATGTTAGATGGGAAATACAGATTTCACTGTTGATATTAACATTTTGATGCAGTACTCAAGTGTAGATCAAGTTCTACAAATTTTGGAGGCAAAGCAAGCACGTTACTCTCTTATTGGGATGGGTTCACCCTCTAACTATTTTTATTTTTAAACTCCTCTACCAAATTTTATCCTAAAAATACGATAAACAGGGGTTAGAAATATATTGGGAATTCTTATTATATAAGAATAATTATATAATTGATTATTAAAATAATTTTAGTTTCAGAGTTTTCCAAATACACATCCAATTAGGGATGTCAAAAAAACCGCACTGGATACTGTGGATAATACATAACGGGTATGATGGAAGATTTTGCCTCATGGTAATGGGGACGGGGATTTTAAATACCCGCATGTTAAACGGGGCGAGGGCGGGGATCACTATCCCCATACCCGCGGGTACCCGTCATAAAGTTACTATTTTATTCTTAAATTATTAACTTAGTTAAACTAATACTATTGTTATTTAAATTAATTAGACTAAGGTTTAAATTTATAAGTTAGATTTATTTGTACTTATTATTTATTAGACTAATAATTGGATTATTATTATGTGTTTATTTTTATTTTAAGTATTTTTAGTTGTTAGAATTTAAATTGTAGAATTGGATTATTGTACTTATTTTTTGCTTATTTTATGTGTTTATTTTTATTTTAAGTATATTAAATTGTTAGAATTTGAATTGTTAAATTAGATTATTATTTATGGTTATTTTAAGTATTTTATAATATTGAAAATTTTTATTTAATTTAAATTTTAAAATTTTTAATATTCTAACGGGTATCCATGGATATCCACGGGTATCCATAAACCAGCGGGTAAGGAAAAAACGGGTACCGGCACGGATATGGGACGGGGAACAGGAGCGGATATTTACTCACGGGACAGGGAACGAGGGCCTATCCCTCGCCCCCGGCCCGCCCCATTGACATCCCTACATCCAATCTCATACATAAAAATAATTAATTTCTTAAATCCAAGCATTGAATTAATATATAAAAATATTAAGTTATTCTCGTAAATTATATTTAGCAAAATTATAATTGAAAAAACAAATTAATTACTATCATTTACTCTCTTTGATAAAACTATTATAGAAGGACCTCAACTTTTGGTGTAAAATGATTTAAAGGTCTTAACTTTTTAGTGTTCTAATTGAAGACCTTAATGTAACTAATTGAATTTTTTTTTGCATACATTTGGCACTAGAAAATGCTAACTAGGCATCAGAAAATGGCAATATATCATGAATTTAATTTAAATGCACTAAAAGTGTAAAATAATTTTACATTATCAATTAATAGAAATAATAAAAAGTATCTACTCATACAAATAACCACCCATTATAATGAGAGGCCTACAATAATTTCTCACTTTTCATAATTTCTTTTGATTGACAGTATAAAATTATTTTATACTATTGTCAATGCATACTAATTAAATTATATTTTTATACTTTATTTGTAGTTAAATTAAAATAAAAAAAAATAATTATATATATCACTTTCAATGATTTATAAAAAAATGTTAACTAATTTATATTTTTTAGTTAGCTTAAAATAAAAAACAGTAAATTATATATATATATATATATATATATATAATTTTCATTGACTTTATAAAAAAAAACAACTATTTTTTATGTTTGGTTTTTCATATAATGATAACTAAAAAAATAAAAAAAGCTAAATTTATTAAATATAAATATAAGTAGAATAATTAATGAAATTTACATAACTGAAGTAATGATGAGGAGTAAGTATCTGTGCGTTTGCTCTCTCTGCATACGTTGGAATGGTACTAGAACGCAATAGATTATCAATTAATTAATTAATATTTTTATTAAAAAATAGCACCAAACAAAAAGTTCAATCTGGGGGAGCAATTTAATTTGAAGGGATAAATTTAATTTTTGAGACAAAATAATGATATCATTAATTTTACTTTCATGACATGTCATTACATGTATATACTAATTTGCCACATAAGATTTTTTTCAATGACTAAAAATGATTTGAGGTGCTTGATTGAAAAATAAAAAAGTTCAGATCGTTAATTGATTGAAGTATAGAAATTAAGGTCCTTAAACTATACTTCACTCTATTTTCTTTCAACATGCACAAAAATTATATCTGTCTTTTTTTTAATGCAGATTACCATGTGTGATTCATTTAACAAATAAAACTTTGCGAGAAACTTTACTGTCAATGTACTAGGTTAAAGTTTACTGAAAATGCATTGTATTCCCGAATTTGGGACCACTCCGATGTTTAGCTGCCTCTTATAACTATTTATTTTTGTAATTATTAAAACATAAATAAACTATAGGTTAAGCGAGTCAACCATTGACTTGATTGAAATCTAGCGTTTAATCAGTAAACGGTAAACACGCCACCATTTCAAAAATTGTCAAGCGACAAAGTCGGCCATTCACACCTAGTAGCAGGAAAGAGCCAATTAATCTGCGTTCTCAGTATTCAGCAGTTGTGAGGGTGAAGTTTCCCTCTGACGGGTCTGCTGGGAGAAGGTGAGACAATTCATTCGACTTGTATGATATATATATATATATATATATATATATTGGTTTCAAATTGAAAGATGTTGTTGGCACCAAAAAATTACAGCTAACCGAGGATAGATATCAGCCGAGCAGAAATAGCTAGAAGAGTCAATATTCAGCCGATAGCCGAAGAGTAGCTAGCCGAAGGATGGGTGATAATTGACGGCTGACATGGAATGTGTTGCTGGTTTAAATTGATTGAAATAAACAAAAATGCTCAGCCAAACTTCAATTGGCTGCTGGCTGAGATCTAGGTGTCAGAATAACCATTATTGCATATCTATGGAAAGCCCATAACGAGAGCATTGATGCGGCAACAGGGTCAGCCCGGTTGAGGCTGTTTTGGGCCTAAAAAAGGCTGTTTTGATATTATTTCGGCCATTTTTCTATCTTGCCTTGATTGATTTGCCTTGCCTTTTGTGATTAGGATTCTAACTGTATGTAGTCGCCTATAGGAACTCTTATTCATATATTTTGAGGCTTGATAGTTGATATGGGTATATGGGTTTTAGCCGATAGTTGACGGCTAATTTAGCCATCAGTCGATAGCCATCGGCTGACATTTGACAGTAGCCATTAGTCGAGGGCATGAATTCCTTATTAGGCTCTTGGGCCTTACTAACAGCTAGTAATTCATATTAGTTATGGGCTTTGGTTGGGGAAAGAATGTACTTCAGCAGCGGAGAGTAGGAGTTTGATCAAGTCCATAACCACTCCTTGGAAAGTAGGAGTAGTTGAGAAAAGAGATTTCTAATTTAGAAAGTGGGGAGATAGATGAAAGGTAAGGAGCGGTTTAAGTAGTTGCCACTACGCTAAGAAGAAGAGCGCACTCAAGGAAGATGGTTATGAGGCAGTTACCAGGACGCAATTTGCTAACCATGTTTCTATGAGACCGTGGTTAATAGATGCCTTAAGATAACTGTTAAGTTTTGTACGTATATAAATAGCATTGAGCACAATCTGTAAATGAATCCCCCAAACAAATGAATCAAACACAAGTTTCTTTTACATTTATCTTTACGTTTTATGAACTTTATGTTCCTTGGTTTTACTTTTCAGCACTTTACAGCATTTCTTTATCGCATTTTGTTTACAGCGTTTCATTTACTTTCAGTTTGTTTAAGTTTCAATCAATTTCATTAGCCTTCAATTGTTTGCCAATATCCTTTTGATAACCTAATTTGCTAATCTGCCTGCCAAATGCTCTTTGGAGTAGTTTGGAACCCATTTGTTGAGAGACAAAATCTCTCTATTGGTACTAATCGCCTATTCGTGGGAATTGGTTGTGTTTTGCATCTGCCGAGTCTCTTAGTCATCTTGAAATAGTTTTCTGGCATGCTTTGACTCTCAACCAATTTGGCTAGCCAAACAATTTTTGTGCCAAACAGATGTATGTACAAATTGATCTCTGATGGTACTCACCTCTTGGACAAGTTCGTTCAGATGTACAATGAATTTGATTTCCAGCCATTACATGGTAATCGTGTAGGGTCCATTGCTTGGCCTGAAATGAAAGGGACCTGTAGTGGCTGGTTTAAAAGGATTCAAAATTGTGTATACAGTTCCAAGGCGAAAAGAAATTCAAACAGTGGGTTAGAATCAATGGATCTCTTTTGTCTAAAAGCCTTTTAGCTGAGGGGATGCGATTAAGTTAATAACGTTCCAACTTTGGCCTTTCCATTTTTAATCATGAAACTGTGGCTTTCATTTGATGATTATTAAATTAATCTGCGGCTTTTAATTAATTAGTTGTACTTGCCGCTGCCTACTTCGCCACTCGAAAAGAATCCAAAGAAACGTTTTGGTGTTTTTGTAAAATGCAAATAGATCAATCAATTGGGTATGCCATTGCCACTAGAGTTGTGGTTTCCCTTTTTATGTGTAATGTATTATCAAGGTAGCTGGTTGAGTACCGAGAAGTCATTAATTAATGGATGGTTCATTCCACTTAATGGATGATACATTGCATAAATATTAAAGTAATTGCTAATGCATTTAAAGTTTTTACCAAAAACATTACGCAACTAGCCCTATGAGATGAACCACAATCATTCATTTAATGTCGACGTCGATATATTTATAGAAAATGCCTGAAATGAGTTTTTCCCTTTACATGCCGTTCCACCTACAAATTGACATATTGACAGTATTCAATTGTAACAATAAAGTTTTCAATTGAAAAAAAAAAAAAACACTTTAAGCTGCATGAGATTTTTTTTATTTTTATTTTTTAGTTCAAGTTCAAAAAAAAAAAAAAAAGATGATCACTCATCACGTATAGCAAGAATATCTCGAATCCTGTTTTTTTTTTTAATTTTGAAATAATAATAAAAAAGATAAAAGAAAAGAACTTCTCATTATTTCACAATGAGGTATGTTATTTATACATACCAAAATCTCCAACACCTCAACACCCTCTTTTTTCTCTCCATCAATCATTTCACTCTTTTTATTTATACCTATCTCAGTGATACAAAAAACATTTCTCTTTCACAATCAACAGAGTCATTGACAAACTAAAAAAATTATTCAATGTATGTTACTATAATGTGAAATTGTTATCGTTTTTTTTCTCTTTCGCTCCGTGCAAGATTCTCTTAATCAATATTAACATGGTCCTAGAGTTCGTATGTTTATTATGATACACGTAATAATAGATTCGGGAAAAAAGAATCCGTATTTGACATGCAGGATTATGAACAAAAGGTATCGCGCACGCAGGCTGTGTGAATCGAATTCAAAGATTGCGGCCATGATGATGATCATCATCGTGAATGGCAATAGAAGTTTACCAGAACTAGAGCGGTCGTTTGTCGGTGAAGCGATAGTGCGAGAGTACCGCTGCTGGTACTGGGGGGTCAGGGACTTTCGGTAACACCAGCTGCCAGGCGCTAGCATATGAGGATTAGAGTGTATAATCTAGAATTGGAGTAAACTTTGATTTTATAAATTTAAATTTGATCCGAAGTGAGATAACAATAACATAAACTTTTGTTTAGGAGTACATCTCCAGTGATTCGATATGATAGATATCATAAAGATTTAGTGAACTCTTATGTCGCCCGTCAATTGTCTAACACAACATTTCTCTTTTATTCAGACTTGAGGCTTTGCACAATCGGTAGAACTCATACCGTGTAAATCCACATATAGGAGTTTGGTCTCTATTCCAACCCCCCGTTTTCAAATAGTGAATCATGTTTCGAATTTTAATTAGTAAAGTATCCATATTTAATATATGACTGTATCTTGAATAAAATTACCTTTAGAAATGAATGTATGTGAGAAAAGAAAAATATATTTATAAAAGCATAATTAAAATATTGATAATTCAAAATTTTAAATAAGAATCTCATTATATAAGCATAAACTTCTAAAATTATAATCAAATACTTTTATTTTTGTAATTTCATTCGAGTTATTAGGGTTGCATACAGTTCTAATTCAAAGAAAAATAAAATTTGATAATTTTTATACATAATAAAATTTATAATTTTTATCAATTATTAAAATAATGTAGTTTTAGTATTGAATCACAGATTCATTTCTAAAATCTATTATCCAAATTAGTTTTTAATTTAATTAATTAAATTTAATCTGAATTGACTTGACTGTTTGAACCAACCCAAAATTTATAATTAAGTTAACTTGAGTAATTGGGTCAATCGAAACCATGCATGCCCTCACAAGTTATCATCTTTCAAAGGGGGATAGAGGAGTTTTGAACTTTTGGTATTATCTTTTTCCCATTTCAAGAATTTGACAAGCGGGGTCTATCATTGATTTCAGGGGCAGCAGCTACCACATAAAATTATAGTGTTATCGCAATGTGGGGAAAGAAAACAGCCTGAAATGTCCGTATCCATTGTCATTGCCCATCCACTTGGTAATTTTATCTGTGGGATTTGGATTCTCTTGTAAGGCTATCTTTCAAGAGAGAGATAAAAACAATCCTGGTCTCTTTTTAAAAAAGGATTCAGGGCTATTTGGTTATATTTCTGGGAAGTTTAAAAGGTATTTTATTAGAATGAAAATGAAAATGAAAATGTGTAGTAACTAATATATTTAGTATGTAAAAATATTTTAAAATTTTAAAAGGCCTTTTGAAAAAAATATCTTTGAGGTTATTTTTCATTCTAAAAAAAATCTTTTCAAAATGAATTTTATTATTATTCTTACATCAATAATTAAAAGTAATTTTACTTTATCTTATTCAAATAAAACTCATTCTCCTAAACTTACTTTTGATATATTCAAACTAAACAAAAATTATTTTTTTA
Organism: Pterocarpus santalinus; assembly: GCA_031439595.1. NCBI lineage: Eukaryota > Viridiplantae > Streptophyta > Magnoliopsida > Fabales > Fabaceae > Pterocarpus > Pterocarpus santalinus. The sequence goes on from CM062525.1 coordinate 9,560,191, forward strand.
AAAATAATTTTTCTAAAAAATTTTTTTTAAAAAAATCTTTTTTAAAAAAATTTTCTCTTAAAAGTTAAATTAAACGGACTCTTACTATGATAGGTTATGAGGTATATAAAATATATTTGAAATTATTGTCCCGTAAGTCGTTAGAATCGAATTAATGGTGAGGAGTTTAACTACTTTGTAAGTTACATATTTAAAATTCAGTATTATTAATCATACTTTAACAAATTATTTATTTTATCTTTCCAAAATAATATTCTCCGGTTATTTAAGTAGGGAAAAAGCCAAATCTTTTCTGTGCATATCTTATGCTTCCAATCCCAGACCCCTGTCTCAGCTTTTACTTGATCACCCGAGCATTTTCCAACTCATTATATGTGATGCTCTCAATTATCACTTCATACAATATATATATATATATTGAAAAAAGGTTCAATCAGTGAAAAGAAATCTTAACCAATTATCAACCGGTATCATATGCGATCATTTTCAATGACATTTAGCCCATAGCATCATGATGCCCTGTTTCCTGAATGAAATTGTTTACATGGAACGCATGAAATGATGGTCCATACTAGTCAGCCATCGTTCTCGATTGCGCGTGCTTAGCATTCTATCAAGTCATAGGATATTTTGTTTCTAAAACAACGAGGAAGAATGTGCATCAAATGACCTAGCATATGGGCTACATGGACCATGGAGACTATATCAATATAGGTATGGTCATAAGTCGTAAATTACTACATGCTACAATGCGGCAGTGGCCGGTTGAGACGCTAGCATTGCGGTATGGGACTAGAAACATTGGACCTCTCCTTTAACCATCTTGTCACGTTCCCGTGCCACCAGTTCTACTCTGTCTATATTTTAGGCCTAGTAAAACAATCAGAATAAAGGTCCTCAAATGCATGTGCTGGTGCATGTAACCCACATCTCTAGGGCCTACGCCACAACATACATGAAATATAGATAGATATAAGATATAGTGTTACTTAAGTGAGCTACCGAATGTATATAATTTATTTATTACATATATGAATACAAGGGGTATATATTTAACACTATTTGATTGACAATTTTTTAGAATTAAAAAGTAGCCGGGGACGCCAGTATCACTTCTCTGTACAAGGGTTTTATCCTGTGTTATGTGACCCTTTTTAGAATGTTTGTCCCAGCTGTGCTTGGCCTGCAGTGTATAATATTGTTTATTCTTTTCTCCAACCTTTTCTTTTTCCCAATTGTAATTTCAGTATTGCTTTTAATCCTCAATTTGGATGACCTTTATGCTAGGATATGATCAACTTGATGTAGCATATCATTGCAATGCCGGGTTAATTTGGAATCGCTGTGAGACTCTATTATTGCCTTTTTTGAGACAACTAGGCCAATACCTGTCAAACTGCACGAGCTATTGCTGTATGTATGCTGATATCAAGAATAAATTCATTAAGTGCGCCTGTAACGTAATACAACCACAACAATAAAGCAACTGAACAATATTAAAGAGAAAAACTTTTAAAGATATTTCAGATGGCATTCGGCAGGGCATAAGTTAATTTAAAGTCTTAAGACAATGCAGCCATTTAATTAACGTTCATTTTCGTATTGACTCGTAAAATAAAATTAAAGTATCAGTTAATTTTTCGTAAGAAAATATATGTTATATAGCATTTTTAATATGACCCAAAAATTTGTATTGATATAGTTAAGCATCTTGACAATCAGTGTCGTCATTAGAGTACTACCTTAATCATAATTTCTTTAGGTAATATACTTGCTTACACTATAAGGAGTTGCTTTATTAAGGCACAAAAAAAAAAAAGTGATCATGAATGCGTTGGTTGTAAATTTAATTTTAATTTTCAAAAATTATGTGCACTTGAAACAAATTGGATGTAATTATTTTTGTAACAAATAGAATTATAGAAAATTATTATCCGCAAGTCTAAAATAGTAACAATCGTGGAATCAGCATTTTTTCCTTTTTGGAAAATAATTGATATTATTCTGCTTCAAAAATTGAAATTAGCATGGACTACCGTAGTAAAATTAGAAAGTTGAATTATCATATTGAAAGGAGAAAGAAAAAATATTTGACCCCTGTAAATATATAGGTTATTTTGATTTTAATCTTTTTAAAAAATTTTCTTTGCTTTTAATCTTTTCTTTTTCTTTCAATATTTTGGTTTTTGGTACTTGCTGCATTAGCTTAATCGTTAAGGGATGATATTCATAAGGACCAAAAAGAACATTTTTAAAATATTTATAAAGATAAAAAAGTAAAAGTTTTAATATTTATAAGTACTTAAATGAATATTCTTAACTACTTACAGAAACCAAAATTTAGTATGAAAGAGATTAAAACCAAAAATATTGAAAAAATAAGGGATAAAAAGTCAAGAAAAAATTTGAAAAAGACTAAAACTAAATTAATGACCTATATTTATAAGGATAAAATAAAATATGAATTTATAACTCCCTTCCAAAATACATTTCAAAGGATGAGAAAAAAGATCACATATTTTCTATCCGCAAAGATAAGCTTCAGAGGAAGTTCTTCGTAATTTCCAAGAAATAAGGGAATGGTCATGTAACATATCTAGTCTTTCGAAGAGAGGAGGCGTCGTGTTTGTTATGATAAAAAATGGAGGGAGGTAGAAAAGAGTGATCAAAGATTCAAAGACTATGAAAAAGTCAAATAGGTGTGTACAGAGAACGGCCAGAAGACCCGATTCATAGTAATGTCTTGAATTTTCTATCAATAGCCCCACTTTATAAAATCTGATAACGGATAATTGAACCAACTAGCCACTGTGTGGACTTATTGGATAAACAACGCCCTGTATTAGGCGCAGTTTTGATAATTCAGTTGCATGTATACGTTCGTTGTATGGGCGAGTGCTATGAACTGACTGCACACCTACATGGAAAAAATAATTTGAATAAAAAAAGTGTCTTATTATATACTTACAAAAACCTTGAAAAAGTTGCATAGGCTTTTACACGAAGTAATTGTCGGAAATTGATTACAGCTTATTAATCCGTCAAGAGTGTCGGCCACAACCTACCCGGATGTGGATTAAGTTTATATTTCATAAGCGTTTAAATATGTTTTTAATTTTTATAAAATTAATAAATTGTAGTTTTAGTTTTTAATTTTTTTATGAATTTAATTTAAGAGTTTAATTGGTATGCACTGACAATGTAAAATTGTTTTACAATGTCAACCAATAGAAATAGGGGAAAGTGAGAAATCACGGTGGATCCCTCATTATAATGGATAGTTACTTATGTGAGTTGACACTTTTTACTATTTCTATTGGTTGATAGTGTAAAATTATTTTACACTATCAGTGTATTTAAATTAAATTCTTAATTTAAATATATTAACAGTATAAAATAATCTTACAATATCAACCAATAGAAAGATTAAGATTATTTTAAAATATGTGAAACTTAATCTATATATAGTGTCTATAAATAAACCTAAAAGGATCGATTTACTTATAGGTCTTATAGGTATTGCAGTTAAATTAATATACTGCATTAAATTCAGCAATTATATCTGAGATCGCACGCAATACATATGGGGAAATATTAGTTTCACATTTGGTGTTATATCATTCTCTCACGAAATTTCTTGCAAGATTCATTGCACTTTTTGACCAATGTTGTAAACATACTATCATTAGCTGCGAATATCTCAAATTGATTCACAACTTTAGTTGTGCGATCATTGACAAAATTATTACGGGTATTGGTAAGATTCATTCGGTGAGCTTGATTTCTTGATATGCGTTCTGAATCTTCGAGACGCACACATGTACGCCAGAACGGCAGAGACACAATCGAATCTGAAGTTAGAAATTTGCGTAGTTGAATTGAATATTCAACAAAAATCAGCGATGATATCAAGAGATCCTTCATGCAAGAGATCCCTTTTGGGAAAGTTTTTAGAGATATGCATGTATTTTCTCACGGTATGGTCCATAATGATATGTCGTTCCGCCACAAACCTTGATTAATGGTTTTAAGATATCTTAGCAAGGAAATGATTTGCCATCACAAACGGGAAATTCTTATCTCTTTTTATTTTCTTTTGAGATTAATAATCTCGTTCGATCAAAATATGTAATTAAATCTCAGTCGTCAAATCAACCTTAGAAGGTTCAACCATAATGTCAATTGTTGGCTCCTATCACTACCATAATCCTTGAGGATAACTACGAAGACGAAATGGCATTTCACCGAGGCATGGGTTGAAAAACAAAAACTCGTTGCCTCCACAGCCAGCCCTCTAGAATCTTGAAAGTAGCCACGTGCGACGTGGACACTCACCGGCCCAATGCTTGTCCAAGTTTGAAGGTCATAACTTCATAGCACATGTTACTCTCGCTAGATTATTGCAATTTTATGCCCCTCTCAAATAATAATAATAATAATAAAAATGATAAACCCATCTATTTTTAATACATTTTCAATTTAATTTAAATATATTAATAATATAAAATAATTTTATATTGTCAGTCAATAGAAATAGTAGAAAATGTCAACTTATATAAATAACTATCCATTATAACGAGGAACCCACCATAATTTCTTACTTTCCACTATTTATATTAGTTAACATTATAAAATAATTTTATACTGTTAGTGTATACCAATTAAACTCTATTACTAAACAAGAAAAACCACATTAATAAAAATAAAAGAACATTAACTTGCAATGAAGGCTCTTCACAATTTTTTATTAAGATTAGTAACACCATAAAATACGTTGATGGTGTAATATTTTTCTTTTACTTCTTATCCACATCCTCGACATCGAAATTTAATATGACAATTTGACAATTTTTCATTAACACCTGCATCTTCTACCATTTGAAAAACTCATCGCCAACACGACTAACTCTTTAGAAGCTCGAAAATAAGCCATTAAAACCATGAACAACCACTGTTCCAATAATTGTAAACTAAAAGGTCATGTTTGCTAGGCTACACCAGAAAATAAAGCCAATCAACTCAAACCCATCCCTCTTCCTTATGATTACTTTTTACAGGTTAAATTTGTTTTATTCTAAACATAAAATTTTTTAAGGTTTTCAAATAAATTCTTACATTTTAAACATTTATAATTAAGTCACTAAGAGTGAACTAATAGTGAAGGACTTCGAATAATTTACATGAAATCATAAATTTAAATTTCAATGCCATTAATATACCAAAAATTTGTAATTAAATTTTTATAATTTTAAAATCTTTTAAATAAATCTCTACTCAAGAACATTCGGTGACATTAGCATAGTTATAAAACATATCTAAAAATCCAAAAAAAAAAATATAAAAGACTTATTCAATTATACAATTCGTTAAATGTCCTTACTATTTATTTGAGTAATAAATCTCTTTAGTGAAAATTTATATGTAAAGACTTATTTAAAAAATATAAAAATATGAGAATCTAATTACAGATTTGTAATCTATTCAATTTATATATAAAGACATATTTAAAAAGTCAACAAAATTATAAGAACCAACAAATTAATTTAACCAACTTCTTACGATGAACAAAACAGAATAACGTAATTGTAGTAATTAAAACTTATTTAAAAGCTTATTCAATTATACAATTTGTTAAATGTCCTTACTATTTATTGAAGTAATAAATCTCTTTAGTAAAAATTAATAAGTAAAGACCTATTTAAAAAATATATAAATATGAGAATCTAATTACAGACTTGTAATCTATTCAATCTATATATAAAGACCTACTTCAAAAAGTCAAAAAAATTATAAGAATCAACAAATTAACTAAACCAACCTTCTACAGTGAACAAAAAGAATAATGTAATTGTAGTAATTAAAACATTTCTCTCTCTCTCTCTCTCTCTCTCTCTCACACACACACACACACACACTCTCTCTCTCTCTCTCTCTCTCTCACACACACACACACACACACACATATACATACACATATTTTAAATAAGTGAACACATGTTAAATAAGCCATACCTCTAATTTTTATGCTTATCTTTCACACTTACATACAGTTACATGGTGCAACATCAAAATTTGACTGATTTCATCTACACACCACAATTTAAATAAGTGACGCACACACAGACACACACATTTTAAATAAGTGATACCTCTAATTTTTATGCTCATCTTTTATACTCACATACACTTACATGGTGCAACATCAAAATTTGACTGATTTCATCTACACACCACAATTTAAATAAGTGACACCAAATATCTTCTGCACAATTTAAATTGTTGACATCTCTTTGTACCAGACGTCTAAAAATCCACTCTTTTTTCTTTTTTATTGCCTTGGTGATGTTTTATTTAAATTGTTGACATCTCTTTGTACCAGACTTCTAAAAATCGACTCCTTTTTTTTTTTATTGCCTTGGCGATGTTCTTGCAAACCATGTATAAAAGAAATCACACTTTTAGTAGATTTCCAAATAAGAGTCACATAAAATGTATGAGCATCTTAAGCAGTGCTCACTAGTAGGAATTATGCATGCAAATGATATGGTACAAAGCCATTTTCCAATAAGATAAAGAATAAAAATATAAATAAAGAGCAGGCAGCCAGGCACGTGTGAAAATATGTAAAGGAACAAGAGTTTAGGAAGGGAACAAGGGTTTAGGAAGGGAACAAGAGCCTGAACCATAGATGCACATAGATGCATGCATAATTACAGGTAACAGTAACAACTTCTGCATTCATCACTTCAGATTTTAGTTTGAAATTGACAAGTCATTTACAGGAGGGCAAAAACAAAAGGATTGGCTTAGCGTTTTAAATTACAACAGAAGAACAAACTTGTGTTTGATCTTTTTATCTTCTCTGCACAACTATACACTATTGCCTTGCGCGAGTTAAACACAGCATCTAAATATAAATAACTTAAAGGCAGCTTCAGCATTTTAGCCTCTCAATCATACATCCCTTCATGCTCCCAAACATCCACCAGGAATTTGACCATTTCCTATTTATTGAAAATCAAAATTATCAATTAGTAACTTTGAGTTCTCACATCAAAACCCCAGCAACAAACTATAAGTATATGCAGGAAACTTACAGACAAAGGTATGGGCCTCGGGAAAGGTTGTCTAGTCCCAAGCAAACTTTCATAAGTTGCATTCCAACTACAACAAAAACATTGGCTCATAAGTAATCGTCAGGGAAGAAATTCAGAAAGGAAACGGGAAGAGCATAAATGACGGAGACTTGAGCTTTTATAAAGCCCTATAAACATAACAGAACAGATATCAAGAAGATGTTTAGATTTGGACAATTATATGATTCAAGAGCTAAAATATATGCCTTCTGTTTCTAACCTTTGTGAAATTGCAGAGAAACCCCCCCCCCCCCCAAAAAAAAAGGGAGAGAGAGAGAGAGAGAGAAATAAATGAAAAAAGAAAGAGCATCAACAATATGACCAGACGGTATAGATTATGCAAATAGTTGAGCAGTGAATTAGGATGTATCTAGAATATGGTTGTACAATGAGCAAGATCAACAACAAGGCTATTATTCAATGGTGCACAAGAGAAGCAGCTGACTCGGAAAAACTTCTGATGGTTATTAATAACTCCTTTCCATCCCATGATTTTTGTTCCCCCTCCCCAAGAGAACTTAGTTATTTAAAATGATGTCCCTATTTGTATGTACAGTGGGTCGCAGAGCATTTAATGAATTGACCCAAATGTAATGCAGTTAACATACTTTAGTCTGGGTTCTTGATTTTGTTGGCTTGGCTTCCTAGATTTGCCACTTCCAATCCACTGAAGCCTGCTTTCGTTCCAGAGGAGAAGGCCTGCAATGAACAGCATGTATGTGATAGAAATTAATCTTTATTTTCCTCTTAAAGCAAAGAAAGTAAATCTTACAAGTAACATACAACAACATTATACAAGTAAACTAAAATAAGATGGTATTAGCAATGTATTTATCCATATTCTGAACAAACCACATAAAATGACATCGTATACCATGTGTCAATGCCCTTGTGGAGCCCGGGCACCTACCTTGGTCATTGGACTGGGCTTGACGGGATGGGGATTCGATCCCCCATCTGTCAACTTTCCCCTTGGTCATAGACCTTAGGGCCTTGTTATATTACCCCAAAAAAAAAAAAATTATCATATGCTATGCCAAAATTATAGATGAGCACTCTAATGTTAATTACTGGGAAGAAAAATGAAAAGCCATACAGAACTTGCCTTGGTTTACAAATTCCGGATTGGCGCCTGAAGTAGAGGTTCCACTGCTTTGAATGAGAATTTGATTTAATGTACTCACAGATGAGATACTTCTTTGAGATTGAATAGTGCTGTTATCCAGATCACATGTGCTTGAACTCCAGAAACCATCTGTTATGGTTGGTTTTCTTACTGTCTGCCCCTGAATTCTTAGTCCCTTTGCTGGCTCATCCACTGCTATAATTGGTGTGGGCTTCATGCAGCATCCAAAACAACCACTGCTCTGCTATAAAACAAGTTAAATAACAGCAAAACATAGGCCAATGTAAAGTCTACCAGTGCATGTTGTGCTTTAACAAAATGCATTATCAGAAAGAAAGAACTTTATTTATTTATTTTTCGCTTCTGCTTTTGCATCCAAGGAGAAGCACCAATTTCTTAACAGTACATTTTTTTCCCTGCTTTTGTTGTTATTTAGAACTTAGAAGCATTTTATACTATGGCCTTCCTTTTTAAAACCAAAAAGAAGCTTTTATTGATTTCATAGCACAAACAAGCAACCCCTAAACCTAGGGGTAATTGTTATACAATCAACATTGCAACACGTGGACATCATCAATGCCTTGTTTGCTTGATCTACAATGGTTGAAACAGACTGATTGCTTGATCTACAATGGTTGAAACAGACTGATTGTCAATGTCTCATCTTTTCCATAGTAGAGTATATTGAAGTTGGCTCTTTGCTATGCTATTTCAAGACAAGAAGTGATTAATTTGACCACGCACAATACAGAAATTTACTCTCTTTAATAAGCAACAATCGAAAATCGTTGACATACACCCTGATGAAGGTATCCTCCTTTGAAAAATTCCGATTAAGTAAACCTCAATGTTTATAGAGTCTTACATTTATTCCACTAAATCCTATAAATAAAAGGCTGAAGAAAAGATTTCTGCTTACAGCTCTCTAGTAGACAGTGAAATGAAAGCAAATACTACAACTAGAATCAGATATATAAATAGGGAGTGCTGTGGGTAAAAATCCACCCTCCTATGTTGAAGTTGTCAACATATTTGTCAATAGTTATTAGTTAAATCCGCTAACCATTGAACCTCTCATATCAACTATATGTTGGAGTCGTATGTTCAGTTCCTGCCAACAAAGAAAGCCATTTTTTCTTCTTCCATCCCTCAATTAATCATTCCTTGAGAAATAAAATAATTTTATATCACTGAAAGTAATGTTAGCCCATTTTCTATTGGTAAAGCTAGTGACTAAATAACCATCAGCGAACTCCTTACAATAGAAGTCAATCCCCGGACCTCAAAAGGATGAGAATAACCGCAGTTTGTAGCAAAGACTTTAGTAGTAAACATATAACTTTGCCACTTTAATCTCAAACATAACACAAGTCAACGACTGAAAAATGAAGGCAAATCAGTCCCTAACTGATACCAGTACTAACCCAAATGTTGGCATTTTAAGCAGTAAGTTAGCACAAAACAGAGGACCCATTTGTCAAAAAAGGAAAGCCATTCATCCCATGCAATAAAGTAAGCAAATTGATTCCAAATACCTATCTATCTATGTATATATAACAGCAATAACTTGATATTGGGAATGGAGGGCTCACCCCGTGCAAGCAAAGAGGTCCGTGATCCAAGCAGTAATCATCACCATCTCCACAAAGAAAATCAACAGCACAACATAGATTTCTCCAAAGGCAGCAAGAAGCTGGAAAAACCCACAGGAAGAACAAAGTGGGGGGAAGTTCCCCAGAAAAAGCAGCGAGCGTGTGTGTTTGTTGTGCTAGACGTTTGGGAGTGGAAAATTGATAAAATGGGGTGTTGTGCGTCTACTTGGTCCGCTTGGCTTTTATCGTGTCTGCTGCACCACTGTCACTGTCTGCTCTCACTGTCGTTTAACGGAAACACCACTACCCCCTCTACCCCTTTTCTCTCTCTATTTTTTTTTTTTTTTCAATAATAGATACATTTTGTTGACGGACAAACGTCGTTTATGCTAATACGCAAGAAGTTTTTGGCTTTGGCAATGCTAATGTCAGTAATTTTTTTTCTCCTTTGCTACTATGCTAATATCGATAATTAATATTCAACGTCAAAAATTAAAAGAAAAATCAATAGTTAATGTTACTCTGTTGGCTCTTTCTCTGACCAATAATACTACCTAGCACCATGATATTGCCACCTGTCACCTGGGTTAATTGCATATTTTGAATGTAAACTTGTAGTTTGCGCATTAAATTGGAATTTATTCATAAATATGTGTATGATGAATTTATAAATCAAGTTATGTTTCAGCGTAACTTTAAGAATTTAATTTTGAATTTTAAAGTATAATTTGGTTAGTAAAAAAGGAAAAGAAAATTACTCTTTGATTAAGTTAAACCATAATTTGCAAACTATCATCAGTAAGTCACCCGTCCAAATTATGTAGTGCCTATTGCCCGTTTCTTTCCTTTTAGAGTCATTACCAATTTTGTCGCATGCCCGTAATAAAAGTGACTCAACGGAACATCTTTAGGACGAGCGGAAAGTTCTATTTTCCCTTCTTATAAAAAGCATTTCATAAGTGGTCGTAATGTATAATTGTTTTTCTATTTTTTTTAAAAAATTCTAAAGCATTGAAATAGAAATTTGCTAAGCATAATTTTTATTTTTATTTATTTATTAAAATAAGAGGAAAGAGCAGTTGAATTTTCATATAAAAATAGTTTGGCCGTTTTATATAAAACTTTTTACATAATTTGAAATGCAAAATTACTATGTAACCAAAATGTAAGGACTCAACAGCCCCAGTACATGCAGTTGAAAACTGAAAAGAGACAAAGTGAGATGCATCTCATTTAAGTAGATCCTACAAGCTAAGGCAGAGAGCCAGAAACACATCAAAACGTCTAAGGCAGAAGCAAGCTGTCTTCTTTTGCACTCTCTATTTCAGTCAGGGTGCATTTTCTTCCTACCTTAGTACCTCTACATTTATATTTTTTTTAATTTCTTCTCTAGTATTGCCCTTGCCCACCGGAAACTTGTGTTGAAGCAAAAGCAAAGAAAAATAACACTGCCATGTAGACCCATATTTCATTGTAGCCCACCAAGCAAAAAAAGTCACAAGAACAAGAACATGTGCAGAAGATGAGGTGATGGTGTAGAGGATGAGATAAAATGGTCTTTTTCAATTCAATTGGGCTGTTGACAGAAACAAGTCAATTGGGAACATTGACCACACAAGATCAATTGGGCTGATCCATCGCAATTCCGGCAACCCTCACAACAGGGTTTCCTTAGCTTATTACACACGTCGACCCAAAACAAAAAAATAAACTTTCTACACTCTAAACCAGTGACACCCCCCCTCAAAAAAAAAAAAAAATCGAAAGTTAAACAATAGTACTATCACGTCATTTTGACATAACTGCTTTCAACGGTCACCAACAAAATGAGTTCCATGATTCCGATCAGAGACCAAGTAAAGAAAATTGCAAGGTTCAATAAAATTGCAACGTTATGAAAACCGAACCGGTCCGTGTACCAGCCAAGTGATTGATTCAATGTTTCATAGTTCAATTATGACTAAACCAGATTGAAATTAAATGCACATTATTAATATATAATGATATGTAAATAAATTTAAATTATAAAAATATATACCTAGACTGATTCAATCATTTAAATTGGCACCGGTCAAACAAGTTCACACAATTTTTGATAATTTAATTTGCATGCATTGATAGCATAAAAAGTTTTTATAGAATCAACTAATTATATCATTTTATTTATATAACTATTCCAATAATACATATAAAACTTAATCATATTTATTGATTTATTGATGTGATAAGATATAATTAGATGGTAATATTTTATACTATTAATATATCCAAATTAAGTTACCAACTTTTATAGCGTGATCGAAGTAGATCGGCCAGTCGGGATTTTAGCACATTGGAAAGTAGGCAACATGTTTCCACTTGAAATAGCGCCCCCAACTTGGAACTAAGTCTTAATTATTCAGTAGAAGATGGTGAGTAACTTTATAGTGTGTTTGAAAAATAGTGTGTTTCCATACGAGATTCAAGGCATGATTTTCTTTTTTCTTTTTACTTGAAAAATGGTCAACATCGAAGATGAAATTGAGGAGAAAAGGTTTCCAATTGGTTAGGATTGCAAACGATTGATCAAGTTTCAATCTTCTGCTCAGCACCACCTGATCAAGGAATAGTAGCTTCATTACTTCTATCCTACCAACTAATTGAAAGCTCAAAGAGGTATCACAGTTTCTGACCTTTACAACTCCAACCCATATCCATCCATGCATGCCAATTTAGGTCATTATGACGGACACACATAGGATTAAAAGAGAGTGATGTTAATGTACCTAGTAGCAAAAAATTTGAGACAGAAAAATAAATGGTATAACAATACGTTGCAACAAACCCTGGCATTAAGTAACAAGGTTAAGGGAGGAGGACACGTATTGTTGTGTTCACTGATTCCCTGAACACCAAAACATACTATAAAGGGTACCTTCTGTTGACCACTTTACGAAGAAACAAACTCCATGAGTGTGGTACATCAAATATGGCGCAGAAAGACAACTTCATCAACCAATACAAAAAAAGAAGAGAGCTAGCCAGAGGCCTTAATCCAGTACTGTTGATTATCAATTTCTTCATATTTATTCCTTGTAATACTTGGATTCGAAGTTGCTAATTATCTTTTCCTACTTCTTAGACAGAATAGATGCCAGGCCTACCCTCCATCCATACAACATAGAGAGGCTGTGCCTTTGTGGAATAAGAGAAGCCAGACCTGTTCGCAAACTAGGCCTAATCTCCTGCTTGGCGCTGCTTATCTCCAAGGACCTGAGTTGATTTTAGCAATCTAGTTAGTGAAATTCAATAGCCATTACAGGAGTACATGAAACAGCAATGAACATAGCAGCATTTGGATATTCAGAAGTTAATATTGTAGCACATCAAAACAAACCAGTCATCTCCGTGACACAGTGAAATGAAAACGAGCAAAGTAGAAGGAAATCCATGCTGATCAACTATAGCACTTGCACTTGGAGATTTCCCTTTCTGAATTTAAAAATGCCCATCAAGAATGAACCTAGAATTCATCGATACCACAGGCAGACATTGCAGTTTAAAATATTAAAAATAATAATAATAATAATAAAGAACACATACGCAGGATGAGGTGGCCCTCCATTTGCAAATGTTGACATCCCTTGTCTTTGCTTGTGCTTAGGGTTGGCTGTGCACAGCACATAGACTCGTCCCCGGCGTTTAACTGTCCGGCAAAATTCACACATCTTCTTCACAGATGACCGCACCTTCATGACTTCTTTTTTTTTTTTTTTTAACCGAAAAAAAAAAACCAACAATCTATTATACATATACCCCCTCCAGCAATCGTCAATAACCCAAAAACAACACGAACAACAATTACTTATGAGCCTCAGAAGTGCCTCATACTACACTAGACCTTGCAAAGGGTATAGAAACATTGAGAAACATAACACTCCACAGCCAGCATAGAATATCTAGCAACAGAAGTACGTAGCAATTCAGCCAGATATGATATCCCAGCCACGTTGCTCTATACACCCACTGATTTGATTTTCAAAATTTTTTCAAGTTAGAATACTATGTTGTCTTTATAATTCCCACAAAGAGAAGGGCACCGGCTCTGACTTACAAAGATTTAACTTTTATGCGAAGAGAAAAACGCGAAGAGTGGTAACAAACCAAATCATGTGTATTTCTAATTAAAAAAAAAAAAAAAAACACAAATTGAAGCACAATATCGAATGCAAGATTGGAAATTAACAAAGTTGTATCCAGGCGTAAATAGATTCAGTAGTATTAACCACTAATCTTCTTCTAATCTAATGTATAAACAGCAAAAAAGAGAGAAAAAAAAAAATGCAGCATGACAACCTGTTCCCGTAACAACCAAAACGAAGTAAAGAAAGAAAATGGATACTTGGGCCTCAAAATAATAAATAAATAAATAAAAGGAATGAAATTACACACGAAAAGAGCTGAAGGAGATGTACCTGATAGAAAGTAAATCTGAAACGACAATTTGTGAGAGAGATAAATAGTGGGGGTGCAAAGGGTAACGGAAACTAAGCTCCAAGCGAAGCTATGCCCAGACACCAGAAGCGGCGTCGTCGTTTATGACTATGAGGGTAACAAGCAGAACCAGATGAAGAAGGAGAAACAAGGTTGTGCAACGAACAGGGGAATCTGGTCCTTTTTGGGTCATAAGCGGAAGTGGGCCTTTGGCTTCGATAACTGTCCCACCTTAGAAACGGGCCTATATTACCCTGGGTATGTTTGGCCCATTAAACCCTCCTCAAGCTATTAAGGTGCTTATTTTCATGGGCATGTATACCCATTGACCAAAAACACAATAGGGCATCTGTGCACCGTATGGTTGGCTATTGCTTGTGCTTTTAGCCCCTATTTATCCTGACAAAAGAGTGTTCGACCAAAAACATGTCATGGCAAAAAAGCCCAATTTGCACTTGGAGGCGTAGTCCAGTCGATCAGATTTCTGGCCTCCATGTTACGGGCACCCCGGGAATAGGAATCCGCGTTCCATTCCCAAAGGGGCCCGAGGCCCCCCCCCCCCCCAAATCTCCCCTCCCCCGCCCCATAGGGAAAAAAAGGCCCTATTTATATTTTATATCACAAAAAAAGGAACGAATTTTTTTTTTCAAGTTGCTAATATGGTTATTTCAATTAGAGAAAATGTATTTGTACTCGCAGATCTTGGACATTGCGCTGGCACACTCTTCAGATTTATTAAAAATGATAAAAATAAATAAATAAGTAAATCCACCACTTGAATGGTGAATGTAATAGGTGAGTTGAGAAATGTGTCTGGGTTTTTAAGTCCAAATAAGGCGGTTCTTTCAATTATGAAAAGATTAATAGTTAGTCATTCCATTACTATTATTAATAAATACTCACTCTATTTTAATTTATTCATCAATTTAAATAATTTAGTATTTTTTTAAATTAATATATTTTAATATAATTATATCCAAATATATCAATTTAAAATATATCAAAATTTTTAAATTAATAAATAAATTGAAACAGGGGAAGTATAATTTTTCACGTCGAGGTGCTTGTAGCACAATTGACGCTAATTCAAGTCTGTAACATTTGGGCATGATTTTGATTTGATAAGTTGGATCCGTCTTTCCACCTTCTTTATTCAAGTTTATGCAGTTCTAAATCCATATAGCCAAAAGGATAAATAAATTTGAACATTTATTATTGAATTTTTTTGGGTCAAGATAGGTTTTATTCCTTTTTTTTTTTAAATCAATAAAAGGGTAACACAACATACTTATGGTGTTTTCTCCCACTAAGAACGTCAACACACAGCACAGCAAAATGACACTGCAATAAAGATCAGTTAAAGACAAGAAAAGAAAAAGCAATCCGAAGAAGCTGCAAGTCACCAAAGTCAGCAAGAAATGGAGACCAGATAAGGGGAATAATTTTTTCACATAAACTCATTAGTCACTTGCTGGTAGAAGCAACGTTATATCTACCAACTGCAAAAGCAAACTTCGCTTGCACGGTCTGTTTTGGTTTGAAATTTTGGAGTTACAAGTGTGACAAAACTATTGGAACACTTATGTCAATGATAGGTTTTGCACTCATTGTGTGGACCATGTTTGCAAGCAAAATTCAACATGTTTAATGAATATAATGCTTTGCACACAGCAGCTCCGAGCTTTACTTGCCTATGGTTGTGGAACACCTCAATAATCTACGCGTTTTAGGTGGTCCAGGTTCTATACGACGCAGGTGGCCGTTTTTCTCCTCTAGGCCTTTTACCATGCCCTCACTCATTGTGCCATAACTGTGAAAATTTCACTGATCCGATCATATGTTAATTTTTATTATTGATTAAAAACAAAAAGAAGAGTCAAGTACGGGATTCATAAAAAAATTTAATTAATAATAAAAATTAATATATAATTAAATCATATAAAATTTTCACATAAAAGATTTAATCCTTATAAATGTGTAGTAAAAAATTGGCTGCATGTTAGTCTAAATTGAGAAAAAAAAAACAAAACTATTATTGTAGAATCAAATAGAACCAATGTGCTTATTTCACAAACTGACACAAAAAAATTTTAATAGGCAAGTTCTATCTAATGTCATAAGATAAGACAATTAATGCTGCCAAAACTTTGATGTAGCTTTCGTTAAATAAACTGTAGAATGAATGATGCTTACCCGTTTGGTGCAGGAAAATGAAGCCAAAGAACAAATTATTCATGAAAATAGGAGTGTGAAATTTTTACATAATGTAAGTAAATCATGAGTAAACACAATGTGGAAACTGGTGTCCTATTTATGAAAAAAAAAAAAAAAAGCCATCAAGAACCTAAACTTCAAGCATAATAAATTCGACAATGAACTAATTTAGTCATTTAATAGCATAACTTATAAGGAATCACAGTGAGGGCTGGAAATTGAATTGGAAATTAGATTCTATATTAGTGTCAGAAACATCATATTGGGAAGAAAAGTCTATATGCTACCTTGTATTCACTTGGTTTTCTATTTTTAAAATGGAAAAAAACACTTTGTCCCCTAATCATAGATTATGTGTATTTTAGTTCTTATATTTTAAAAATATATAAATCGGTTCCTTAAACTTTCAAAATATACAAATTGGCCATTCTGTTAATTTTCTATAAATTGTTAACGAAAATAGCATAATAATCTTTAAGGTATCGAATTGCACGTTTAAAAATATCAAGAGGTTAATTTACATATAACTCAAAGTTTAGGAGGCATAATACATCTATTTTAACGAAAATGAACATTTAGAAAAGTTTAGAGGATAAAGTATTTTTATTCCTTTTTAAAATTTTGTAAAAAAAATAGTAAGGATTTTTTTTGTTTTCAGTATTTTAAGTACAAGATCTTAAAAATAAAAAATTAAGTTAAATAATATGATATTTTTGTAATTAAAATTTTAAATTAAAAATAAAATAAAAAATACTTTCTAAAATCAAATATGCCATGATTTTTTTTCCTTAGTTCCCATTAATATTGAAAACAAATTTCATTACAAAGGTATATCTAATAAATAGATAAAAATAAAGAAAAAAAAATTTATGGATGAGATTCATATCATTTGATAAAGAAATAAAAATAGGGAAAAAAATATTTTCTCTTTATTTTTATAAAATATTTCTTCTTTATTTTTGCCCTTTACCAAACACACCTTGTCACAAGCTATAGAGTACCATGATTTGAAGGTATCATTATTGGACTTGGACATTGTCTATTTAGGATTTTTAGATAAAGAAATAAATGGAAAAGAAAAAAATTACAGTAGACTGGCTCTGCTATAGCAAGCGCAACGCATATGTACTGGCGTCTGGTTTCTTCCCTACAAAACAGAAAATTTCAAGATTAGCCTAACATGCTACCATGAAAACTTGCAATTTGGAACACGCCAATAGAGTGTCTTTCAGACGGCAATACTGAGATTTTGTTTCGTGTATCATCCTATCAGGTTTTTTGCAAGACGGTCGGAGAAATTTTTACAAAAAAATTCATACTCCCTAACAGGATTAATTTGGATTCTCTCCTATTGTTAAATATAAGAGAAAACATCTCTATTAAGTTGATAAAGAATTAATTAATTTTGAATATAACTGCTGCATATCATAACCTAGTACGGTAAGTTTTTGTGCAGAAAAAAAAAAAGTTTCTATATCTTTCCATCGGAATATTCTTATGATAAGAGGATCCAAATTCCACCAAGAACACATGGAACCAAATGACGATTTTGAATTTATGCATTTTTACCCACCCTACTTTTTTTGTTATGTGATTTTGCCCACCCTACTTTAACTTTACGGGCATTTATGAATTTATATTACTGTCCACTGGAGTCTGGAAATAACAAGCGTGTTGGTCATTTCATCTTATTTTTTTGTGGTTCTTCTATTTATTAGGCTGTTTTTGGGGTAATTGTACAGCGAGTAGCGATTAAATTTTGGAATTACAAATTATTAGCCAGTGCTGAATTATGGCCACTATACTAATATCAACTACCATGTGAAGAATGAATGGTGATGTGTTTATATTTTTAGTTAATTTGCAGTATCATTGGTCACGGATATCAACTATGTTTACAAATAACATATAAACTGATGTCATATTGTCGTTAAAGGACAAGCATATGATGAAATTATTTTAAAACCTTATCTCATGCCGCCCTTATTTACTGATCGTACGGTAAAGAAAATTTCTGCTTACCAAGTATAGTAGGGGAAGAATGGCGATACCAGTCACCCACCCACCTCTCACAACCTTAAATGCCATTTGAGGTCGTTGTAACTTAACATAATAAATTAGCAATTGTTAATCAAGCGAAAATCAAGTTGTTTAATAGATAATACAACCTTAATCATAGATAAGAATCAGGTAAGGTGCGGAAGCATGATTGGCGAGGCTTTGTTTTATATAAAATGATTGGTTGAGAGTCTACAATTAGGCAAAAAGCATTGGCTCTCTTATTTTGTCCTGGTGGAGAGGCACGTACGTGGTATGGTCCACATGGAAAGAACCCTATGTTTGCCAGAAGCTTCCTTTTCCTTTCTACATAGAGAAATACATAAAGTTGATGAAGTCACGGGGAAAGTTAATCCATTAATGTGCATCGGTGAGAGTTGCAGATGTCATCTTGCTTTAGGGCTCTGCCGTTGTGAATGGGGCTGTGTGTCATGCTCCACCCAGATTAACTTTTGACGACTGAACTCTTGAATTTTGATCAGTGGTTACTCAAATTCCCCACATCACCAACCGTGGAGAAGGTTGCTGCCATTTGAGGGTCTCAAAAGCTAAATGGTCACTATAACCACCAATGATTTGAGTAATATATATTATATAATATTATTAGGTGCACTTGCGCATCGTGCATATAAAACCATCACTTCTGGAGAAATTATTGCATGTTGCTGCAGCGCACCATGTGAGAATGTACTTGTTTCAGCTATTGTACGCTATTTCAACTTAGTTAATGGTAGGATTCACTATTAATTTATATATTTAATTTGTTAATTATATTTTTTAATTTAAAAAATAAATAAATATATAAATTAAGAGTTTAATTAGTAAGTACTGACAGTGTAAAATAATTTTATACTGTCAATTAATAAAAATAGCAAAAAATAAGAAATTATGGTAGATCCCTCATTATAATGGGTGGTTATTTATATGAGTTGATACTTTCTACTATTTTTATTAATTGACAATATAAAACTGTTTTACACTGTCAATGTATTTAAATTAAATTCATAAATTAATGTTAAATTTTACTACTAACTAATCTAAAATGACATGCAATAATTGAAATGAGCGTACTTCTACTTAATGCTCTAGGAACATGAACTAATTTTTCTCATTTCATATCTCTTGTCGCAAGCCTAGTTGTCAATTTATAGCAGCCCGAAAAGGCCAACTTATGCTTCCTAGCTTCTGGGATTATAAAAACTACATCCAAGTGATACATTATCCGGCATGCATGGTATTGATTTTTTGGTATTTACATGTTAATCTGGTCAGAAGAATCAATCAATCTATTGCACTTTGTGGCCAAAAAATGCTTGCCTCATCAGATAAGGGATCACCATCAGGTAGAATGTCAATTCAACTATAGCCATATATATTGATTGACAGTAACTTTGTCATAAATATACGACTATGGGAAAATCTGAGTGAAAAAAGTGGGAACAAAGTATATCCTTGCCAATCCATATCTATATCCATTAACTTAAATGATTGCGGTTCTTTTCCTGCATATGATTTCACAGATCCCATCTATCTTCAACCTTTTTTTTTTTTTTTTTGGGAAGTACTAGTAACATGGATAGAAGGCAATTTTTTTTCTCGTCTGTTGTAGAAAATCAAAGAAAACTACAAAGAAGAAGAGACTTCCATAATTGCTGGAATTTCGCCTTCATGTAACCATTGTCTAATGACCAGCGCTCCGACAAGTAAAGAAAAAATATTATTTTAAAGCAACACCGAAAGCTTTTCCGAGCTTCGGATAGCCAAATTCAATTTTAAAAATGATTTATATTCACAAATCATATGGTTTTGTTACCATGAGTTCAGACTGAATGATTGCCACACTCGTGCTGCTCCCCATTTTAAAATTCTATTAGATATTATTCTTTATTCATAATCTTATCTTTTGCAAAAATGTGTTCCAAATTTTGTCGGTACTAAACATTAATTTGGTCCCAAATTTAGGCTTGACGATTTTGAACTAGTCTAAACACAATTTTGAGGTCAATAAAATAGGTCAGTTAGCTAACTAGTAAACCTATATTAATCACCACTTTTAATAAAATACAACCCCATTTGACACATCTTTCAGCAGCTAAGTTGGTTCCATGGCTTATGCTAACTTGAATTGGGTTACCTACCTTTATGCAGGGTCATCCATACACAAGAAAACTCAACTAGGTACGATGTTTTTTTTTTAAAAAAAAAAAAATCTCAGCATTCCCATTATCTAAAGAATTTATATTTTCTGTGTTTTACATGCACCCTCTCCTTTGGGATGAAATATGATTGGTTGAAGCTCTAACCAGTAGTGTGAGAACTTCACATGGGGTTGTCCAATGATATAGCCGAAGCATGTTGGAGTGAGGAGAGGATGTGGACATGCCGGTATTGTTTCAAGTTTCTTGTTTCTCATTGGTGGGGGATGATTGGTCAAACACTCAAGATGTGTTTGTTGGGCAACCGACTCTTTGGCATTTTGGAACATGCAACAACTTTCACGCCAGCAACACTGAATAATTTAATGCTAAAATAAGCTTAAATGGAATAAGATACAAAAGGGGTGAGAAAATATGGGACGCACACTTAGTGTTAGAGCCCCACACGCTGGCACTCCCAAATTTGCTTTCATATGTATGCAGGCATGGTTAAGGAGGAATGGAACAAAGAAGCTGGTATAAAGATTCTGTTCCACGATGAACGCCACCCTAAAGTGGCCCAACAATTTTTTCAGTTGCCCGTGCTGCGCTCTGGAGACTTTGCTGCTTTTGCTTGTCTCCAACACCCACTTGCCATGTGTCATCCTTAACATGGTTTCGGAGATGATAAAACGAACAAATATGATGTGATTTCCAAACTTGTTAGAACATTTTTGGTTTCCTTTTTGTAAACTCTCGTACTATAATTTAGACAAAAACTTATAATTTTGGTCTAAATTGTAGTTTAAGGTTTTCAAATGAAAAGCCAAAAATACTATGAGTTACTAGAGTTGTAGGATATACAAGGAAAGTGTGTGGGTTCAAATCATTGCAATGCAAAGAACAAAGAAATTGGAGCTTCAAAATTGGCCAAATTCATGTCTCATTGAATTTTTTCTGGTCCTCTCTTGTAAATTGCGAGTTTGGTAGGCAATCCACTTTCATTAGGAGAAATATTAGTTAGTTTTGTTTTATGTTAAGTATTATGGATAAATGAGTACGGTTATGAGGTTAGGTCAATGTCAATTCTTTAACCATTGGGTTGGTTTTAGGTACAGCTTGCTTGTTGAGCAGGGAACCCTTTGCACATGACTATGTTCAGTTGTCCATGTTACAATTGCAGCACTCACGTTTACCCCTTTTGGTTTTGTTTTTGGTGGGTAAGGGGGATTGTTTTGGGGGGAAGGGTTCTGTACCACTGCTAGCCTTTGGACAGTTTCAAACCCGGGTGCACTCTTTGCAAGGCCAATGATGTGGCCATTGAACCAAAGCCTCACGTGCCGTTTACCCCCTAGTATGGCGTCCATATCTTGTGGAAGGAAAAGCACACGCATGCCGTAAATTGGCCCACGCGCAGCAGATATATAGAGGAAAAATCAATGGCATCCATATTTGGACCTCATCAAAATCTAACCCAATTTATACCTTTCTTTACCTTCACTTTCCCAAAGTTAAAACCCAACAAGAGTTTATTTATGTGCCTAATGTGAAGATAAATTTTTTTTTCTCCTCACCCCAAACACATTGACGTGTATATATATATATATATTGTAGTTTAAATAAATATTAATTTTAATTATGTAAAGTTAATTACGATATTAATTAAGAATACATACATACTGTTCATAAAAATAAAACATCGATTCCACACTGCTAAAACTGAAATTCACGCTTACTTAAATTGCTATGCAGACATGCCGATTATTATGTCTAAATAGATACTTATAAACAGCAGTACTGTTATGCGAATCTACATGAGAAAAATCAACCTTAGATTAAAAGAGGAGGGGGGGGGGGATGTAAAAGAAAATTAACCGACTCTGGGTTTTTACTTCGCAAGAATTCTACTATTTGTATTCACATGTCACAAATCACAACCCATTTTCTGGAGTACAAAAGCGAAAGGTAAAACAAAGAAAGAAAGAAACGCTAGAGATGCATTTTGAGTTATGAAGAGAGAGGCCTAGAATATTACCCTAAAAATATCAACAAAATCCTCTTCACAACTCACAAGGCGACCCGCCCTGCATCCAATCACTACATTGAAAAGAGCTGTTGCTGCACTACCAGCCCCTTGTGGTGGCCCATGCCTCTGCTTCTACTTCCTAATTCTTGCTAAAAAAAAGAAAAAAATAAGAAAAGAAAAGAAAAGAAAAGAAAAATGAAAAGGAACGGGAGAGGCATAATCACAGAATATTCACAGAAAACCATATCAATAAGAGTAGGCCAATCGTTGGGCCACACGATCCCTAAGAATTCCATTATACAAGGCTACCCTGTTAGGTGGCATTCCTCTGATCTCTGTTGCACCATTACTACAAGCCTTTTGGACCTTTGATTCAGAGTTTGACCGCAATGGATTCCTACTTACACAGTGCTGCCTCCTGAACTCTTCTCCATCTTTACACGAGTCCACCACGTCCTCCGCAAAGTGCACCCTTTTCTTCGTCTTCTTCCGACTCTTCTTCCCAGCTGCAAAAGAACCCTCAACTGTGTCAGCAAAAGAAACAACACAGAGACAAAATCTTGCCAACTATTATCTTTTTTTCTTTTTGCATGTTTTGTGAATGTGTTTGCATTGAGAAACAGGGGAAAAACAGAGTACCAACCAGAGGATATGCAAGATCGCAGAATTGGAGTTGGGGAAGGAGGGATTTCGTGAACGGGGAATTGGGTTGGCGGGAAAGACTTCTGAAGGCGCAGAGCGAGAAGGATCACTGTGCCGGAGACAGCCATGGCCGTTGCAAAGACGACACCTTGTGCACTTATCATTGAAGACATGGTTTCTCAAAAGGAGAAGAAGAAGAAGAAGAAGAAGAAGAAGAACAAGAAGGGTGGTGGTGATGATTCTGATGATGAAAAAGCTGAAGAGGAGGAGTTTGATGGAAAAGATGGTAATGAATGCGGTGATGGCTTGTGGAGAAAGTGGGGACTGAGGAGTTTTCTGAGAGAAGAGAGAGCAATATATTTATATATTTATTACGGTAATAGTAATGGTGAAGTATGAGCAACAGCCAGCATGGCTGAATATTATATTTGAATTGAATGAGAAATGCTTTACTTGTAAGGAATCTTAACAAAGCAAAAGACCCATTGAAATATTAATATTTTTAACAAATAATCAAAAAATGATACCGGGGTACTTAAGGGCGGGCAGCAGCTATTATTTTTGGGATAAAAATAATAATTGGAAGCTGCTGGAGATTCCAGCTTTTTGGAACTTTTGGGTTGCATAGATAAACATCTTATTATGTTGGGTTTTAAAATTTTATTTTTTATCCATTACTATTGTGGAAGAAATTTGTTACTTTAGTGTTTAATGTTAATCTTTTAAAATTATTATTATTAATTAATTATGTAATAACATACAAATGAAAAAAGGTAAAATAATAAATATATTAATTATTTATAGATCTGAAAAAATGTAAAATAATAATTTTTTATTAATAATTTATTAAAAAATTTAGGACAAATATAATTATTAATGATTTTAAATACTTATTAAATTCTTGCTGTATGATTAATTTATTTAGATATTCTTTAATTTTATTTACTTTTAATTTAATAAAATAAGTAAGTAAATTGATACACAAATAATCACTGTTAATTTAGTAATTTAAAATATATGAAAATATAACATATGATGCAATGACAAAGGGCCAAGCTCGTTCAAAATTTTTAATTAGAGTATATTATTTATATATAAAAAGTTAATAATAAGGGTGAATATCATAAAACACACACACACATATTATATATATATAAAAAGAGTCTTAACTCTATTTATTATAACTAAATATTTTGTCTTTTTTTTTTCTTTTAGAGTGTCCATACTCATATTCACTTTGATGTACAAATAATATTAATTTTGTAATTACAATATTTTTGAGATAAATAGATTTTCCTAGAATTATAAAAGAAGAAAGCAAATTCTTCACAAAATAGTCTCTTCATTTCATATTAATTGTCATTTTAGAGTTTTAGCTATGTTCCAAATTAATTATCAGATAGAACTCCAACAAAGCATTGATTAATTTATACCATTTTTAACTCTATTTGCATCAAATTATATAACCTTTTCTCTCTCTCTCTCTCTCTAGCCAATCACAGTTTTTTTCTCTTGAAATGAGTAATTTCGTCTGTTAGTTTAACTTTTTTTTTTAAAGATTAAATTTATTTAATAATTTCTTTAATTCCTATGTCACAACCTGAAATAACAATATGTAACGAAGAGAGTTGAATATGTGTCCAATATTTTTGAAACCGTATGTGAGAAATTTTAAATAATAATAATAATAACAATAAATCCCTTGATTTAGGGTGCATTTATTCTAATTTTTAAATAAATTGATTATGAAACATAAATTTTATATATAACTAAAAAAAGTTGAAAATTAATTTAAAAAATTTAAAAATAGATTTTTTTGAGAATCTGATTATTTTTTAAAAATTATCTAAATATGTAAAAATTAATTTTTTTAATAAAAAAGTAATTTTTTGCTCAAAAAATTTATAAACAAACACACTTAAAGTCTGCATAGCTTTTGTAGTGATTGTTTTTGCCTGTATATAAGCACTTATTATTTCATCTTTAATTAATGATAATGTCTATTATTAAGAATTTCAAGATATCAATAAAGCGTGTACAATTTCTCATCTTTGATGACAGTGTCTATTGTTTCAACTTTAATAATTTAAGCACTTGTAAAACATGTGATAATTGTTGGCATAAAAGGATTAGCGTCTGTTTGGAACGGTTGAAAATATCAGGAAAGAAGTTGAGAGAGGAAAAAATGGAAAGAAAGTTAATTTTTCTTTCGTTTAAAATAGTAGAAAGACGAGAGGGGAAAGAAAAATAAATACGGACCCCACTTGAAAAGTTTTCACAGCTAAAGTAAGAAAATATGGAAAAGTGAGTCCAAATTACAAAATTATTGCTTTATCCCTATAGACCTTTTTATTTAATTATAAAAAACAATTATATAAAAGTTATATTTATTTTTCTTTTCTCTTATTTTTCTACTCAATCAAACAATAAAAGAGATAATATATTTTTCTCTTCATATTCTTTCCTCTCATTTTCTCTTCTCATTCAAATAAACCATAAGAGGAAAAGAAAAGTGGATAGGAATATCATTAGATCAATTTCATTTAAGGCTAATATGGTAATGTAAGCTATACTTAGAAATGTGATTGCACCAATGGAGGTTGACTTACTTGATCAACTTTCTGCTTATACAACACTTTAACTGGATTTGACTTTTTGGTTTCCCCATTAAGGTAGGTGATCTATAAATACACACCACTATATGCACTTGATAAATTTTGAGGTATACTTTGACCCTCAATTAGGGCGAACCTTCTTTTCAACTTAACTTTTGGAGAATATATATTTAAAAAAAAAAGTGATTGCTATTCACTAAAAGTAAATGTTTAAATTAATCATAAAAAAATTTAGAATATTATATTAATCCTTTAAATATTTTTTGAATCAATTTAATCCTTCATAATATAAAATATCTATTAATTTAAGAATAAATTGGTGTCTGAACATATATTAGATGAACAAATTGATGTCTATTTTATATATTGGGAGACCAAATTGTGCAAAGTTCCCCTTAAAAACTTAGATTCACTCACTGGTTGTGTACTCTCATGTAAGTTATTAGATTAGATAATGGCATAATTTTAATATAACATTTTTCAGATGATTCAAATTAAAAGCATATATAATTTGTGCAAGTATCTTCTAAGTTTTCGTTTTGTGAATATTTATCATTACTTATAAAGCTTTAAACTCTCGCCAAGTTAAGACTTGATGTTTGTCTCTTAAATAATTAAGAAAAAAATTAATTACAAAGATTTCATTTTAGATTTTTTTTTGGTTATATAGTTTTGGTTCAGACTCAATGAACTAATTAAAATAAATCTAAGTTTACTTTGTGTTTTTTTCCCAACTTCTTTTAAAGCAAAAGATGTATAAGGAGAGAAGTCGTCTTGTTTAAATATTAAGGCAAGTTACAAGTTTCAACGAGTGGTGATAATTAAAGTGACGGACGATTTATTAATAAAAGATTATTAAATATTTGGTTTAATTTTTTAGAGAAATTTTTTTGAAAGAAGGTCTTTTCAAAGAAATTTTTTTAAAGAAATTACTTTTAAAAGAATAATTTTTATTTGAATAGGATAAAGTAAAATTACCTTTAATAACCTGAAGGATACTTCTCTTAAAAAATCTTTTGAAATTAAAAAAAGTGTTTATATATCTAAATATATTAGTTACTATATATTTCATTCTTATTCCATTAAAAAGTCTTTTGAGCCGTTTAAAAGTATAACCAAAGGGAGCAATATGATTTAAACTCGATACCTGTTTGTCAATGTTGTTTGATCCTATCGTAATTGTATATGGGTCATAAGTTGATGACAAAATCCTATCAAATATTTATTAGTAAAAACGTAAAACTCGTATAAATTTCAAAAAATAAGAGAAGAGGCATTATCCACTAAATATACTTTTGAAAAATTGCAACCGGCTAATTTGTTCTGAATCAAGAATTTGACCGGGTTGATGATAAAAAATTTATCCGCAACACTATTTGGATGAGTCAAGAAGCCATTTTACACGTTTTCTAATTGGATTGACCAAGCTAGCCTATGTTGTACAATTATGGATCCTAACATTTCAATCAACCCAAATTAACAAGTTTATTTGTTTTGCCTAAATAAGAAAGAAGCATTGAGTAAACTGTTGCAAACTAATGCCAATTTTAATCGTTAAAGTTGATATTTATAGGTGTGCTATAGTTATACTTCTGTTTGCCTATTAAATGGAATATGCATTATACAACTCCATTAGAAGCAGCAGCTTCAAGGTGGGTCCAACCTGAAGCCCAAAATCCCTCACTTGTAGCCTTATTTTGTTTTTTAAAGCTACAACAGGAAGTTCATAGGCCTGGTTAATATAAATCGGAGTTTGTGTCAATTTGATTATATGAAGTTAATTTTGATCATAAGTTAATTAGTATTAACATAATTTATGTTAACAAATTTTAATATCAAAAATTATTATGATAAAATAAATGTTGTTTGAGTAATATTAATTTAAATCACTTTTAAATATATAATTATTAAAAAGATATATATTTTATATTATACTTTTAATAGTATCCTTTTATTTCATTTTAATTTTTGATATATTTGAATAAACTATATGTAGGGAATTTGGCCTTGAAAAAAATTTTCAATGTAGTTAATGCAGACCAAATATAACAGTGCTGCATTCAAGGAAGGTTAAACGAGAATTTGGCATACGAAACGCAAAAATAAACACACCTCCAAACAAAACATATAATGTCACTTGAATAAAAGCCTTTGAGCACCTCCACTTGTGAATTTCAAGCGTCAAGTATTTCTTCACATGAATTATCATTCTCACATTAGTATTTCCGTCTGAAATACAACAATATTAATTATCACCTTTATTCAGGACAGATGCACTCATAGAAGATTGGGGTACATATCCCCACCAAAATTTGA
The DNA here is from genome assembly GCA_031439595.1 of Pterocarpus santalinus. NCBI lineage: Eukaryota > Viridiplantae > Streptophyta > Magnoliopsida > Fabales > Fabaceae > Pterocarpus > Pterocarpus santalinus. Next base: position 9,588,524 of record CM062525.1, read on the forward strand.
GTTTTTTGTTTTTAAACAAGTATATATATATTTTATTAAGTTTGATCTCGTATTATCTTATTAAACTTATATATTATTTTTCTTTCTATTATCTAAATTTTTCGGATCCTTCACTCTCTTTATTGTTGGTTTAATAACAAAAAGGAAAAATTATACATTTAGATTCCTAAATAAATTTATAAAGGTAGTGGTCCATATAACTTTTAAGAAAAGTTACTAATGATGTAGTGTTATTTATTTTAACCTCAACCACTTTGAAGAAATTCATAACAATTTATATATCACTCTCAATTCATATTTTCAGAATATATTAAAATTAATTTATCCTTTATTTAATTACTTCACAACATTTATGAAAATTTATTAAAAATGAGATTAATTTTCATATTTTATTAATATAAAGTATTTTACACCATCAATTAATAATACTTTATTTTATTTTTATGACTTTTACAATAGTTATGATAGTAGTAAAACTTTTAATAACTTGACAATGTATGATTGAATAATTATGTAAAAAAAATTTATATGGACAATATATTGAAATTAAATTAAAAAATAATGACATATTTAGCATTTATTTTTTCATCATTTATAACAAACCACTGCTTAGCTTAATTAGTAAAAGGTGAAGGATTTTCTATAAATTAAACAAATTTTTGGATATTGACATTTAAGATATTGAAACTCAAGCATTAGCGTATCTATCTAATTCCTTTAAGGTCTAGATGTTTAATTTCCTTAAATAGCTGGATTTTAAGAGATTGAACTTATAATTATTCAAGCAACTTCATCGCTCTACAATTAACTCAAATATAGTTAACTGCCCTCCAAGTTGTTGGTTATATACACGACGGTTTATGATTTAGATGTTGAGACTACAGTGACACATGTTTTAGTCAATTAAATCAAATTCTATATAAGCCCATTCCATAAACGAATTTAAGTGCGATATGATGGGTAAAAAGAAAAACAAATATAATCACATCAAATCTAAGGCTTAGATGGATTTCTTCTACTTCGGCTATTTCACAACTAATTAGCGTGCTGTCATATATACATAAACATCATTTTCCTAATCAAACTTATTTTATTGATTAATGTATGATATCATATGTGACAATTTGTGTTTATACTAATTAATAGAATAGACAGCTAATTTGTATTTAACGTCCCCCAAAAATAAACAAACAACAAATCAATTATTTATATACTATGGTAGTACGAATGAGATACCCACGTCGTTAGTTTTTGATATATACAATGACAATTTCTCAAAATTATCACCAAAGGAAAAATAAATTAAGAAAAGCTCTACGGACACGACTTATGACAATTATTAAAGGTTCTCATTTGGCATGAGTATTATTCATGGAGATGAAATTCCCATCATAACAAATTAGACCGCTTTCATGGATGGTGTAGACATGCGAAATAAAGGTACTGGAATCAATTAAGATTCCTAACTTACATATGTGACTCATTTTTCATCCCATCTGTAACGTATGGGTTGGGTAATTGTCTTGTCGCCTATCTTACAATTAATTCAAGAGACTCGATCGAGAATCAATTAGAAAATAAAATAAAAGACAAAGACAAAGACAAACGGTAAAGAAGAAAGAAAGCATAAAATGGCGAAAAAAAACCATGAATATTGGAAACTGGGGAAGAGTGGAAGGAGAGACGACTTCTGAAGTAATTAATAATGGAGTTTCGTTGAATAAACGGAGCTTCTGTCATCCATGACATGTCTGTCATGCCAGAGTTTTTATTCTTATAACTTGTCCCAACAGACTCTATCTACCCAATAATCACCCAGAGCTCTAATTCCATGCATGTATAGTTTAATTAATAAGATTAACCCAATAAACCTGCATGCGGCACATGGTTGAGCTCGTCATCTTTCTTTTTTTATTCAAATGTAAACTAATGGGTTATTAGCATTTTCAAATTACCAGAGGCCAAAGGGAATGCCTCTGGATCTCTCCTCGAAGAGATGTCAATGAGGCCAATTGAAGCTTGAAACGACTTGACCAAATAAGAAAAATGGAGATAATTCACAGCACTAAGCAAAAAGAACGATAGGGAGACCAAAGCTTGTCTGATTTGATATTTATGAATAAAAGTAAAATCAAAACACCGAACCTAGTGTATATTTATTGATTGTTGGTTTTATAATAAAAATTTAATTTTGATGTACTATTAATATTAGGAATAAGTTATTAAATTATCTATAATTATCTTATCAATAAAAATATTTAATTTTTATAATTATTACTACTTAAAAAATTATACATATATAGCGATTGGATGTATACAAATTTACGTGATCTATGTTTTGGTTAGATATTCGAAGGTTATAACAAATAGAAACACTCAAATGACAGGTTTACGTGACCTATAATAATAATAATAATAATAATAATAATAATATTAGAAGGAAACTTATTAAACTAAAATTTTGCATTATTACCTAATAGCATGTTTGAGCCACTAGAAGTAAGTTAGTGATGAGACACTTGCGAAATATATACAAGGCTATAAATTTAAACCTCCTTGCCATCGATATATATATATATAATAGCAAGAATATATTTCTATTTAAAATTCCAAAACAATGGTTTAAAAGTTTTCAAATATGAAATCAAACATGCTATAATTGTCTCTTTACAAATTTATTCCAAGTTAAAAATTTAAGTCTGAGGATATATTTAGTTAGGGGATAAAAATTAGATGCCATAAAAATTTTCACCCCATTTTTATTACCCTCAACCAAACACAATTGAATATCAAAGTTTTACATTGATAAAAAAATAATAATAATAATAAATAGGATTGTTTTATTAGAAAGATCCGTATAATTGATTGCCTCCAAATTTTTAGTCAAAATATACTTTTTATTTTAATGGAAAAGTCAAAATGTACTATTGAATCCATGATTTTTCACTTAATTCATTAATAAAGATTTTTTTTTTATGGAATTCATTAATAAAGATTTGTTCAATACACTAATATTACATTACATGATACGCTTGGTCACAGAAATTAACAAATGTAATAATTGTAGACAAAGGCTACAATTAACAAACAATTATTTTGGGAGCTAGCCGAAAAGATTTATAATCTTGGCGTTAACAAACCCATAATCAATTGAGATGGTTGTTTTTCATTCTATGATGTTTTTCTTAGAAACCGTTTCAAAAACTTTGTCATGAAAGCTATTACGAATTGACAGGGTGTTTGGTCTATTTTCTATTTTTATTGATTTTTTTAGTACATTGAAATAATAAGAAAAACATTTTTATTAACTATTTAAAAAATGAAATTGTTTTTCAGAAAATAGTTTTTACCATTTTTTAAACCAAGTTGTTTTTTTAATTATTAATAAAATATATCAACTTATTTGTTTTAAAACAAAATCACCTTTAGATAATTTTCATAAATTAAAAATTTTAACTCTCATTATTAACCATGTAAAAAAGTGAAGAATAAAAAGAAAATCTTATAATGTTGTTTACGCCCCTTCCAACGGTAAGTTGGCAACTGTCTTACTTGAAATGAAATGGAGCGCGCTTATGTTACAATATAATGACTATTGTCACACTCTCTTATTTAATGTAACACCCTTTTTTATTGATATTTTTAAAATATTTTTTATTAAAAATTAGATTAAAAATTTGTCTACTGCCACATCTTAATTAAATATTGATATTTTTCCTAATGCAATATTTTTAGTATTTACCTTCTTTTCTTGGCTATCTCTCTACCCTAATTAAATGTTTTATTACTTATAAAATCATTACTTGCCATTGTTCTATTGTTCGTTTAGGCTGATTTTATTTTCATGAAAAATTAGAAAAAGAAAAACAAAGAAAGCACAAAAAAAAGTTTTTTTTTTTTAAATTACAAATGAAAATATGTTTAGTTTTAGCCATAAATACAAACATTTTCTCTATAGGGTTTATACTATTATATATGAAAAAATGCGTTTATTCTGCATTATTTTAGCAGCTTGCATGTTTTGATCATTTTATTTGATTTTTTAATTTATTTCAATGGTAGTCATGATACCTTTGTTTGTATTCGTGATTGATTATGAATGGTGGACTTATATGCTATTTTATACTAATATTTTGGAAATTGGCTTCATAGAGATAAACATTTACATGAGATTATCTATTATATTTTCCAATTAAATAAGCCTAGCTTTTCATCATAATTCTTTTACTTTTTTTTTTTTTTGGTGGTGCAATAGCAAATATTGCTCGAGGACTTCTGGTGAATTATTATTTTTATGGAGTTACAAGATGAAACATTTTGGATACATTATTCTTCACAAATTTGGCATGAAGAGTGTTATATTTTTGTTTGATCTAACTTCTTATTTATATTTTATTTGACTACATTTTTTATATGACTTAATTATTAGATTTAATTAATTTCTTTGTGCTGGCTTAATAGTTTAATTATAGTCTATTTTTATATTTAATGTTAATTAGTATGATTATTTAATAATTTTGGAATATAAGAGTGGCAATAAATAAAAATTTAAAATAAGTTTTAATCTCAAAAATTGAAAAACAAAAAATACCTGATTTAACAGATTTGTTTTATTTTAAAATTATTAAATACAATTTAGAATATAAAAATAACAATAGGTAAATATTTAAACTAATTTTTAATAAAAGATATTTTAAAAATTTCAAAATAAAAACAATTAAAAAGAGTATAACATTAAACAAGAGAATGTGGCAATAACCACTTCCCAATATCTTCTGAATTATTCAATTTAATTTGTCTCCAATGGGTCGTGTCATTGTAAAGTTAGGTCGAAATTTTCATGGGACCTTAAATGATAATGCCCCAGTCCAAAAAAGAAAAATCGCTAACGTGTACACGCTCAGTCCTGACTTCATGTGCGGCCCTTTGTAGCCTGCTGATTTTAGAAGTATGAGTAATCATGTACTGCCCGACGTTATCCTCACGCATAAATTGCAAATGCAACCATGTTTCTAACAAATGTCCCGCATGACTACATATACCTAAAAACATAAACAGCATACGACCTTCAAATTTTGTGGCCTTCATTTTTTAAGAAGACATTCTAGAAGCTCTTATTGTTTTTCCTAACAAACATCACTCGAACTTCATCTATAAAAATATATGTTAAGAGTCTAAGAAAATCTTTGGTAAAAGAGAAGATATATAGTAAACCAGGTTGTTAATTCGGTGCGTGGATTTTATATTTAAGTTTTAAAATACTTAAATTTAGATGCTATTATGTCGACATTGTAAGATTCAAAATTGTCACACTTTTGAATACGTCATGTATTTTATTTTAACAATAATTATCGTAATGTTTTGGATTATATTGACATTGACATAATTTAACATCTTAAGCCAACTAACATTAAACAATTTTGGTTGATGGTTTGAAACAAGCGGCAATAATTTTCTCAAATATTTAGCTACTAAGCAGAAAGACGTGCCATTTTTTTAATTCTTAAAAATGAACACTTGGCAGTCGGCAGCTTGATGCACATATAATATAGCAAGATATTATATCCAAACTACAGTGTACATGGAGTCAATATGGGCATCACAGGGAGCTGATTTCCGTAGCATCAATAATGAACTGGGTAAGCAGAGTAACATGTGACCTCAATTTAGTTTCTTATTATTTTAGTTCTTTGTACCATGATGGTATTTACGGGCCAAGTTTTAAGCTTTTTCTAGGATACTTTAGGAGCACACGTCTCACCACATTGGCCTGGTGTATTAAGTTACTAAATGTATTAGGTAACTAAATGCTGAACCTAGGTTTAAATTGATATAGTAGTTAATTAGTTATTAAGGTAAGGAGCGGTTAACTATTATAGCAACCTTCTTTCTTTCTTTCTTTTCGTTTCCCTTATGCTCTCTCAAATTGGATTCCAAAACACCTTTCTTTGTGTTTAAAATAATTACTTTTTATATTATTTGGCTTCTCATCGTCCACGTCATCATTACATTTTTCTTTGTATATTTTTTGAGAATGTTTTGTATAAATACTTTTGCCAACCACCATAAACGCAATTCCTTATTACTCGCATCCCTTCACACCTTGTTCATTTTTTATTATTCTGGCAAAATCACAGTTCTATATCAGCATTAGGTTACAAATGCAAGTAGAAAGTCACAACGCATAATACTTGTCGATTTTACCCCTAAAATAACTGACGTGTGAAATAGATGGAATAATTTAGGCCAACAATAAAGCTTAACGAAAGTCATTTTGTCAATGTTGTATGATCAGTTATAATCAGTACATTCCTTTTCATATGTTTTCTTTTTATTACTTATATTTGGATTCTTGTGGCATTCAAGAACTGTTGGTACTGAATAGCAATGCATTGGCATTTCGTTCAGGGCCAGTGCCCACGAACATATGCCATAAATATAAAAACCCTTGGATCCTTTGCGGTAGCATACCAGCACCCAAATGCGTGTTGCTTTTTGCTTACGGATTCTATCCTTAATATTTGCAATGTACATGTCTTCTGCTAGGTATTGAACATCCAGTTTTCAAAACATGATAACTTGATGAAATTATACACAAAAAAAAAAAAAAAGGTGCATGTGTTAAAAATCAAAGGGATAAGCAATAAGAAGATGTGTCAGGACTAATGTCCTGAGCTACCTGGAGGAGGTATTCTACGTTGATATCATCAGGATAGTGTTGTAAAAGCTTCAAATTAGCCACAAAATCACCACTAAGGAGTCTGCTTTTCACGCAAAGTAGCATTGCACAACAGATACGAAGAAGCATATCCTGTAAAAGAATTTAGTCAGGTAATTGTCATTCACTTATATGATATAAGAAGTAGCCAAACACACACAAAAAACCAAAAAAAGTAAGAATATGGTAGATTAAGCATCAGTTTTATTCTAAAAGACAAGACAACTGAGGAGTTCAGTTGAGAGAGAGAGAGAGACCTGAACACCAAAAGGATTACTCAGAAGTGTATCCCATACTCTCAAGATAGACTCAAATTTGAACTCCTGTGTGAGCAGCAATGTAATCCACCGGAATGCATAGAATTGTGGTTTAACCTGTTCATAAATCATGAGGCTTCAAAGCATCACGTCTGAACAGAATTGAACTGTACAAGCGTTGAATTTAAGAGAGAGAAGGAAGGGAGTGGGGGGACCTGAAAGGTTCTACCTTTGTTGTAAACTCAAGATGATGCCATAATTGCTCATCATTTACTTTTAGTAAATCTGACAAACGAGAAAGAGTAGAAAGGATGCCACTTGAACTATCGTCCAATTGTTGACAGAAATGATCCACTGAGTCACCTAAGATTCGAACAAAACAAGAAAAACTATCTGCTTCTGCGTTCGCCTAATTGAAAGAAAAGGAGGTATGAGTAAAAAATAAAGGATAAAAATTATGTCACTTTATATCAGCAGATATTTATGCAGGCAATCCTCATTCCTCAAGAACAAAATTATGATTGATGATACGAGAGGATGACAATTGTTTTATGTTAAATCATGTATTTCTCAAATGGCCAACTCCAATAACCCATCAGCAAAGTTATACAATTTATGGTCTTTCAGTGTAATGGATATTGGTCATCATATTATAAAAGCCACAGACTCATCCTTAAATGGTTGCTGTCTGTTCTCATCTAAAAGTGGAAGCATCCAAACTGTTTAGCAGAACAACTTTCAGCCTTCTGCATATGATGCGATAAACATAGGTAACATTTGTGGTATCTAAAGTTACATGGAAAGTAAGACATATTACTCTAAAATTTAAATTTTCAAAACTCAAGTTAGAGCCTCCTTCAAACATTAATTTCGGTTTCCTGCGGAAAACATGTAGACATCATCATGTATACCATGCATTCACCCTAGCCAGAGAAAGACAATGGGAGCTGGCACAAATCACATAATAAAAGCTTCTACAAAGAAAGTGCTTACAGCATTTTGCTTGTCAGTGTCAGTACTAAATACATAGTATATTGGTGCCAAGACCTCGTTCATGCCTTGCACGTAACGAATTGCAGGATTTAATTTTGCAAATAGGAGAAGGACATTTTTCATCGCTTCCTATCGTCAAAGAAAGAATAAAATTCTTCTATCAGTTGCGAACCCCCTAAAAACCGATTAGTTCACAACGAATCCAAAATTCAGGAGTAGGGAGTGTGATAAATAGTTTAGCTAAAACCAAGACTCACAACAAAATTGATATTAAACTTGTAGGTTTTTTTTTTTTTTTTGGGAGGAGTAATTACCCTATTTTTAAGACTAAATGATGACTCCCCTGAAAAAAATGGTATATCTGGATGCGTACGCTGCAGATCTCGATCAATCTGTTCTGCCGTTTCTGTATACTAGAGGATGGGACTGATAGTGATAAGTATGACTTCATTATCCTGGATACATTCAGCCAAAAGGAGTTTTGAAATGGAGAAGAAAATTACCTGAAAATACTGACTCCAAAGACTAGCCTTACCAAGGCTCAAAGGGTGATCTTCCTGAGAAATTTCATGTCGCCTTAGGGGGCCGTCAATGTCACTGTCGTTGTGCTGGTTAGCAGAACTTAATTCTTTGTCTTCCTTCCAGATGTGTTCCGACTGTCTTAGATTCAACAATACAATCAGTGAAAACTGAAAAGAAAGAGCTACAATACATATCGCACCAGATATTGCCAGCTAGAAGTTCGATGTGAATACAACTGCTTACTTTAAAATGTACAAATCATAAGTATCTTACCGGATTCAGGAGAAGCTCCTCTTTTAGATTAGCATATTTTTGTCTATTCTCTTTCAATTGCTTGTCCCACAGGTCATGGGATGAAGGTAAGTAACCCAAGAGTAGCTGGTTGTGGAAATCATAGCAGGACAATCAGCTCTGCTTGTATGCCGAATATATACATAAGACAATATTAAGTTCCACCGTATTGTAATTTTTCTAAGCATTAGGGCATCTGATTTCCATATTAATATACAAATTGAGCATCAAAGTGTTAAAAATTCATATCGGCTAAAATTAACAAGGTAAATTCTTCTAGGCTTTAGGCTAGTATTCTCTACATCACATATCCTTTTTACAGAACAACAAAGCCACTGAAATCATTTGAAGTTCCAGCTCCATATACTGGCATAACGCAAATATGATCTAGTTTTCTACCTTCCACGCCGTTGCACGCAAACCTCCTCCGTCAGGAATACCAGTGCTAGCAATTCTTTGCAACTTCTCCAAATTAATCTCCCTTCGAGAAAGCTACATAACAAAGGATTAAAAAATATAATTGAAACAATGAGTCCATGATTAAGGTTTTTACCACTGCATGCATCGAGAGTTCACATTTCATTTTCAATTTCACTCCATTCATGACCTAACACAAAAAGAACAATCATCTCTCACCTCGTATTCCAGATCCGATCTTTTCTCGTCCACCGAAATCGACTTCAACACCAAAAGCGGTGTGGCAGCGTCCTTATTCGGCCTCTGCCGAATTTTTTGGTCAAGGTCATTATCATTATCATCATCGTCATCATCATCATCTATAGCTTTCCCACCATCATCACTCTCTTTGTGAAACTCCAACGCGCCGGGTTGAATCGGTTCCAGCTCTTCGCCGAACTCGAACTCTGATTCGGATCCTCCGATCTCGTCTCCCTTGTCGTCGAATCCGGCGACCAAGTTGCCGAGCCGGTCGGGAAAGACCCTGCGAGGCTTGTCCGGAAGTGGAAGCTTGAGCTTGCCTTTGAGCATGGCGACTGAGTTGCGACCGAGTTTAAGGAGAGGAATCGGCCGAGTTGAAGTGGTGGGAAGTGCAACGTGGAAGGGCGAGAGAGGGGGAGTTGGTTGTGGTTCTTCTGCTGCATGACTCGGATATCAAACTCAGTTAGCTTCCGCAGAAAGATAAGAGAAGAAGAATGGTAGTTATGATATGAGTTAACGGTTGAATGGCAAGTAGGCGCCACGGCATTTAGACCCGTGACAGAGAGATCCATATCCATCCATCCGCCCGGTCCAAATCAAAAATGTTCAGAACAACTGGACTGGGCCTTCATTGGGCCGTGCGACCAGAGCATGATAAGCATGTTTTTGGTCATTTGTATACACCGAGTTAGGCTTTGAAACGGACCAAAGAAAGAGAGCTGGGCTTTGACGTAATTGCATGGAGCTTGGTGGTCATCCCTTTAGCAAAACAAAACCGTGAATATACCTAAACAAAAGGAAAGGTGAAAATGCATCCGAGGCGTAGCTCACATGGCATAGCCTCTACCTCTTAAGAATGGATGCATATGAGAGCGCAAGTTCGAAGGTTGAGCCTCGTTCCCAATCTCCCCTTCCCTGACCGGAAAAAAAAAAAAAAAGAGGAAAGGTGAAAATATTAAATAAGTATTTATTTGGAATAAATATTTTCATTTGTTCATGTTTGATATAATTATATCATCATCAGACAACATACAATTGAGAGGAGTTTTATTGCCAAGTGTTACCTTCTCAAATTTTTGAAATAAAACATTTTAAAAAAATTATATTGAAACTCAAATATTTAAATAAATCAAATAAAATAATTAAAATCAAGTCAAGTTAAATCAAAATCAAATCAAATCAATTAAAGCATAAATAAAAATTAAAATTAAAATCAAATTAATCAAATCTAAACATTTAATAAAAGAGAAGAGTGAATTCGTTACATGATATTTCCAATTGGTGTTTCATAAATATCTAGTAAAAAATAATATATTACTTAATATAATAAAAAAATTTCAATATAACATTAAAAAAATAAAGATTTAATTTATATATATTATCAACATAAAAAATTATATTCAAATTCAAAGATTTAAATAAATCAAATAAAATATTATAAAATATTTAATAAAAAATAAAATACTATATCAAATCAAATCAAAGTTAAAATCAAGTCAATTCAAATCAAAATTGAGGTAAGTCAATTTAAATTAAATCAAATCAATCAAAATATAAATAAAATTAAAATCAAAATTAAATTAAATTAAATCAATCAAATTTAAATATTTAATAAAAGAAAAAAGTGGATTTACCATGTGGTGTTTCCAACTTGTGCTTTATAAGCATCTAATAGAAATAAAATATTACTTAATATAATAATAAAAATTGTCAATATAACACAAAAAATAAGGACTTAATTTATATATACTATTAATGTAAAAAATTTTAAAAAAATTATATTCAAATTCAAATATTTAAATAAATCAAATAAAATATTCAATAATACAATAAAATACTATATCAAATCAAATAAAATCAAATCGATCAGAGTATAAATAAAAATTAAAATTAAAATTAAATCAATCAAATATAAACATTTAACAAAAAAAAATGGATTCACTATGTGGTATTTTCAACTAGTACTTCATAAATATCTAATAAAAAATAATATATTACTCAATATATTAATAAAAAATTGTCAATGTAACATAAAAAAATAATGATTTAATTTATATATACTGTCCATGTAAAAGTTTTAGACAGACATTCAATCATAATCATATCATAAAAAGTGTTTGACTTAACTATCTATTATATTAAAAGTCTTCCAAACATAAAGTTTATGATTGGATGATAATATAAAACTATTTTATATTTATACTATAAGTGCACAGCAATTATACTTAAATAATATATTACTCAACTTTTAAAAATTTTAAAAAGTAAATTACATAAACTATTGCCAACTCACACCCCTTTTTTTAAATAAATTATTATTAGATGCTCATAAAGTATCAATTAGATTGTACTTTATCTAATAATAAAGTGATATTTAATTGTAAATGATAGATCATTAACTAAAATTATTATATTCAAATATCAAAATCAAATCAAATATTATAAAATATTTAAAGACAATAAAATATAAATTTAATTTGTATACACTATTAGTGTAAAAAAATTTCATACTGACAACTAATTATATATTACCACATAAACAAAAATGTTTGACTTAATTTAACCACCAACTACTTTAAAATTCTTATAAATATAAGTATTTAATTAGATAACAGTGTAAAACTCTTTTACATTTTTAATGCATGACAATTAAACTCATAAAATATTATATCAAATCAAAATTAAATCAAAATTAAACCAAATGAATATTCAATCAAATCAAAATAAAAATTTAAATCATATCAAATTTATCAAATCTAATCTAAATCTATATATATAACAATAAAAATGTCTCAAAGCCACATGTCAGCTTCATAGAATTTTGAAATAAAATATTCAAAAAAATTCTAGAAAATACAAAAGCTTATAGTGCTATACTATAGGACTGTACATAGCTACCAATAAAAAAAAAATCTAATTCCTATAATACTATGCTATAGTGTTATACTACAAATTAAAAATAATGTGTATAACGCTATACTATAGTAATACACTATAGTTATAAGCAAAAATAATATAACTAATTTAAATTTAACTATTGTAAAGGTAAATTATTATATTAAATATTTTAGAAAATTTTCCTTAGTCTTTTGCCTTTTTCTTTTTTCATAACATCCTTTTTCATAAAATATTTTATGTGAAATAAGTTTGGTTCTTTTAGTTAATTTAAAAATTTTAGTTGATTTATTTAAGTTAATTTTTGTGACAATAATTAATTGATTAAGTAGTTAAATCTTGAGCATTAATTTCTTAAACTAAGATTATAAACTAGCAATCTAATATATCAAATAGTTTTAGTACACATATAAATAATAATAATAAAGTTTTGAGTAATAATAATAATAATAATAACAAAAAGAAGGAAGTGTCAAATATACATGACAGCTGGTTTAATACGTCTATTCTTTCTTTTTTTGGTCAGGGAGAGGGGATATTTTTTGGGAGGGTTGGGCTTGGGGCTCTGCCCGTACAAGTCTCGAACTTGCGTCCTACACCCTGCTTTCCTAAGAGGCAGTCTATTGAGCCTGTGTGCTGGCCTCTGGGTGCAGTACACTATTCTTTAAATTCATTTAAGACAAGCAGCATTGAAAAATATATGTAAAGAGGTGGGTGATAAGATGGGTCGGCCCTCTTTTGGACTTTCACATGGTTCACCCAAAAACACACCAAAATTACCAAACTGACCCTTATTCGATTTTCATTTCCAAGCATTCACTTTTTTTTCCTCCGTTCACTTGCCTTTGTCGTTGTCGCATCCGACCCCCACCCTAATCACCTCCGTCACTAACTTCCTCTCCTCCCTAGCATCTGGGTTCATGATGGAGCCACCGTCGCACCTCGCTCCATCGCGACCCATGTCAAGAGCAAGCACCCTCTACTACCCGTCATAATTTGTGCACCCACACATAACCACAACTTTGTCTAAGCTACCGCAGCTACTATGTGCCACCACCTCTGCTACCTGCATCACCAGTTACCATCGCTTCCTCCTCCTTCTCGCTGCAACCAACTTCTTCCTTGAACTCTCATAGCTACCGTGAAAACCACCACATGCAACTTGTCACAGATCTAAGATCTTTGCTGCTAGTTTGCTTTTTGTGTTGCCTTTTTTTTTTTTTTGAGAAAATTCCTATTTAGTCAAAATAACTATTGATTGTCTCTAATCTTCCTTTGGATATTGCTTCTATTGTTTCTTCTGACTTGGATTTAATCTGATTCTTCATTTTCTTGTTTTTTTTTTTTTTTTTTTTTTTGTCTTTCTAATTTCAGAGTATGTGAAATTGAACTTTTTTTTCTTAAAAAAAAATATATATAGATTTGGTGACTTCAGCGATGTTCATAATTGCTATGAATAACAAGATGCTGGAGAGGAAAGCTGTTGCTTTGGGAGGAAGGACTATCTTTCAGCGATTGGGAGCAGAGGGGGTTGAGGGATAACTTTATAATTTTAATGTTGTATTATATTTTTAATAAATTTTTTATGATAATTTTTTATCATAATATTGACCATTGATTTAATTTTTTTGTTGATCTAATGGCTAAAAATTAAGGATCATCAAAAGGTCCCAAACATGTGGAGGACCAACATAACATTCACGATAAAATGAAAGTTACTTAGCGGTGCAAGCACCTCATGCAGTTGTCAAAACCAAAAGATCAAATGTTTTTAACCAAGAGACAAGTGTGAAGCTTTTCGCATATATCTGAACGGTGCAACTTTCAGGTGTGTTATACGATGGTCCGTGCTAAATTGGGATCATCTAATGGTCCAGGAGGGGTTAACGGTCAGATTTCGATTCATTAAAATCTGATGGCATAGAAATGCCCAGTCTATGAAATATTTTTTAAATAACGAAGAGCAACATTATTCTTTTATTTTGTTGATCAGTCATATTGTGTTATATACTGGAGATGCCAACAATGGTGAGTGGCTCGGCAAGGGCGATGAACGTCGTTGAGTCCGTCAAAGGCGGCGAGTGGTGGTGGTCTATTTTTTTTCGATACTTGAATATGGTTGAGTATTTTTTTATTTTTTGTTGCAAAGATGACATGGCAGTGGCTTGACAGAAGTTCTTAGACTGGCTTAGCGAACCGTAATGTCGAAAATAGACGCATAGGGTGAAGAACTACAATGGAGTCAATGTAATCATATAAGCCTATTTTTTAGTTTTTTTGAGATTTCATTACGTGTGAAGACGCATTCCATTAATTTGTTGTGATTTATTTATTGAGTTTATTTTTCTATGTTTGGTTTGTTTATGGAAGTCGCCAGTCCCCTGTCCCGCTGGTATTGGGCGGCCTTGGTTAGGCAAAGATTTATGTAATGGCCACTCTGTCTCACCATTTGCAAATCCAAAAACATTTCTTTTGCTGCAACGTTGTCGGATGGAGAACCCATGTTGCCTTCGACCTTTTCATAGTTGCAACACCAGATATACTTTTTACCGACCTCAAAGCGCCCTTCATACCTGACAAATCCCACCAAAATGATCCCCCTGCACCAACCTCCCTTGGTAAAAATTTTTTCTTCGAATAGTCGTCAGAGTTCAAATCACTTACAAAGCCAAAAACATTTCGAGGACCCAATAGCAAATATTTAATGCCTCGATAACTATGCACACGGGATTAATTTTTTAATTTTCAAAAAATGACTATCACATGGTCCGCGCAACATAAAATCCACCCAACTTTCACCGTGTCATTATCAAATGACCTCTCAAGCGGTGAAGCACCGTAATAGCCCCTATAAATATAGCATAGAACCAATGCTGCATATTGCAACACTGGAAATGACATTCTGCTAGCAAAAATATAGGAAGAGTGGAAGTGAGAGATATACTCCGAGAAGGCATCGAGGATAATAAAATAAAGTAAGAGGGTGGCTGTTAACATGGTCCACCATTTGTTTTGGACTTTCTGATAGTCCAACAAAATAATTGTCAATTTAACCCTGCTTTATGTTTCTAAAATTGTAACTTAAGTCCTTTTCTTTTTTTATTTGGAAAGAGAGTCAGGCAGTCATCACAAACTCCTTATTAAAGCCGAGGGTTTTGGGATCGAGGTTATTATCCAGGGCAGGTTGAGCTATCAATGGATGAATATATTCTTTTATGATCTCATAGTTGAACTACTCTTTGTTTTTAACTGGGTCCAAAATTTCTGGTTTCGGTAACAACTACTCTACAATGCATAATTTTTTGTGCAAAGTACATAGAAATGCTATTCATGGAAACATTTGAAGTAACTCAGTCAGTGCATGTTTGGGAATTGCATAAAACAACATTTTTTTTTTGAAAAAAAGCTGTTTTATAAAAATTGATTATGTTTGGTTAAATATTGGAAGCAGATTATTTACTTGCTGAGACTGATTTAATCAACTCGTTGGATTGAATTTAATCTGTTTTGTACCAAAAAAATTTTCCATGTGAATAGTGAGTTGATTAGATTTCATATTTTATGTAACCACATAAATAAATAAATAACTCAGGGTTTTTGGTACCCTGCACGAAACTATGTATTTTCGCACATTTCATCACTTCGACTACTTGGTCTTACACTCATCGTTAGCTTCATCGTAATGTTTTCCAATGAAAACTTCAAAATTATGTATATAACTTCAAGACAGGGGGTTTCTTCTATATTCTTTACTTAAGATTAATCTTTTTAAGCTATCATAAATCGTGCATTGTTAAGCAAATAATATGAAAATCAAATCCTTGAATTCAATGGAAATACTATTTTGTTATGTGGCAAACAAATTGTGATTATGATAAGTTATCTCAAAATTTAAAGCCTATTCATTATTCAATTGTGCTGAAGCTTGAAAGAATGTTCCATATAGGAGACAGCCATCTAATCCTGTTTTGTAAAATGTGATTGCTTGTCCAAACAAAAAAATTATATCAATTGGAGGATACAACTATCTGTTAGCATAATTAATTTGATACATAGAATAGCTATCTTAGTATAGAACAGTGCCTTAAGATAGATGTCTATGGCTCTATACATTCTATCTTCTATTGCTCTTGATTGTTCAAGAATTAGTTCTCCATTAGCTGTCCAACACAATCAAGATGCCTTTGTAGAGGAGAAAAATATTCATCATTTCCATTGTAGACTGAATGATTTCCCATTTTGGGTTCTAAGTAAGGAACCATGATCTGCTATAAGACCTACTATCACAATCAATATGTTCACAAAGCCACTGATTTCCAAAAGCTCATTATAAGACCTATAGTCTATCATTATTTGGATCCACACAGGAAGATTACGTGCAAAGATATCAAATGAAATTACTATTACTTTTATCAACAACCAAAATATAGATGTCAACCACCATTCTTTTTCTCACCTCTCTAAAACTACTTGCTGACCTTAGCCATATCCATTGTAATTTGAATCTATATAGGATATACAGAGTTACTAATAAACAAAAAAGTACTTGCTCAAATCTGCTAGACAAAGTGCCTTTCAGTCCCCCCCCCCCTTTTTTTTTTTTACTTTACTCACTCCTTTTACTCTGAAATCAAGCAAGAATTCAAGGCAGCAGCCAATGATTCAAATCAACATAGGTACGCATTCTTACTGTCCTTATGTGAAATCGGCAAATAATTAAGTGATTGCAAAAATTAAAATTTCAAATTGTACTAATTTGCTAACAATAAACTTATAACTACAATTCTAACATGCTAACATTAAACTTAAAACTGAAAATATAGACAACTCACTCCACCAACATCACAAATGTCAGAGTGCAAAACTATAAACGAATGACAATCTTCTACAGCCATAGGAACGAACTTAATCACTTCCACAAACTCTCAATACACTCCACATCTGTAACTTGCCAAAAAAAAAAATGATTGCAATTTCGTATCCATGGAGTATGAGACTAAAGTAATGTTAATTGGCTTTTATCTAAAATAGCACAAGTGACTGTCTAAGATTAGCGGAGAAGAAGAAGCCAAGAAATGTTAATTGGTAGATGATATAAAGGGAAAATCTATTGTTAAAGCTACAAGCAGTTAGGCATGAGCTCTAACCATATGCTTCACACCCCTCGTAGCAAAGCACACTTCAACAAGGAGTAGGCCAAATTGAATTAGAACACTAGAAATTACTGGGAAATTAGAACACTAAAAATTGAACCACTGAAATAGTGAAATGGATTGGTAAAAATACTTGAAACTAGGACCATATCAACAAAAAATTATAGTAGTAATAACACATTGCAAACTTCAATCTGCCACCTCAAACAACTCCTTCATCACAATCTAACAATAGCAAAATCGACCACCTAAACAAGTGTTGCAGTACGAGATTTGGAAACCCTAAGCAACAAATTCGACAAAATGAAATCGTGCCTCGAGGGAGGGGAAGGCTCTTCAGATATAACACATAAAAATCAACGAAAAGATAAATTGTACGAGTACCTCCAATGGAATTTTTGTCTCATTGTCCACCCCTCATACAACAATGTCAACGCCATTTGGGGTTACAAGTTTCTCATTCCACTGCACCTCACTTCCTCATCTACATATTCTTCTTCCATTGTTCGTTCACAAGTACCATCCACAACCTATTCCAACAACAAACCTATGAACGTGACCTGGCACGGACCAATGCATTGCCACCCAACGCTAGTGGATGTAGCCCCGCTCCGCCGTCGTCAGGTTTACGACCCAATGTACCCTAACAGCTACCAGTGGTAACTACAACTCTCCTCTGGTAGAGACTCATTTGCAATATTAAAACATATATGTCTCTCTTAGTAAATATAACAGCACCATACAATGGATACATCCTCCATGTTTGATCTTAATAAGTGCCAATCTGACGGTTAAAAGTTGCGGACCATGTCAAACTCCAAAACATGTGCAGGACTATCTTATCCGGCACCAAGTAAGAGGGACAAGGGGCCGGACCATCACCAATCAACTTAGCTTTTTCTCATTCTCTACAAAAATATTAGAGGTAGAAGATGAATTTATTTTCGAAATAAAATTATGGCTATTTTATGTCATGATCAAGTTACTTAGTTTTATATATTAACTATTTAAAAGTTGTTAGTTAATTTATGAGTTGTTCTTTTTATGTAATATTTACTTTTATGATAAGTTCGAGTTCATTTATTCCCCTAAAAATTGTCATGAGTTAGTATTCCCTTATAATTTATTATTAGAAATTACTTTATTTAATCAGTTTATGTGAGTTTATCATCATGTCTTAAACTATTGTTTTGAGTTGTTATTATTTATGTGTCAATTTTTAAGAGACTAATATGAAAAATTAAATTTTTTTTCTTTACTTAAAATAAGTAAAAGTTATTACCTTTGTTATATATGGATCTGGACTGTTGGACTATTTATACTTTTGGATTTGGACTATTAAAATATTTATAACATTGCTTAGGACTAATCTTTATAACGATCATTGCAAGGATAGGGATTTTATACATTAAATGCACCATAAACCATGACTAGAACCATCAAAAGAGAATAAAACAGTTATTATAAGTTGGTCCCTCTGAAAAATGACATTTGAATCTAATAACTCTATGTGTGAAAACTGTTATTGAGAGATTATAATTTATTTATATTACTCAAGTTTATTATTTAAATTGTGCTACCCAGTTATTTTATCTATTGTTTAAGTATATGCATCCTTATATGTCTGTCATGATTTTATGCATAATGACAAGCAATTAAATTAAAGAGAAAAGATTTAAAACCTGTCGTTAATCACTAAAAAGGCAAAGAGATAGATATAAAATTCTTTTATGCCTTGTTTAGTGTGGCGTAATAACTCTGCTTTGTCATTACTCATGTTCCTCATGTTGCTCATTTGATTTGATTTACTCATATTACTTTTATTTTATAATATTACAAATTTAAATTTTATTTTTTTAGAAACCGATCAAACCGATCTAATTTAAACTGCAAAAAATTGGATTGAATCGGATCAAATTTAAAATATAAACTAAATCGATTCAATCCAAACCACTATAAATTATATTATTTGGATTGGACGAATTTTTTACTCAAAATCAATCCAAATCGCACCGCGCGAACACCCTTATATGTTCCTATAAGTAATGTGATGTGATTGTGATATGGTAGTTGTGTGGTACTTTCCGTGCTATGACACGGCTGAAACCAACCATAATTTAAATGCTTTAGAATGATTCATTTTCTAATGAGAATTTTCAATTTTTATTTTTATTCCTAATGACTTCAAATTAAGTAGGTATTACCTAGAGAAAAGGCAAATCTCTCTGATAACTAGGGACTATGAACTAGTATTCCAATAATTTGCAGTTTGCATTACTGCTTAGGAATGTTTAGTCTACAACTAATAGAGCTGTGTTTATGTTTGCAAACATTACAATGTACTTATGTATATTATGGTTTAGTATTAAACTTTCTGTTTAAGTTCTTGCCATTAGTGTGATTATGGACAGGTATTACATTTTTGTTGTGTTATTTTTTAAAAAATAAATTGTTTATTGCACTTTGTGAGATTTAAAATTTTGAATGATATATATTTAAACTAAAAATATTACATATGAAGAGCGAATCAACATTTTTTTTCTATTGAGAAGAGTAGAAGAAAATATTCAATAATATAATAAAATATTATAGCAATTCAAATGAAAATAAAATCAAAGTCAAACTAAATCAAATTGTTCAAAGTATAAATTAAAATTAAAATTAAAATTAAAATTTAATCAAATTAATCAAACATCTAACAAAACAAAAGAGTAGATTTGTCACGTGGTGTTTCATAAATATTAATTAGTATCATAATAAAAAATTGTTAATGTTACATAAAAAAATATTACTCAATATTAAAAATTTTTTTTAAAAAAATTACACAAAGTGTTGCCAACTATACTCTTTTTTTGGAGATATTATTATTAGATACTCATGAAATACTAATTAAATTATACTTTCTCTAATAATAGAGTGATATTTTAAATAAAATTGTAAATAGTGGATCATAAACTAAAATTATTATATTCAAATATTAAAATCAAATCAAATCAAAATGAAAATTAAAATCAAATCAATGTATGTTTGTTACAATTTAATAATTTGTTTTAATTTTGAAATTGTTGATTTATGAACATTTTTGAGACGGTCAAGTATTTTGGGTATGGCTTAAGTACTTTGTAATTATTCGAAATTGTAAAATGGCCATCTTTATAATTGGAGTATTAGATTATGTAGCAATTGAAATTGATGCTTTGGTTCAAAACAATTGAGGAAATTAATGATAAAGAGTCAACAATGTGATGTTTTATATAATATACTGTGATGGATTCCTATAACTGTGCATAGACGGATTATTCAGCTAGTTATAAGCAATCAAGTAACTTTTAACCTTCTTCGACAACCATGGATCATAAATTGCTTTCCATTCTTGGCCATATGAATATCTTTTTTCCTATTTGATATTGTATCTTGGATGGAGGAGCATTTTTAGTTTACCCCCTAAACCCTCTCCCTTTCTTTCTCGATTGTGTTTCCCTAACACCACATCCGCTGTTTTAAGCCCATAGGCCAGCAAGCTGGCTTAATGGCAGCCTGTTAGTATTTGCTAGTATTTTACAACCCTGATTATACTATAGGAAGCGTTTACATTGCTCCATGGAGCACTATAAATTATAGTGTACCAAGCCTTTATAATCATCCAAATATTAATTAAAATAATACAACCGTTTAGATCTATTTAGGTACAGCATACATACTAATTATAAGGATCCACCATAGTTATTTGCTTTCTTCTTCTTCCTTCTCCTTTGCTGATCATTGCTGCTGCTACCTCACCCCCTCCGTCGCCCCGTAGCCCTTGGCGCCACCGCCACCGCCACCACCATTGTCACCTTGATGAGGAACATCCCGAGGATCTTGTTGTCTCTGATGATGTTGTTCCAAATGTCCCGGCTGACATTCGTTGCTTCCCTGGGAAGTGTCGTATGGAGAAGCTCCCCACGTGCACTTACCAGGTTTTGATGAATAAAAAGAAACTGATGTATAAGAATTTTTGCATTTATTTATCATGCTAGGAATTTCTTTTTGTTTCTGTGTAGTTTAGTTTTGTTGTTAGTTATATCATATTTGCTTTTGGATACTATATTTGGCGGCCAAATGGCAAAGATTGTGCTGGTGGTGGCTCGCCAGTGCTGGTAGTGACAGCGTATGCAGTGGTGGAGGGAGGATGGAGAGACCGGGCAAGGAATTTTGAAGAAGAAGGAGTTGGGTGCATCGATGGACTTTTAAGGAAAAATACTACGGTGCATCACTAACAAAAAAAAAAATTGGATCACCGGTGTTCTAGGGATACTGTAAACGCTTCCCTATACTATATAGTAAATGGATTATTTATAATAGTTATTAATTATTAATCTTAACAGTTTATTTAGATTTATTTATGATCCACGATCCCTCACACATTTTATGATGAATGGCATCAGATTCTGAGTTCTCCCCTATTATTGCCAGTTGAAAATGTGCAACACCAGTAGACTGCCAGTACAAACACTTTCAACACGATATGTACCAAGATAACGCCGTTTGCGAAAGAGGAAGAATAAAAAAGGCCTTGCAAAATAAGAATACCCGTGTACCACACATGGTCCTGACAAACAAGGCAGGATTTGAGGTTTGGACCATCCATGTATTTTTTGCTCAAGTAACATGCAAACCCCCAAGTTCAGTATTGACATGGTTGGTACATTTAATTCAGCGAAACTGAGAAGAACGATGATTGTTGCGAGGATTAAACTCTTTTGATGATTTGATAATATTTAATCGAATAATGACATAGAAAATTTCACAGTAATAATATTTCGGAATGGAATCATGTAAAATATATAGAAGCCAAAAAGGAAAACTTCAAATTAATTCTCAAATTAATTCAGTATAAAATAGCTACATTTAGTGAAATGTGAGTTCACATATATAATAAACTAGAAAAAAAAATATAGACCACTGATAGTGACCGGGTTGAAAATGAAAAAAAAAGAAAAAGTGATGAAGTAAAATATACTGGCTATGGGTGAAACTGCAAAAATAACTTTTTCCCCCCTCCCTTTTTAAATAGTGTAAGCAATTTATGAAGGCAACGACGCCTGGCCCCTATACATTTATATAAAATCAAAGGTAGTTTGCCTTCATACTTATATCCAACTCTACAAAAGGATGAAATTAAATCTTATATACATGCCATGAGTTAAAGCAATTGAAGGAAGTAAAGTGATTATTGCCCTTTTATATACACGGCGAGATCATGATCAATTAGATTCAAATTCTCCAGCAAAAAGAACCACTCCCTTGTTAAAAAAAAATTCAACAACAGCTTTAAATTTGCAAGAAACCACTCGTATCTCACATTTCTTTTGCGACACTTTCCTATCTTCTCTTTTGCGGGATCACCTAACTAGAAACATGGATCATATGTAGATTTGTCAGAGATCGAAAACTCTTGAGGAACTTCAAGCTGGCCCTGTAATATTGTGTATACAAATATGTAGATCTCCATTGAAGCTTTCACTCCTTCTGAAAGACATTTCTGCCTTAATATACATCTCAATTGAGTAAAGTATTTTATCGATAATTTTATAATGTTAATATGCCCATTTATACTTTAAATGGTGTGTTATTTTATCGCATTTAAAATGAAATCTTTGTAAACAATTCAATTAACTATTTATATTATGAGATTAATTTTAATAAGCTGTCAATGTAAAGTATTTTATAAAAATGCTTTGAATAAAAGATTGATTGAACTCAAATATGAGTCATACCAGGAAGTTTATTATATAGATGAAGCAGTTACAAAGATAACAATAAAGTAGAAGATAAAATCAATTGATAACAAAAAGATAAAAATAAAACATATAATTAAGGATAAGATAGAATAAATAAAATCAAAATCCTAACAAATTAAGTATCTAAATTATAACTAAGATATGGTGTTATCTTTGTTTTATCACCCCCTTCAAATTGGACGTTATCTTGTAAAGGCCATATTTGGATCATGATAGCAACAAAAATGAGTGGTAAGCCCATATCATGGTGAAAATGAATAAGTCAATCTTGATTAACAGGCAGCTTACCAACAACCATAGAATCATCATATTTAGTCTTGAAATACTAGATGTAAACATGAAACACATATTGGAATATCAATTAAACCTTTTGAAAAAATCTTACGTCTATGGCTAGGGAGTCTTCAATAAGACGACTTGTGAGTCATGCTCGATCAAGATGAAAAGAGATGCGCCAATGATAAAAGCTCAAACCTCTTGCCTAGTTATATGCATGTCTGAGGAGAGGGATCATTGAGAGAGGCACCACAGGTTCTATGATAAAGCCACCAAGGCCGAAGGACATTGGAGTTTTTCCATTAAAAAAGACATTAAATATTCTAATATTTGGTTTGGCATTAATCATAAAAAAGCTTTATACTATAAAGACTTTTTGAATGAAAAACTGATTGAACTCAAATATGAGTCATACTAGAAAGTTTATTATATAGATAAAGCGATTACAAGGATAATAATAAAATAAGATATAAAATCAATAGATAACAAAAAGGAAAATATAAAATCTACGACTAAGGATAAAATAGAATAAACAGAATTAAAATCCTAACAAATTATCTAAATCCTAAATAAAATAGGATATCATCCTTACTTTATCATTTTATACTATCAATCAATCATATAGTATTATAAGTATATATGACTTTTAAAGAAGTTATTGTAAGAAACATTTTTAGTGATATAACAATATATAATTCAAGGGTTAGGCTCAAGTTATACTAGTGTAATTTTAAGTAATTGTTACACTATGGAATAAATTTTTACAAAATTTACCATTGGATTAGAAGTTTATATCTTATATATTATCTCTATAAAATTTCATATTAATCGAAAATTTTTTAATATATTTTTTATACACCACAAAACCAACATAATAATATATACGTTAAAAATGTATATAAATAAGAGTTATTTGATTACACTCTAGTTGATATCCAATTTCGTTAAAATTTGGCACAAACGATCTTCATCTTAGGTAATTGTAATTTAATAGTTGGATCGATGAAAAGTATATTCTATAAAAAGTTATAAGCAATGTAACTATGCTTAAAATTATATTAGTATAACTTGATCCTAATTTATAATTAAATGCTCTGTATAAAAAAAAATTACACTACATCAAAATTAAGTATATTATTTTATTGGTTTAATGTAAAGTAATTTTTTTAAATTAATTAGTAAATAATGCAGTTCCACATTTACTATCATTCTATTAATCACTTATTAATTAAAGTAGAATAATGTTTAATTTAAATATAAATTTAATTGAAAGTGCACAATTTGAGCTAGCAAAGCAAAAAGTGACCCTCCTACAATAATAAAATTACATAATTGCTATGGCTGCAGTAGCAGGGAAGTTGAGAGAGGGCAGCAACTACGCTACGCTGGCTACGCTACAGGTTTTAGCTCTTCGCTTTTAGTTTTTTTTTTATTTCTATCTGCTTTACAATAAGAGTATTTCTGGGGCAAGTTTTATGTTAACTGAAATCAAGCCACGTCTTCAGACAATTTAAGAAACACACATTTTGTGTTAACGTAATGTATTTAGGAAAGAAAATTTTCATTGAGCGTTCATGTAAAATTTAATTAAACTCAAGTAACAAAATGGAGAACATTGTTTCTTAACCGTGCATTGGGCGAGATCCTAACTGTCTTTTCATTTATAAGTTGAGGGGGTCACTATTTCAATATCAGCTATCAAGTACTCAAAGTATATGCCAAGTATAGTTTTAATGTGTAAACCTAACCACGAGTACAGCAAGAGTCTTAATACTCCATTTAATGACGTGAGGAGACTTCCAAAGCTGCCATCACCGCACCTTAGATAACCATGCAAGAGACTTCAACTTTTCGCATTATGCGGACGGATGCACCCTTAAGGATACATACGTGACCAATACAATGGACCACTCTTTTGGACCATTCAACCTTTAGTAGAAAATAACAAACGAAAATGACGTCTAGCGAACATTCTATTCTATACATGCACTCATATGAACAATTATTGGAGCGATTTTGTTTAGACAGGTTACTTTCCCAAAATACTTGAGTGTGTGTTTGGCTTTTCGAGTAGTTGCCAAAAAAAAAAATGTTAAAAGTCGATTAATATATTTTAAAAAATATTAAGTTTAGATAATATTGATTACAATTGATTTTAAGATAAAGAAATCCATTCAAATTGTATAAAAGTAATTACTTTTCATATTGAAGTATTAGTTGAAACCAATATAAAACAATTAAAGAAAAGTTATTTGATTGAGGCTAAAAAAGATATTTTTTTATAAAAATCTTTTGAAATAATGTAAACCAATAATAAAAAATAGTCAAATTATAAATTTTATAAAAAAAAGTTTTTTATTATAGAATAATTAATATTTTATTTCTCATTCAAATTATGTTTGCCTTCGGAGAAAACAAATTAAGTCGAATAGAAGAATGTTTTCCAAAATAATAAATTAAATCTAAACTTACCAATAAGGATTAAGTGCAGAAAAAAGCAAGCTGCACTTTTAGGAAGGGAACTAAAACTCAAACTCTGAAAATAACAATTGTTAAGAAAAGTCTCATTGTAATAGAGCCAAGAGTAAGGATAACTTAATAAAGACAAAGAAAAATTACATCTGATCGTGCATTATAATACATATCGGCAAAGTGGCGAGCCATCTTCACCAACGTACTGTGACTAAAATAGTAAGCAAACTTGAGTTTTTTGTTACTATCATTTTTTTTTTAGTTACGGAGTACGGTATCATTTATTTTGTATGTACATACTATCCAGTTTTAACTATCGAATATTATATCAGTCACATAATTCAAGAGTAATGTACCTTCACATTTCAAGAATTTATAGTCAAATATTGTTTCAAATGACATGACCTGTTTTACAAGAATATTACATATTGAAGATAATGTCAAAAGTCCCATTATTTAAACATTAAATAAGAATATTAATATAAAATACTTAAAAAAAATACGAGAAAAAATAATCTCACGGTAATATATACTTACTAATTAATGTATATATTACAAATCATAATATATATCTAAATAATAATTAACAAATGGGTAAAAAACACATCTCTCAATGCAAAAAATTGGGCAAAGGGTTTGAGATGATATTTGAAAAGCTTCAGCCGTTCACATTTGTATATATTTTGGTTTAAAGTAGTTATTAGTTAATTAATTATGCTCAGCTACATCACGTACACTCATTAAGTGATACATGCATAACATATAATGCACACATTTCTCTCTCTTTATTGGGTGAGATGTCAATTTGCATTCCGAAGATGAGCCAATTGAATTGGTGAAGGGCGAGGGATGAATACGATATATGTTGACCCCTTGCTTGCTGTGGCAACACTCGTTGGTCCCCAATAATAGCAACACGTTCCGTCTTCAGTGTTGCTATTTTTTAACCATTTGTTAGACATGATCACTGTAAGGATACTATCATTTGCTACATGAATAGATATTGGTAGTGAATGTTACTATAGGACTCAAATTTTCTCTTATTTTTATCTCATTTTAATTCTGCCATTTGATGTTCAAATACAAGACTTACAACTAAAACCCTCTGTTCACGCCCTCAGTTCATCCACGTCTTCTTCATCGTTGTCTTTCTCTCGTCGTGGCGATTAGTACGCACATCTACTGTATGCATGGATAAAAAAAATAAAAAAATAAAAATCAATGCCGCATTTATATCTCAATTATATTAAAGTTGTTATCTTAAACTGTGATTTCGGAGGTTTATTATGAATTACCATACACTTAATTAGCTTCATCAACCATTTTGAATTATGGTCTCAACAACAAGCCAAAGCCAACAACCGAGTAATGACTTAATTGGAGTATTGGGCTAGTGAGTGAGTCCACATAATAATGGCAAGTAATAGAATCCTAGAGAGGTCACCTTCGACCCCTAGCATATCCACGTATTCTGTTTGAAATTTGGCCCGCATATCAAAGTGCGTTAACGCTATACATGTTGTGATGTACACGCATCACATGTCATAGAAAAAGATCAATAATAAAATCGATGATGAAGAAACAGTGTAGGAAGAAGAATTAAAGAACGATGGACTCCAGCGACTGCGCAACCAAGTCAAGCACATACATTTATTTTATTGTTGTTAAGGTAACTGTTCGAGGCAAGGATTTAGGTGAATGCCTTTAATTGACAGTACGATAACCCTTCTAGTTCGCCGACAGTGTGCCCCTCTTTGGGGTTAAATTTACAGCTGCCAACCCCCTCTTATTCTCCCTCTATATTATATTCGAACACTGATCATTCTGTACTTGGCATCACTGTTTGAGAGTCCAAAAAGATCACATCCCACGATCCCCTCAACCCGCCCCAACAACAACAACAACATCATGGTGCAATCAAGGAAGTTCAGAGGTGTCAGGCAGCGTCATTGGGGTTCATGGGTATCCGAGATTCGCCACCCGCTTCTGTAAGATCAATTAACCCCCTTGTTACCACATTTCTCAATTATTACTACTTCAACATGAAATATCCAAGTCAAAATTAAATTCATTCATACACTAGCCCCTTTTTTTTTAATGCGTCAGTTTTCTCAATTTTTCTGATCATGTTCGATTTAATTACTCCGTGAGACAGGAAGAGAAGGGTGTGGCTAGGCACGTTTGAAACTGCGGAAGAAGCGGCTCGGGCCTATGATCAAGCTGCGATATTGATGAGCGGACGAAATGCAAAGACCAATTTCCCAATAACGCAGACTCCCGAGGGTGATCCAAAGGCAACTACCACTGAGGACAGCCCCTCCACATCGAAGGATCTAGAAGAAATCCTGCACGCCAAGCTTCGAAAATGTGGCAAGGTGCCTTCCCCTTCCATGACATGCTTGAGGCTTGACACGGAGAACTCTCACATTGGGGTGTGGCAAAAGCGTGCTGGCCAGCGTTCTGATTCGAACTGGGTGATGAGGGTTCAGCTGGGGGGAAAGAAAAGTGGTGTCAATGAGGGTGAAGATGGTAGTTCTCTGCCCTCATCTGATCACCAGTCTCCGTCATCAGTGGTGGCCGGCGATCAGGAA
Organism: Pterocarpus santalinus; assembly: GCA_031439595.1. Classification (NCBI taxonomy): domain Eukaryota; kingdom Viridiplantae; phylum Streptophyta; class Magnoliopsida; order Fabales; family Fabaceae; genus Pterocarpus; species Pterocarpus santalinus. The sequence continues at coordinate 9,617,132 of CM062525.1, forward strand.
CTGGTGAGGACAGAGATGGATGAGGAAGAGAGGATTGCACTGCAGATGATCGAGGAGCTCCTCAACAGGAACTGTCCCAGCCCATCGTTTAACAATGTGGAAGGAAGGGATGATGATGCCAGCTTTTTCCTTTGAGGCTCTTTTCACTCTAATATTATGGTATTCACGTGATAATCTCATCATCTTCACGAAAGGTTATTTTGGTGGGGGGAAGAAATTTTAGTAGGGTGGTTTCATATCATATCATATATTTCTAAGATTAAATGTTATTTAGATTCAAAAATTGGATATAAGAGTGGATGCTCCTAAGAACAGAAAGATACAGAGTATTTTGTGATAATGGATAAAGTTTATAGTTTGTATCTTTCTCTCTGTGAGTGTTTATAATTATATCCACCTTTTAGGTCTAAATAACGTTATTCTATGTCTAATTATTTTATTTTGGGGGCGTAAGATATTTTCCTGAAGTTCATAATTATAAATGTAGATATATATTCATGCACCGAGCCCAATTTAGGAGACCTTGGGCTTCGAAGGGGATTGACCAACGAAAATAAGGGGCATGTATACGAATATTGTCATAGTTCATAGAAACTGTACTGCTGCCTGGTTGTTTGAAATCATCCTTTACTTACTATAAATGCTAATTGGATTTCCAGTCTTCCTTTAATTAAGCATTGGATTATCATTCTGATTTTTTTATCTCTGAGATTCAATCTTGTTTGGTTCTTTTGGGTAGCTATCTCCTCTACGATATTGAAATTAAAAAGACAGCGCTACCTTAAAAATACTATAGTGATTAAATAGTACGATTAATTAGTATATGTTTTTTAAACATTTCTATTTCCATCCTTTTTTTTGCATGTGGGGGTGGAGTGGAGTCCTGTTTTTTTTTGATACATTAATAATAATAAAATTTGAATCCAAAATCTCATATAGATTATCTAAATTTCTTGCCAATAAACCAACTCCTTCTGATGCACTCGGAACATGCATGAAAGCTATGGACGTTGAAATATATATCATGTCGTATTAACATCATTTTCTCTGCTCCTTTCCGTACATCATTGCTTGTCTGATTAACCAAGTACGAAGTGAAGTATTATTGTTCACTAGTTTGTAACTAAATAGACTTTTTATTTCCTGGGTGAAGGTGAAAATTTCTCTTAAAAAACAGAAAGAGGAAAGAGAAGAGTGATAAATATTTAATTAAATGTTTAATAGAGATATTATTACTTTATTGTAGAAATTCTTCTGGTACTATATTTTTTATTTAAACAAAAGGTATTGATATTCTTTAATGACTGATATTTAACCATGAACCCACTAATTTCAAAAATAATTTTTGATATTTGAAAATGTCAAGCATGTGACTTAATATTAAATATTAATAACTTACTATTAAAGAGTATTAGTGCCCTTGTTAAAAAGTAAAGGTAGCAAAAAGAACTACTTATTATATATATATTTTTAGACTTTTTAAAGAGTTATTTATTTATCAGTGCGTCAGTTAGTTACAGATGGTTAGTTAATTAGTTATAAACCATAATTAGAAGTTAATTGCTTTAACTCTAGTTTAGATCACTTCAGTACAACTTGCATAAAACTGATTATTTCTCAAAATATTGGAGGAGAAAACTAGATTATATCGTTATATGATCAATAGTACTATATTAATTCTGGATAGATTTGATATTTGTGCACCCGCTTCCGCTCACAGCCATTTTTTCATCACAGGAAATGCTTGTCCCAATCTTCCGGACAGTGTGACTTTGGTTTGGAGCAAATGGGAAAAAGGAAAAAAATAAAAAAAGCTTGGAAATAATTACAAAATATTAACAAAAAATGGAAAATGAAAGAATGTGATGATTCTGTGTTAAAAAATAAAAGAAAAAAATCGGATTATATATATATATATATATATATATATATATATATATATATATGTATGTATTACTTAATTTCTACAATAATGGACCGTTATTCTTTCATTCATTCTGATATTAGTACTCTTTTCGAGGCTGGGTAAGAAACTAAAATGTAATATCTTTGGAATACACAATTTCAAAATATATCATCTCAATAAAAAGATTAATTTTTAATTTTAAAACACTACTAGAATCAAAAAAATTTAAGTTCGCTATCAAAGATCAGGAAAATAACAACTTTTTTTTTTGGGTACATAACAGAAAATAACAAGGTTTTATTGCGTTTCATTGATTGCAGTTAAGTGCGATTATTTCTGGCGCTCCGACAATTTCTTTTGTGCCCACACTCGTTTTGTCATGTCCATAATTTCCCCCAAGTTAAAAGTGCACCCTCTCTCTCTCTCTCTCTAATTCTTAGATCTTAGTCTTGGTCTTCATGAGACTCTTTCTTCGTCTGTCTCCATGCCTTTACTGCCAATGGCGTCTGCGAAGGTTCACTTCCTTAATCCTAAGCTTTTGCTGTCATAATAAAGATTTAATTATATATTGTGATGTTATTAAAATTACTTGACTCTTACAATAATTATTTTAAAAAAAAAGTAAAATGTACTTAATCCTTGTAAGGTTCTAAGAGATAATACTCCACTAATCACCAAAAAAAAAAAAAAGAAATAACGCTCCATTCTAATCCATTAAGAGTGTTTGTGGCTTTTTTTTAAAAGAAAAAAACACTTTTTTAACCTTTTTTTGTTTAAAAAGTGCTTTTATAAGTTTTAAAAAGTGTTTTTCAATACAATTTTAGAAAAAAATTGCTTGTAAAAAAAGCTAATTTATCATTTTTTTAAAATTAGTAGCATCAAGCTTTTTAAAAAAATAAAAGTAGAAGTGATTTTTGAAATATAATTTTGGGTGCATTTATTTATCCTCTAGCAAAAAAAAGTATTTTTTTTAAAGAATTTTTCAAAAAAATTACTTATAAATTTTTTAATGTTACTTATTTGTACTTTGTTAAAAAAGAAAAATTAAAAAAATAATCAATTTTCTATTTTTTTAAGAAATAGATAGATAACTACTTCTCCTATGAGAATTAGTAATAGAACAAAGAGAATTTTAATCTTCAAATTTATGAATTATTATATTCTCACTTTATTATGATTTTATCATCAAAATTTTTAAAAAATATCACTCCCTTTTCACTCTCATTCTCTCTCTCTCTCTATGTTTTTAATTATAATTTTATCAGAAAAAAGTACTTCTATATTTATAATATTCAAATAATTTAATAACTTTTAATTTTGATAAAAATAATTGTACAATTATATATCCAAATACAAAATATTTTTTTGCTTCTACTTTTATTTTTGATTCTAAAAAGGTACTCCATCTAAAATTTTAATCAAATAGGTTCTTTATTAAAAATTATTTTTGCTTCTACTTCTTTTAGAAGTTGAGTATTACTAATTTTTAAAATAAGTGATAAATTAACTTTTTCCTTTCTAACCACTTTCTTCTAAAGTTATATCCAAATATATTTAATAACTTATGAAAATATTTTTTTTAAAAAAAGTCATTCTCATTCTCTCTCTCTCTCTCTCTCTCTCTCTCTCTATATATATATATATATATATATATATATATATATATATATATTCAAATGCACTCTTAATGAATTGGAGTGAAGCATATATTTTATAAACAAATAAGATAGAATAATATTTCTTAATACCTTAAGAATGATAAATATATTTTACTCTTTAAAAATTATATTTGATATTATATGATTAATTGATAATATAACATGAATGTACTTATAGAGAGACAGGCATCCCCCTTCCAAATGTATATATATACACACTAACACATTTTATTCCAATCTTATAAATACATTCGGTAAAGTATTTCACATGTTAATTATTATTAACAATCGAACTTTAAAAAATGAAGCGGTAATAAAGACGAAACAGTGTACAAAGCAATAGAAAAACTCTCAAGTAACTCTTCTTGTTAGTGACACTCATATAAGATATTTGTCATTTGTAATTTACAGTTTGACTTGCAAAAGGCCTTCATTGGAAATAACTGAGGGAGATAGTGAAGTGGAAAGAGAGCATTGAAAATGAGCAGAATGATGGGGAATTAGCAGAAGAGGTACCCCTGACTCCCATCTTTGATCCAGTTTCAAGTGTTCAGATCGGAGATATAGAAATAGAGGAGGAGGATGAGGAAGAACTTGTGAAAGCTCAAATTACTTGGGATTTAGGAAAAACACTGGGGCTTCCTGCTAGAAATGAAAGGGCCGTGATAAAGGCATTAACAAAGATCCCAGAATGTCAAGATTTCACCGTGCCAAGAAAAAGGGGAAGACCTAAGAAGAACAAAGTCCGTTATTAATTTATGGGTCTCTAATGGTTGTTTGGCGCTTGGCTTGGGGGGTGATTGGGAATTTTTTTTTGTGGTTGTCGGTCTCTTCGATTTTTGGCGGTGGGCTCTGGCATCTTCGTGTGAGTAGTTGGTTCTTCGCTTGGTCTGTTTGTGGCTTGCTCTGGCTTTCTTCTTGTGGGGTGTTTCCTTTCTCTTTGGTGGATTCGGCTGTGGGTGTATTTTAGGATTCCGATATGGGTGCCTTCTTCTTTGTAGTGCCGTTTTGGTTTTTGGTCTGTTGCTGGTGTTTGGTGGCTTCTTGGCTTTCTTCTTGGTGTCGGGGCTTGTTCAAGTTTGTTTTGCGTTGATTTGAGCTGTGGGTTTGTATTGGCTGTGGTTGGTTTGGTTTTTGGATTTTGTATGCTTTTTGACTGTTCTTAGGCTTTTTTTGCCTTTGCTGTGTTGTGTCGAGTCTTTGTTGGGACTCTGTTGTTCCTTGCTTCTTTCCCAAGTGGAGAGTTAGAGCTTTCCTTTGACTTATCAAAAAAAAAAAAGTTTGACTTGCAAAATAAAAGTTAAAGCCTCTGACACAGCTTTCACAATTGGTGCATAACTATTATTTTTTAATGACAAAGCAATCTTTTTTATTTGTTTTCCTTTTTCTTCTTAATTTACTTATATTATTCTTTATTTAATTTATTTTTAAAAATAAAAAAAATATATTTTTACAAGAATTTAGAGAGAAGACAAGAAGTAAAACAAACTTAGAAGTGAATTTATATTAAAAATATTTTGGAGTCTAAAGAGAAACAAAAGCTTAACACATTTACTCCTATAAGTTATTAAATCCAGTGTGGTTTATTTATTTATCTATTAATTTATTTTGAAAGCATATAACATATATTTTTTTTTTACATTCATATAACATAATTATTAAATATTTAATTTGAATACATTGTCAGTATAAAATTTTTTTACACAGACATCCAATCATATATTGTTATATCAGTAAAAATTTTTAACATAACCACCCACTACTTGAATGATCATGTAAATGGAAGATTTTGATTGAATAATAATGTAAAATTTTTTTACATTATTAATGTATTCTAATTAAACTTAATTATTAAATTAGTTCTTAATATTATTTTTTATGATATCGTAATAAAGGAGAGAGAAGATAAATTAGAGTCTTTTATGATAGAAAATAATATAAAATTAATATATTTTTTTATTAACATATATCATGTTATTTATTTAATAATGTGATTTTTTATTTTCGGTCCCTCCCCTACGTACTTTGGGATCCGTCCCCATGTTTACGTTGACGTATCAAAATTAGTATCTAAAATGATTTAACTTTAAAATCGTTAAAAATTTTACTTGACGACCTTTTTCATGGGATATTTCGTCACACCCTTAATTTACAGGCTCTATCTAATTTACTATCAGGGTGAAAGATTGAAGCTTTATTATAATAGAAATTGCGCATCTCCTGTATACGTACGGGCACCCTTCGGAGTGAATTTATTTATAGTCCAAAAATCCGGTATTACCTTTTAAACGCATGTTGGTTCAAACTTGTTTGTTTATGGCATGAAGGACTTCAACTACTTCAACGAATCCGCTGACTCATTTGATAAAATCTGATGTAGTGTTGGGAATAGAAAAAAAAATGAAAATTGATTTGATTTGTAAATAAAATTTTATGTTTAAAATCTTCTAAAATAGGAAATAATTTGACTTGATAAATTTTATGGGATTTGATTGTTTTAATTTTGAATTTTTTTTTTAAATTTGATAGAATTTAGTCTGTGTTTAGTTCTGTGATTGTAAACTTAATTTTTTTTATGTGGTTATAAATTTAATTCTTGATTATCTTAATTTTGTTATAATCAATTTTTGTTAAAAGTGACCTTAAAGTAAAATGATTTACATTCTATACTTTTTATATTTTAAAAGTGATTTCGATAAAATTAATGCTTTTGTAATAGCACCCAAAGAAAGAAATTATAGCTTTTGATGGTTTTGCATTATCTATTTTGAGCGAGGAATAAAACACAAAATAAATATGATAAAATATAAATAAAATCATATTTGAACTCGCATTCTCCCATTTAAGTCACACCAATGCCCATCCAGATATTACTTGCGAGCTTACCCTTTTAAGCTTCTAACTTTTTATGACATAATAAGGGCTAAAAATATAAAATAATATTATCAAATCAAATTAATTTTTCATTTTAATCAATTCTAAATATAATAATTATTTTTTAAATCAATTTAAATCTTATTTCATATAATTGACTTCAGATATAAAATTTGATTTATAAATAAAAAAGTATAATTATGTAGTACAAATAAGGTTTAATTATTTTACAAGTCCCTATAATTTTATTCAAATTTTAATTTAGTCCATATAATTTAAAAAATTATAATTAAGCCTTTATATTAAACAAATTTTTTTATTTAAGTCCCTAAAGATAACTACAGTTATAGAAATATTTTATTAAATGAAATATTCTTTTGGCCAATATTGTGGTGCACCCAATAAAATCGATGTACTATGCATCTTATTAATCTAAACCGTTTAATATATATATATATATATATATATATATATATATATAGTATGAAAATCCATAATTAAAAATAATATAAAATATTAATACACCCACTTAATATCTTACACACTAGATACACCATCTCCCCCTTCAATAACCTGCTTCAAGCCCCACGATATTCAGTCTCTCTTTCTCCTCTATGTCACCTCCCTCTCCCCACTCCTCCTCTTCCTCACCCCCACTTCCTCTACCCACAAACCCATATGGTCTTAATTGTTGTTACACCATCCTTCCCCATACCACCTCCCCCTCCCACTCCTTCTCCTTCTTGCCTTACACGCCACTTCCATCTTCTACTCCTCTTCCTGCTTGCCTTCCTTCCTCCCCCCCTCCCACATGGTCTTATTTTCATTATTACATAGTATAAAAAGTAACATTAGTTACTATTAAAGTGTTTATTATAATAAAGTTTGATCATGAAGGTGCCCCAATGGTGGGAGGGAGGAGGCAAGAATGGAGAGAGAGATAAAAGAGAATATTTTATAAATATTTTATTTAATATAATATTTTTGTAATGATAAGTATAAATAGAGATTTGATTAAAAAATTTTATATAATATAAAAATTTGATTATAAATTTTTAAATTATAAAAATTTAATTAAAAATTAAATAAAATTATAGAAATATGCAGAATAATTAAACATACGAATAATTATTGTGCAAATAAAGTTACGAAGAGTAAAACAAGTAGAAATAGGGGGAAGGTTGATTTAAAACCAATAAATGAATGTCACGTAGCCTTCGCGTGAGTGTGAGAATTTATACTATGCAATTTGTAATGTTTAGCATTATTCTGAATCAAGTCAAATCTAATCAATATTCATTTTCATCATTTCAAACCTTGCCTAAACTGAGCCAGCAGACACTACAAATGAAAGCCACTCTTCTTGCTCTGGACAAGTTCATTTCCGTGGATGGGACATCGTGTGGTAGATCCTAAGCCATTTTCCTGTAAACTAATGATATAGATTAATGGATGCCTGAATGGCCTGCCTTCTTTGGGTAGACTTTTCGTTTGTATGCTTTGCGAAAACTACATAAATGTCTCAAATTGGTGCCCATACGCACGCACGTACAGTCTCGGTGGAAAAACTTTTACATACTCTCAAGTGAAAAAAAAAAAATTGTTAAAACTCCTAAAGATGGATTGGTGACGAGAAATTTTAATAATTCGTATAAGGTCTTAAATTTAAATTTTATTGATATTGATATATTAAAAAAATTAACAATTATATTTAAAATAAAAAATAATAATTACTCACCAATATATTATATCGTATAACGAATAATACAACACAAAATATTTTTTTAGTCTAAAGCAGCTAAAAAGTTCTCGTGCGATATGTCAAATCTGTCAAACTTGTGATATAAGCACGCAACACGTCACCTAAAGCTATTGTTAAAGCTTAAAGGGTAAGTTTACGCCAACAAATAACAATCACCTCGACGTGATGTTTTCCATCACGTGTGTCTTCTTTCGTCAGCTTGGCGACATACACCACCTGCTTCTTTAATTTCTTAATGAGCCGTAAATGCTAATCAACTTAGAATAATGCTAATAGTTACACCTGTTCAGTTTCATATTTCAATAATATTTAATTAATTATTAAATTATTTAATCTTTATACGTAGCCATATAAGGGATCCAGACATAATTTTGTGGTTAATTGGTGTGCGAAATTTGATAAAAACAAGTTAATAGTGGCAGAGATCTACTCACAAAAGGCTAGGGGTATATGACTCTATCAAAATTTGAGATATTATTTTTATTATTTTATTAATTTTAATTTCATATTGAGATAAAGTTTATTTTATTAAATTTAAATCTTTTTATTATATTTACATATTATTTTTGCTAGTATTATCTGAACTTTTTGAGTCTATCATTGGATAGTGACATTACGCTACCCGTTTCTCTGATCGAGCCCACTTTACACTGGTGGTTCGATACATGTTGATTAATGAGTTTGATAGTTGATAAATTATAAAGATAAAAGGTGATGTGAGGTCAATAAAATTGGCTTACTTGATTGGTTTTCTTATCATATATAATTATGATTTATATTTGATTTTTAGATTTTTTTATTAACGTGTGATATATAAATATCTGTATAAGTAGTTAATAAGTACAAAAACATACTTTACCCCAATTGAGACTAATTTTTCCTCTAAAAACTATTAAATGTAAGTTTAACCAATGAGAAAATATGGCAGACATCGAAGTGTTTCGTTTATAGTAAGGGTGTTTGTGGTTTGGTTTGATTCGATTTTGGAGGAAAATCAACCAATCCAAACAATAAATTTTGTTTCGGTTCAGTTTGATTCAATTTGATTACAATTGAGAAATCAAACCAAACCAAATCAATTTTAATCGGTTTGGATTAGTTCGGTTTTCGATTTTTTAATAAAGAATTTTATAAAGTGTAAAAAATAAATTTTATTTTAAGTAAACTAAAAGAATTAATCGATAATTATAAATTTAAATTATTAAGTTAAGATATAATAAGAATATTTGAATAATTTTAGTATTATAATATTATAGAATATATTTACATGTATATTTATAAAAATATAGATATGGATAAATAATATATAATATATAATATATGTTATATGCATATATAATTATTAATATGTAATATATTATCGGTTTAATTCGATTTGGTTTGGTTTTAGAAATTAAAATTGAAAACCGAATCGATCCGATCGATTTTTATTAAACAAGAATTAATTAAAATCAATTTATTTCGATTTTAATCGATTTTCGATTTTTTTGGATCAATTTTCGATTTTAATTTGGTTTGGATCGATTTTGAACACCCTTAATTTACAGTGATCTCAAGCCTTCACGTTACTAACCACTCTCTTTCTGTTGTCGTCATCCCGACCTTATGAAGAGATCATTTCTTCAAAACTAATCTCTTATTTAACTAAACAAAAGTCGCCATAAATAGACCTTTTCGACGAACTAATTATCGAAGTCATCATAGATGAGCTCTGACGTCAACCAGCTATAGTAATGATTGTACATACTTATCATTATTTTGATATCTTTTTTCTCTTATTTTTCATTTTTTTTCATAATTTTTTTTTAACTTTATAAGTAAGTGTCGAATTAAACATACTTAAAAATATGTATAAATAACATTTTTCTTATATTATACTTTTCTGGATAAATCTTTATGCCTTCATCATCTTCTGCTAAATTTGATTAAGCGTCCCTCCAACTAGTTGCATAAACAATAAAGCATTTTTTTTTTTGTTGGGGTTGGTGAACAATAAACTTTATCACCATTCAAATGTAATTTTTCTCATTTTTTTTAGGGGGTGTTCAAAATGTGTTTATTGTGGCGGCGAAAAGAGCTACTAAAAGAAATATTAATGGTAAGCTCTTTATTGGTAACGGCTACCAAAGAGAAACAAACTTGTGCTTATCGGCATCGTGTATATGTCTAATTTGTTTGGTATAATTAACACTAATAAAAATCTTCTTTTCGTTAATTAATGAGCTATTTTATGTAATTTTTTGTATTTATGTGAAAAAACCAGAATAAATCTTACTCCTTTTGTATTATCTATTATGAAATTTTTAATAAATTCTGAAACGAACACAAAAATGTCATTTCGCAATATATTTTCCAAAAAAGATTTCACATATATGATAAAACTCAAAAGTATAATTCTTAACATACTTCACGTCACGTAAATGTTTTTAAGTATCCCCAATTTTTTTGTCTATATCTCCTAATCTTATCATGCATTAAGAAAATGTCTTTATAGGTACTTACCACAATCATGCATAACTTATGTGAAAATTTTTCAGCCTATTAATAATAACGCAAACATCACCTAATTAACTACAGGCAGGAATATAACTAATCTAATTTGACAAGATGAGATCCATTAATGACACGTCACATTTTAAGGATAATAATAAGATGTCCTCTCAGCAATGACGTTTCTCTGTTTGGCTGTGATCTGAAGCAAACTAGGCTTGCTAGGTCAGCCCCTCGGGCTGGTCTCTGAAGGCTAGATCTCATGTCCCTTAACACCACACACACATGCACACAGCACACACGAAGCATGCAAGTGCTAACTGGTCCACATTGTGACGCATGGGTGGCTTTCCTTTAATATTATCAAAATTATTGTCTTCATTCAGTTAGTGCTACGAAAAATTAGAACCACTTTTGGTTACAAAGTTGCGAAACCAAGAACAGCTCATATCAGTAGTTGGTTGATCATCAATATCTTGTTGAGGAGTTGTTTCATCGGATTTTGAAAGTTAGTCTCCTTCTTCTTCTGAGGCGCCCACTACTCTCACCACACTTTCGTATTAAGTAGCCATGGAAGTCAAAAAGGACTCATACCTTGGGGTCCTTAATTATAACCGTATTTACGCATGAAAGGGATATATACTTTTTCCTAAGAGCTGGATAGCATGATGATTGATTACGCATAGATATCAGTGGTCATAGTATAGACTCTGTGACCATCATAAAATGACTCTCCATTTTGTCCTATAAATTAATTAAGTATTATGTTAAAACTTTTCATAAAAAAATAGAATTTAAATTTATTTACAAATCAAATCTTATTTTCAAATTTTTTTAAAGATAAAAATGATTCCATTTTGTCTTATTAAATAGGCTATTTAATAAAAATAAAACGGTTACTTTATATAAATTAATTTAAAATTAGATAAATTTTTACTGTACACCATCAAACTTTATAGGATTATCAAACAAAAGCAATAAGTGGATAAAATCTATTTATTTATTTTTTGATATGCATGAAATTTAAAAATTAAATTTTTCAATAAGAACCGAGGATATAGAACAAGGCTCAACAAAGCTCTCAGGAGAGAGTGGAACCAAAGGAACATATGTCCAGCTACTGTAGTAAGATCAAAAGGTCAACAGGAAAAAAATGAAACATACAAATAACCGATGGCAGCAGAGAAAAAAGGGTAGAAGAAACACTCAAAGGCTAATCACAACAGCCACAGAAATCAAATTATTTCCTTTTTTTCATATATATCTTTCTAGATACAAAATTTAATTTACAATTTTTTTCAACAGTGGGTAAGGATCTCAATACTCAACATAAGTGGAGCACAACAGTATAGTACCAGAAACAAAAGAAAAATACAAATCAAACACTCCTACTAGAACAAGGGAAACTTCTTATATACTCATGGAGGAAGAGCTTTTCTTCCTCCACATGTATTTTTAATCACAAAATGAGTAAAAGTATGAGAAAGAAATAATAATAAAAAATTAAGGATATGTTTGTTATAACTTTAAAAAAAACTTTAAAATTTAAATTTTATACATAACTAGAAAAGTTAAAAATTAATATTTTTTTAAAAATTATCCAAACATACGAATCTGATTATGAAAATAGTATGAAAACAGATTTTTTTAAAAAAAATCTGGTTATTTAAAAAAATTATTCAAATATGTAAAAATTGATTTTTTTGATAAAAAATAATTTTTTATTTTAAAAAATACTAAACAAGCACACCCTAAATGAGTGGTTAAAAAGTTTTATGGAGCAAAAAACTTCTTCCTTCGCGGAGGATAAAAGAATCACTCCTAAAACAAGAAAGTTTCAAAAAGAAACTTCACCAAAATTTGACACCTCATGAAGTCTTCAATACCTCAAAATTCAACGCCTCACCAAATCTTAATCACCTCAGCAGCAGATTGCTCAAGGCCTCTCTAATTTGGTTGTCAAACCCAGTCACTTGATTAGAACCGAATCCAACCATATTAAAACTGCATGCATAATAGCTACAGCACGAAAGGCAAATTCTTTTTAACATTCCAAACACGTTCTATGTCTCTTTGTATTTGTATTCCGGTCTACCATGTTCAATAAAGTGAAGCCGTTCAACTTGAAGACGAAGCCGAAGCGAATAAGTCATACTTGATTCATGAAGGGGGAGAAGCTAGAAAGATCGTTATAATTCATTAATGTAAATGTAAAATACATGCAAGTTAAAATTAATATTAATAAATTGAGTTTGACACGTTTCGGGTTTCCATTTCTTTCCTTTGGTCATATTATGGATGTTCTCAATTCTCAATACTCTATATTATCAATATGGCATGTCATTTTTTACACATGTTTTATGCTAGTTTATAATTTATTTTTTAAATTTAATTCTTTAAAAAAAAATAATGTCACACAAATAATATATTTAAATAATTATATGGGAAAGAATATTGAATTACATATAAATTTGTGTATGAAAAATTTGATGTGACGCTACACAAGTTCATGAGTATATGATTAATAATATAAACAAGAGATTAATTTATATATATTATCAATCAATAAAAATATAAAGAAATATTAAATTATAGTAGGTCTCTTATTATAGTTGGTAGTTATCTAATATGATTTGGTACTTTTTTATAATCTATTGATTAACGATATAAAGTTCTTTTACATTGTCAGTGTATACAAATTAAATTCTATAAACAATTACATATCTATGTGTATATATAAAATATACTATCTATATAGCATTACTCACAAATTTTCTATACAGCAGCACTCATAAGGGGTAGTAGGTTGCCCAAATTTCGAGACTAATTAGCAAGAGCCTATACATACGGACATGCAATTATGTATATATATGTAAATTCTTCGTCGATCTGTCTGGCCCAAAGCAAACACATCACATTGTTAAACTAATACTGACCCAAAAAAAAAAAAAAAAGAACACCACCCACACCAACCACCTGAAGTCCAAAGACTGGTAGAAAAATATCTTAGGTAAAAGGTAATTTACTTGCGTCTAGGAACTTATGATAATTCTTGATTTTGCTTGGTCTACTGGTTGTAGGAAGGTTATCTTAGAGCTTGATTTTGCTGTTGCTTTAGCTTTGATTCACAAGGGTGATGAAATCAAACATCCTTATGTTTTGGTCATTTGCAAAGTTCAACAATTGATAAACAAGAATTGGGATGTTCATTTGGTCAAAATTTATCGAGAAGTAAATGATGCTGTAAATTGTTTGGCTAGTTTAGGTCATTCGATCCAACCAAATATTTGTTTCTATTTTGATCCTCCTAATTATTTAATATCTATTTTACTGGATGATTTGGCTAATATTGGAATAGTTGTGTAGTTATTTTGTTTTCGGTGTCTTGCCCCGTTTTATCACAACAAAAAAACGAACTTATGATAATCAACAATAATTAGTTGATGGAGCTTGTATATGAACTCAATCCCAGAAATTTCAAAGCTTATAATGTTAGCAGGTGTATATGTCGACCTAAAAGTAAAGGCAGGTACTGCCTACTATATTGTAATTTCAAAGATAATTTAATGAGTTAAATTATTGTCATGTGCCAACAAGAAGAGATAAAGACGGCAACTATGCTAACTAGCTAATCCATAGTTTAGCTTGCGTAATTGGGTTCCTCTGTTTAGACCATTGTCCCCACCTTTTTTCCTTTTTTCCTGGGCCCTACTATGAAGCTAATTATCCAAAAACAAACTTGAATAGATTTATATTTCCTTTTCCTCTACCAAGCCCCAAGTAAATTTGTTCTGGCAGTTATAACATCGACATAAATAGATTAGGTAAATCGAGAAAAGAGGTTATAGGTCATACACTCATATTTCACCCTTTTCTTTGTTTACTTGTCAAATTTTAATAGGAAAGCGACATAGCATGACATTCTATTCACAATCCACAATCAAATCTTTGAAAATTTGGGTAAAGCTTCCAGGGGAAAAAAAAAAGAAAAGAAAAGAAAAAGAGAAGAAAAGTTGACTGCCTACTTTCATAAGAGTCATGCAGGTCGGCCGACGGCCAGACTCGAGTCTTCCGGGAATTCCTTTCTTACAAGAAAATAATTATAAAAATAGAAGTTCGTTATATATCCATTTAATTTAGATTTACCATTGAGGAATTAATTTAATAAATAATTTTTATCGCATATATCTTTGCGTAAGTTATTTGATTAGAGAAATAGTTAATATGTATAAAATTTGAAGTTTTAAACCCAGATTAAAATAATTATACACAAGAATGGGCTAATTAATAATAATTATTATAATAATTTTAAGCATAAATTACAATCCCAGACTTGTTTTACTCTCTATATTCAAAATATACATTCTCCTTGTCTGAAAGATAAAAATACAATAAATTTTAATTTATTTTTATATTTTTTTGTTAAATCTATGTTATGTAATTCTTACTTTTAAAAAAGGTTTAAATATCATTTTTGGTCGTCATAGTTACACCAAATTTTGATTTTGATTTCTATAATTTTTTTTTGGCATATATAAGTCTCCATAATTTTCTACCATTTAGATTTTGATCCTTAAAAGACCAAAATAAAACTATAGGGACTCACCTATTATGATATATATATATATATAAAGCAAATATAGGGACTAAAACCTAAAAAGATAAAAATTATAAGACCAATATTTAATTTTAGGATCCAAAACCAAAATTTTGACACTATAAGGACTAAAACCTAAATAAAACATTATAGGGAATAAAATTAAAATCAGTGAAAATTGTAAAGATCAAAAAATTATTTAAATCATTTTAAAAAATAATATTCACAAGTTATTGTTATTGGTAACAATTTATTCTCTTAATCCAATAATAATTGTAAAATTCAAGAAAATAAAATAATAATTAAAATTAATATTTTTATTATTTTCATAATATATGATTGACTTATTTTTTATTTTTTATTTTTTATTTTTGTTAATTATTTTTATTATTTTCATAATATATTACTAATTAAAAACTTTTAACTACCCTATGACTTCCTCTAGATGCAACAGTGCCATTTATGAGGGTAAATCTGATACTCTCGAGAATAGTTTTATATGGGAAAACATTATTATATTAAAAATTCAACTCCTAATTAATGTTAACTTGTATTTTGTTATGAGTACATATCAACTTCTCGTATACGTTTTTCTTCTTTTCTTTATTTGTTTTTGGTCATGCAACACCTGTGGTCTTCTTTCTTTCTTTTTTTTTCTCGCGGGTGAAGATAGCTGCAGGCTCAGATGCCACAGCTTGATTATAAGAGTGTGGTTTGGGTTGGGCCACGACTCCCAACGTTGGATTGCCACACTGCAGGCCTGGGCCTTAGAAACAGGTCTCATGAATACTCCACTTAAAGAGGAACCGCAGCGTACAGATACTACATTGCTTCGCGCCCCCTTTTATACCCCCGGCGGAAACTCCATGCTTTTCATATCTTGCTGATGGATTGATCCCGACCCCAAAAAATAAGAAAATAAAGGGTGGATTGATAGCTATAAAGTGCCTATCAATCCAATTTTTTTTTTAATTTTATTATAAATTAAAAAATTTATTTTTATTTATCTTTAAAAATTAAATTGAAGTTGGGTCTTTTAAATATGTAGTCTTGGATTTAATTTTGGGATTAAACACTTATTCAACTACTTAGGCACTTGATCAAATTAGTCTTTTACCTATTAGATGAAAAAATACTCTCGAAAAAAAAATGTTGAAGTGAACAACTATTTTTTTCTTTTTCCTTTGTGTCCAGATTTCACTATTCTTAAAAGAATTTAATTTCTATACATTGGTACAAATACCTAATTATATATTATCACATCAGTAAAAATATTTAATATAACTATCTACTATTTTAGAAGTTTTACAATTAGAAGCATGTGATTTAATGATACTGTAAAACTCTTTTACATTGATTATGCATCAAAATTAATATTTTTCTAAATACTCATGAAGATAGAGAAATTGACGAAAGTTAAGAAAATTTGAGGGAAGTTACGAAAAATCAAAAGATAAAATATATAAAAGAAAGGATAATAATGAAAAGTAAAATATGAATAAGAGGGAAATTAAAATAACTTAACTGTTTTATATAGTAGTATAAATAAAATACTCATAAAAATAGAGAAATCAAGAATAGTTAAGGAAAGTTTAGGGAAGTTAAGAAAAATTAAAAGATAAAACATATAAAAAGAAAGAATAATAGTGGAAAGTAAAATATGACTAAGAAGAAAGTTAAAATGATCCGATTTATATAGTAGCATAGATATTCATGAGATTTTGAATAAACTGTTAATTATTGATAATAGACAACCTTCATCCATTAACATTATCAATAAAATTTGGAATTAAATAGTTAATTACTGCCAATGATTTTACAATTAGATACATTTACTAAGGGAAAACCATTTACATTGCCCTGAAAAATATGTGCTTTTTGCTAATTAAGTATATCATTCATGTATAATAATTGTTTTCTTATTATTTTCGCAA
Source organism: Pterocarpus santalinus (assembly GCA_031439595.1). NCBI lineage: Eukaryota > Viridiplantae > Streptophyta > Magnoliopsida > Fabales > Fabaceae > Pterocarpus > Pterocarpus santalinus. The sequence goes on from CM062525.1 coordinate 9,634,353, forward strand.
GATTCGAGTCATTATAAGACTAGTTAAACTTTAGCTAAAAGAAGCCGTTGAGTCTAGCTAATAAATCCATTGGTTAAATTTTTTCACGGGATTCCAATACAATAATTGAAAGGTAATTAATTTTGATGCATTAGGAGTGTAAATTTTTTTATAATGTTATCTAACTAGATACTATTATTTATAAGACTTTTAAAATAGCAAGTGGTTGGGTTAAATACTTATGCTGATATAGTAATATATAATTGAATATCTGTATAAAAATTTTTTACACTAACAATATATACAAATTAAATTAAATTTAACATTAAATTAATTTGTAAGTCCATGAACTTTTTGAAAAATTTTAAATAGGTCTCTATATTTAAAAGTTTGTAATTGGGTCTCGAATTTATAAAATATTTGTAATTGAGTCCTTGTATGCAAACGTTTGTAAAAATTTTTATCAATAAAAATGAATTATTCTAATATGTCATCCTATATATTATATACAAGTTGAGTTGGATTCTAAGAATATTTTATTTTCTTTGACAAATTTTTAATGAACATTTATGTCCAAAGACTTAATTACAAATGTTTTGTAAATTCAAGAACTTAATGACAAAGTTTAAAAGTATAGAGATCTATTTGAACTTTTTCAAAAAGTTCTATTTGAATTTTTCCAAAAAGTTTAGGGACTTATAGATTAATTTAACTTAAATTTAATTGAAATTTGAGTTATTGATACATAGTTTTTCATATTTTAGTAATAAAATAACTAAAATCTTTACTTATTTATACATGATTCTATATATGTGCAAATGAATGTCCATGGAAACAATGTTTAAATAACAATAATGATAAAAATAACAATATTAGAGACATTTTGCAATACACCTTACAAAAGTAGAGTACATCATGCACCAGATAAACAAATTAGGGTGTATGGTGCACTAGCACTTTCCTCTAGCAACCATTCCCTTCTCTATGTCACCAGCAACCACTCCCTTTTCCATCTTTCTTTATCTCTTCCTCCCTTCCACCGACAACCACTCCTTCTTGATCTTCGCCACATCCCTCCACTCATAATCGGGAACATCGATGGACACCGTGCATTGACAATAATTTGATTCTAGCCATTGGAAGGATTGATCCACTGAGCTTGAAGGTGTCCTTGCACACTATGCACTCAGAGGAATTCATCGTTTGAAGGTGTCCTTGTTCGTCCTTGCATAGCATGTTGGTGATGTCACGATAGAGGCTAGCTGTTGGTTTTTGTGGTGGCATGGCTAAGTGAAGAGAAGGCTTGCAGTGGTGCTCTGAGGTGGTTGGTTTAGTCGTGGTATAGTGGTTCAAGGTGCTTGTTTTGGGCTTAGTGGAGGGATGTTGCTCATGGATGTTGAGAATAATATGAGGACTGCAACATGGTTGCATTTTGGCAAATAGGGAAGGGCAATCCCTAAGCCACAACTAACCAACACCAATTGGAGGTGTTGCTGGGCAAACGTCAATGAGACATCAACACAAGGCAGGCAGCAACCTTCACGTGACGAAACCTCTTCCACCGCTTTCGCTTTCGCTCCCGAATAGCCACGTGTGCCCCTTAACGAGGAAGGTTTCTTCCTATGCTATAGGTCCGTGACAGACGAAAAGGTCCTCAAAGTGGGTGGTTGCGGAGGCCATCGGTGGCTGGGTGAGGAGGTGGAGCCACGAGGGTGGATCGATGGAGGAAGAGGAAGGAGATAAAGAGGAGGTTGCTTAGCCACATTCATGAGTTCATTTAACCACATTCATATGTTTATTTGGCCACATTCTTGTCTTCATTTAGTCATATTTTTTGAATGTAGGTAAAAAATAAGTGGAATTGCACCAGCAAGTATATCATGCACTTTATTTCACAAGGTGCATTGCAGAATATACCAACAATATCATTCCGTTTTGACTGTGGTGATTTTTGCCATGCAGCTTCACCTCATTTTATTCAAAGCCAAAAGAGAATTTGCTTTTGGATTCTTCTGTGAATAGTGAAGTTGCTTCTTTTTTAGATGTTTTCATTTCCTCAATTCAAGTTTGTTTGTGGTTTTACATTTAGGGTGCTTTTACATTTAGGGTGAGTTTGGTACGAAGATATAAATAAAATAAATTTTCATAGATTAGATTTATATATAAAATTATATATAAATTTAATTCATAAAAATTTACCCTTATTTTTTATCCACCGACCAAATCCACCCTTATGGTTACTGTAATCAACTTTGATATGTCGCTTTGAGCAATATATGCTGTTGTGATAAAGTTAGTTAACAGCTTTTGAGAAAGAAATTTGAAAAAAAAAAATCAATTACATGATCTAATTAACTCGATTATATGTTATCAGATTATCATTTTATTTTTTATTAAACAACACTAAATCAAATCATAAATAACTTTATTTGTAAGTATTAAACAACATTAGCCTTTGGTTTTTTTTTTTTTTTTAAATTTTCTATCCTTGTTTGTTGGAGAGTGGTTTGTTTTGGACTTTTGCTCTCCTTCTCATGGAAGGGTATGAGCATTCCTCTTTGATTGAAAGAGATCGGGTTTAAATATATTTTAATTTCTATAAATATAGGCTATTTTAATTTTAGCCCTTCTAATTTTTTTTTGACTTTTTTTTTTCTAATATTATGTTTTTATTCTATGCTATTAACTAATACTGTTAAGTGGTGATATTTATATGGATCAAAAGAGGATTATTAAAATATTTATAAAAATTAAAATAAAATTTTCAATATTTGTAAGGATTACATATATATTTTAAAATAATTATTGGGATTAAAATTTAGAACAATAAGGATCAAAAATATAGTATTAAAAAAAGAAGGGACTAAAACCTAATTTTTTTAACAAGACTAAAATTAAAATAACCTATATTTATTAGGACTAAATATATATTTAAACAAAAAAAAGATAAGTATTTGTGTGGTTAAACCGTATGCCTAAGTTTAGAATGTTAAATATTTTTCTAAATTTGTTCAAGGTTTTCAATTTTTTCCCCTTAAAAGTAAATTAGTTTAATTTATATATATTGTAAATATAAAAGAGTTTTACACTGACAATCAATCATATATTAACACATAGATAAAAGTGGTTGACTCTCACATCCACTATAAAAAAAAAAACTACTTTTATCTATATCGCAACCCATAATTGGATATCAACATAAAATTCTTTTACATCGACAATAAATACAAATTGAACTCAAAGTAAATTACGTACTACTCCTTATACTTTTATCATTTTTCAGTTAATTTCTTTAAATTGTTCTTTTTATGTTTTGGAATATCGCTTAACTCTCCTATTTCGATTTGAATCTTGAACGTTAACTTTTTAATTAATCTTAATAACAAATATTATATTTTTTTTAAGTGGACAAATATTATGAGTTGTGAATATAATAAAATACTGCTTTTTTCAATTACGTTATATCTTTTTTTTAATTTCTAATTGCGTCATATCTTATTTTTACTAATGCAAATTAAAAACATAACTGAAAGATCTAGTTAGAATATTTTAAAATGTCCAAAAATATAATTAAACACAATGGATTTAATTGATATGCACTATCAATGTAAAAAATATCCAATCATATGTTATTATACAGATAAAAATGATTTACTTTCACGCTCACTATCTAAAAAAAATCATGTTTATCTATATAATAGTACATAATTAGATATCAATATAAAAAAATTTTATACCAATTAATCTCTAAACACAATACATGCATGTTCCACACTACTCCGACAATCATTTTGACGTATTAATAGTTCCTAGTTATAAATCCGTCCAATATCTTATATGCAGATAACATTATCAGCTAGGCATGTAAAGATTATACATCAACTGATTACCGAAAAAACAGAAAAGATTATATATCAATTCACGTAAAAAGTTAAATAATTAATATTTGTTGAAACAGTACATAAGTGATAACATGGGTTGAAAATTGAAATGGCCGCTGTAGGACAGGGAAAAGGGTACAAGATTTGTTTTCTTGCTTAATTCCAACTTGAGAGAGAGGCAGTGGCATCCCCTTTTCAGGAAATATCTCTTGGACAGGTTTTACAATCAGGAAACAGCATTGTTTCCCCATTCTAACGTCATTATTAATTAACAATTTATTTTTTATTTTTAGTCCAAAAAATAATAATAAAAGATCTTGTTGGCCTCATCTGCAGGCTGCTGATGCCTAAGGATTTGATATTACCTGAAAATTAGTAATTTTTTTTTACGGTATTAAAATAAGTATGCTTGACTGCGTAGAAGAGGACAAAGAAACAGAAAAATTACAAAGAGCGTAGATCCGTATAGAAGACGAACGGCACTGGTATACGGCGAGAGGAAGAAAAAAAATTAAGTTAGGCATATGCCGTTAAGCGGCGGCACCAGCATCACAACGGCGGCATTAGACAATGATATCTCGTGCAGCTTAAAAACAAGAAATAAAATACTTTAACCGAAATAATAATAATCAAATAATAAAAAAGTTTATCTACTCTCTTTTTTCTTGAAAGAGAGAGAGAGAGAGAAGGGAAAAGGGGGATTATATCATGGGCGAATTAATTGTTGAAGAAAAAAGAGAAGATATGAAAGAACAAAGGGTGGTCCATCAATTTTAATTGAAGCGTAGCAAGAGTCCCAGCGGGAATAAAGGGGGGTGGAAGGGAATATGCCGAAGGTATGCTCACTTTTTTCTGCTTGGAATTAGGGATATGCCAAAACCATGTGCTTATGATACGTTGGCACGTACCATCAAATTAAACTCTTTCGATACTTCTCTCTATTCTAAATATATTTCCTACGGTCTGAAAGGAAAGTATTTTATTTCTTTCGCTTTTTGCTAATAAAAGATCAGATTTTTTTCGTTTAGCAACAAGATATTAATCGGTGGTTCTCGTTTATGATCTATGCCTATCAGGAGGGGGAAAAATGGTTTCACTACTTAAAATCAGATTATTTTTAAAAAGAGAAACCTGTAAGTAGTAGAGTAGAAGAAAATCAACAAATGGACATTTGAAGGTTTCATCGTATGAAGGATAATATGCATACAGAGAAATTTGAAGATGATTTTTTAATAACTTTGTTTTGAAAATTATATGATGCTAAATGTTAATTCATGATCAAATATTTATTGTATATCCAGTGAATCCACAACATGTAGAAAAAGAAACACATGAATGTAGAAGAAAAAAAATGATAGAGCAAGGATAACAGGATATATTCAAAACGTCTTCAAAAAATATGCAAAAAAAAAGGGGGGGAAATTGACCATGCTATGCGTAATCTTCAGCTATGATCTTAATTTATCAATATCTAATTTAAAACTTGATTAATATTATTCTGGTTGTATTATATTGTATTTGTGTTTTATATTTACCGTTTGTGATATTTTTCACAATAAATATAACTTGAAGCAAACCCCAAAAAAAAAAAAATTGTCTTTGGGTGTGTGTGTAATTTTATATACACTAGTGTTTTTATATCCGTGCAGGCAAAAAATTATTAACAAATATAATAATTATTATAGAAATCAATTTGATTTCGATAATTATATTATAAAAATTATGTGATAAGAAACTAACAAAATGACTAATAATTATACAATTTAGTATATAATTCCATTGCAGTTTTAGTAATCCAATATAATAAATTACGATACAAAATATAATAAAAATAATAAAATAAATTCTTTATATTTAATGTTTCATTCAGAATTCAAACTTCGTGTAAGACATTGAATTGAAATAAGTATAAATATTAACAATTATACAATAATAAATTATTAAATAATAATAAATAAAATTATCTACTTTTAATTTTGAAATGATAATCAATTAACTCTAAAATTAAAAAAAATCATTTTTTCTTCTTGTTCTCTATTCTTTAGTATTCTAGTAAATTAATTTTACAAGAAAAATTATATAAAATTATTCTATACAAAAATTAATTATATAAATATAATTTATTTTATAAGAATATATATTTTCAATTTTTAAATTAAGATTGAACAACTAAAAAAAAAATTCCTTTCCTTTTCCCTTTTGGTTCTTTAGAATCGTATTAAAGTTATTCCAAAGAAAAAATTCTACAAAAATATATATTCTTTAGAATAACTCATTATTTAAAGTGAACTCATTTTATAAAGATATTTATTTCCATTTTTTAAGTAAAGATCGAATAATTAACCACAAGAAACAAAAACAATTATTATCCATAAATAATTAACATTATATATAAGTAATTGAAATAAAAATAAAAAAATACCATATCGGAGACAAAAAAAAAAATTGTCAAATTGCTTTATTGAAATTTGGAAATGTTGTAATTTATAGGGAGTGAAGTTTCTCCAACCACTTGTTATTCAGTAAACATGCCCTACTAAATGATAAATATTCCACTAAACAATAAATACAAATTTTAGCAATTATTATTACCTGAAATAGAAAGTTTTCGAAAAAATTGTTTTGAATAGATTCATGAAAATTTGCCACTTAGCAAAAGTTTTCAAGTTATGCTTTATATTGTTTGTGTAATTTTATAAGGTAACTTAAAAAATTCATAAACCTGGAAGTATATTTTAATAAACAAATTCTAACAGCAATGGATTTATACATCATCATGAATGGTAATTCAATGTCGCTAATAACAACTAATTAAGATTAATTTTAATATAATATCATTAGTGTAAATTATTTTAGACTATTATCTAATTATATGCTACTATATATATGATTTTTAAAGTATTAATTGCAAGAGTCAATAAATTTTGATAATGTAGCAATTAAGAAGACAAAACTTTTATACTAATAATACATACAAATTAGATTCCAATTAATAATTCTTTATCTTTACTCTCGAAAGTTAATGAAAAGTTATTACTTGTTTTAAGAGCATAGTATTGTTCTCCATCTTTTTGTTTTTTTTGAGTAGATAAATTGGCTAACGCCCAAACCATACAACAAAATTAAGCAATAGATCTAGGTAAAGACACTCCCCTAATGTCTTCCTCAAGATAAAAATGAGCCCCCAGCGGAGGATTAAAAAAAAACTAATTCCTCTAAATACTGAAATAAGATTTAAACTTAAATAGTCAAAGACAATTCAACAATGAGCACATGCGAGTATTTAACCCCACAAATTAATTTTTCCACATTTCCCACAATTTCATTTTTATAACAATATAATATAATGTTGTAATATATTTTTTTGGTTGATTAAAAATTTAGATTGAGGGAACGACTAAGTCAATTTGGGGTCAAAATATGCCTCTAAATTCAATAAACACATATAAAGGTACTTATAGATGATAAACTAACTAATAAAAATCAAATTTGAATGATAACGATTCTTGAATAAAATGTTTATTAGGAGAGTCAATTTCGTTAACAATGTTGGAACCAAGTAATGTTATTATGAGAAAGGTGGAAGAGTAGGATGATTAAGAAGAATAACTTAGTTAATCTGTATAATATTTTTTCGGTACATTTACTTTCTGCTTGGAGAGCGTGAAAATAGGAGGAAAAAAGTAACAGATAATGAAAATGAGAGTTTTCTCTTACTTAAATAAGAAAAAAAAGAAGAAAGAAAAAAATGAGGCCCACATAAAACAATTTTTTCTTCTTTATTGATGAAAAAATGAGAGATAGAAGGTTTATAGTTTGAATTGTCTATTTTACCTTTTTAATCTTTTTTTAGTTATATAAAATAAATTGGTAAAATTATCTTTTACATATAATTATATTTTCTTTCTTCTCACTTTTCTTCTTAATCAATCAATAAGAAAGAAATATATTTTTCTCTTTATTTTCTTTCTTTTCATTTTCTTTCTTCTTATTTTTTCTTTTCATCCAAGCAAAGGGTTAATCTGTATAATATCATTGAATGGAAAATCCGATAAAATTAAATAGCCCATATATTTTCTTTTTGGTAAACTAAATTTTCCATAATTGATATTTACAAGAAAAATGATTGGGGGACACATTTTGTATGACGCACTACACGATGTACATGGAAAAGAAGAGAAAAATAATAAAAATGCTTGAATGATGGGTCTCATATAGACATTATGACTGCTATTCAACTTCTTTTATTCAAAAATTTACTAGCGTAAATAGTATAAATGCTAGTAAATTTTGCATATAGCATTTGCACTGTTCATGTTACAATACATGCTAATAAGTTTTTTTTTTGCAAAATTTACTAACGTGAATAGTATACATGCTGGTAAGTATTTTTTTTTTAACAAAACTTCCAAATGTAAACATTATACACGCTACTAAGTTTTTTTTAATACAAAATTTATTAGCATATATACTATTTATATTGATAAATTTTTAAATAAAAAAATTTGAATAAAATAATAATAATTATATAAAATCTATCATTTAAATACTTTTATTATTTTTTTATTTTTCAATATATATCGCATATACAACCATTATTTATGCGCTATACATAAGTCCTCTCTGTTTACAACGATGGTAGAATCCAGTTCATCCTAAGAATATCCATTCAAAGATGCGGATTTTACTTTTACACATAGCCAGTGGCCACAGGACATGTAGCTAGGTAGAGGGAAATGGCAATTGCATGTGACCCTTTATTTAATTCGACGTCGTCATGTATTAATGCTGTTGGACAACAAGTGGCACCTGGCACTACGAAGATCCCAAAAATATGTCTTACTTATTTCATTTTCTTTTTTTTATAATTTCCTAGCGCTGGGGTTGGTAGCAAAGATGGATATTCCAAATGCCTTGGCAATATACCATGCGTCATAAATTGACAAAGCTCCACTTCGCTCACCTTTGCTTCGGCGTTTCAGCTAGCCTTGGCTTAAGCTACTCCAACTTTTCTGCTTTGGTCGCAGTTAATTTTTTCAATCGACATCACAATCTATTTTTAGTTGGAGCCATTTGACTCTTTTATAAGTTTAATAATTATTTGATTATGAGATTGTTAGGATTATGTAATTGTTTACAAGAAACTTGAAGTAACCTATTTGTTTTTCTTGTATTAATAAATCATTCTTACAAAGTTTACTTTATAGGAAAATATTAAGTTTTAAAAGTCAAGTTTATTAAATATTGTATATGATATTTTATTTTATTTCTTAATCAATATTTAAGAAACAAACGTTAATAAAACGTCGTGTTCAGTAAATAATGATATTTTTCTGTGTTCATTTCATGAAAACAGATGTTCTCAAGCTTTGTTTTTTTTTTTTTTTTTTCAATAAGTCAAAATGAATTTCATTCCAAGCTTCCTCTCGCGTTACCATAAATGGAACTAATTCATTTGCGGAAAAAAAAGGAAGGAATTAATTCAGTGGTGGAGGCCCATGTTCAATGAATTATTATTACTATATTTTCAAGTACACCCATGCAGCATGGAATCTCATTCCTTCCTAAAAGAGGTGATCTTGGATTTTCATATTAATAATGAATAATTCTTTTTGCAAATATATCTTGAGTAATTTTAAGAAATATTATTATCATTTTAAGCAACAACATTTTAGGTTATCAAGTTGTGAAAAAACTATAAATTTGTATAATTTATTTAAATCACAATCTTTTCATAAATTCAGTCATATTTAAGTTATCTATAAATATAATTTTATTCAGTTGCAAAACTATATTTTACATCTCATATAAATATTTATATATGAAATTAGAGCTTTGTCTATTAACAATAAAATAACTTCTTATGTTATTATTAATACTTAATTTATTCATTTAATTTAATACTTATTTTTTTTAAATAGGCTTGAGGTTCAAATATAAAAATACTCATTTATTGATGGTTTGGACCAAACTTGTTATATACATATTTTTGAAATATGAGTCTTATCAACAATAAAACTGCAAAACAAGCAAAATTAAGTAAAGAAAGAATAATAATTTGCGTCCAAAATATGTAAATATTACATTATATATATATATATATATATATATATATATATATATATATATATATAGCAAGCGAGGCCAACGAGCTCTAAAATAATAAAGTGAGGCTTATTTTGCAATTTAAAATAAACATGCACGGCAAGAGCAGCCAGCACAACACAGTACACAACCACTCCTTTCAGACTCTGCACAGTGGAGAGAGAGAGAGAGAGAGAGAGAGAGGAAGGAATAAAACCCGAGATATACTCTATTTACGGATATTCCAACAATACCCTCCGAATATTCTCTTGCTTAACCGTTATATCACCCCACCCCCTTTCGCTTCTTCTCCTCCTCCTCCTCCTCTCCTTCTTCCTCACCTCAAACTCTCGTTACAAAACAGACCCGAATTTCCCCTCTCACATTCCTCTCAGCTCCCTCTCCTTTTTTCTCTATAATTTCCTATACCGAACAAACGAAACAAGTTACTTTCTTTTTTTCTTTCCTTTTGATACTTTTTTTGGGGTTAAATTTAGTCTTTCTGTTACTTTTGTTAACGGAGAACCATGAAATTCGGGAAGAGCCTGAGCAGCCAGATCGAGAAAACCCTACCGGAATGGCGCGACAAGTTCCTCTCCTACAAGGAGCTCAAGAGGAAGCTCAAGCACTTCGAGCCTGCCCCTAAGGCCGGCGAGGACCGCCCCGCAAAACGCCCCAGGGTCGACGTCGGCACCGGAGATTCGGCCGCCCCCGACGCCGGAGAAATGTCCAAGGAGGAGAGCGACTTCAGGAACTTGCTGGAAAACGAGCTCGACAAATTCAACAGCTTCTTCGTCGAGAAGGAGGAAGAGTACATTATCAGACTCAAGGTACTCTCGTCGATTCCTCGTCGGTTTTGTTTGGTTGCCGGGAAAAAAAGAAGAAGAAAGAAACCTGTTTTTTCTTTTTTAGGTTATAGGTTGAATTTAAATTTAATTAGGGAAAAAAAGAAATGATAATCTCGCGACTTATGAGTATGAGTGATTGATTTTGATTTTTGATGTGATATAATAAAACATCTGTTTTTCCACTAGGTAAAGTAACGATTCTTGTTGCAATTTGGCAATGTCAATGTCAACTTTTCTTCTCCAGAAGATTATGGCTGGTTCTTTTTTTAGCCATTTAATTATTTAAGGATAAGAAAGGTTTAATCAGATTTAAGTACATATTTCTTTCTTTTTTTTGTTTTTTTTTTGGGGGGGGGGGGAAGGGGGAGGCGAAAAGTTGTTTAATGTTTATTATAGGACAGTTGGATAAGCGGAAGTTGACTGTGTCAGTGTCTCACTAATGTTTGTTGCGGTTGAAATATGCAGGAGTTACAGGATAGGGTGGCCAAAGTGAAGGATTCTAATGAAGAGATGATGAAAATTCGCAAGGAAATTGTGGATTTCCACGGAGAGATGGTCTTGCTGGAGAACTATAGTGCCCTTAACTACACAGGTACTTGCAACTTTCAATAAATATAGTAATAACTTGCTTTTCTTTATTCATATTGAAATTGAAATATTACTAAATTTGCAAGTTGCAACCTTTATATGTTAAAATATGCCCCGCGTTCACTTTAGAACTATGGCATTTGTATACAATGGATCAAGCCAAGAAATAAGATGGAATAGGATTCATTTCCAAATCATGTTGTCCACTATTTCTGAAAATTCCGTGGACAACTTGGTAGGACAAAGCATATGCTTTTCTTGGAATAAAGAATTCTGAAATTGAACATTCGGCACTTTTGATCCCTCTATTATGGCTTCTTATTCTTCTTTCTACTTGTTAAGTCGATTCTAAGATAGTATGTGCCGAGTTCCATAAATATTCCCGTAGCAGAGTAGACACAGGTGAAGTCATCTAGATAGTGATTCTGGTTTTGAAAAATAAGATGCGGTTTTCACCTTTTCAGACAGATATGCCGAGATTGTTGTATCTCTACTCTGCAGTAACTTTTAGTGGGAAACCACTATATGTCAAGTAAAGATTGCACTTTTAGATCAAATGACTTTATAGAGATAGGTTTCTGTGATCAGCCTATAGTTGGTTATTTTGACCATTAATTGAAGATTTTGTTACTTAAGATTCTTTTGTCTTTTATTTAATCGACAGCTACTAGATATCTAATTATTACCTCAATTTTCTATCATAGGGCTAGTGAAAATACTGAAGAAGTATGACAAGAGAACTGGTGCTCTCATTCGTTTGCCCTTCATTCAGAAGGTCTTGCAACAACCTTTCTTTACCACTGACCTGCTCTACAAGCTAGTAAAGGAGTGCGAAGCTATGCTTGACCGCCTTTTCCCTGTGAATGATCCTCCAGCTTCTGGTGAGACAACTCCGCAAGCTGAAGGATGTGATCCTTCAACCTCAACCACTACCAAGAGTGATGGTTTGCTGATACCCAAGGAATTAGCCGAGATCGAGTACATGGAGAGCCTTTACATGAAGAGTACCGTAACAGCTTTGCACGTATTGCAGGAAATTAGAAGTGGAAGCTCGACGGTTAGCATGTTTTCATTGCCACCACTGCAGATAAGTGGTTTGGAAGAAACATGGAAGAAAGTCCCAGTTCTGGAACAGGCAGCCAAGTAACCTTCTGGGTTACATTTACGGCAGTGTGGTGGGATGGCTATTGTCTTCCCCTCTTTTTTTCCCCTTAAACCCGATGCCTCTGTTATGCACGCCTTAGATACTAACACAGATGTAAGATGCTAAATGTAAAGATGGAATTAATTTTATATAATTATAGGTTCCATATAATAAAAACGTCCGGAATTCATAGGTTTTATGTCTTGATATTTTGCTGACGCTCATATTCTGTAGTTATGTGTAATCGTCTATTTTGTATCTGCTTCATACTGTAATGTTATAGGTTCCATTTGAAAATCATTTTATTGCGTACGCGCCTCCCTTCAAGTATTTCTAGTTGACAGTATGCCAAGCTCTACGCCTACAAGGCTGTGTTAGAGAAAAGTTCCATGGTGATTTCACACGTGGTAGTGGATGCTGAATGAGACTTTACAAGCCTTGATCGTTTATGCTTTCATTTTCGTGTGATAACGAAATGGTTGGTGAAATATGTATGGTGGAAAACGTGTAGAAATTGAAAAGCATTCACAGGTTTTTAGCATACCAAAGAGTAAATCCTGCCTGCACATTAACATCTCAGAGATACGGAAAGAGAAACTTCCTATGTTAACGGACTAGTTTAGGTCATAAAATATAGAAACCTTTCATCAGCGGCCATGGGATCTATCTGTTTATCTGACTAAAATGAAGCAGCTAACATGGAATTAGTATTTTCCTTTCGCCGTCCTTAAAGTATGTAATGTGTCAAATGCAGTATGGATTCAGGCACCCCATTGTTGAGAGTGACTCTCTCTCCTACTGCGATAGCTATGGCTAAAAACCCGCCTGAAAACCACCTATCTATTGCAGGGTGGTTCCCGTGAATTTCCCAATGGCTGAACAGACACTGGACCATCAGCTTTCAGCACACTTTTGTCATCCCGATGCTGTTTGATGTAATTGGGGCCTCTACCCCTTGTCTCGTTTCTTTTGGTAGTTACTAGTTCTCTTTTGGCGCGCTATCTACAGTACTCTTAGCCAGTTAAGGAGGATGGTATACCTTGCAACCTGATAGTGAGATTATGAGGTGTATTGATGTATTAATTACCTATGATATATTGTAATAATATCTAATTTTAAAAAAATTTAAAATTATAATTAAATATATTTTAAAAATTATCATACATTAAAAGTATAAAATTATATTGATAATATAAAATAATTTTATATTATAAATATAATAAAATTTTTTTATAAGTATAATTTTATTTTGTTTATATTAATAATATAAAATTATTTTATAATGCTGTTATAATTTTATACTATTAATATATAAAAATTAATTTCTAAAAATTATAAAAATTTTATTAATATAATTTTATTCTATCAATATAATTTTATATTATCTATCAATATAATATTATATTAATAATATAAAATTATTTTATATTATTAATATAATTTTATATTATTAATATATAAAAATTAATTTTTAAAATATATTTAATTATATATTTAATTTTTTAAATTAATATATTATTATATTATATTATAGGTGATTAATATATCAATACAGTTTATAAATTTTTACCATATAATGCGTTCACAATATGCACCATTTTTTTTTTTTTTGGTCTAGGGGTTGGGGTTGGGGTTGGGGTTGGGCGGGGGAAGAGGGGTTCAATATCCACTACCTGCCTTTGGCAGGCTCGAACCCAGGATGCACTGCTGCAAGGTCAACAGATTGGCCAGTTGATCTAGAGCCTTGCGTGCACAATATGCACCTTGTACATCAAAGCGTTTTGCAGACGCGCCCTCTTTTGGCCGCTAGGCCCTCCAATGTACAAAAGAGAAAGCAATAATTTCGCTCAAACTGCATAGCCTTGACCCAAAAAGAAAAACTTCAAACTGTCGCAAGACCCATAAGAACCCTTCAAACTATCGCTCTTACATTATCGGCTCTTGAATGCTTGAGGCCAGAAAAATAAATTAATTAAGCCATTCTCACCCGGATTTTGTTGTATACGATAACGGCGTGATGTGATTTTAGCTGTGTCCGAGGTCGACTATATTCATCCATAGTTAATTTCTATCATTCGCTGCCCGAAACGATCTACTCTGGACACTTCTCATTCTTTGTCTTAGATTTAGCTGTCAAGACGGTATATGATCTGCACTATTTATTATTGAATTATGCAGTGTGGCTGTTAAAAACCACACTAGTTCCTGGCGGTCGCCTTCAAAATGCATGCACCGGGCGGCAAAATTCAAAAGTTTGTTTGCCTCAGCATCAACATTTGATCGCTCTCATTGGAGTGGGACTACGGAGATCTGTATGAGGTGAGAAATTAAAATAGCATGCTAGGTTTATGGTAATGCCATCAAGTTTATCCATGATACGTAATAGATCGAACATTATGTATCCAATAATTCAAACGGTTGGTATATTGTTATTTCTATCGGTCTTAGTTTACTTGTTCTGATGAAACAGTACATTTAGTTCAATTTGGGTACCCTCATCATTTTTAAAGCATGTAACCCCCTCTAATGCAATCAGTTTTCCTCAATTCCGTCTAGTGCTTCCCAGTATCCAACCTTACTCGGTAAGAAAAGGTTTTCTTTTTGGTACTGTTGTTAGCGTCTCTTAAATGCCGAAATAAACAAGAAAGATTAACTTTATTCACCTATGATATGTAAAGACGAAGAGTTAAATGTCCATGCATCTATGCTTTCGGTAGGCCATACTCACTAATTTTGTCTCCGAGTGTGGAACCAAATTTCTATTATTCCCTGCACCACACGGTTCAAATGCATAGGGAATTTGGCCTATCTCGATTTTATTTTCCACGTTGGACATTTTACCAGTCAAGACGGAACGTGGACCACTTGCTAACTGTTATTGAATCACGCGTGAAAATTCAGAAGCCAGGGTGGCTTTTGCAACATCTTAGTGCTGTTTTCTTTAGTGTGGGGCTTGTAGCAATGCATGAGAGACAGTCAAGTCTTCGAATGGAAAATTTTAAAGCTGTCACAATAATAGCGTTTGGCCCTTAACTGTTTTGTTTTGGTGGGTGAGTTGATAAGTACGCATCATTTTCTTTGAGACACCAGAAAACTAAGTTTCCAAATCCTATGGCTTCCACTCCTGTTCTGGTCTTGCTGTTCTTCATGCTATTTGCAAATGAAGCCACAGCTGAAACAAATCACTCTGGCACCATTCGATTGGGGTCTTTGCTCTCTCCTAAAGGCAACCACACTTCATGGCCTTCAAGCTCTGGCCTTTTTGCTTTCGGCTTTTACCAACAAGGTAATGGCTATACCGTTGGAATATGGCTGGTTACTCAACCAAACAACACAATTGTGTGGACTGCTAACCGTGATAGTCCACCAGTGTCCTCAAATTCCACGTTGAAATTGACCAAAGATGAGGGGCTACTTCTTCAGAAAGGGGAGGAAGACCCAGAACATCTCACTGACCTAGAACCTCGCGATTCTTATGTCGGAAAGCAAGGACCAGTAACTTCGGCATCTATGCTTGATTCTGGCAATTTTGTGCTTTACGATAAGGACTTTCAAGTTGTCTGGAGCAGTTCTGCTCACCAAACTGACACCATACTAGGAGGCCAGAATTTAACTGATGGAGAACTGGTCTCCAGTGTGTCAAAATCAGACCATTCAAGTGGACGTTTTTATCTCTACCTGGGGGAGTATGGAAACCTCTTTGCTTACCCTATGAACAGCTCTGGTCAACAGGAGGATGCTTATTGGTCTCGGCTGGCAAATTATTCGGATTATTTCGCATATCTTAGTCTTAGCAATGAAGGCTCTCTTTGCCTACACCATGAAGCATCTGACGTACGATGTTTGGCTGATAGCAACAAACTTAGAAGGAAATCAAAGAACGCAACTTCAATCTACCGCGCTACACTTGATGAAGATGGGAACTTCAGATTGTATGCCCACCAATTTGATGGATATACTAGCTCGGATGTGCAAGTGCTGTGGGAAGCCGTGAGTGATATATGTGGAGTCCCTCTTTGTGGCTTGAACAGTTACTGCTCCAACATGAGCGGCAAAGCCGTGTGTGAGTGTTACCCTGGTTTCGTCCCCACCAAAAGCGGTGCTAACGGTACCATGTTTCTGGACTGCAAACACAGCCACAGCAAAGATGATTGTGAGAGCATTGAAGACCCAACGGTGTCTTACAATATGACTTTCCTGAAGGATCTGCGCTGGGGCGATTCTCCATATTCGGCTGTATTCATGGAGATGGAAACTTGCAAGAACTCTTGCCGGAAAGACTGTTATTGCGGGGCAGTGTTATATAAGAGCGGCATCTGCAACAAATATAGGCTTCCACTTATGTATGGCAGAAGGTTTCAAGATCCATCAACGTTGGCCCTCTTAAAGATGCCTTCAGGAAATGTCTTAAGCCCTACCCCAAACCAAACCGTCCCATCTCCAAGGAAGCCTGGCGTCCTTGTTGATGACAAGAGAAGTCTTCTAATGATTCTATCCTTTACTTTGGGTGGGATTTCATTTTTTGGTTTGGTCTTTGTAGTGTATATTTTCTTCACCTATAGGCGTCAGGTTCGCAGATATGCAACATTGTCTGCAAGTGAAACTCTGGGATTTGTGGAGGAATGTTCCTTGCGTTCATTTTCTTTTGATGAACTTGTGAAATCAACTGGAGGCTTCACAGAGGAGGTAGGCAGAGGATCTTTTGGAGCAGTTTATAGAGGTATAATAGGTGAAAGTAACAGAAGAGTTGCTGTCAAGAGACTCGAGAAAATTGTTGATGAAGGGGAAAGGGAATTCCAAGCTGAAATTACTTCCATTGCTCGAACTCATCATAAGAATCTGGTTAAGCTTATTGGTTTTTGTATTGATGGATCTAGGAAGCTTCTTGTTTATGAATATCTCAGCAACGGATCTCTTGCAAATCTTCTCTTCAAGTCTCATATGCCTATGCCTTGGAAAGAGAGATTAAAAATCGCGTTGGATGTAGCAAGAGGAGTCCTGTATCTGCACGAGGAGTGTGAAGTTCGTATTATCCACTGCAATATAAAGCCTCAAAATATACTTATGGATGAAGTGTGGACTGCAAAGATATCTGATTTTGGATTTGCAAGACTACTGAAACCTGACTATTCAAGAATGAACACAGTGGATGACAGGAGAAGTAGGTACTTGGCGCCTGAATGGCAGAAGCATGAATCAGTGTCCGTAAAAGCTGACGTTTATAGTTTTGGTGTGGTGTTATTGGAGATTGCATGCCGCAGAAGCAATATAGATATAAATGTTTCATCACCTGAAGAGATACTTCTTTCCAGTTGGGTATATCAATGCTTTGCAGCGGGGAAGTTAAATAAGCTTGTGGCAGATGATGAAGACAAAGATGTAGATTGGAAAATATTGGAAAGAATGGTGAAGGTGGGGTTGTGGTGTGTCCAAGAGAAACCATCTCTTCGTCCCTCAATGAAGAGTGTCATCTTAATGTTGGAAGGATTGAAAGATATTCCAGTTCCTCCCTCTCCGGCCCTCTTGGTTAAATAATCTTGGGACATTTTATTGCATTCGCATTTTGTCTCTGTAAACTTATGTTTAGTTT
Source organism: Pterocarpus santalinus (assembly GCA_031439595.1). Lineage (NCBI taxonomy): Eukaryota > Viridiplantae > Streptophyta > Magnoliopsida > Fabales > Fabaceae > Pterocarpus > Pterocarpus santalinus. The sequence goes on from CM062525.1 coordinate 9,652,467, forward strand.
GTGAGCAACTATAGTTTCATTTTTATCGTAGATTGTTGTTTATGTTCTTGTGATGATGTGTATCAAAAAGCTAGCGTCCGTGCTTGCCATCCATTGGAGTAACCTTCATGTAATAAAAGACTTTATGTTTTTACGGTATATGAGTGGTAATCTGATTAAGGATAATAGGATAAATAAATATTTTATGTTTCACCTTTATCCCCTTTTTTTGAATAGGTGATGTGTTATATAAGTTTATTTATCATAATTATTTTGCATATTAAAATGATAGATAATTAAATTAAGTTTAAAGAGATCGAATTAGAACTAATTAATTTTTAATGTGTAAGATATCTTTCATTCTTTTCTTTTTATTAAAAATAAAAATAATTTCCAAAATAAATAATAATAGATAGAATTATATAAATAAAATAATTTTGAATAAAAATATTTAAATAATATTTAATTAAACTATAAATGAATAATAAATAATATTTAAGATAAATTTAATTATATATAATAAAAGTAAACATATTAATAATTTATAAATAAATATTTTTATTATAATATTTGTTTTTAAATTTAAATTTGAATAGCTATTAAAAATTATTATTTTGATATATTTTTTCATATAATATTGCGAAAAGTACAAGTCAAATATTAAAATATATAAAAAAATAGAGTATTATATATTTTAAATTTTTATATTCTATTAAATTAATAAATAATTGTTAAAAATAAAAATAAATAATAAATTTAATTTAATATAAATTATAATTTGAAATAATAAAAATTAATAAATATTTATAATAAATACAATGACAAATAATAAATATTTAAATAATATTTATTTTTTAATTTATAATTGATAATTAAGTAATTAATAAAAATTATATTTTATTTTTTCAATATTTGCTTAAGATTAAAAATATTGATAATAATGAGATGATAATAATATATTATATGATATATCACTTTATACCATGTTATATCAAATATTATATACTATTAAAATCTTATCATACCTTTTTTTTTTCCTTTTCTTTTTTTTTTAAAAGGGAACTTAACAAGCCTCATAATTATGAGCATGCCAAATGGGTCCTAAGTATTTCTTTTCAGTTGGCTGACATGTCTACTCAAAGTCTCAAGCCATTTTTGTCCATAATCTTGTCTTAGAATGCAGCCAATTGTTGGGACTTTGTTATCAAGGAACAACCGAGCAAGGAAGAGGAGCGGACATGAGTTCATTCTTGACTAGGTCCAAAGATCATGGTAGATAAACTCGAACCTTGTGACAATGACAAAGAAATTATGGGATATTTTTAAAATGGTCTAAGAATCAAGATAATTCTTAAATTCTATTTATAAAATTTTTTATATAATAAAATAATTATTAATTAGTTTTTTTTATATACAAGATTTAAAAATCATCTTAATTCATAACTTATTAAGAACCATTTTAAAACTTACTAACATGTAGGTGATGCTCAACTCTTAACATAGATTAGATTTTTGATCTCCTCAACCTTTTCTTTTCTTCATTGATTGAAAGCCTTTTTGTTTCTTTTAGGGTAAATAACATGTAGTACCGTTGACGATTGGAAAAAAAATGCACCCCACCCCACTCTTTCTGCAAAATAGCAGTTCGTCCCAAATTATGAAAGCCACTAATGGCCTTGTACACCCTCGTTACAATTAAAAAAAAAATTTGCTCGCATCTGCGGCCATCTCCGACCAGACCGCACTGACATCTTAGAGTGGCTTGTCAACTCGCAACACAAATTATGCAAGGACATTGCTTCAACTTGTCACTTGAATCGAAACAGGATCAACGTTTATGAGATGTTAATTGGGTTTTTTTAGCATTGTGAGTTGCGACATAATAGTAGTAGAACCAATTTCGTTTGTCCATTGCGGCATCGACATTTTGGAGGGGGGTGCCCCAGCTCTCGGGTTTTAGCATCTGCCGAAGTGGCAAATTTATGTTCTGCAACAATTGAATTGAGGTAGCTCTCTCTCTCTAGCGTTCTGATTTTGGGGCTGCGTGGATAGAGTCACTCTTCAATCTTGTTTCAATAGTATGCTCTATTTCTGCTGCATAGTATGCTGTGTTTTGTAATATTCTCTGTTTTCAAGCCATGCATTTCAACCGTGTCGCAACTCGCAATGCAAATTATGGAAGGACCTCGCATAATTTGTTGGCGCTCTCTCCCTCCCCTTCAGCTTCTGGACATGGCCCTCAATTTCGACTGCACTGCCCATTCCTTCCATAATTATCAACCTCCAGATGACCCCATAAACCATTTAAGTTGAAAATTCCGTGGCAGGCCATATCACACTGCTGCAAGGATCTTACTTTATGGTTGCAAGGATGTTGTTTTTGAGTCCTATGGTGAAATCCAGAGAGTGGAGACAGAAAAGGAACAAGTGGGTCACATTAGCTTCAGAGGAAGGAAAAGGTGGACAGTGGATATGGTTATGGTGAGGTTGTTGTTAGTGTTGTGGGTGGTGGTGGGGCCAATGGGGGAGATGGGAATAGAGGAAATCTAAGATTGGGGTGGTGGAGTGAGATAAAAAAATTCACATAGAATAAGAAATGTAAGGAACCGGTGACAGTGGAGACGGAAATATTAACAAAGCCGTTAGTGGTGTTTGTGCTTTGGGGACGGACTGCTATTTTGTAGTAAGAATGGGGAAGAGTGCGTTTTCTAAAAACCTTAAGGAGGGTAGTATTTGTTATTTACCCTTTCTTTTATTTATTTATTTTCCACAGAAGCTCCAGGAAAGACTTGGCCGTAAACACTTTGCTTTTGCTAATTTTCCACGTGATGTTGATTTTAGTGGTTGAGGAAGAAAAGTCTTTGTAAGTCATTTCCTTTAAAGCATCGAAGGCAATGATAGTATCAGCAAATTTGCTTCTCTTTTTTCTCAGATTATCAACACCAAAGGGTTGAGTAGTTATGGATACTATTTCTGCAAGTATCACCTTCCTTCTGCTCTTTTCCTCATCCTCTCTAGGTGGAACAGCCGAAACACAACTTTCAAAGATAGCACCCGGTTCCTCACTTCGCCCCAATAGTTCCCCCACCTCATGGCCTTCACCTTCTGGTCTATTTGCATTTGGCTTTTATCAGCAAGGCAGCGGCTTTGCCATTGGGATTTGGTTGGTTGGAAGGGACAACAATACAGTGGTATGGACTGCAAACCGGGATGATCCTCCACTCACCTCAAATGCAAAGCTACAACTAACCACTGAGGGTAAGCTTGTTGTGCAAACACAGCAAGGAAAAGAGAAGCCTATTGCTAATGCTAATGCAAAAGCTTCCTCTGCCTCCATACTTGATTCTGGAAACTTTATACTGTACAACAGCAATTCCAGTGCCATATGGCAGAGTTTCGAACACCCAACCGATACTATCTTGGGGGGTCAATCTCTACCTTGTGGAGGTCAGTTGTTCTCTAGTTCCTCAAATTCCAACCACTCAACTGGACGGTTTCGCCTCAAGATGCAACGTGACGGGCGTCTTGCTCTGTATCCAGCATACACAACTGACACGATAGAGGATGCTTACTGGAGGTATCCTCCTGATGCAGCCAATAATGGTATCAAATATCATCTTTACGTCAACAAAACTGGTTTTCTGGCGATCAGCAATGACAGTGACAGTAATAATTGGATCCCGATCGATGCATCTTTTGGTGATTCATATTATGATAGCGATAGCATCAGCAACAAGAATGAGAACCAGACCATTTATCGTGCAACCGTAGATTATGATGGAGTTTTTCGGCTGTATGCTCATGATAAAAATGGCACTGCCAAGAGAGTTGAACATTGGCCGCCCGGCAATGAATGCAAGGTATGGGGTTTTTGTGGCTTTAACAGCTACTGCACATTCAATGACAACAAACGATTGTGCAACTGCCTTGAGGGTTTTAACTTTATAGACCCAAATCAAGAGACTCTTGGCTGCAAAAGGAACTCCACAATCGCAGAATGTAGAGGTGAGAAAGATAGTACATCTGCAGCCAATTATAACATGGTCACCATGGAGGATATTGTATGGAACGATCATCCTTATTTCAAGGCCGAAATGTCACAGGAAGAATGCTCTTCTTCTTGTTTGGCCGATTGCAACTGTTGGGGTGCACTTTATGAGGAGGGGTACTGCAGCAAACAGGGGATGCCTTTTAGATATGTCTCAAGGGCAATGAGCGGTTCGACCACCGTATTCTTAAAGGTGGGAAATAGCACCCTCAAAGTTGTGTCTCAACAAGAACAACCACTTCCAATCAAGAGTAGTAATAAAGCAATTGTGCACATTATTGTTGTTACGTTGGTGTTTACTCTTCTTTTATGCTCAATGATCGCCATCTCTAGCCATTTAATTTACAAGATTCGAGTTTTGAGGTTCCAAAGGCTAATGGAGACAGGGAACTTGGGCCTGAATGAACAGGTGGCTTTGAGAAGATTTTCATACAACGAGCTGAAGAGAGCAACCAATCATTTCAAACAAGAGTTGGGTAAGGGTTCTTTTGGAGCAGTTTACAAAGGGACTTTATACAAAGGTAGAAGATTGATTGCGGTGAAGAGACTAGAGAAGTTAGTTGAAGAAGGAGAAAGGGAGTTTCAAGCCGAAGTGCGAGCCATTGGAAAAACACACCACAGGAACCTAGTTTGCTTGCTCGGCTTTTGTGTGGAGGGTCCCAAAAGGCTTCTGGTTTATGAATACATGAGCAACGGTTCCCTTGGAAAGCTTCTCTTTGGGGCTGGAAGACGTCCAGATTGGGATGAGAGAGTAAGAATAGCACTGGAGATTGCAAGAGGGATTCTCTACCTGCACGAAGAGTGTGAGGCACCAATCATTCATTGTGACATCAAGCCTCAAAACATTCTGATGGATGAGTTTTGGACTGCCAAAATATCTGATTTTGGGCTAGCAAAACTCTTAATGCCAGATCAAACGAGAACCTTCACAGGGATTAGAGGGACAAGAGGGTATGTGGCCCCAGAATGGCACAAGAACACTCCAATATCAGTCAAGGCAGATGTTTATAGCTATGGTGTTGTGCTATTGGAAGTTTTGTGTTGCAGAAGGAACATCGAAGTTAACATCTCTAAACCAGAAGAGATTCTTCTCTCCGGTTGGGCCTATAAGTGCTTTGTTGCTAGAGAGTTACATAAGCTTGTTCTTGGGGAAGCTGTGGATAAAAAGGCCTTGGAAAACATGGTTAAGGTAGCACTTTGGTGTATCCAAGATGAGCCTGCTCTCCGGCCAACAATGAAGAGTGTGGTGCTGATGTTAGAAGGGATTACTGATGTAGCGATTCCTCCTTGTCCAACCTCGAATTCTATGTAAATCCTCTCAGTGCGGAAAATGTTGCAGCGTATTAGAGTTAGTGCTTAATTAGTGTTATAGTTATTAGTTACCGTTGAAGTTAGTTACAATGGCAGTTACACTAGCTGTCACATAACTGTTAGTGAGAGGAGTGTTAGTCTAGGATCAAGTCTATGTTTATTGTGTACACCTTCTCAACTTGTATAAGTATCTTAGTCTCAGTAATGCAAGACACGAATTCGTTTTCTCTCATTCGCTTCTACTCTAAAATCTTAGTACAGCGTTCATGTGGTTTTCAGTTTATTTTGTTGGTGCTCTCTTAAGTATATTTACGTCTATGTAAAAGATATATATATAAAATTCATCGTCAATATATCCCGTAACTCATGATGAAACGTGATAAAATATTGTTTTTCATTGTAAAGAAGCACTTATAGATGCCTATTTCACTCTTTTTCTGAATGAGTGTCGTGCATGTGTCCAGACTGTTACGTAACAACTCTCTTATGGAAAATAAAGACATAAAAGTGGGTCAGGCTCTTTGATAGTGAAATCAACACAATTATTTCAACTCGCTGCTCACTAGTCACTAGTCAAGATAGAGTAGTTTGAAGTGGAACGTTCGTGCTCTACTGATCATTCATTTCTCTTTTGTCGTTATCACAGAGTTTAACTTCACCATTGTGCCATAGCCATACGATGATCAAGGGTCTCGATCGAAGTCCCGAGCACGACTTTCCCAATGACAAATGACAGTTGGGGTAATTACTCTAGTTAAGGAATCCAAATTGTCAATTAATTATGATCTGCTAGTTGACACGAATGAATGGAACACACTACTGCCAAATATTATTGCTACAAGAGAATTTAGTCGCATGTTCGACATGAATGCACAGATTTTCTAACACCATTGTGTTTTGGGAGTTATTATACTGTCACTCTTTTTTCACTATTTTAAATTTTATTTTCTTAAAATACTCTTAATTTATAAGATGCTTTTAACCATAGTTTATTGTCATTTTTATACTTTAATTTGTAATGGATATTTATAGTAATTAATATTGAACATAAAAATTAGATTTAATTATATGTGTTTCCTTAAAATATTATAATTTTTTTATGTGGTTCCTGATAATTTTTCAAAAATTTTCATGTAGTTTCCCAAAAAAAAATCATTTTAGTTTGGTTTTTCCATTAACTTACTATTAATTTTTTTTCGTTAAGTGCTAATTTGACGTCCTATTAGGAGAGTGATATGGGCTGAGTTTAAAAATGGAACCAAAGGGAAAAACAAATACGATATTTTAGAGGATGAAAGGAAAAATTATGATATTTTATATAAAAAAAATTTACATTTACATACATAAAATAAACCATTAATTAAATGTTTAATAACATTAATTTATGTATAATTAAGATTATTATAAAATAAAATTTTTATATTAAATATTTTTAAATAATTACCATAAAGTACGTATTTTAACTTGTAATATTTAAAATATTTTGTATTATATTTTTGAAATTAAAAACGTACAAAATATAATAAAAATAAAATATACAAGATATGACAAAAAAATGTATTCTATAATGGAAAGAGTTTTAATTTTAACAAGAGAAACATCCTTTAAGAACCTAAAAACGTTAAGTAACTGTTAACTTTAAAGTTATTACAATTTTTTTTATATTATAAAATTTTTAAATTCAAAAAATATTATTAAACATTATATATTCCTTCAATTCAAATTTAGAATCTTATATTATTTAATATTCATATATATTATAAATTACTGTTAATTGATATTAATTTATATTAAATATTATTATATAATAATAATTAAACATAAATTGATTTTACTAAATTTTAATTAATTGCTTTATTTTATGTACATAGATATAAATATTTTCATATAAAATTAAACAATCCTCCAAAATATTACAATTTTTCTGTTTAAACTCTTAAATTATTATGAATTTTCTGTTTGGTCCCTCTTTATATCCATTAATCATGTCGTCACATGGGACACCTTAACGAAGAAAACTAATGGTAGGTTTGAACGAGATTGAATAGAATTTTTTAAGAGCCAAAATGAACTATTTTTAAAAAGAGTGATAAAATGAAAAAGTTGTGATATTTTGAGTACCAAAAATATAATTAAGGTTACAAAATAACAATGATTAATTTGATAAATATTAAATAAAATTAAGCTATTAACCAATTGCATATTAAATTTGTCAGCCCGGCTTTTTTTAAAGTTAAAGTATCGTTGGTAGAAATTAAGCATGTATCTCTAGCAATATCTCTACATTATTTATTTATTTATTTATTTATTTTTGGTTATTCCTTTTAGTCTAGTACTCTGACCTTTGTTTTCTTTCTAATGTTTGTCACTTTGAAATTACTACAGGACAAAGGGTATACTAGGATGTTTGGTATTATTAATATTACTTTTTCCCCTTTCATTTTCTAAGATAAAGATTTAAATATGTTGTTTTACCACAAGTATGCCTTGAAAGGACGGCAATTATAGTTCCATTTGATAGAGCCTAACTTGTTTTAGTTTTTATTTTGATAATTCTTTTTTATTTACGTTAATCGTTAAATTCAAGTTGTGATGTTAATTATATTTGATTTTTATATTCAATATTAAATAGTACCGTTATTACGTAAAAATGTAGAATACAGGAACAAAAGTATGTGATAAGTTTATAATAACTTTTTTGATTAAGAGTATCTCAAAAGAAATAAAAATAAAAGTAGTCGAAAACGAGTGGTAATATATAATGATGAGGTACATAAGTTTGTTTTGGGAAGCTATGGATAAAAATGTCCGGAAAAAATAGGGTAAAGGTGGCACTTTGGTGTTTCCAAGATGAACCTTTTTCAGGCCAACAATGAAGAGTGCGGTGTTGATGTTAGAAGGAATTACTGATGTAGCAATTTCTCCTTGCCTCAGTTCTAATTCCATGTGAATTTCTTCTGTGAGGTAAATGTTTGCAGTCTTCATCTGTTTTTCAGTTTATTTTGTTTTAGTTTGGTTACATATTTTTGTATTCCTTTCAATTGTTGAGCTCGTCTCTCAGTAGTGAGTCAAGGTAAAAGAAGGCAGCAAGCAGACGACCAATGCATTTTGCTTTCCCGCGTTAATTCATGTTTTAGCAACCGGTAGTTTTCTTGTCTGAAGTTTCAGTTCGAATGAAACAGAAATTAACAAACATGCACGGGTAAAAACAAAACACATAAGAAAGAAACAATTGTTTTTTTTTTTTTCTTCGGTCAACAATTGCGTTGTATTGAAAAGAAGAATACTTCAGGGACTGCAACTTGAGCTAGCGGAGTGATACCTTTTTTTTAAAGTCTTTAATTTGATTATTTTTCTTTATTTGCTTGTTGACGAGGTCTTTGATTTGATTAGTATTTGGCCTTCAATATCTTACATTTATGATCATGACACAAATGGCTTGGATTGATCAAGGCTAAAGAGTCACTTATATACGGATTTAATAATCTTATAAGCACGTCAAAAAATTGCGACAGTATGGCAATGTTCTGCAAGATACTTACATGCATGCAATAGGGTCCAAGGTCTAATACAAACAACCCTTTAAATTCATTGTCTCATCAAGTCATTAAGTCTACCCATGTTTCTGGAAAATGAAGACAGTTGAAACTCTATTTTGGAGCGAGGTCATAATTCCACCTTGCCGTAGCCATCCGTTGTAACCCTAGTGGGGGGCATTGCCAATTAATGCAAGAGTCAAGAGAGAAACCAAACAAGTATAACAAGCCTCGAAAATTGATATCTTCAGAATCACCAACCCTGGGGTAAGTTACAGGCAATTATGGTAATGAAGGATTCCGATCTAGCAAGTTAATGGTCTGTGTCGACACCAACGAACGAGACACAGTATTACCATAGGAAGGATTAACTTATCTTGAATTGAAAACAGTTTATAATAAAAAAACTTGTTAGGACAGTTTCTCAAAAAAGTAATTATATGCCTGAAATAATCATTTCCAAACATCTCTTAAATATTAAATGATGCTACAAAGTTTGGTCGCATGCACAGTATGGCAGCAGTGTAGTATCAAATACGATAACGGTTTGCAGGAAAGAAGGATATGAAAGACGCAGAATGCTGTCCGAGTACAGACCATAGAGGACTATTCCATTCATTTTACTTCCCCTTTTCCGCGTTGGAATTGACTAGTGGACCTGTTTCACAGAGTATGGTGTTTCGTAACGGTTGGTTCAGGGAAATCGAACTTGAATAGTATGATTTATTTATTTTTTTAAATCTTTTAACAGCTATAGTTGGTAATCATTACACTACCAAGAATCACCCAATAAACAATGGTTTATAGCAATTATGCTTTGGTAGATGACCCTGGCCAGATTACATGAGTGATGTAGTCTGTTCTCCGTAGGACCTATATTCTTTTCTGAAAAATGGAATGGATATTACCAACATTTGTTGATAGTGGTTGAATAAGAAGGATGCGGCTATAACAAGGCACTAACGACATGTGTGGTTAATTGAAATCTAAAAATGTGGCTAATTGATAAATCTCCCCACACATATAAAGCAATGCCAGTTACAGCTTACAAGTGTTGGAAGATCATTTAGCCACAACATGAAGTGTGGCTAATTGACATTTTTGAATGTGGCTAAAAACAGATTTTTTTTTTTTGGTAGTCTTTGCAATTGGGAGCGTAAACTAATGTAGCGTGGTTCATCAAAATTTTTCCTTTGTTTTTTGTGCAATTTGGTCCATGAAATTTATAGTTGAATTACGCCAATAATTGTGTAAAAACTCTGACCCAATTTTAACTATTTGTGTCTTGTTTCCGCAAGTGTAAGGTAATTTCTGTGCTGCATGGTTTGTGCCAAGAAAATTTTTCCTATATCATGCACCCATTAAAAAAAATGGAAAATCTCTTTATTCTTTTCTGGCGTATGAGTATGTTAAATTATTGGCACAAAATGGATGCCATATTGGGAAACCAAAAGGTTTTGGTGTTGACTTCGGCAGTAAAAGCCTGCTGAAATCTGGGTCGTACTCTACTTCAAGCCCAATTGGTGGGGCCATCCTAAGGCCCACTGTTGAATCCTACTTCAACAAAAGAAAGATCCTACCTGCTGTTGCTCCCGGCCAGCACAGGCTTCATTTCTATGGTTGATTTGTCCCGTTATGCTACCTCAGCCTCAATCCTTCACACACATGAAGGCACGCCTTGGAAAACATGGTTAAGGTAGCACTTTGGTGTATCCAAGATGAACCTGCTCTCCGGCCAACAATGAAGAGTGTGGTGCTGATGTTAGAAGGGATTACTGATGTAGCAATTCCTCCTTGTCCAACCTCGAATTCTATGTAAATCCTCTCAGTGCGGAAAATGTTGCAGCGTATTAGAGTTAGTGCTTAATTAGTGTTATAGTTATTAGTTACCGTTGAAGTTAGTTACAATGGCAGTTACATTAGTTGTCACATAACTGTTAGTGAGAGGAGTGTTAGTCTAGGATCAAGTCTATGTTTACTGTGTACACCTTCTCAACTTGTATAAGTATCTATGTCTCAGTAATGCAAGACACGAATTCGTTTTCTCTCATTCACTTCTACTCTAAAATCTTAATACAGAGTTCATGTAGCTTTCAGTTTATTTTGTTGGTGCTCTCTTAAGTATATTCACGTCTATGTAAAGGATATATATATATATATATAATTCATCCGCAATATATCCCGTAGCTCATGATGAAAGGTGATAAAATATTGTATTTCATTGTAAAGAAGCACTCATAGATACCTATTTCACTCTTTTTCTGAATGAGTATCGTGCATGTGTCCTGACTGTTACGTAACAACTCTCTTATGGAAAATAAAGATATATAGTAGAAAAAGTGGGTCAGGCTCTTTGATAGTGAAATCAACACAATTATTTCAGCTCGCCGCTCACTAGTCACTAGTCAAGATAGACTAGTTGAAGTGGAACGTTCCTGCTCTACTGGTCATTCATTTCGCTTTTGTCATCATCACAGAGTTTAACTTCACCATTGTGCCATAGCCATACGATGATCAAGAGTCTCGATCGAAGTCCCGAACGCGACATTCCCAATGACAAATGACAGTTACAAGTGGGACACGAGCCCAAAAAATTGATGGCTTTTTGGGGTAATTACTCTAATTAAGGAATCCAAATTGTCAATTAATTATGATCTGCTAGTTGACACGAATGAATGGAACACACTACTGCAAATATTATGGCTACAAGAGAATTTAGTCGCTTGTTCGTCATGAATGCACGGATTTTCTAACACTATTGTGTTTTGGGAGTTATTATACTGTCACTCTTTTTTCACTATTTTAAATTTTATTTTCTTAAAATACTCTTAATTTATAAGATGCTTTTAACCATAGTTTATTGTCATTTTTATACTTTAATTTGTAATGGATATTTATAGTAATTAATATTGAATATAAAAATTAGGTTTAATTATATTTGTTTCCTTAAAATATTATAATTTTTCTATTTGATCCCTGTTAATTTTTAAAAAATTTTCATGTCGTTTCCCAAAAAAAAAAATCATTTTAGTTTGGTTTTTCCATTAACTTACTATTAATTTTTTTTCGTTAAGTGCCAATTTGACGTCCTATTTGGAGATTGATATGGACTGAGTTTAAAAATGGAACCAAAGGGAAAAACAAATACGATATTTTAGAGGATGAAAGGAAAAATTATGATATTTTATATAAAAAAAATATTTACATTTACATACATAAAATAAAGCAATAATTATATGTTTAATAAAATTAATTTATGTATAATTAAGATTATTATAAAATCAAATTTTTATATTAAATATTTTTAAATAATTACTATAAAAGTACATATTTGAACTTGTAATATTTAAAATATTTTGTATTATATTTTTGAAATTAAAAATGTACAAAATATAATAAAAATAAAATATACAAGATATGACAAAAAATTTCAAAAAATTTATTCTATAATGGAAAGAGTTTGAATTTTAACAAGAGAAACATCCTTTAAGAACCTAAAAACGTTAAGTAACTGTCAACTTTAAAGTTATTACAATTTTTTTATATTATAAAATTTTTAAATTCAAAAAATATTATTAAACATTATATAATCCTTCAATTCAAATTTAGAATCTTAAGTTATTTAACATTCATATATATTATAAATTACTGTTAATTTATATTAAATATTATTATATAATAATAATTAAACATAAATTTATTTTACTAAATTTTAATTAATTTTTTTATTTTATGTACATAGATATAAATATTTTCATATAAAATTAAATATCGTGACTTTTCCATTTCATCCTCCGAAATATTACAATTTTTCTGTTTAAACTCTTAAATTATTACGATTCTGTTTGGTCCCTCTTTATATCCATTAATCATGTCGTCCTCCACATGGGACACCTTAACGAAGAAAACTAATGGTAGGTTTGCGGATACCAAACGAGATTGAATAGAATTTTTTAAGAGCTAAAATGAACTATTTTTAAAAAGAGTGATAAAATGAAAAAGTTGTGATATTTTGAGTACCAAAAATATAATTAAGGTTACAAAATAACTATGATTAATTTGATAAATATTAAATAAAATTAAGCTATCAACCAATTGCATATTAAATTTGTCAGCCCGGCTTTTTCTAAAGTTAAAGTATCGTTGGTAGAAATTAAGCATGTATCTCTAGCAATATCTCTACATTATTTATTTATTTATTTTTGGTTATTCCTTTTAGTCTAGTACTCTGACCTTTGTTTTCTTTCTAATATTTGTCACTTTGAAATTACTACAGGACAAAGGATATACTAGGATGTTTGGTATTATTAATATTACTTTTTCCTCTTTCATTTTCTAAGATAAAGATTTAGATTGTTGTTTTTCCACAAGTATGCCGTGAAAGGAGGGCAATTATAGTTTCATTTGATGGAGCCTAACTTGTTTTAGTTTTTATTTTTATAATTCTTTTTTATTTACGTTAATTGTTAAATTCAAGTTGTGATGTTAATTATAGTTGATTTTTATATTCAATATTAAATAGTACATTTATTACATAAAAATGTAGAATACAGGAACAAAAGTATGTGATAAGTTTATAATAACTTTTTTGATTAAGAGTATCTCAAAAGAAATAAAAATAAAAGTAGTTGAAAAGGAGTGGAAATATATAATGATGAGGTACATAACTTTGTTTTGGGAAGCTATGGATAAAATGTCCGGAAAAAATAGGGTAAAGGTGGCACTTTGGTGTATCCAAGATGAACCTTTTTCAGGCCCACAATGAAGAGTGCGGTGTTGATGTTAGAAGGAATTACTGATGTAGCAATTTCTCCTTGCCCGAGTTCTAATTCCATGTGAATTTCTTCTGTGAAGTAAATGTTTGCAGCCTTCGTCTGTTTTTCAGTTTATTTTGTTTTAGTTTGGTTACTTATTTTTGTATTCCTTTCAATTGTTGAGCTCGTCTCTCAGTAGTGAGTCAAGGTAAAAGAAGGCAGCAAGCAGACGACCAATGCATTTTGCTTTCCCGCGTTAATTCATGTTTTAGCAACCGGTAGTTTTCTTGTCCGAAGTTTCAGTTCGAATGAAACAGAAATTAACAAACATGCACGGGTAAAACAAAACACATAAGAAAGAAAGAATTGTGTTTTTTTTTTTTCTTTTTTCGGTCAACAATTGCTTTGTATTGAAAAGAAGAATACTTCAGGGACTGCAACTTGAGCTAGCGGAGTGATAACCTTTTTTAAAGTCTTTAGTTTGATTATTTTTCTTTATTTGTTTGTTGACGAGGTCTTTGATTTGATTAGTATTTGGCCTTCAATATCTTACATTTATGATCATGACACAAATGGCTTGGATTGATCAAGGCTAAAGAGTCACTTGTATACGGATTTAATAATCTTATAAGCACGTCAAAAAATTGCGACAGTATGGCAATGTTCTGCAAGATATTTACATGCATGCAATAGGGTCCAAGGTCTAATACAAACAACCCTTTAAATTCATTGTCTCATCAAGTCATTAAGTCTACCCACGTTTCTGGAAAATGAAGACAGTTGTAACTCTATTTTGGAGCGAGGTCATACTTCCACCTTGCCATAGCCATCCGTTGTAACCCTAGTGGTAGTCCAGACACGGCATTGCCAATCAATGCAAGAGTCAAGAGACAAACCAAACAAGTATAATAAGCCTCGAAAATTGATATCTTCAGAATCACCAACCCTGGGGTAAGTTACAGGCAATTATGGTAATGAAGGATTCCGATCTAGCAATTTAATGGTTTGTGTCGACACCAACGAACGAGACACAGTATTACCATAGGAAGGATTAACTTATCTTGAATTGAAAACAGTTTATAATAAAAAAACTTGTTAGGACAGTTTCTCAAAAAAGTAATTATATGCCCGAAATAATCATTTCCAAACATCTCTTAAATATTAAATGATGCTACAAAGTTTGGTCGCATGCACAGTATGGCAGTAGTGTAGTATCAAATACGATAATGGTTTGCAGGAAAGAAGGATATGAAAGACGTAGAATGCTGTCCGAGTACAGACCATAGAGGACTATTCCATTCATTTTACTTCCCCTTTTCCGCGTTGGAATTGACTAGTGGACCTGTTTCACAGAGTAGGGTGTTTCGTAACGGTTGATTCAGGGAAATCGAACTTGAATAGTATGATTTATTTATTTTTTTTGAATCTTTTAACAGCTATAGTTGGTAATCATTACACTACCAAGAATCACGCAACAAACAACGGTTTATAGCAATTATGCTTTGGTAGATGACCCTGGTCAGATTACATGAGTGATGTAGTCTATTCTCCGTAGGACCTATATTCTTTTCTGAAAAATGGAATGGATATTACCAACATTTGTCGATTGTGGTTGAATAAAAAGGATGCGGCTATAACAAGGAACTAACCACATTTGTAAAGTGTGGTTAATTGAAATCTAAAAATGTGGCTAATTTATACCTCTCCCCACACATATAAAGCAATGTCAGTCACAGCTTACAAGTGTTGGAAGATCATTTAGCCACAACCATGAAGTGTGGCTAATTGACATTTTTGAATGTGGCTAAAAACAGATTTTTTTTTTTTGGTAGTCTTAGCAATTGGGAGCGTAAACTAATGTAGCGTGGTTCATCAAAATTTTTCCTTTGTTTTTTGTGCAATTTGGTCCATGAAATTTATAGTTGAATTACGCCAATAATTTTGTAAAAACTCTGACCCAATTTTAACTATTTGTGTCTTGTTTCCGCAAGTGTAAGGTAATTTCTGTGCTGCATGGTTTGTGCCAAGAAAATTTTTTCTATATCATGCACCCATTAAAAAAAAAAATGAAAAATCTCTTTATTCTTTTCTGGTGTATGAGTTTGTTAAATTCTTGGCACAAAATGGATGCCATATTGGGAAACCAAAAGGTTTTGGTGTTGACTTCGGCAGTAAAAGCCTGCTGAAATCTGGGTTTTACTGTACTTCAAGCCCAATTGGTGAGGCCATCCTAAGGCCCACTATTGAATCCTACTTCAACAAAAGAAAGATCCTACCTGTTGTTGCTCCCGGCCATCACAGGCTTCATTTCTATGGTTGATTTGTTCCCGTTATGCTACCCCAGCCTCAATCCTTCACACACATAACGGCACGCATTGCAAAAAAATTATTTTAACACACAGACTAACAAGTCATTTGACAATATCTCCCACAGGGCTGCGACGGTGCAATAATGATCGCAGGTTCTTCCGCAGAAAGGAATGCATTGCAAAACTTCGGTTTAAGATGTTTTGAAGTGATTGATGATGCAAAATCACAGCCATATGCCACATGTCATGGAGCGAGCTATCTCGCGTGCTAGTAACATTTGTGCAATAACACGTAATGATATGATTTGACTCCTATGCTATTGGCAGATTAGTTGATGCTTGTCCGTCCTGGCACTACACCGTACAGTTTTTTTTATGGTCGTGCGTACATTTTTCTTTTTTGCCGAGAGACTTTTGGCAATTGGTTTTCTTTCAGTAGCTGGGCCCAAATACGGGCTAATATCAAGGCATTCCTTTCACAGGGCCGGATTGGCTGCCCAAATATTGGGATGATGAAGATTAGGTTTTGCCCAAACAATAAAAAAGGGTCCAAAAGTGGCACTGATCGATTTTCTATCAAAATCAAAATTTATATAACTGGATTGCGTGATCTGCATATTAAAAATTGTTTGAAATCTCATGTTCTTAACCAACGGAGGAGCTAGACCAAAAAAAAAAAAAAAAAAACCAACGGAGGAGAGAATTCCGTAAGTTTAGGTGCTATTTGGTTTAGGCATTTTCTATTTTCATTTTTACTAAAAAATAGAAAATATGTTTGCTCATTCATTTTCATTTTTAGTTTCAGAAAACAAATCCAAAATTTCTAAAAATTTTGAAAATGAAAGAAAGATGTTTTCAGTGTTTTCATTTTGGAGCAGCGGCAATTTTGTAGTTTTTATCAACTTGGTTATTTTCTCATTCCTTTCTCTAACACATCGTGTAGGTGCAAAAGGGGCGCAAGCAAGGCTTCCGCGGACTCGCGGCTATAAAGGCGTGGCTGACTAAAGATGGCAGTGAGGTGGTGTGGCCAGAGGTGTTGCTAAGGTCATGGGTGAGTGGAAAAGTGGTCGTTAATGAGGCAGTGACAGAGAAGGTGAGCAATGGTTAATGGTGGTATCCCAGATGGGCAATATCTCACACAGCATCACAACATAGCAAACTGCTTCTGGTTATCGTTAAGGGACGTCTTTATCACAAGTGATATGTTCCCAAACAAGTACCCAATACCTGCCAATGATTGCAACCACATTGCAGCCAAATGACCAGCCATTTACTCTTATATAATTGAACACAAGCTTCTCTTGAAACTGACCCATAACTGATCATTCAACATTGTTTTTGATTCCTACTAGTGATTCTTCTTGTGTTGTATGACATGTGTTTTACTTAGGGGGTCCTCGCGTTTGTAAGAGGAAGAGATACAGTAGAGTAGAGGGAGACCAACAAAATTGCAATTTGGTTAGTAAATTAAGGGACCATTGTTAGGTTTGTGGCTTAGGAAGGAGATGGTACAGGATGGGGAAATGATGGTGCGGTAGTGAGAAAGAGGGAAGCTATGGATGAGGCAAGGTGGAGAAGAAAAGAGAAAACACTAAAACAAACATGTTTTCTAATTTTGAAAAATTGAAAATGAACGGATCTTTAAAAAATGAAAAATAGGAAATGTTTTCACAAGTATGAGTGATAAAATTAAAAAACTTAGTGATAGAAAATAAAGCATTGAATCAATCTAACCCCTGCACCGCCCGGCTTATGTTGAGAAAACTTTGCTTGCCCCCATTTTGGTTCCATTGAATGACATTTATAAGTCAATATGGCATGTTTAGTTTACCACTTGACTTGTTATTGATGTAGAAGTAGCTATTCTAACTAGCTAGTCCTAGTGCCCTTCAGGGAAATTTAGAAACCAGGGCTACTTTTCCATTTTCTTACTTAGCTATTTTGCTGTAACTATTGAGTTGATTAAGAATCATTTTGGTTGAGACATCAGAAAAGTAGTTTCTAAATCCTATGGTTGTGGCTTCCAATCCCGTTCTTGTTATGTTCTTGATGTTCTTTATGCTACTAGTACTTGCAAATGAAGCCACTGCTAAAAAGGTGATTGAGTTAGGTTCTTCGCTCTCTCCTAATGGAAATCAATCTTCATGGGTATCAAGTTTGAGACTTTTTGCATTTGGGTTTTACCCTCATGGTGATGGCTATGGTGTTGGAATATGGCTGATTGGTGCAACTGAGAGTGAGAGGATGGTTATATGGACTGCTAACCGTGATGGTTTGCTGATACCCAAGGAATTAGCCGAGATCGAGTACATGGAGAGCCTTTACATGAAGAGTACCGTAACAGCTTTGCACGTATTGCAGGAAATTAGAAGTGGAAGCTCGACGGTTAGCATGTTTTCATTGCCACCACTGCAGATAAGTGGTTTGGAAGAAACATGGAAGAAAGTCCCAGTTCTGGAACAAGCAGCCAAGTAACCTTCTGGGTTACATTTACGGCAGCGTGGTGGGATGGCTATTGTCTTCCCCTCTTTTTTTCCCCTTAAATCCGATGCCTCTGTTATGCACGTCTTAGATACTAACACAGATGTAAGATGCTAAATGTAAAGATGGAATTAATTTTATATAATTATAGGTTCCATATAATAAAAACGTCCGGAATTCATAGGTTTTATGTCTTGATATTTTCTTGGCGCTCATATTCGTAGTTATGTGTAATCGTCTATTTTGTATCCGCTTCATCTTTGTAATGTTATAGGTTCCATTTGAAAATCATTTTATTGCGTACGCGCCTCCCTTCAAGTTTTTCTAGTTGACAGTATGCCAAGCTCTACGCCTACAAGGCTGTGTTAGAGAAGAGTTCCATGTTGCTTTCACACGTGGTAGTGGATGCTGAATTAGACCTTACAAGCCTCGATCGTTTATGCTTTCATTTTCGTGTGATAACGAAATGGTTGGTGAAATATGTATGGCGGGAAACGTGTAGAAATTGAAAAGCATTCACAGGTTTTTAGCATAGCAAAGAGTAAATCCTGTCTGCACATTAACATCTGAGAGATACGGAAAGAGAAACTTCCTATGTTAACGGACTAGTTTAGGTCATAAAATATAGAAACCTTTCATCAGCGGCCATGGGATCTATCTGCTCATCTGACTAAAACAAAGCAGCGAACATGGAATTAGTATTTTCCTTTCGCCGTCCTTAAAGTATGTAATGTGTCAAAAGCAGTATGGATTAAGGCACCTCATTGTTGAGAGTGACTCTCCTACCGCGATAGCTATGGCTAAAAACTCGCCTGAAAACCACCTATCTATTGCAGGGTGGTTCCGGTGAATTTCCCAATGGCTGAACAGACACTAGACCATCAGCTTTCAGCACACTTTTGTCATCCCGATGCTGTTTGATGTAATTGGGGCCTCTACCCCTTGTGTCGTTTCTTTTGGTAGTTACTAGTTCTCTTTTGGCGTGCCATCTACGGTGCTCTTTGCCGATTAAGGAATATGGTGTTCGTTGCAATTTAATAGTGAGATTATAAGCTGTATTGATGTATTAATTATTTATAATGTATTATAATAATATTTAATTTTAAAAAAATTTAAAATTATAATTAAAAATATTTTAAAAATTAATTATCATATATTAAAAATATAAAATTATATTGATAGTATAAAATAATTTTACTCTATTTACATTAATAGTATAAAATTATTTTTTACTATCACTATAATTTTATACTATTAATATATAAAAATTAATTTTTAAAAATCATAAAAATTTTATTAATATAATTTTATTTTATTAGTATAATTTTATACTATTTATCAGTATAATATTACATTAATAATATAAAATTATTTTATATTATTAATATAATTTTATATTATATATATAAAATTAATTTTTAAAATATATTTAATTATATATTTAATTATTTTAAATTAATATATTACTATATTATATTATAAATGATTAATATATTAATATATTTTACAAATTTTTACCATCTAATGCGTTCACAATATGCACCCTTTTTTTTTTTTTTTGGTCTAGGGGTAGGGGTTGGGGTTGGGGTTGGGGTTGGGGTTGGGGGGAGGGGAGAGGGGTTCAATATCCACTACCTGCCTCCGGCAGGCTCGAACCCAGGATGCACTGCCTGCAAGGCCAACAGATTGGCCAGTTGATCTAGAGCCTTGCGTGCACAATATGCACCTTGTACATCAAAGCGTTTTGCGGACGCGCCCTCTTTTGGGCCGTTAGGCCCTCCAATGTACAAAAGAGAAAGCAACAATTTCGCTCAAACTTCATAGCCTCGACCCAAAAAGAAAAACTTCGAACTGTCGCAAAACCCATAAGGACCCTTCAAACTATCGCTCTTACATTATCAGCTCTTGAATGCTTGAGGCCAGAAAAATAAATTAATTAAGCCATTCTCACCCGGATTTTGTTGTATACGATAACGGCGTGATGTGATTTTAGCTGTGTCCGAGGTCGACTATATTCATCCATAGTTAATTTCTATCATTCCCTGCCCGAAACGATCTACTCTGGACACTTCTCATTCTTTGTCTTAGATTTAGCTGTCAAGATGGTATATGATCTGCACTATTTATTATTGAATTATGCAGTGTGGCTGTTAAAAACCACACTAGTTCCTGGCGGTCGCCTTCAAAATGCATGCACCGGGCGGCAAAATTCAAAAGTTTGTTTGCCTCAGCGTCAACATCTGATCGCTCTCATTGGAGTGGGACTACGGAGATCTGTCTGAGGTGAGAAATTAAAATAGCATGCTAGGTTTATGGTAATGCCATCAAGTTTATCCATGATACGTAATAGATCGAACATTATGTATCCAATAATTCAAACGGTTGGTATATTGTTATTTCTATCGGTCTTAGTTTACTTGTTTTGATGAAACAGTACATTTAGTTCAATTTGGGTACCCTCATCATTTTTAAAGCACCTCTAATGCAATCAGTTTTCCTCAATTCCGTCTAGTGCTTCCCAGTATCCAACCTTACTCGGTAAGAAAAGGTTTTCTTTTTGGTACTGTTGTTAGCGTCTCTTAAATGCCGAAATAAACAAGAAAGATTAACTTTATTCACCTATGATATGTAAAGACGAAGAGTTAAATGTCCATGCATCTCTGCTTTCGGTAGGCCATACTCACTAATTTTGTCTCCGAGTGTGGAACCAAATCTCTATTATTCCCTGCACCACACGGTTCAAATGCATAGGAAATTTTGCCTATCTCGATTTTATTTTCCACGTTGGACATTTTACCAGTCAAGACGGAACGTGGACCACTTGCTAACTGTTATTGAATCATGCGTGGAAATTCAGAAGCCAGGGTGGCTTTTGTAACATCTTAGTGCTGTTTTCTTTAGTGTGGGGCTTGTAGCAATGCATGAGAGACAGTCAAGTCTTCGAATGGAAAATTTTAAAGCTGTCACAATAATAGCGTTTGGCCCTTACTTAACGTTTTGGTGGGTGAGTTGATGAGTACGCATCATTTCCTTTGAGACACCAGAAAACTAAGTTTCCAAATCCTATGGCTTCCACTCCTGTTCTGGTCTTGCTGTTCTTCATGCTATTTGCAAACGAAGCCACAGCTGAAACAAATCACTCTGGCACCATTCGATTGGGGTCTTTGCTCTCTCCTAAAGGCAACCACACTTCATGGCCTTCAAGCTCTGGCCATTTTGCTTTCGGCTTTTACCCACAAGGTATTGGCTATGCCGTTGGAATATGGCTGGTTACTCAACCAAACAACACAATTGTGTGGACTGCTAACCGTAATAGTCCACCAGTGTTCTCAAATTCCACGTTGAAATTGACCAAAGATGACGGGCTACTTCTTCAGAAATGGGAGGAAGACCCAGAACATCTCACCGACCTAGAGTCTCGCGATTCTTATGTCGGAAAGCAAGGATCAGTAACTTCGGCATCTATGCTTGATTCTGGCAATTTTGTGCTTTACGATAAGGACTTTCAAGTTGTCTGGAGCAGTTCTGCTTACCAAACTGACACCATACTAGGAGGCCAGAATTTAACTGATGGAGAACTGGTCTCCAGTGTGTCAAAATCAGACCATTCAAGCGGACGTTTCCTTCTCCGCGTGGACGTAGATGGAAACCTCTTTGCTTACCCTATGAACAGCTCTCGTCAACAGGAGGATGCTTATTGGTCTCTGCTGGCAAATTATTCGGATTATTTCGCATATCTTAGTCTGAGCAATGAAGGCTCTCTTTGCCTACACGATGAAGCATCTGACGTACGATGTTTGGCTGATAGCAACAAACTTAGAAGGAAATCAAAGAACGCAACTTCAATCTACCGCGCTACACTTGATGAAGATGGGAACTTCAGATTGTATGCCCACCAATTTGATGGATATACTAGCTCGGATGTGCAAGTGCTGTGGGAAGCCGTGAGTGATATATGTGGAGTCCCTCTTTGTGGCTTGAACAGTTACTGCTCCAACATGAGCGGCAAAGCCGTGTGTGAGTGTTACCCTGGTTTCGTCCCCACCAAAAGCGGTGCTAACGGTACCATGTTTCTGGACTGCAAACACAGCCACAGCAAAGATGATTGTGAGAGCATTGAAGACCCAACGGTGTCTTACAATATGACTTTCCTGAAGGATCTGCGCTGGGGCGATTCTCCATATTCGGCTGTATTCATGGAGATGGAAACTTGCAAGAACTCTTGCCGGAAAGACTGTTATTGCGGGGCAGTGTTATATAGGAGCGGCATCTGCAACAAATATGGGCTTCCGCTTATGTATGGCAGAAGGTTTCAAGATCCATCAACGGTGGCCCTCTTAAAGATGCCTTCAGGAAATGTCTTCAGCCCTAGCCCAAACCAAACCGTCCCATCTCCAAGGAAGCCTAGCGTCCTTGTTGATGACAAGAGAAGTCTTCTAATGATTCTATCCTTTACTTTGGGTGGGATTTCATTTTTTGGTTTGGTCTTTGTAGTGTATATTTTCTTCACCTATAGGCGTCAGGTTCGCAGGTATGCAACATTGTCTGCGAGTGAAACTCTGGGATTTGTGGAGGAATGTTCCTTGCGTTCATTTTCTTTTGATGAACTTGTGAAATCAACTGGAGGCTTCACAGAGGAGGTAGGCAGAGGATCTTTTGGAGCAGTTTATAGAGGTATAATAGGTGAAAGTAACAGAAGAGTTGCTGTCAAGAGACTCGAGAAAATTGTTGATGAAGGGGAAAGGGAATTCCAAGCTGAAATTACTTCCATTGCTCGAACTCATCATAAGAATCTGGTTAAGCTTATTGGTTTTTGTATTGATGGATCTAGGAAGCTTCTTGTTTATGAATATCTCAGCAACGGATCTCTTGCAAATCTTCTCTTCAAGTCTCATATGCCTATGCCTTGGAAAGAGAGATTAAAAATCGCGTTGGATGTAGCAAGAGGAGTCCTGTATCTGCACGAGGAGTGTGAAGTTCGTATTATCCACTGCAATATAAAGCCTCAAAATATACTTATGGATGAAGTGTGGACTGCAAAGATATCTGATTTTGGATTTGCAAGACTACTGAAACCTGACTATTCAAGAATGAACACAGTGGATGACAGGAGAAGTAGGTACTTGGCGCCTGAATGGCAGAAGCATGAATCAGTGTCCGTGAAAGCTGACGTCTATAGTTTTGGTGTGGTGTTATTGGAGATTGCATGCCGCAGAAGCAATATAGATATATATGTTTCATCACCTGAAGAGATACTTCTTTCCAGTTGGGTATATCAATGCTTTGCAGCGGGGAAGTTAAATAAGCTTGTGGCAGATGATGAAGACAAAGATGTAGATTGGAAAATATTGGAAAGAATGGTGAAGGTGGGGTTGTGGTGTGTCCAAGAGAAACCATCTCTTCGTCCCTCAATGAAGAGTGTCATCTTAATGTTGGAAGGATTGAAAGATATTCCAGTTCCTCCCTCTCCGGCCCTCTTGGTTAAATAATCTTGGGACATTTTATTGCATTCGCATTTTGTCTCTGTAAACATCTGTTTAGTTTGTGAGCAACTATAGTTTCATTTTTATCGTAGATTGTTGTTTATGTCCTTGTGATGATGTGTATCAAAAAGCTAGCGTCCGTGCTTGCCATCCATTGGAGTAACCTTCATGTAATAAAAGACTTTATGTTTTTACGGTATATGAGTGGTAATCTGATTAAGGATAATAGGATAAATAAATATTTTATGTTACACCTTTATCCCTTTTTTTGAATAGGTAATGTATTATATAAGTTTATTTATCATAATTATTTTGTATATTAAAATGATAGATAATTAAATTAAGTTTAAAGAGATTGAATTAGAACTAATTAATTTTTAATGTGTAAGATATCTTTCATTCTTTTCTTTTTATTAAAAAGAAAAATAATTTCCAAAATAAATAATAATAGATAGAATTATATAAATAAAAATAATTTTGAATAAAAATATTTAAATAATATTTAATTAAACTATAAATGAATAATAAATAATATTTAAGATAAATTTAATTATATATAATAAAAGTAAACATATTAATAATTTATAAATAAATATTTTTATTATAATATTTGTTTTTAAATTTAAATTTGAATAACTATTAAAAATTATTATTTTGATATATTTTTTCATATAATATTGTGAAAAGTACAAGTCAAATATTAAAATATATAAAAAATAGAGTATTGTATATTTTAAATTTTTATATTCTATTAAATTAATAAATAATTGTTAAAAATTGAAATAAATAATAAATTAAATTTAATATAAATTATAATTTGAAATAATAAAAATTAATAAATATTTATAATAAATACAATGACAAATAATAAATATTTAAATAATATTTATTTTTTAATTAATAAAAATTATATTTTATTTTTTCAATATTTGCTTAAGATTAGAAATATTGATAATAATGAGATGATAATAATATATTATATAATATATCACTTTATACCATATTATATTAAATATTATATAATATTAAAATCTTATCATACCTTCTTTTTTTTTCCTTTTCTTTTTTTTTTTCAAAAGGGGAACTAAACAAGCCTCATAATTATGAGCATGCCAAATGAGTCCTAAGTATTTCTCTTCAGTTGGCTTACATGTCTACTCAAAGTCTCAAACCATTTTTGTCCATAATCTTGACTTAGAATGCAGCCAATTGTTGGGACTTTGTTATCAAGGAACAACCGAGCAAGGAAGAGGAGTGGACATGAGTTCATTCTTGACTAGATCCAAAGATCATGGTAGATAAACTTGAACTTTGTGACAATGACAAAGAAATTATGGGATGCTTTTAAAATGGTCTAAGAATTAAGATAGTTCTTAAATTTTGTTTATAAAATTTTTTATATAATAAAATAATTATTAATTAATTTTTTTTATAGACAAGATTTAAGAATCATCTTAATTCATAATTTATTAAGAATCATTTTAAAACTTTTTAACATGTAGGTGATGCTCAATGCTTAACATAGATTAGATTTTTGATCTCCTCAACCTTTTCTTTTCTTCATAGATTGAAAGCCTTTTGTTTCTTTTAGGGTAAATAACATGTAGTACCGTTGACGTTTGTAAAAAAATGCACTCCTCCCCACTCTTTCTGCAAAATAGCAGTTCGTCCCAAATTATGAAAGCCACTAATGGCCTTGTACAGCCTCGTTACATTAAAAAAAAAAAAATTTGCTCGCATCTGTGGCCATCTCCGACCGGACCGCGCTGACATCTTAGAGTGGCTTGTCAACTCGCAACACAAATTATGCAAGGACATTGCTTCAACTTGTCACTTGAATCGAAACAGGATCAACGTTTATGAGATGTTAATTGGGTTTTTTTAGTATTGCGAGTTGCGACAGAGTAGTAGTAGAACCAATTTCGTTTGTCCATTGCGGCATCGACATTTTGGAGGCGGGTGCCCCAGCTCTCGGGTTTTAGCATCTGCCGAAGTGGCAAATTTATGTTCTGCAACAATTGAATTGAGGTCGCTCTCTCTCTCTCTCTCTCTCTCTCTAGCGTTCTGATTTTGAGGCTGCGTGGATAGAGTTACTCTTCGATCTTGTTTCAATAGTATGCTCTATTTCTGCTGCATAGTATGCTGTGTTTTGTAATATTCTCTGTTTTCAAGCCATGCATTTCAACCGTGTCGCAACTCGCAATACAAATTATGGAAGGCCTTGCATAATTTGTTGGCGCTCTCTCCCTCCCCTTCAGCTTGTGGACATGGCCCTCAATTTCGACTGCACTGCCCATTCCTTCCATAATTATCAACCTCCAGATGACCTCATAAACCATTTAAGTTGAAAATTCCGTGGCAGGCCATGTCACACTGCTGCAAGGATCTACTCTGTGGTTGCAAGGATGTTGTTTTTGAGTCCTATGGTGAAATCCAGAGAGTGGAGACAGAAAAGGAACAAGTGAGGTTGTTGGTGAGGTTGTTGTTAGTGTTGTGGGTGGTGGTGGGGCCAAGGGGGGAGATGGGAATAGAGGAAATCTAAGATGAGGGTGGTGGAGTGAGATAAAAAAATTCACATAGAATAAGAAATGTAAGGAACCGGTGACAGTGGAGACGGAAATATTAACAAAGCCGTTAGTGGTGTTTGTGCTTTGGGGGCGGACTGCTATTTTGTAGCAAGAATGGGGAAGAGTGCGTTTTCTAAAATCCTTAAGGGTAGTATTTGTTATTTACCCTTTCTTTTATTTATTTATTTTCCACAGAAGCTCCAAGAAAGACTTGGCCGTAAACACTTTGCTTTTGCTAATTTTCCACGTGATGTTGATTTTAGTGGTTGAGGAAGAAAAGTCCTTGTAAGTCATTTCCTTTAAACCATCGAAGGCAATGATAGTATCAGCAAATTTGCTTCTATTTTTTCTCAGATTATCAACGCCAAAGAGTTGAGTAGTTATGGATACTATTTCTGCAAGTATCACCTTCCTTCTGCTCTTGTCCTCATCCTCTCTCGGTGGAACAGCCGAAACACAACTTTCAAACATACCACTCGGCTCCTCACTTAGCCCCAATAGTTTCCGCGCCTCATGGCTTTCACCTTCTCGTCTATTTGCATTTGGCTTTTATCCGCAAGGCAGTGGCTTTGCCATTGGGATTTGGTTGGTTGGGAGCGACCACAATACAGTGGTATGGACTGCAAACCGGGATGATCCTCCACTCACCTCAAATGCAAAGCTACAACTAACCACTGAGGGTAAGCTTGTTGTGCATACACAGCAAGGAAAAGAGAAGCCTATTGCTAATGCTAATGCAAAAGCTTCCTCTGCCTCCATGCTTGATTCTGGAAACTTTATACTGTACAACAGCAATTCCAGTGCCATATGGCAGAGTTTCGAACACCCAACCGATACTATCTTGGTGGGTCAATCTCTACCTTGTGGAGGTCAGTTGTTCTCTAATTCCTCATATTCCAACCACTCAACTGGACGGTTTCGCCTCAAGATGCAATGTGACGGGAATCTTGCTCTGTATCCAGCATACACAACTGACACGGAAAGGGATGCTTACTGGTGGTATTCTCCTGCTGCAGCCAATAATGGTATCAAATACCATCTCTACCTCAACAAAACTGGTTTTCTGGCGATCAGCAATGACAGTGACAGTAATAATTGGATCCCGATCGATGCATCTTTTGGTGATTTATATTATGATAGCGATAGCATCAGCAACAAGAATGAGAACCAGACCATTTATCGTGCAACCCTGGATTATGATGGATTTTTTCGGCTATATGCTCATGATAAAAATGGCACTGTCAATAAAGTTGCACGGCGGCCGGAGGATGCCAATGCATGTGACGTAAAAGGCTACTGTGGCTTTAACAGCTACTGCACATTCAATGACGACCAACCACTCTGCTACTGTCTCAAGGGTTTTGACTTTATAGACCCAAATCAAGAGACTCTTGGCTGCAAAAGGAACTCCACAATAGCAGAGTGTAGAGATGAGAAAGATAGTACATCTGCAGCCAATTATAACATGGTCACCATGGAGGATATTGTATGGAACGATCATCCTTATTTCGAGGCCGAAATGTCACAGGAAGAATGCTCTTCTTCTTGTTTGGCAGATTGCAACTGTTGGGGTGCACTTTATAAGGACGGGTCCTGCAGCAAACAGGGGATGCCTTTTAGATATATCTCAAGGGCAATGAGCGGTTCGACCACCGTATTCTTAAATGTGGGAAATAGCACCCTCAAAGTTGTGTCTCAACAAGAACAACCACTTCCAATCAAGAGTACTAATAAAGCAATTGTGCACATTATTGCTGTTACGTTGGTGTTTACTCTTCTTTTATGCTCAATGATCGCCATCTCTAGCCATTTAATTTACAAGATTCGAGTTTTGAGGTTCCAAAGGCTAATGGAGACAGGGAACTTGGGCCTGAATGAACAGGTGGCTTTGAGAAGATTTTCATACAACGAGCTGAAGAGAGCAACCAATCATTTCAAACAAGAGTTGGGTAAGGGTTCTTTTGGAGCAGTTTACAAAGGGACTTTATACAAAGGTAGAAGATTGATAGCGGTGAAGAGACTAGAGAAGTTAGTTGAAGAAGGAGAAAGGGAGTTTCAAGCCGAAGTGCGAGCCATTGGAAAAACACACCACAGGAACCTAGTTCGCTTGCTCGGCTTTTGTGTGGAGGGTCCCAAAAGGCTTCTGGTTTATGAATACATGAGCAACGGTTCCCTTGGAAAGCTTCTCTTTGGGGCTGGAAGACGTCCAGATTGGGATGAGAGAGTTAGAATAGCACTGGAGATTGCAAGAGGGATCCTCTACCTGCACGAAGAGTGTGAGGCACCAATCATTCATTGTGACATCAAGCCTCAAAACATTCTGATGGATGAGTTTTGGACTGCCAAAATATCTGATTTTGGGCTAGCAAAACTCTTACTGCCAGATCAAACGAGAACCTTCACAGGGATTAGAGGGACAAGAGGGTATGTGGCCCCAGAATGGCACAAGAACACTCCAATATCAGTCAAGGCAGATGTTTATAGCTATGGTGTTGTGCTATTGGAAGTTTTGTGTTGCAGAAGGAACATCGAAGTTAACATCTCTAAACCAGAAGAGATTCTTCTCTCCGGTTGGGCCTATAAGTGCTTTGTTGCTAGAGAGTTACATAAGCTTGTTCTTGGGGAAGCTGTGGATAAAAAGGCCTTGGAAAACATGGTTAAGGTAGCACTTTGGTGTATCCAAGATGAGCCTGCTCTCCGGCCAACAATGAAGAGTGTGGTGCTGATGTTAGAAGGGATTACTGATGTAGCGATTCCTCCTTGTCCAACCTCTAATTCTATGTAAATCCTCTCAGTGCGGAAAATGTTGCAGCGTATTAGAGTTAGTGCTTAATTAGTGTTATAGTTATTAGTTACCGTTGAAGTTAGTTACAATGGCAGTTACATTAGTTGTCACATAAATTTTAGTAAGAGGAGTGTTAGTCTAGGATCAAGTCTATATTTACTGTGTACACCTTCTCAACTTGTATAAGTATCTATGTCTCAGTAATGCAAGACACGAGTTCGTTTTCTCTCATTCACTTCTACTCTAAAATCTTAATACAGCGTTCATGTGGCTTTCAGTTTATTTTGTTGGTGCTCTCTTAAGTATATTCACGTCTATGTAAAGGATATATATATATAATTCATCGGCAATATATCCCGTAGCTCATGATGAAAGGTGATAAAATATTGTTTTTCATTGGAAAGAAGCACTCATAGATACCTATTTCACTCTTTTTCTGAATGAGTATCGTGCATGTGTCCAGACTGTTACGTAACAACTCTCTTATGGAAAATAAAGATATATAGTAGAAAAAGTGGGTCAGGCTCTTTGATAGTGAAATCAACACAATTATTTCAGGGTGAGTTCTATGGTGCCTATGCAAAAATGTGTATTTTGTGCATTTTTTGTGATGAATGGTGAGGATGGTGCCATAGATTGTGAGGTGCATTAATACACCAATTACCTATGATGCACTATAAAAATATCTAATTTTAAGAAAATTTAAAAATATAATTAAATATATTTTAAAAATTAATTATCATATACTGACAGTATAAAATTATATTGACAGTATAAAATAATTTTACACTGTCAGTATAATCAAAAAATTTTATCAATGTAATTTTAATTATCATACATTGACAGTGTATAGTTATACTGGCAGTATAAAATAATTTTATACTATCAGTGTAATAAAATTTTTTATCAGTATAATTTTAATTATCATACACTGACAGTGTAAAATTATACTAGCAGTACTGTAAAATTACACTGATAAAATTTTTTTACATTGTTAGTGTATGATAATTAAAATTACACTGATAAAATTTTTTGGTCACACTGATAGTATAAAATTATTTTATACTGCCAGTATAATTTTACACTGTCAATGTATGATAATTAAAATTATATTGATAAAATTTTTTGATTATACTGACAGTATAAAATTATTTTATATTATCAATATAATTTTATACTGTCAATGTATGATAATTAATTTTTAAAATATATTTAATTATATTTTTAAATTTTCTTAAAATTAGATATTATTATAATATATCATAGGTGATTGGTGCATTGATACACCTCACAATCTATGGCACGATCCTCACCATTCATCACAAAAATGCACAAAATGCACATTTTTGCAAAGGTACCATAGCATGCACCGTTTTGCATAGCTAATTCTAAAAGTGGGGTCGCTTTATGGTGGTCGTTGTAACGATTTTTACCCACAATAGCAGGTCCTTTTTTTTTTTTTTTCACTTGGAAAGTTTGTAACTTTCATTGCTCAACAAGCTGAATGCCATGATGCATGTATCAAAATAACAAAGTGTGGAAATATGTTGGAGAATCTACACCATATGTGATAGCTTGAATCAACTCGAGACAGTCGAACGCAACTTCAAGTCTTTGCAAACACTGTTCACTCACCAAATTAAGCCTCATCTTCATCCCCATTTCCCCTGCAATACGCACCTCAGAATTGCAAGAAATCTTTGATACTGCCAAAGCTACGACAATACCAAAGCAGTCCCTAATCACCGCACCAATACCCCATTTTATTTTTATAATATTCTAAATTTAAAATTTTATTTTACTAAAAATCAATCAGGCTAATTTAATTCAAATTGATAAAAATTAGATCAGATTTGGCTGGATTTAAAATTCAAATTAAATTTATTCAATTCAAATCGTAACAAATATATTATTTGAATTGAATTAATTTTTCATTCAAAATCAATTTAAACTGAACCGTGAACAATTCTATTTTGATTTGATATTTTTCAAAGTGATGTTGATTTGAGATGTTGACGGAGAAAATCAAGTCTTTTGAAGTTATTTTCTCAAATTTATTAAACTAAGCAAAACAATTACAATATTATCAGTTGATATTTCTTTCCAGCTACCTAACAAATTCCAAGGAAGACTTGGCAGTGGAAAGTCTTGCATTGCTACATTTACGAGTGGTGTTGATTTGAGAATTTTGCATTGCTATATTTCTGAGTGATGTTGGTTTGAGACTCTTGCATTGCTAATTCTAAAAGCGATGTTGACTTGAGACTTTGACCAAGAAAATCAAGTCTTTGGAAATTATTTCCACCCCCAATAACTGCAAGGAAGACTTGGCATGCATGCATGCATGAAGTTCTTGTTTTTGTTTCTTGGGATGATGTCTATCTAAAGGTAGCTTGCATGCATGGAAGTTCATTCATGTGACAAAAATGCTCTATGATTTCATGGTAATGCAAGTGTTTCTTTTCGGTTGTGACACACATCTATTTTGTTGGCTTAAATCTTCTATTCCCCAAATAAGATATCGTAAATCGAAAAGAAAAAATATTATGACTGAGTTTTTGTTAGTCAATAATATTTTATGGTGAGATAAGGGAAAGGATCACTGTCTAAAATTTTTGATGGAAAAACTTGAACCTTGCTCTATAGAAAAAATTGTGGACATATTTTAAACGTAGGAATGTGCAAAAGTATTTTTTCCCCCTCTTGATGACTCGGTCTAGTTGGAACTTGTTAGTGGTATTTCTTCTTTCCTGCTGCCTAGTAACTCTAAGGAAGATTTGGCAGTGGAAAATCTTGCATTACTAATTCTAAAAGTGACATTCATTTAAGACATTGACTAAGAAAAACAAGTCTCTCGGAGTTATTTCCTCAAATATATTAAACTAGGCGAAGCAATGAGAGTACAATCAATTGATATTTCTTTCCAGCTATCTAATAATTGCATTGCTACGTATACAAGTGGTGTTAATTTGAGACATATGATGTTCAAATTCAAATCAAAACCACTAAACTATTCAATTTAAACAAAAAAAAATGGATTAAAATTGTAAAACATTTATATTGGATTGGTTCTTATTTTTTACTAACCATTTGAATTGGATCAAATTTTAGATTTAATTTTTGAAAATGATCTGGTTTAATCCAAATTGAATACTATTATATACTATAATTTTTTATTGTCAAATTTATACTTTTATTTTTAATATTAGTAAAAAAATATTTTATAAATATTAAATGAATTATTTTTATCTTTTATTTATTTATTTTATTGACTTTAGTTACTTTTATTTTATAATATTCTAAATTTAAAATTTTATTTTATTAAAAACTCGACCTAATTCAAATCGATAAAAATTAGATCAGATTAGATTACATTCAAAATTTAAATTAAATCGATTCAGTCCAAATCGCAATAAATATATTATTCGGATTGGATTAACTTTTCACTCAAAATCAATCCACATTGAACTATAAACAACCCTATTTTGCATTGCCATTTTTTCAAGTGATGTTGGTGCACTGCTAATTCTAAAAGTGATGTTTATTTGAGACATTGACAAAGAAAATCAAGTCTTTCCAAGTTATTTCCTCAAATTTACTAAACTAACAAAACAATACAGTATTATCAGTTGATATTTCTTTCCAGCTACCTAACAAATTGCAAGGAAGACTTGGCAGTGGAAAGTCTTGCATTGCTACATTTACAAGTGGTGTTGATTTGAGAATTTTGCATTGCTATTTTTCCAACTGATGTTGGCTTGAGCTCTTGCACTGCTAATTCTAAAAGCGATGTTGATTTGAGATTTTGACCAAAAAAATCAAGTCTTTGGGAATTATTTCCACACCTAATAACTGCAAGGAAGACTTGGCATGCATGCATGCATGAAGTTCTTGTTTTTGTCGTTCTTGTGATGATGTCTATCCCTAGGTAGCTCTCATGCATGGAAGTTCATTCATGTAACAAAAAGTTCTATGATTTCATGGTAATATGACTGTTTCTTTTCGGTTGTGACACACATCTATTTTGTCGTCTTCTATTCCCCAAATAAGATATCGTAAATCGAAAAGGAAAAATATTAGGATGGAGTATTTGTTAGTCGATAATATTTTATCGTGAGACAAGGGGAAGGATCACTGTCTAAAACTCTTGATGGAAAAACATGAACCTTGTTCTATACAAACAATAGTGGACATATTTTAAACATAGGAATGTGCGGAAGTATTTTTTCCCCCTGTTGATGACTCGGTCTAGTTGGAACTTATTAGTGGTATTTCTTCTTTCCAACTGTCTACTAACTCTAAGGAAGATTTGGCAGTGGAAAGTCTTGCATTATTAATTTGAAAAGTGGCATTCATTTAAGACATTGACTAAGAAAAACAAGTCTTTCGGAGTTATTTCCTCAAATTTATTAAACTAGGCGAAGCAATGAGAATATAATTAGTTGATATTTCTTTCCAGCTATCTAATAACTCCAAGGAAGACTTGGCAGTGGAAAGTCTTCTTGCATTGCTACAAATACAAATACAAGTGGTGTTGATTTAAAACTTTTGGTGTTCAAATTCTAATAAAAACCGTTAAACCATCCAATTTAAATAGAAAATCAATTGAAATTGCAAAATGTTTATATTGGATTTGTTCTTGTTTTTTTATGAACCACTTGAATTGGATCAAATTTTGGATTTAATTTTTTAAAATGATATGATCTAATCCAAATTGAATATTATTATATAATATAATATTTTATTATCAAGTTTATACTTTTACTTTTAATGTTACTAAAAAAATATTTTATAAATATTAAATGAGTTATTTTTATCTTTTATTTATTTATTTTATTGACTTAAGTTACTTTTATTTTATAATATTCTAAACTTAAAATTTTATTTTATTAAAAACTTGATCTAATTCAAATCAATAAAAATTAGATGGGATTTGATTGAATTCAAAAATTAAATTAAAGCAATCTAATCCGAATCACAATAAATATATTATTCATATTGGATTCGCTTTTCACTCAAAACCAATTCACATCAAACTATGAACAACCCTATTTTGTATTGCTATTTTTTCAAGTGATGTTGGTGCTTTGGTAATTCTAAAAGTGATGTTTATTTGAGACATTGACGAAGAAAATCAAGTCTTTCAAAGTTATTTCCTCAAATTTACTAAACCAACAAAATAATGACAGTATTATCACTTGATATTTCTTTCTAGCTATCTAATAAGTAATAATTGCAAGGAAGACTTGGCAGTGGAAAGTCTTGCATTGCTACATTTACAAGTGGTGTTGATTTGAGAATTTTGCATTTCTATCTTTCCAAGTGATGTTGGTTTGAGACTCTTGGCATTGCTAATTCCAAAAGTGATGTTGATTTGAGACATTGATGAAGAACATCAAGTCTGTCGGAGTTATTTCCTCAAATTTATTAAACTACGCACAACAATCTTTCCAGCTACCTAATAACAACAAGAAAGACTTGACCGTGGAAAGTCTTGCATTGCTACATTTACAAATGATGTTGATTTGAGAATTTTGTATCGCTATTTTTCCAAGTGATGTTGGTTTGAGACTGTTGCATTGCTAATTTCAAAAGTGATGTTGATTTGAGACATTGACTAAGAAAATCAATTTTTTTTAACTTTGAAGTATGGGTACTTCTCATAGAGAAGAGTATCCATATTGGGTATTTATTGGGAATGAATACGTGTCAGGTATGCCTATATATATAATCATTTTTTTTAATTTTTTTAATATTTGGGTATGCCTAGGTATGGTTTGTATATAATTAGGTACGATTTTACTTAAAATATATTTATTTTAATGTTAATTAGAAACTTGTCTATTTTTTTTCTATTTTTGTGACACCACTTTTAGAATATGAGTGCCAACCACCTAAAATTCGCACCACCACCCTTTAAAATTGTTTCCCCAGCGAATAATAGCTAGTTATCAATGACTAATGACCAGCGATGACAAGCAACCATAGACAAGTTTGTTCTCTATCTCTAACATCAATGATGGATTGATAGTATATGAATCTCTATATTTTTAGCCTCCCTTTCTTCATGTCTTCTTTAGTTGTTTTCTTCATGTTTTTGAATCATTATTCACTCTCTATTTTTTTTTATTATTTTGTTTAAATTTGTGTGATTTCTCTTATTATTATTATTATTATTATTATATATGACTTACCTATACCTCAGTTTTTACAAAATTTTCATATTCTGTACACGTATTAGTAACCAATATAGGTACTGTATCCACATCCATGTAACATAGCTTTTGAAGTTATTTCCTTAAATTTATGACACTAAGCAAAGCAGTGACAGTATTATCAATTTTGCTTTTCTTTTGTAATAGAGTTAGATCATCAAGGCCAAATAGTTATGGGTAATATTGCTGCAATTATCACCTTCCTGCTGTGCATGCCCTTATCATCTATAGATACAAGAGCTGAAGCACAACATCCAAAGCAGATACCACTTGGTTCATCACTCTACCCTATTTTCACCCCACCTCGTGGCCTTCACCTTCTGGTCTATTTGCATTTGGCTTTTATCAGCAAGGCAATGGCTTTGCCATTGGGATTTGGTTGGTTGGCAGGAACAACAATACAGTGGTATGGACTGCAAACCGAGATGATCCTCCACTTACCTCAAATGCAAAGCTACAACTAACCATGGAGGGTAAGCTTGTTGTGCTAATAGAGCGAGGACAATGTAAGTTTATTGCTAATGCAAATGCTTACTCTGCCTCCATGCTTGATTCTGGAAACTTTGTACTATACCGCAGGAATTCTAGTGTCATATGGCAGAGTTTTGATTACCCAATTGATACTATCTTGGGGGGTCAGACATTACCTTGTGGACGTCAATTGTTCTCCAGTTCCTCGGATTTCAACCACTCAACTAGACGGTTTCGTCTCAATATGCAGCTTGATGGAAATCTTGTTCTATATCCAGTAAACACAAATGACACGTGGATAGATGCTTATTGGGCCTCTAATACTGTTGATGTAAATGGTTTCAAACATCATCTTTACCTCAACAAAACAGGCTCTCTGCTGATCAGGAATGACAGTAATCCGATGGCGGTCTATCATCTTTATGATGGGTCATCTTTGCCTGACAACATTACCAATGGCAACAAGAAGACCATCTTTCGTGCAACACTGGGCGTTGATGGAGTTTTTCGGTTGTATGTTCATGATAGCAACGACACTAGCAGCAGTATCAAAGTAGCAAATTGGCCGGACAATCAGTGCTTGGTAAAGGGTTTCTGTGGCTTCAACAGCTACTGCACATTCCGTGAGCAGAAACCATACTGCGATTGTCTTTCAGGATTTGATTTCATTGATCTGAATCAAAAGACTCTTGGCTGCAAAACAAACTTTTCAGAACCCAAGTGTAGGGATGAGAAAGATAATAGAACGTTTTACAACATGGTCCGTGTGCCGAATTTGGTGTGGGGTGATACTCCTTATTTCCAGGCGCTAATGTCACAGGAAGAAGAATGCTCCTCTTCTTGTTCAGCAGATTGCAACTGTTGGGGCGTTCTTTATCAGAATGGGCTCTGCATGAAGCAAGAGCTCCCTTTGAGATATGCTAGAAGAACCGAGCAAAAAGAAGTACCCTCCACGGCATTCATCAAGGTGGGAAACTTGAAACTGAATGAAACTCCTCATATGCCTGAGCTTGACCAACCACCTCCAATCAAAAGTACCAGTGACAAATCAATTGTGCAGATTATTCTTGTTATATCGATTTGTGCTCTACTTTTATGCTCAACTATTGGAATCTCTAGCCATTTAGTTTACAAGATTCGAGTTTTAGAGTACAAAAGGCTGTTGGAGATTGGGGACTTGGGACTGAACGAAGAGGTGGCTTTGAGGAGGTTTTCATACAGTGAGCTCAAAAGAGCAACAAATGGTTTCAAACATGAGCTGGGCAAGGGCTCTTTTGGAGCAGTGTACAAAGGGGATTTCCACAAAGGTAGAAGTAGAAGATTGATAGCGGTGAAGAGATTGGAGAAGTTAGTTGAGGAAGGAGAAAGGGAGTTTCAAGCAGAAATGCGGGCCATCGGAAAAACACACCATAGGAACCTAGTTCGCTTGCTTGGCTTTTGTGCTGATGGTCCCAATAGGCTTCTGGTTTATGAGTACATGAGCAATGGTTCCCTTGGAAAGCTTATCTTTGGGGATGTCACACGTCCAGATTGGGAAGAGAGAGGAAGAATAGCACTGGACATTGCAAGAGGGATCCTCTATCTCCATGAAGAATGCGAGGCACCCATCATTCACTGTGACATAAAACCTCAAAACATTTTGATGGATGAGTTTTGGACTGCCAAAATATCTGATTTCGGGTTAGCAAAACTCCTAATGCCAGATCAAACGAGAACCTTCAGTGGGGCAAGAGGGACAAGAGGGTACGTGGCCCCGGAATGGCACAAGAACATCCCAATATCAGTCAAGGCAGATGTTTATAGCTATGGTATTGTGCTATTGGAAATTATATGTTGCAGAAGGAACATCGAAGTTAACGTCTTAGAACCAGAGGAGACTCTTCTCTCCGGTTGGGCCTATAAGTGCTTTGTTGCTGGAGAGTTACATAAGCTTGTTCACTGGGAAGACGTGGATAAGAATGTGCTAGAAAATATGGTAAAGGTGGCACTTTGGTGTATCCAAGATGAACCTGCTCTCCGGCCATCAATGAAGAGTGTGGTGTTGATGTTAGAAGGGGTTACTGATGTTGCAATTCCTCCTTGCCCGACTTCCATTCCATGTGAATTTTCTCTGTGAGGAAAATGTTGTTGTTGCAGCCTTCATGTGGTTTTCAGTTGATTTGTTTAAGCTCTGTTACTTGTTTTTGTACAATTTTAATTGTTAAACTCGTCTCTGAGCAATGAGTAGAGGTAAAAGAAGGCAAGAAGCCAACAACCAATGTATTTTGCTTTCCTTTGTTAATTCATGTCTTGATTCGAATGAAACAAAAATTAATTTCGCTTAACAAATATGCACGGGAAAACGAAAAAGTGAAAAAGACAAGGAAGAAACGATTGTTTTGTTTCGAAAAGAAGAACACTTCAAGGAGTGCAATAGGCCGGGGCTGGCGGAATGATTTTAAATCTTTTCATTCGATTAGTAGTATTTATTTAGTCTATGCCTTATATTTATGATTATGACACGAATGGCTTGGATTTTTTTTTTTTTAATAGTAGTACCAAATACTATGGTTCGCAGAAAAGAAGATATGAAAGTGCTTTTCCGCATTGGAGACTTGAGTATCGTCCACCACTGTAGTTCCGTTTTCACATTAGATTGGTTTTTTTGTTGTTCTTGTGATGATATGCACCAAAAGGTAGCTTCCATATGCGTGGTAGTTCATTCGCGTAGTAATAAAATGTTCTTTCTAGTTTTGACACATACGTATTTTACTGAAATAAATCTACTATTCCACAAATAACTTGTTGTAAATTAAAAAGTAATTATATCTCTAAAATAATCTTTTGAAAAACATCTCTTAGATATTAAATACTGCCACAAAATTTAGTCACATGTACATATAATATTGTTTAACAACAAGGGGATAGTGGCTTGCATAATAAAGATATGAACGATGATAACTACTCGGCAAGTGTATCAAATAGTTAAAATAATAACCGCGGTAAATGGGTATCATCCCACAAGAATTGACGTATCAAGCAACACTTCACTAATGCAATTTCTATTCAGATGATATCAACTATTTGGATTAAAGACAGCTCAAAACTCAAACTTAAAACAAAACAAAGATTGAAAACTAAATAAATAACAACTTAAAACAAGCAAAGGGTGATATCAAAGTTTCAAGACACTAGAGGTTGGGATAGTCTGAATTTTCTTAATCTTGGTTGAATTTCTAAAACACTTGAATTGAAATTCAGATTAATGAAAAGATTTTTAGTGAATTGAACCCAATTCCTTAGTGAATCAATTCTCCTATTTGTGATAACATATGACAATTCCTTAACTATATCTCAACACAAATAAAGATTAAGCACAGAACTCGATCCCTAGATCATGTAAAATTCAAAAAATATTCCTAAACCTTGAAATTCATACAGTTTATCTTTGGAACTAATTCATATGCAATTTTCCCAAATCATATAAGAATCCTAGTTCAATCATGAATAACAACTCATAATATCTTGCATATAAACACAAAAGATGAACAATTAATCTAAGAAATCCAACATCAAGTATCAGAAACTCAGCCCCAATACACTCCTTTCAGACCTAATCCCTTTCCCTAGCTATAGAATTTAGCAACTCATTCTATCAGAGAACAAAGAAAGAAAAAGTGCAGAAAATTTCATAAAAAAACCAAGAATTGGAAAGATAAATCTTCAATCTCTTCTCTTCCTCTTGTTCTCCAGCCCTTCCAATATCTCCAGAGCCTCTTCTATGTGTTTCTATTCGAGTTCCCCTACTGGATAGCCCAAAAGTCTCGTGTTTCCCTTTATTTAAGTGAATCTGATTTGTGACAGCACGCATTGGGCGCCTAGGCACTAGACCACTTAACAGCAAAGTTAAATAAGCAAAATTAGTGCTTGGATGGTGAAAGTTTAGCGCCTAGGCACTCAAATATCCACAAAAATGCTAAAAAAAATGCAATAACATAATAACTAGTAAACAAGCGTCAAAAACACTCATCAAAGGTAATTTTAAAATAGTTTTGGGTCACTTTAAGCTCTTAAAATCTTATCACTTTGATGGAAAACATCACACCCCCAAATCTAAGATGTTGCTTGTCCTAAAACAAAAGTAAGTAAAAGAACAATATTGACACCTAACAAGAATTGTGTATCATATGTGCTCTCAGAAAAACTCCTCAACATCACTGTTCAAAAATAAGCACAAAAGAACAAACAAGATTATACAATCACTACACATATTCCTTATAACCCAATCTAAAATGCACAAAACCATAAATCAATTCCAAATCAAATTATCCGGATTGGATTATGCAGATATTCAAAAAATATCTCAAACTTAGTACATATTTTTCATCCGTGTCTCCACTAACGTAGAAGCAATGCGCCAAGGTGATTAAAAGAGTCTTTTAAAGCTTGTAATGTCAGGCCAAAGGTGAAGGTTAAGAAAGAAAGGAAAGGAAAAATTAAAAACTAAGTCAAATATTTGAAATATGCATCACAAATTACACTGGACTTTAAAGTATTGTCACCACTCTAACAATTTTTTTTTTCATTGAACTATCTTTTTCTTCTTTTTTTATGAAACTATACAATGCACAACTATAAGCATTTTCTCTTTTTCTTCTCTTTTTTTTTCTTTTTTTTTTTCTAGAAGAATTCACAATAGATATAAAATCATCAAAAATAAAAAATGCGGCAGACAATTTTGAAATGGATAAAATATGCAATGCATAACCTCAAATACCAACAAATGTTATTGAAGATAGGAATTTTTTTTTTCTTTCAGTTTAAAGAGGTAAGATAGATGTGGGTTAAACAAAAGAAAAAGCCTTTAATCATTTTTTCAGCTTCAAAAAGGGACCTAAGGATACACATTATTAGGTTGGCTTGAAAAGCTCAAACAGTCCAAAGAATGCCCTAATCATTTCACCAAGATGCACTACTCTAAAATTTCACCTCAAGAGGGAATCAAACATGTTCCAAGATAAGAGTCAATTCAAATATTCCGCATAATCTTTCTCTAGAAAATTAACCCGGTCCATCCCCAAGAAAATGCATATCCTAGATCAAAGCACTAATATGCATGATGAATGAGAGTATGATCCATTGAAAATATTGTACTCATGATACTCCAAGTTTATTAAAATAAAAGCAATCATTGAGCACTCAACACAATTCTTAAAAGAAACTTCTCACAAACATAAAACTAAGAGACTCCTTTTTTTATAAAAAAAATAAGACTCTACTGACACTAAGACACCTAA
This sequence comes from Pterocarpus santalinus, assembly GCA_031439595.1. Classification (NCBI taxonomy): domain Eukaryota; kingdom Viridiplantae; phylum Streptophyta; class Magnoliopsida; order Fabales; family Fabaceae; genus Pterocarpus; species Pterocarpus santalinus. Next base: position 9,693,682 of record CM062525.1, read on the forward strand.
ACTCCAACAACTAAGCAAAAACAATGAACTAACAACCAAACAAAACAGAACAAAATAAAGAAAATGAAATGAAATAAAATAAAATAAAGCAGTAAAACTCCCGTAATTTTCTTATAGCGAACCATCGCCTACTGCTCAGCATCATCATCATTATCCAAAGGCGGTGGAAAGGAAGAAAATTGTTTCACATCAACTCTGACAATCTGATCCCAAGCTCAAATCATTTGCTCCATTCATCAATGTTGCTTATTGTGAGTTGACATGAAATGAGGGTAAGGCAAATGTTCTATTATGAAAATCTTTTTGTGGCCGACATTATATACATTCCCTTACAAAGGCTCCAAACTCAGGGACGCACTCAAGTCGACACAAGAAACACTAAATTACCATACTCATGAAAACAAAAATAATAAAACTTAAGTTGCCTCCTAAGAAGCACTAACTTAAGGTCTTCAGCTTAACTTGTAAAATTTATCCCAGTCAAAAGTATCATAAATGTATGTTTTCCTTACAAATAGTAGAGTTATCAAATATTTACCAAACATATGCACAAGAATAACATACAAGAGATGAGGAATATAAATTAGTTCTTTGTGCATCATGTAAGAAAAACTGACAGCTATCAGTTTCCACACTTGCAATTCATGTTGAGAGATAGAGAGACTAAGCATGATTGAATTGTCCTCATCTAGATTTTTTATATCTCATAACACATATGCCTGACATAATTCCTCATTGGTTGCAACTACCACTTCATTATCCCGACCATCATCCACTTTTGGCTCATAATATAGGCATAAACATGTAGGATGCATGCTACTTGAACAAACACAACATAAATCCAGTGATGACATCCAGTTTTCAGGCTCATAAAATGGACAGAAATTTGTTTGATGCATGACACTTGAACATATGTCATAACAAGAAAAAATGATTGGGCATACATTTGTTGAATGTGTAGACCTTCCACATATATCACAATGATAGCCATCCATCTAAGAACAAGTAAACAGTGACAAGAAATTTTTTTGAAAATTTTTTTTAAAAAAATTCTATACAAATTAGACAAATAAAAGAAGAATTTAAAATAAAAAAAATCTAAAATAGAAATTTATCAGCAACTAATGTTGTTGATAAAACACTCAATCCCCAGCAACAGGGCCAAAAACTTGATAACTACTAGGCAAGTGCATCGAATCGTTAAAGTAATAACCACGGTAAGTGGGTATCGTCCCACAAGGATTGACGTATCAAGCAACACTTCACTAATGCAATTTCTATTCAGATGATATCAACTATTTGGATTAAAGACAGCTCAAAACTCAAACTTAAAACAAAGCAAAGATTGAAAACTAAATAAATAACAACTTAAAACCAGTAAAGGGTGATATCAAAATTTCAAGACACTAGAGGTTGGGATGGTCTGAATTTTCTTAATCTTGGTTGAATTACTAAGACACTTGAATTAAAAGTCAGATTAACGAAAGGATTTTTAGTGAATTGAACTCAATTCTTTGGTGAATCAATTCTCCTCTTTGAATTAATATATGACAATTCCTTGACTATATCTCAACACAAATAAAGATTAAGCACAGAACTCAATCCCTAGATTATATAAAATTCAAGAAATATTCCTAAACCTTGAAATTCATACAGTTCATCTTTGGAGCTAATTTATATACAATTTTTCCAAAATCATATAAGAACTCTAGTTTAATCATGAATAACAACTCATAATATTTTGCATATAAACACAAAAGATGAACAATTAATCTAAGAAACCCAACATCAAGTATCAGAAATTCAGCCCCAATACACTCCTTTCAGACCTAATCCCTTCCCCTAGCTATAGAGTTTAGCAACTCATTCTATCGAAGAACAAAGAAAGGAAAAGTGCAGAAAATTTCATAAAAAAACCAAGAATTGGAAAAATGAATCCTCAATCTCCCCTCTTCCTCTTGTTCTCCAGCCCTTCCAACATCTCCAAAGCTTATTCTATGTGTTTCTGCTCGAGTTCCCCTGCTGGATAGCCCAAAAGCCCCATGTTTCCCTTTATTTAAGTGAATTTGATTTGTGACAGCACGCATTGGGCACTTAGGCACCAGACCACCTGACAACAAAGTCAAATCAACACCTAGGCGGTGAAAGTTTAGCGCCTGGGCGCTCAAGTATCCACAAAAATGCTAAAAAAAATGCAATTACATAATAACTAGTAAACGAGCATAAAAAACAGTCATTAAAGGTAATTTTAAAATGGTTTTAAATCATTGTAAGCTCTTAAAATTTCATCACTTTGATGGAATATCAAACGACACAGAAGTTGTCCGACTACAGACCACATAGTACTATTCTCTTCAATTTACTTCCCTTCTTCCACGTTGGAGTTGAGTAGTGGACTCGACTCAAGGGCCTGTTTCACGGAGTAGGGTAGGGTCTTTGTGAAACTGTTGGTTTGGGAAAATCCAACTAGAATATATATATATATATATATATTAAAAAAAAGCTTTTAACAGCTATATGTGGCATCCATTACCAATTGGAAGCGTAAACTAATACAGTTTAATTGGTTCATGAATTTTTCCTTTCTTTTTGGTGAAATTTGGTTCATGAAAGTTGAATTGCACCAATAATTTTATAAAAACCAAACAAAAAATTGACCGACTTTCAACTGTTTGTGTCTTGTTTCTGCAGGTGTAAAGGAATTTCTGTACCATATGGTTTGTGCCAAGAAAATTTTCTCTATATCATGCACCCATTTTTACAAAAACAATAAAAAAAATGCCCACTCCACTTTTTCCTTAGTGAAGACGGCATGTGTATGGACCACTTGGTGTCTAATCATGCCTTAATTATTAGATGTGATCATGTGGATACACAATTAGGTGTTAATGGTTACACTACCAATGATTATATTAGTTAGTAACAAGAAGAATTAATCAATTTTTATATGATTATGCCATAATTTGAGTTTGATTCTCAAATTCCGTTATTGGCGAGTGATCTATAAATATATTTGTAACTGTTCAATAAGTTTAGAGACATATCTTAACCCTGTTCTATAACGAGTCTTTCCTTCAATCTAAACTTATATTTACAAAATATAATAATCCACAAATGCTATATAATAATAAACTTCAATTTATCCATACACAAATAATTATTATATTATTTATATCATTCATTTTATAGGTAATTGAAAGAAACCAGTATGAATTTGGAATTAGTGAACTTAAAAATTTCATCAATTTAATGATTAACAAATCTCACATATATAATGCCATTTTAAAATAAAATAAAAATTCTATAATGAAATATTATTTCCATAGATATTTCACGTTGAGCAAAGAAGCATGATAATGTTCAGGTTCAACGTTAATATATGAATTAATTTGTGACATAATGAATTTGGTAAGTTGATTATAATTCACATTGTCATCGATTTGTCGAAAACTCAAACACTTCCAAAAGCATGCAAGACAAAATACATGTTTTACGTAAATCATCCTGCACGTCAATGTTTTGGCATATAATACAAAACCCATTTCAATCGATAAATAAAATAAACATGCTTTGGGTTAAAAAATGCCATTCTAGTATTTCAAAATGAGATCAGTGCTTCCTTTATGAATATTAGTTTAATTAATTTATTTTTAAATGGTGAACATACTTTCTATCTCTTCTCTTCGTTTTCTATAATTTTTTAGTAATTGTTCACAAAATTTTAAATTTGCATGGTAATGATGTGAACCTTTCTTAAAATAATGATTTTAGAGTCATAGTTGAGAGGGAATTGCCACACTCTTTTGTCTATTGCCATTCCCATTTAACAAGCATATTTATTAATTTTACTAAAATATCCTTACTTTTTTCATAGTTAAATTAACAAATATAAAATATATTAGAAACAAAAAATTGAATAAAATAAATTGGATGCGACTTATCTTTATTATGATAATAATAAAATAGTTTAGAAGCTGAATTAAATATTTACTTCACAAATTTTTTAAGATATAACCTTTTTATATTTTTATATTGTAATATTATTTAAACAAAAAAAAGAGGAAAACTTGATAAATTTTTATTATTATGTCAAATTTTGAATTCAAAAGGCTTAAAATCACGGTAATTTGATGCTTAAGGTTTAGATTTATATTAAATAATAAATTTATAAGATACTTAGTAGCCACAGAAAAAGAAAAAGTGGCAATAAAAAAATACTTTTAAGAATTCAAATAAAAATAAGAGTTATGATGAAAATAATCTTAAATTAGTTTAATCAAAAAAGGAATGACAGTATTTAGATAAATTAGATTAAATTTAAGTAGATAAGAGTGACAATAGATACATAAAAACGACAATAGCCCTTTCTTAAAAATATGAAAAATATCATATAATAAAAAAATATGGAATAAAGATTAAATCTAGCCTCCAAAATATTTTTATTATTATAACGATAAATATAGGTTAAATCAAAATTATCTTATTTATTTTTCTTAAAAATTTTAATCCAGTATATTTTATAAAAAATTGTAAAATTTAATATTTTTGCTAATTTAACTATAAAAAGAAAGGGTATTTTCATAAAATTAATAAATAAACTTACTAAATGAGAATGATAATAAGCAAAAAAGCATAACAATAGCCATTCCTTGATTTTTAAAGCAATCAACTACTTTTGAGTTTTCGTCTGTTTAGCTGACAAGTTGAAAACACACTTGAAAATAAAATAATCGGCTCCAATAGATTGAATATTTAAAATTTTAGTGCTCTATCTTTGACGTACCTTTGCTTCGTGAATAATTGCTGCAATTTTTGCTTAGTTAGTAGTCAACATTCGCTAGTAGTATTTGAAGTTTTCCTTTTCTTTTTTCCCCCATGCAGTGCTTGCTAAATGCTAATCAACTTTAAGTAGGCACCGTACAATGTCTACACCTAAGTGATCCCCAAAAAAAATTCATCCCACGATCTTACAAGATATTAATTAAAAAGAATAAATCCATAACTGTTTGAATCAACTAAACATTTATTTCAATTCTCTATTAAGAGCTTTTTTTTCTTTTCTTTTCTTTTTTTGGTCACACTATTATGATCTTCACAATATTTTGCAATTTTTTGGTCAACGAGCTTCATAAAACTTAACAGTGGTGCATATGGTGCTACCAAGGAATATACCGGGCCAACTCATTTAGTACATTACCGAGCTTTCTTCCGTCAGTTACATTACTAAGTTTGAAGTGGCAAGGCCCAGGATATGCTAGCTTCTGCATGAATTGTTGGCACAAAATGGTGTTGATAAATGCCTAGCTAAAAACTGGGTTTTATTCTACATCAAGTCCAAGAGATGAGGCCATCGTACAGCCCACTGATGACTCCTGCTTCAACAAAGAAAGATTCTACATGTAGTTGAGGGATTGCCTTAATGGTGAATTTGTTCCCTTTTTACTAACTGCACTTGGATTTGATATTAGGCGGTGTTTGGTTTGTGATATATGTATCCTCCTTATTGTAAAGATGTGCATGCATTGACCCAAAAATAAAAAAAAGTGATTCTACCCTGACCAATAAATAAATAAATAAGAAAGATCCTACCTGCCATTACTCCTGCCCCGCACAGGCTTCATTTCTGTGATTGCTTTGTCCCGTTATCCCACCCAAACCTCAATCCTTCACTCACATGAAGGCATGTTACATAATTTTTTATCCTTACCAATTTATTTTAACACACAGATTAACAAGTTATTTGACAATATCTCCCGCAGGGCTGCGATGGTGCAATAATGATTGCAGGCTCTTCTACAGAAATGAATGCATTGCAAAATTTCGGCTTAAGATGTTTTCAAGTGATTGATGATACGAAATCACAGCCGGAGGCAACATACCATGGATCGAGTATCTCGTGTGCTAACATGTGTAATAAGGTGAGTTCTACTGTAGCTTTGCAAAAATGTGCATTTTGTGCATTTTTTGTGATGAACGGTGAGGATCGTGCCATAGATTGTGAGGTGTATCAATGCACCAATCACCTATGATGCACTATAAAAATATTTAATTTTAAGAAAATTTAAAAATATAATTAAATATATTTTAAAAATTAATTATCATACACTGATAATATAAAATTATATTGACAGTATAAAATAATTTTATACTGTCAGTATAATCAAAAAATTTTATTAGTGTAATTTTAATTATCATATATTGATAGTGTAAAATTATACTGGCAGTATAAAATAATTTTATACTGTCAGTGTAATAAAAATTTTTTATCAGTATAATTTTAATTATCATACATTAACAGTGTAAAATTATACTGACAGTACTGTAAAATTACACTGATAAAATTTTTTTACATTGTCAATGTATGATAATTAAAATTACACTGATAAAATTTTTTTGTTACACTGACAGTATAAAATTATTTTATACTACCGGTATAATTTTACACTATCAATGTATGATAATTAAAATTATATTGATAAAATTTTTTGCTTATACTGATAATATAAAATTATTTTATATTATCAGTATATGATAATTAATTTTTAAAATATATTTAATTATATTTTTAAATTTTTTTAAAATTAAATATTATTATAATATATTATAAATGATTGATACATTAATGCACCTCACAATTTATGACACAATCCTCATCATTTATTACAAAAATATATAAAATATATATTTTTACAAAGGCACCATAGCATGCACCGTGTAATAAATCGGAATGATATGATTCCCATTTTTTTTTAATAATAAATTTTGGGTCGAAGAATGATATGATTTGACTCCTTTACGTAACATGTCCGTCCTTGCACTGCTGACTGCACCGTACAGTTTGTGGCGAGAGACCTTTGTTTTGGTACCTTTTTTCGCTAAGGTGAGTTCTATGTACCTTTGCAAAAATATGTATTTTGTGTATTTTTTGTGATAAACGGTGAGGATCATGTCATAGATTGTGAGGTATATCAATGCACTAATTACTTATGATATACTATAAAAATATCTAATTTTAAAAAAATTTAAAAATATAATTAAATATATTTTAAAAATTAATTATCATACACTGATAGTATAAAATTATATTGACAGTATAAAATAATTTTACACTGTCAGTATAATCAAAAAATTTTATTAGTGTAATTTTAATTATCATATATTGATAGTGTAAAATTATACTGGCAGTATAAAATAATTTTATATCTTTGTCGTGTAATAAAAATTTTTATCAGTATAATTTTAATTATCATACATTAACAGTGTAAAATTATACTGACAGTACTGTAAAATTACACTGATAAAATTCTTTTACATTGTCAGTGTATGATAATTAAAATTATACTGATAAAAATTTTTTATTACACTGACAGTATAAAATTATTTTATACTATCGGTATAATTTTACACTGTCAATGTATGATAATTAAAATTATACTGATAAAATTTTTTACTTATATTGATAGTATAAAATTATTTTATATTATCAATATAATTTTATACTGTCAGTATATGATAATTAATTTTAAAATATATTTAATTATATTTTTAAATTTTCTTAAAATTAGATATTATTATAGTGCATCATAAATAATTGGTATATTGATACACCTCACAATCTATGGCACGATCCTCACTATTCATCACAAAAATGCACAAAATGCACATTTTTTCAAAGGTACCATAGCATGCACCTTTGGCTAATTGGTTTTCCTTCAGTCACTGGGCCTAAATGCATGCCAATATCAAGTCATTTCCTTTCACCAGGGTGTATTGGCCGATAAAATACGGCGATGTTGAATACTAGGTTCAGCCCAAACTAAAAAAAACTAGGTCCAAAAGTGCAGCTCTGATTCTATAAAAATCTTCCTTTTTTTTTAAGTGGACATCAAAATTAAAATTTATGTAACTGGATTCCGCGCAGTGCACATTGAAAACTGTTTGAAATCTCATGGACAAGCAAAAAGTATCTTTGGCAAGGTAGGACATAATTCCGGTGTTTAATTTGCGACTGATAAAATTTAAAGATCAAGTGATAGAATATTAAGCATTGAATCAATCTAATCCCTGCACCGCCCGGTTTATGCTGTGAAAACCTTTCCTGCCCCCATTTTTGTTACGTTGACTGGTATTTACTAGTCAAGACGGTAGGTGGATCCACTTGTTATTGAATTATGCTGGACGTAAAAGTAGCTGTCATAACTTGCTAGCCGTAGTGCCCTTCGTGGAAATTCAGAAGCCAGGGCTAATTTTCCACTTCCAAGATACTAGTGATGCCGGCCCTAAAACTATTTTGGGAAAAGTTTTTGTAATGGGTACATTTTAGGTTCAGGTATATTTTGGATATGTTTGGGTTGAAAAAAAAAAAATAGATACGATAGAGGGTGGCTGAGGTACAGTTAAGTGCAGTTGGATGCAACCGGCTATGTAGTAGTGACAACAAACAGATAAGTCTATCTTGCCTCGAGTCAAACTTTAAGTGAATGCGAGGTGAAGCGGGTCAACTTATGTTAGTAATTTGGGTTGAATATACCAACTCATCCCACCACATTGCAGGTCGAAGAGTTGGCTTGCCAAAAAAAAAAAGAAGAAAATTTATATAAATGAATTCATCAAATTCTTTTTAAAAAAGAATAAAAGAATTTTTAATTAAACAAACAAAATAACATTAAGTATTGTAGAGTATTTTATTAATAAAAATATATTAACATGATAAAAAATTAGGCGGAAAAAAGTGAAAGGTAAAATAGTTATGATTCTCATTTATTCTTATACGTATACACTAAGAGACGTATATTAAAACTCATAAGTCGCTCATAATTGATTTTTTTCTGGTAACGTGTAACAAATTCTTTGAGAGTTGAGGTATGTGTGTATGGGCCAAAAAAGGCTCAAATGTTGTGTGGGAAAAAATATGACCCGCGAGTCTTATTTCAACCTCTGGGTCAAACGGAATAGATTATGCAGTTTGAAATTTTTTTGCAAGTTGAAAATAAATCCATCACACAAAAAATTATGAATTATGCCGGTCAACCCGATGGATCCGACCTATTTTACCCTCTCTAGTACGCGGCTTAGTGATACTACGTCGTTTTGACCTCTTTTTTTTTTTTTTCTTTTCTTCCCCCATCCCCAAATATAGCCCTAATCCCCTTTCTTTCATTCACATGGTAAAATCACCCGCTACTTACAAGTTTCTCACCCACCAACCACCACCACTTAACCACTCCACTACTGGCGACAGCAGCCCAATAGGCAACTTCTCTCTCTTGCTTCTCTCTTGTGACAGTGAGGTACCTATATTCTTTTTCTATTCGAGTTTTTTTTTTTTTTATTCTGTGTACTATTGATAATTTTTTCTTTCACATAAATTATTTTTAGAAATAGCTTGAGATATGAGATTTGTTGATGACTTGTGTTTATTTATGTTGTTATTGTCATATTTTCATGTTTATTCATGTTGAATGTTCTAGAATAATTTAAGCTTATTTTATGTTGAAGTTGGTATGTTTTTTTATTTATTATGTAAAATTTTTATTTTTATTTTGTGAAATTTGTGAAATATATATATAAACATATCTATACCTCAGTTTTTACAAAATTTTCTTACCACATACTTACATCCATGCCCAGTACAAATACCATACTCGTATCGTGCAACATAGGATGCTAGTCTTTGGCGTTAGATTGTACCAATGAATAAGAGTCAAGAAGGTCTTCAAAAGGAGAATTTTCTAAGCGGTCTCAAATTGACGTTTGGTCCTTAGCTGTTTTGCTTTGGCTAGTGAGTTGATTAAGAATCATTTTGTTTGGGACACCAGAAAAGTAGCTTGCAAATACCATGGCTTCCAGTCCCATTCTTGTTCTGTTCTTGCTGTCCTTTATGCTACTAGTACTTGCAGATGAAGCCACTGCTGGGAAAATGATTGGTTTGAATTCTTCGCTCTCTGCTAAAGGAAATCAATCTTCATGGGTATCAAGTGATGGCCGTTTTGCTTTTGGGTTTTACCCTCAAGGTGGTGATGGCTATGCCGTTGGAATATGGCTGGTTGGTGCAACTGAGAGTGAGAACACGGTTGTGTGGACTGCTAACCGTGATGATCCACCGGTGTCCTCTAGTTCCACCTTGCAATTAACCACAGATGGCTTGCTTCTTCTTCGGCAAGGGGAGCAAGACACACGACTGCCCATTACTAACCTTTCAAAGCCTGCTGAAGCATCTTCAGCGTCTATGCTTGATTCTGGTAACTTTGTCATCTATGGCAGCGCTGAGACTTCGTCTGTTGTCTGGCAAAGCTTTGATCACCCAACTGACACCATACTGGGAGGGCAGAATTTAACCGGTGGAAAGAAATTGGTCTCTAGTATATCCGAATCAAACCATTCAACTGGACTTTTCTATCTCATCATGCAGGCAACAGATCAGAACCTTGTTGCTTACCCCGTCAAAACCTTACCATACGGTGAGGATCACTACTGGGCGCAGATTGACAATGCTACTGTTGGGTAAGACACAGCATTAATTTTAAGCCTCATTTTTATTTTTTTTCCCTATTTTTAGGCATATATAGTGTATTATGACTTTGTTAATTATTTGGTGCAAGCAATCCATTATATAAGTTTATCCCCTAAAACTTTTTAATATATTAAAATAATGAATAATTTAATTAAATTTAGAGAGATAGAATTAACCTTAAATTGTAAATATTAAATAAATGAATAATAAATTAAAAATAAATAAATAAAATATTTATTTACTTAATAAAAATATTTAGTATTAAATAGATAATATTTTATAATAAATGGTATTTAATATAAAAATAATTATTTAGAATAATATAAAAATACATAAATTAATAATAATTCATTATTAAATTTAAAAATAAATGATTTTTTAAAATTTTATTTACATAATGAATAAAAATTATTATTTAATTTTTCAATAATTTTTACTTATGATCAAAATAATGTCTGATATAGCAAGAGAATATTATATTGTATTATATTATATTATATCATATTATATCTTATCTTATACAATATTATATCAAACGTCATATAATAATAAAATTTCAATAGACCTCTTTGAGAAAAAGAAAAAAATAACAGGCTAACAATCATGCACACTGGACGAGTCCCGAATTTAGTCTAATATTTTTTTTCCTGTTTCAATTATTTATCCCTTCGAATTTCTTCCACTAATATTCAATTCTAATAAAATCTATGAATTGTTTAGTGCTTCTATGAAATAAAAATGTCTAGTGTTTACACTAACTTGCTCATTCACGTTCAGAGTTTGATTTACAGTTGTTCATTAAAAAAAAAAAAGGGGTAAAAATGTTTAATAAATATTTTTTTAATATGTGATTTTGCTTTAGGACGGTACAACTCAGTCTTAGCACTGAAGGCTTTCTTTGCCTAAGGGAGCTTCAATGTTTTGCGAACAACACAAACCCCAGAAAGAAATCGCAGAACACAACTTCAATCTACCGCGCAACACTTGATTTTGATGGGAACTTCAGATTGTATGAGCACCGATTTGAGGCTAAGGGTAATACAAGAACAGGAGCTCAAATTTTGTGGGAAGCCTTGCCTGATAAATGTCAAATAAACGGGTTTTGTGGCTTCAACAGTTACTGCTCCAATGTGGGCGGCAAGGCTAACTGTACGTGTTATCCTGGTTTCGTCACTTCCGAAAATAGTGGTAGCATGTTTCTGGAGTGCAAACTGAACTACAGCAAAGATGCATGTGAACTTAGTGCTGACCCATCGTCGTTGTATAATGTTACTCCTTTGGAAGAAATGTCGTGGGGTGACTTCCCATATTTGGTTCTACGAACCACAGGGAATGCATGTGAGAAGTCTTGCAAGGAAGACTGTGATTGTGGGGGAGCATTGTTATATGCGAGTGGTATCTGCGAAAAATATAGGCTTCCACTTAGATATGGAAGAAGGATTCCAGATAAATCTACCATGGCCCTTTTTAAGGTGCCTTCAGGATATGTCAACAGTCCAGACCAAACCATCTTACGACCACCATTAATGAAGCCCAAGATTATTGTTGCTGACAACAAGAGAAGTCTGCTAATGATCCTAAGCTTTACTTTGGGTTCCATTTCATTGTGTTGTGTGGTCTTTGCGGTGTATGCTTTCTTTGCTTATAGACGTCAAGTTTATACATATACAAAGTTAAATGCAGGTTCAAAGCTGGGATTTGCCGAGGAATGTTCATTACGTTCATTTTCCTTTGATGAACTTGCGAAAGCAACTGGTGGCTTCACGGAAGAGGTAGGCAGAGGATCTTTTGGAGCAGTTTACAGAGGTACAATAGGCGACAGAAACAGAAGGATTGCTGTGAAGAGACTGGAGAAAATTGTTGATGAAGGGGAGAGGGAATTCCGAGCTGAAATCACTGCTATTGCTCGAACTCATCATAGGAATTTGGTTAAGCTCATTGGCTTTTGTATTGACGGCTCCAAGAAGCTTCTTGTTTATGAATTTGTCAGCAACGGGTCTCTTGCAAATCTTCTTTTTAAGGCTGAGGAGCATCTGCCTTGGAAAGAGAGATTAAAAATTGCATTGGATGTGGCCAGAGGAGTCCAGTATCTACATGAAGAGTGTGAAGTTCGTATCATCCATTGCAATCTTAAGCCCCAAAATATACTTATGGATGAAGCATGGACTGCTAAGATCTCTGATTTCGGATTGTCAAGGCTATTAAAGCCTGAACACTCAAGAGCTAGACCAGGGGATGATGGGACAAGCGGGTATTTGGCACCTGAATGGCAAAAGGAGGCATCAGTATCTGTAAAAGCTGACAATTACAGTTACGGGATAGTACTATTAGAGATTATCTGCCGCAGAAGAAGCATAAAAGTAAATGTTTCCTCTCCTGAGGAGGTACTTCTTTCCAGTTGGGTATATCAATGTTTTGCAGCCGGGCAGTTAAACAAGCTTGTTGCATATGATATAGACGAAGAAGAAGACATGGATTGGAAGACGGTAGAAAGAATGGTGAAGGTGGGGTTGTGGTGTGTTCAAGATGACCCATCTCTGCGTCCTTCAATGAAGAATGTCATCTTAATGTTGGAGGGATGGAAAGATATTCCAATTCCTCCATCTCCTGCCCTCTTGATTTCGTAGTTTTATAAATCCCATTCCTATACCGTGAACATTATATTACCTGTCTTTGTGCACCAACATTTAGTAATGTTAACCGCTGTAGTTTCGTTTTCATATTAGATTGCTGTTTTCGTTGTTCTTGTGATGATATGTATCAAAAGGTAGCTTCCATGCGCGGGAGTTCATTCATGTAATAAAAAGTTTTATGGTTTCATGGTATATGAGTAATTCTTTCCAATGGTTAGTGGTGACACGTCTATTTTACTGACTTAAACCTTCTATTCCCCAAATAAAATACCGTAAATTGAAAAGAAGAAGAAAAAAAATTGTCAAGTAGTTTTTGTAAGTTAATAATATTTTGTTGAGAGATAAAGGGAAGGAGCTTTGTCTCCTATAGAAAAACTTGAACCTTGCTCTAAGGAAACAATGGAACATGCGATAGAATACCCTTTTTCTATTTAGCATGTTTTTAAATTAGAATTTACAAACGAAGGTTTGTATTAACTTGATTCTACAAATTGATTTTGATCAAAATTGAGTTGATGTGAATGAGGTTTATATTCGAAACTCTTATACCAAAAGTAATTATGACAAAATGAATATTATTTGGATGATAATAATCAAAATTATTTTTGCTTGTGAAATTATTAAAAAGGGTATATATTAGGTTTTTGATTTTTAATATGGTGGATGAGTGTAATATATATAAGAATATGGGTTTATGGGTTAAAATATATGAATATGGGACTCAAAAAATGCTAGTGGCGGTTTTTGCTTTTTTCTGGTACAGTGCACGGAAATACATGATTTATTTTTTGGTTTTTCAAAAACCGCCAATGATGGTTTTTGCTTTTAAAAAAAACTGTTGCATTCTGAAAAACCGTCATTGACGGTTTTTCTTCAATTCCCATATTTCCGTAATTTACCCCAAAATCACATATTTTGGTATAAATTATTTTTAAATACCATATAAAAAAAAAATCCTATATATTACAATGTTAATATTTTTTGTAATTACATTTCATTATTTTGTAAATATACTTTAATAAATTATATAAATATTATTATATTTTCTTTAAACTATTAAATAAAAAATCTAAATTAATGAAGTTGTAATATTTTTATATGATAACCTGAACATAATTATTTTATTTACATAATAAATAATTTTTTATATAGCAAATTTGTTTTTTTAGATAATTTAATACACTATTAATGTAAAAGTATTTTATATTAATATTTAATTATATTTTATTACATTAGTAAAAATATTTGACTCTTATATTTATTATTTGAAAAATCTCATATATAAAAGTATATAATTTGATGAAAATATATAACTATTTTATATTAACAACGTATCAAAATTAATTTTATATAAAATATGCGATAAAATTTTATGAACAAAATTATAGCACTAATAAAATCTTTTAAGACAATAAACACCAATAAAATAGGATTAGTTATAATTATATGAGGATAGTATTGAAAATTTAATTCTTAAAATAATATTTAAACGCATCCAACGTGAAATTTTCGACGGATCGAGAAGCAACCATTAGTTGCTTTCACTGTAATCTAGGCTGGGAGCGACATTTGATTCGGGGAGAAAATTGCCAAACAAAATATTTTCATTCAAAATCAAGGTTAATGACTCCAAGGAAGACTAGTCTTGTGTTGTTAATTTTTCAAATATTGATATTTGTATTTACAAATTGCGATTTATAGTCCGACATATTTTCATAAAAAATTATAGAGTTCACCTCTAAAGAGTGTGTCATATACCTTTATCCAATAATTCTCTTTCCTTAAATGAGTTAGGTAATGAATCAAATAAAAAAATAAATACAAATACCATTTTTATTTTTCAAGTGGTGTTGATTTGAGACACTGACAAAAATCAAGTCTTTCGAAGATAAACTACCCAAAGCGGTGAATGACAGAATTAGCAATTTTACTTTTTTTTAATTTTAATCACAGACTCAGCTGTTTTTAATGTTATTTGGTATGTCTAGTAAATCTAAATAAAATTAATTAGAATTCTCACCTTATCTTAGTTACACTAGAAATAACTTTTTTTCAAAAGTAATATTTTAAAAGTTTTTATTAAAAGTAAAAAATGATTATTTTAAAATTATGATATTTTTAACAAACTAAAATTAATTATCAATTATATTATATAATATAAATAGATGATTCCATTTCATTTTTAGTTTTTTATCGTATAAAAATGAGTTTATACGATACAAATAAAATACATTAATTTAAAACTAATTTTAAGTTAATACACCTAAATATAAATTAGATAATCAAATATAAAGAAAATACTTACATTTAATTATTAAAATAATTTTGGTCTCACAGTTGATCTAAACAAATCCTAAAGATAATATTTTTGAGAAAAAAGTTATTTATAATATGTAATTGTCAGAAACATGCTATATTCCATTAAAAACAACTTTTTCTAGTACATAAACATCCGCAATATACTCTGTTAGTCAATGAATTACGCAGAGTGGCTATTAAAAACTGCACTACTGCCTCATGCTCGCCCTCAAAATACATTCGTCGGGGCTGCTATGGTTCTCGGTATGACTACAATACAGCTGCGAGTATCTTGTACAACATGAGTACAACACGGGATACGGTATTTTTAAAAAAATCAAGATACAGATATGTTAGGATATGGTATAATAAATATATATAATTTTATGAGTTTAATTGGTATGCACTGACATTACGCTGTCAACCAATAGAAACAGGAAAAAATGAAAAATTATGGTGGATCTCTCATAATTATTTATATGAGTTGGCACTTTCTATTATTTCTATTGGCTGACAATATAAAACTATTTTACACTGTCAGTATATTTAAATTATATTCTAATTTCATAACATATAATAAGAATATATAAATTAAACATAAAATTATTATAAAAAATAATAAAATCTGTTATTTTAAATATCGCTATGGGGTATATGCATAATAAAATATATCTATTTGTTTATTATTGCAGAACTTCCATTCTTATTAGTATAAAAATTCAAAAGAAAAAAAAATTATAAAATATAATTAATAATATCTAAAAATATTCGTATAGTATCCTATAGATGGATAAAGTGAATATTTTGAAATATAAATACTTCGTATATCATCCAATATTTTTTTTTTTTTTGACGGCCCCTAAATCTTAAGTTAATTGTTTAGATGAAACAATATGTTTTTGTTTTAGCTTAAGTTGGGAACCTGAAGATCCTTAACCCTGTAATGTAAACCCTGTTTATGCCGAGAAAATTTTGCCTGCCTTCCATTTTGAACTGACATTTACCAGACACCAGTCAAGACGGCATTTGGACTATTTGTTGTTGACTGAATTATACTGGACGCAAAAGCTAGCTATTCCAAATGCCGCCCTTCCAGGAAATTCAGAAACCAGTGCCTCTTCCATTTCCAGCTTCTGATCAGAAGACTGACTCCGGCTTTGGTGTTGGACTCGTACACCAATGCATGAGATGAGAGTTCTTGAGTAGTCGTATGATAACGTTTGTCCATTATTTAGCTATTTTGCATTGGCCTTGGTACACCAGAAAAGTAATTTCCAAATCCCATGGCTTCCAATCCCATTCTTGTTCTGTTCTTGCTGTCCTTTAAGCTACTAGTACTTGCAAACGAAGCCACTGCTGAAAACATGATTCGGTCGGATTCTTCACTCTCAGCCCAAGGAAATCCATCTTCTTGGGTATCAAGTTCTGGCCGTTTTGCTTTTGGTTTTTACCCTCAAGGTGATGGCTATGCTGTTGGAATATGGCTGGTTGGTGCAACTGAGAGAGGGAACACGGTTGTGTGGACTGCTAACCGTGATGATCCACCAGTGCCCTCTAGTTCCACGCTGCACTTAACCATAGATGGCTTGCTTCTTCGACAAGGAGGAGAAGACACAGGCCGGCTCATTGCTAACGTTTCAACGCCTGCTGAAGCAGCTGACGCGTCTATGCTCAATTCTGGTAACTTTGTGATCTACGGCAAGGCTGAGACTTCGTCTGTTGTCTGGCAAAGCTTCGATCACCCAACTGACACCATATTAGGAGGGCAAAGTTTAAGCAATGGAGACAAACTTTTCTCTAGTATGTCGGAAACAGACCATTCAAGTGGACTTTTCTATCTTATCATGCAGGGTGATAACAACCTTGTTGCTTACTTTGTGAAGAGCTTACCATACATTCCTGATGCTTACTGGGCCAGCAATACGTATAATACTTTAACTTTCAAGTATCATCTTTACCTCAACAAAACAGGCTCTCTTCTGATCAGGAATGACAGTGGTTTGGTGACGATCCACCATCTTCATGATGTGGATGGCAACATCGACAATGAGAATGAGAAGACCATTTATCGTGCAACACTGGATGTTGATGGGGTTTTTCGGTTGTATGCTCATGATAGCAGCAATACTAGCAGCAGTAGGATAGTAGACCATTGGCCGGACACTGAGTGTCTAGTGAAGGGTTTCTGCGGCTTAAACAGCTCCTGCACATTCGATGATGAGAAACCATTTTGCAAATGTCTTCCGGGATTCGACTACATTGATCCGAATCAAAATACTTTTGGCTGCAAAAGGAACTTTTCAGTAGACAACTGTAGTGGTGAGAAAGTTAATGCAACGTTTTATAGCATGGTCCCTGTCGATAATTTGGAGTGGACTGAGGGTGATCGTTCTTATTTCCAGGCGGCAATGTCACAAGCAGAAGAATGCTCCTCTTCCTGTTTGGCGGATTGCAACTGTTGGGCTGCTCATTATGATCAGCATAGGGTCTGCATGAAGCAGCAGCCCCCTTTTAGATATGTTAGAAGGATAGATGATTCAATCTCCATGATATTCTTTAAGGTCGGAAACTTGAACTTGAATGATACCCTTCCCCCTCAGATGCCGGGGCTTGACCAACCACCTCAAATCAAGAGTACTGGTAACAAAGCAATTGTGCATATTATTCTTGTTATATCAACTTTTACTCTGCTTTTATGCTCAACTATTGGAATCTCTAGCCATTTAATTTACAAGACTCGAGTTCTAATGTACAAAAGGCTGTTGGACATTGCGGACTTCGGCCTAAATGAAGAGGTGGCTTTGAGGAGATTTTCATACAGTGAGCTCAAAAGAGCTACAAATGGTTTCAAACAAGAGTTGGGGAAGGGCTCTTTTGGAGCAGTGTACAAAGGGGCTTTGTACAAAGGCAAAAGTAGGAGAATGATAGCAGTGAAGAGACTGGAGAAGCTGGTTGAAGAAGGAGAAAGGGAGTTCCAAGCTGAAATGCGGGCCATCGGAAAAACACATCACAGGAACCTGGTTCGCTTGCTGGGCTTTTGTGCTGATGGTCCCAAAAGGCTTCTGGTTTATGAGTACATGAGCAATGGTTCCCTTGGAAAGCTTATCTTTGGGGATGTCACACGTCCAGACTGGGATGAGAGAGTAAGAATAGCACTGGACATTGCAAGGGGGATCCTCTATCTCCATGAACAGTGTGAGGCACCAATCATTCATTGTGATATAAAGCCTCAAAATATTTTGATGGATGAGTTTTGGACTGCCAAAATATCTGATTTTGGGCTAGCAAAACTTCTCATGCCAGATCAAACAAGAACGTTCACAGGCGTTAGAGGGACAAGGGGGTACTTGGCCCCAGAATGGCAAAAGAACACTCCAATAACAGTGAAGGCCGATGTCTATAGCTATGGAATAATGCTGTTGGAAACTGTATGTTGCAGGAGAAACATAGAAGTCAACCTCTCAGAACCACAGGAGATTCTTCTCTCCGGTTGGGCTTATAAGTGCTTTGTTGCTAGAGAGTTGCATAGGCTTGTTCAGTGGGAAGCAGTGGATATAAATGTCTTGGAAAATATGGTAAAGGTGGCACTTTGGTGTATCCAAGATGAACCTGTTCTCCGCCCATCAATGAAGAGTGTCGTGTTGATGTTGGAAGGGATTACTGATGTAGCAATTCCTCCTTGCCCAACTTCCAATTCCTAGTGAATTTTCTCTGTGAGGAAAAATGTTGTTGTTGCAGCCTTCATGTGGTTTTCAGTTTATTTGTTAATTTCTGTTACTTTTTTTTGTATTCCTTTCAATTGTTAAGTTCGTCTGTGAGTTATGACTCGAGGTACAAGAAGGAAGCAAGCGAATAGCCAATGTAATTTGCTTTCCCTTGTTAATTCATATGTTTTAGCAGCTTAGTTTGCTTGTTAAGTTTTGATTCGAATGAAATAGAAATTAGCAACTCTGCACGGATAAAACAATAAGACATACGGACGAGACAATTTTTTTTTTTTTTTGGGTTCGAAATATAATTGTTCTGTTTTGATTAGAATACTTCAAGGGGTGCAAATTGAGCTTGCGGAATGATATCCTTTTCAATTCTTGTCGTTTGATCTGTGTTAGTCTATATCTTATGTATATGATTATCACACAAATGGCTTGGGTTGATCAAGGCTAAAGAGTCTGTAATATACGGGTTTAATATTTGTATAAGCGCGTCACAAAAAATGGAATTCATAATTGCAGTGTTCTCCAAGATATTTATATGCATGCAATAGGTGTCTTGATATAAACCACCCCATTGAATTCATTGACTCAGTAAGCCTACTCCATTGGTTAGGTTCTATTTATTTGCGAAGTCATATGTTCACCCGGCCCAGTGAAGTCCAGAACACGGCATTGCCAATGGCAAGAGTCAAGAGACAAACAAGTTGGATGACAAGCCTAGCTTCAGAATATTAGGATTTCTCAACAGCTATGAATGGCATCCACTAGCAACTGGGAGCGTAATCTAATGAAAGTTTATGAATTTTTCCTTTCTTTTTCGTGAAATTTGGTTCATGAATTTAAAGTTGAAATTTACCAATAACTATATAAAAACCAAATCAAATTGGCCCAGTTTTTACGACCTGAGCCCTGTTTGTTCAAATGTAAATGAAATTTCTGTTATTTCCTGTACCACATGGCTTGTACCAAGAAAATTGTCCATAGCATGTGCCCGCTTTTTCTTTTTCTTTGAAAAAGGTAATTGGCTTTCTTCATTTTTTCCCCGTCCAGACGTCATGGGTATGGGCCACTTGGTATTCAATCATGCCTTATAATGTGCATACAGAACTCGGTGTTCTAGTTTGGAGTCTTTTAACGGAATTACTTGCTAGTTGCTAGTCACAAATAGCTCTCGAATTCCAGCCCTAAGTCCATCCCATCCCATTATGAAAACGTCTATCGTGAAATCTTAGAATTTTTTTTTTTTATTTTAGATTCAACTAGATTTATAATTTTCCTTTTTTTCATGTACATGGGGGCCTAAGCCCAAGAAAAAAAAAAAAGTACACAGTAGCAAAGCGCAGGCTGTCCAACTGTGGCTGCAAAATATTCGACAGAAATGCAAGGGGGTAACTTATCATAAAATGTAAGACCCAAGGTAATCTATATCTTGTTTTAGTTAACATATCAGCACATTTGTTAGTTTCTCTATGAACATATATAATTTCTATGTTCAAATTGTCACTAAGCAACCCCTGAATGGCATTTAACAGTATTACATGTGCATGTGTTAGCTGAACTTCTTGATCAACCAACTGACCAGCACAAGCAGAATCCGTTTCCGAGCAAATATTTCTGAAGTCTTAACCACGATCAAGAAGCAGTCCCCAAAACGCACCGCAAAGCTTTGTGGTTGTAATATGTTGATAGGCATCTTGTAATTCACAATTTTTCCTTTTTGGTTGAGGTAAAAGAAAGCCAATTAAAATAAAGAGTGGTTGGATTTTCTATTTATTCTATTTTATATTTGATTTTAATTAATATAATATTTAAAAAAAAATAAAAATTAGACATCAAAGTGAAAACTTCCTTTAAAATAGTATAGATAATACATACACTAATAAGATTAGCAATTTGCACAAAAACTAAGCCAAAAAAGAAAAAATGATTGTCATGAACTCGTAACAATTTTATCACTTGGCAATATTTGAATTTAAGAGGGGATAAGGAAACCGATGTGCGAATACCGTGAACAGATTCCCAAATGTTTTATTCATGTACTTGTTAAACTCCTCTCTTTTCGTGTTGTGCTAGCTAATCAACTTTAGTTGGTACTTACTATTTGCGATGTTTGCACAAAGGTGCTCCCCAAGGATTTTCATCCACAAACATGAATCAAAGCTAATGTGAACAAAACGAAAATAAGTAAACGACTAAAGCAAAAAGATGTGCATTACAGGGCAAAAATAAGAGACTGATAAAGCAGAAACGCGTAGAGGAATAAAGTAGAGGCATCAAAGATAAGAAGAAGAGTGATGAAAGGACCTCTCCAGTCTCGACTGTGCAATCTAAACTGTGAAATCCACCTTCGATTCTCTAGTATGAGCTTAAGAAAACTTAAAATGGGAAACCATCTTTTAATTTCTCAAAATATCTCCACTTTATCAAAATGTCATTGACTTATGGGCCAAAACCTTAATTATTGGTTGGTCGAATAAAGTAACTAAGAAAAGCTTAATCATATATCGGAAGATCCACTTTTTCCCACGAGACAAACCCTTATATAAGTGACAATCAGTGGTACGAATGTTGCAAGTGCAAGTGAGGGAAGAACCATCGAATACCAAGTTTGAAATTGCTAGGATCGTAGTTTCCGCTTGCATTTTTGGTACAAAATGGATGCCATATTGGGCTCCCTAATTATTTTTATGATGACTTTGGCAGTTCAAGCCCAACTAAACACTGGGTTTTATGCAACTTCATGCCCAAGTGCTGAGGACATCGTACGGTCCACTGTTGAATCCCACTTCAACAAAGATCCTACCATTGCTCCTGGCCTGCTCAGGCTTCATTTCCATGATTGCTTTGTCCAGGTATGCTGTGCTGCCTCCACATTAATCATTCACTCACATAATAAAATAAAATTTGTATTCCTACAATTTTTGTTTTTACCATAAACTAAGTCATTGGAAATGTCTCCCACAGGGCTGCGATGGTTCAATTTTGATTGCAGATTCTTCTGCTGAGAGGAATGCATTGCCAAATCTTGGGCTAAGAGGTTTTGAAGTGATTGATGATGCAAAATCACAGATAGAGGCCATATGTCCCGGAGTTGTCTCATGTGCTGACATACTCGCATTGGCAGCCCGGGATGCTGTACATTTGGTATTAAAATAATCTCTTAGCTCTAGTATTTTTTGAAACATACACCACACTAGCATAGACATATGGTCTTGATAAAGGAATTGATAAAATTAATTAACACTTGGGAAAATGACAGAGTGAGGGCCCAAGTTGGCTAGTACCCACCGGAAGAAGAGATGGGAGGGTTTCTTTATCAACTCAAGCCTCAAGCTTGCCTTCTCCACTTGACTCAGTTTCTGTCCAGAAGCAAAAATTTGCTGCCAAAGGTCTAGATGATCATGACCTTGTCACCTTAGTTGGTATGCTTTATTTCGCAGTATATTTAATGCATATAGAACTTAGTTACATATTTAAGTTACTAGTATATGGTGTACAATGATTTATGCATTTCTAAATTGTGTGTCTGCAGGTGGACATACCATAGGCCAAACAGATTGCAGGTTCTTCAGTTACCGGTTATACAATTTCACCACCACTGGCAATGCTGATCCCACCATAAACCCATCTTTCTTAAGCTTACTTCAAGCGCAGTGTCCAAAAAATGGAGATGGTTTGAGAAGGGTGGCTTTGGACAAAGATAGTCCAGCCAAATTTGATGTTAGTTTCTTCAAGAACGTACGTGATGGTAATGGGGTTCTAGAGTCAGACCAGAGGCTGTGGGAAGATTCTGCTACACAAAGTGTGGTGGAGAATTATGCTGGGAACATTAGAGGGTTACTGGGGCTAAGATTTGAATTTGAGTTTCCAAAGGCCATGATTAAAATGAGTAGCACTGAGGTGAAGACTGGCACTGAAGGAGAGATCAGAAAAGTATGTTCCAAATTTAATTGACAGCGGTTGGTTTGGCGTTATGGGTGCATGAGTAATGGAGCTTCGCAAATGACAAACATTCAAATAATAGTTGATGAAGTAATCATGTATGAAAAATAAAATAAAATGAATATTGGTATTAGCTGGAAAAACTCTCATTATCAATAAAGTAGGCCTGTAATTAAATAATACATTTAATTTCCTTTCTGGGCTGCTCTCTCTCTCTCTCTCTCTTTTTTTTTGGGTTTTTTTGGGGGGGTTCCCTATATTCTGGGGGATGGATGGGTGTTCGAACTGCAAAATAATTAGCTCTATTTACTACACTACTTATAACGACGTATAATATGCTTATTGTTGGCAAATTCATGCAGAGAAAAAGATAAATATAAATATATTAAACTGAATTTATAAGTTTGAATTTTAAATTTTAGAAGAATTCTACTAATTAGTCTCAAGTTAAAGTATTTGTGTTTATATTTTTATGCAGATGAAAACAAATCTATTCCAATTTATATAACATGAGTGTTTTAGTCTTTTAAATTGATTTTAACGAGGCAAGTACTTTTTACAAGTACAAATATGATTTGAACTAACATATAGGCTTTATATCTTTGGTTTCTTTTTTTTTTTTAAAAAAAAAACTTGATTTAAAGGCATCAAATAGGCACTAATTAAAATATCCATCTAATGTGCAAGATATATTTTATATATTTTAAACATATTTTCTGTAAAATGCAAGAATTATATGACTTTATAATAGATTTCATACCTTGGCTAACACCTGACAGTTCAAATAAGGGGGGAAAAAAGAACAGAAATAAGATGATGAAACATACAATATACTAAATGCATAAACTGTTAACAATATCTAACGCGTAAAAATTTAAAACCACTTGTTAAATTCATTAGTTAAAAGGAGAGAATTTTAAAACAAGATAATTGCTTTTTATTATTATATGACTAAAATCATAAACAATTACATTAATTGGATCAATTGAGTGGCTTGTTATCATTCTACTTGATCCAAAATGAATCTCTACTATCTTAACATCATAATTTTGTATTTCTTCTATTAAATAAGGCCCTCATGTATAATCAATCTCTTGATGTAAATATTGACATCGTTGAAGTGTTTTATACGTACTCGTAATTCATTACTTGCTGTTGCACGAAGAGAATCTAGTCATCATCGCCTACAAAAATTAATTAAGGAGACAAATAATTTTGACCCCTTAAAATGATAACACGAATTTACTTACTCAAACATATAAAAAATGTATCTCACACATATGTAGGATTTAATTTTTTTTATACTATCAGTATAAAATCTTTTTATATGATTACCTAATTATATACTATTGTATTATTAAATATATTAATAATTGTAATTACTTTTAAAATCACATATATAAGAAAATGTCATTAATTGATAAAATAAAATATTTTATACCAACAATATATATATATATATATATATATATTAAGAGAAGTTTAAAAGGGTCCGAGAGTATTTCATCTCAAGCCAGTGGCATATTACCAATTGTCAAATTTTAGCGAAAATTTACAATGACAATAAAATATCTTATCATTGTCATAATATACGAAATTGCAAGTAGAGCTTTGTTATCTGTACTTACAACTTTAGACATATACACGAGATGTAAGGTAGGATCGACACTACCTTATCTTTATTTGCTATGTACTTTCTCAACACTAAGTATCTATTGTGTTGGCGTCAATACATCGAAAGATAATGTCAAAATATATCTTTTCTCTTGCAGGTATTAATTTGTAAAGGCTTCGATCTTGATAATGCCAAAGTGTGTACTTAGATTCATTGCGTTGGTCATGACCCAAAAAAAAAAAAAATCATTGCATTGGTGAAAAGTATATTGTTTAACGATTAATTATTTGTATAATTAATTTTATAGATTGATTATGATAAAGTATTTTTTAGAGGCTAATTTTGATATATTATCAATATAAAAAATTTTATACTATCATTTGCTCTGATACTGTTATTTGTATGATTTTTAAGATAATCGATAATTGAGTTAAAGATTTTTTTGATATAAAAATATATAAATGAATATTTGTATAAAATTTTTTAAACTAAAAATACATCATAATTAATTTTTTTTAAATTCGAACATGTTAATTGAGAATCAATTTCAATATAATATATTTTGTCTGTGTTGTACAAGAAATCACTTTGACGAAATAATTATTTAAAAAAAATATGAATAGTTTAAAATATTATTTATTGGAAATAAAATAATGTTGGTGCAGAACGTTCATGTATACTTTATTGGACTATGGTGATTGGTGCAGAAGCTTCAACGTTAAATGTTGAGACTCTATGTGACATAATCCATGTGTTAATAATGATCATTTTATTAAAATCTTCTATTAAAAGGAATCAATTACAAATTATTTTAAATATATAACAAATTAATTTAAATATATTAGTTATAAGAATTTAATTTTAATAATATTTTTTTGGACCATGTATTATAATACTAATAAAAATGTTAAATTTTATAATAATCATTTTAAAATAATAAAAATAACATTAATAAAGAATATAAAAACATTTTCTAGACGTTCACTTTGATATTACTTTTTAAAAATATAATAAATTGTGACATTTTTTAACAAATTCTAGTTTAAAATAAAAATTTGTAATCTAATATAAATTGCAACGGTTGAGAATATCTGTTATATTATAAATTAAAAAACAAGATAACTATTTTTAAGTAAATTAATTTTGATATGCTGTTAATTTAAAAGAGTTTATACTGTCATCTAATTATATATTTTTATTTATAAGATTCTTAAAGTAATAGATAATTAAATTAAATATTTAATTGAATATTTATGTAAAAAAATTATGACCATACATGAAAATTAAATTTATTTTTAAATATGTATACATTAAAATTCACTTCATGTTATAATGTCGCAACTTCAATACTATAGCTCTAACCTTTTTTATTGCAAATGGTAAGGATTTGTTTGGTTTTTATTTTTATTTTTTATTTTTAATCTATCTTCTATTTTTCAGAATTTTATTAAAGAGACTGTGAAAATAAAACAATCTTATTTTTTATTTTTATTTTTTATAAAATCTTAAAAACTAAGAAAAATATTAAAAACAAGAAAGAGAAAAAAAATATAAATATAAATATAAATCAAATAGGCGTAAATTTTTTAAAATAGCAAAGTAAAAATAAATTGTGGGTAAAAGCTTAGGGAGAAGGAGAAGTGAAAACGAAAAACACGATAAAGATGAATGAAAAGTTTGAAAATATAAAATATTCCTTTCCTTCAATCATTAGTGTTTGTACAAATTGCACCCAAAAAAATAAAAAACTTGTGCTGTCAAGCATTATATTTTTTCCAACACCAACACTGATCTATGAGACGAGATGAAAAGC
Organism: Pterocarpus santalinus; assembly: GCA_031439595.1. Taxonomy (NCBI): domain Eukaryota; kingdom Viridiplantae; phylum Streptophyta; class Magnoliopsida; order Fabales; family Fabaceae; genus Pterocarpus; species Pterocarpus santalinus. Next base: position 9,720,209 of record CM062525.1, read on the forward strand.
ACAATAAAAATAAAAAATGAATTACGGATAAAAACTTAAGGAAGAGAGAAAACAAAAAACACGATAAAGATAAGTGAAAAGTTTGAAAATATAAAATATTCTTCCAATCACAAGCATTCTATAACTTGCACGAAAAAAAATATTTGTACCGTATGTGCGCAATGTCTGCATCTAATAAAGAATCCAATTTTGATGTATTATTCATTATAAATATAAAAATTTTTATATAAATATTTAATTATATATTATTATATTAATAAAAATATTTAATATTTATATTTATTATTTTAAAATTTTCACATAATATATAATAATATGTAATTAAATTATAATATAAAACTTATATATAATTACAGTACATTAAAATTAATCCCTTTAATAATACTTTAATTGTTTGGTTGCTCAAAAAAAATGTTTGCTCGACAATATCAACAAAAAAATTTGTTGCTGTACACGCTCATCGGTCATCACTATTTCAACCTCAGTACGTCACGCAGTGTTTTCTTATATATATTCAGCGGCTGTCTCATGACTCTCATCTATGTGCGTTTGTTGAACATTGAAACTTGTTACTTGGGCAACCTTCCATTCCGTCGCTTATTTTATTAAAAAGGTTCCGTGCACTCATTCTTTTTCTGCAACTTCTACTCCCAAAAAAAAAAAAAAAAAACCTTCAACTTTTGCTTGCATATCACTATATATCAGATCATTCACTCTTGCTACTTCTGCAACCACCGACCACATCACCTCGTCGATATCCTTCCTTTCTTCTCCCCCAACCCAAATTCCCCAGAACGTGTTGGAATATTTTAAGGATGGCCATGACCATGAAGGTTGTTTCTGTTTCTGAGACCCCCAAGAAGTTTGTGGAGGAGATGAGGTCTGTGGCCATGAAGCTGCATACCAGAGAGCAGGCTAAGGACGGTGAGAAGCAAGCTAAGCAACCTGAGGAGCGATCAGTGTCCAAGTGGGAGCCAACTGTTGATGGCTACCTCAGGTTTCTTGTGGATAGCAAGGTGGTTTTTGACACGCTGGAGAAGATCGTCCAAGACGCTTTTTACCCTTCATGTCAGTTTCCTTTCCACTATGAGTTTACAATGTTTATGATGGCCTTTTTTCTTTTCTTTTTTTTTTCAATATATATATCTTGTCAATCTGATTAGTACATGATTGAATTGACGTCCATTACTAATTCAGTTTGGCTGCAGTAAATTTCTTTTGGAATCAGTTTTTCCTCTTATAAAAGAAAAAAGATAACGCTGTCCTGTTTCTTATTGGAATAAACTTCTGATGTATCTTTTGGGGGTCGTATACCAGTGTCCAGCCTTCCCACAGTGGCTAGGCAGAGTTGTAATTTGGGCAAATAACTGCAAAAGCAATAGATATATACTTCTCAGCCATTCATATTTAAGCTTCCTGATATTTTTGGACTTGTTCTTACTTGTTTTATTTATTCAGCTTTTCATTCCGAAGGTTTGTTGCTATTATCAATATTAGTTGTATTCTGTTCTATTGCATATTAACCACACACTCGGTACTCACAAGTGACTAGTTGGAGTTCCCTGGTGTGTATATTTAATCAACAAATCTGATGACTACCTGCTGAAGCTCTTTTCTTCGTTGTGTAGATGCTGAATTCAGAAATACAGGATTGGAAAGGTCTGCAAGTTTGGCAACAGATTTGGAGTGGTTCAGGGAGGAAGGTCATTCCATTCCTGCACCTTCCTCCCCAGGTCTTACCTATGCACAATATCTCAAGGAGTTATCGGAGAACGAGCTGCAAGCCTTTATTTGCCACTTTTACAACATCTACTTTGCCCATTCAGCTGGTGGACGAAGGATTGGGAAAAAGGTAACAAATACCATACACGCAAAAAACTATAGATGCCCTTGTGAGATGACAGAATTTTATGTTAAGTGGATTTTCTATACCTTTCTTTGCATTTTTGTTACATGGAATAGTCCCCAAAGTTTAAAATCTGAGGCATGTAAACACATATTAGCTGGTATTCAGATGTTGGCACTTCCAACAATGGCTGTGCCTAACTATCTATATGCAGATATCTGCATAGTTCTGTCACATGTATGCCACCTTTATGTTTTATTCTGCCTTCATGTTTTCTCTGCATAAAATGCTTTGTTATGTGTACCTAGTAGTAGATTCATGGTAATTAATTAATATTACTGATCGAATGCCACTCTACCTTTTTCCTTGAAATTCAACCTGCCGGCAAAAATTCAAATGATGTCACTTCCAATTAATAACAAATTGTAATTAAGAAAGAATTGACTACACGTCATTTTGCATGTGTGTGGTGTGTCACCACTTTTGGGTGGGCTAGTTGAGCTTTCCGGGAATATCCTTTAAATAACAGTAAGGGCGTGTTTGGTTAAAGAGTAAAAATGGGGATGAAAATTTTCATGGACAAGCTTTATATGTAGGTTTTAGTGCTTTAATACGTTCTATACCATTTTTTAACCCATTTTCACTATCACCAACTGGCGTAAAAACTGATGATGAATGTTAGTTTACCCGTTCTATGCTCAACGTTTCTTGCTCCGTAATCTTCACTGATGCAGGTAGCTGAAAAGTTACTTAACAAGAAAGAGTTGGAGTTTTATAAATGGGATGGTGACCTTTCCCAGTTGTTACAGAACGTGAGGGACAAACTGAATAAAGTTGCTGAAGTAAGTTTCGTGAACTCTCCTAATCCTTTACTTACATTGCCCCTACAATTTTCTATATAAGATATAGGTCGTGATTTCTATAGCGGTTGTGTCTCTAATAAGTAGTAAAGAATAAAATGATCGCTTCCAATTTTTCTGAGTTGGGGTGACTAATTCCTTTGCGGTCTTCTCAGGGTTGGACTCAAGAGGAAAAGAAACGTTGTCTTGCAGAAACAGAAAAATCATTCCAGTTCTCCGGAGAGGTTCTCCGTTTGATACTGTCATGATAAGTGGAGCCGTGCTCTCTGCGTAAATAATGTGTTCAACAATAAACTTTATGTACTCCTGGGCTTGGAATAATTAAAATAGTGGGCCAGTGCACGAGGGTAGATATATGCAACTGTACCCTATAAGTGGAGAGGTTATTCTTAGGTTTCATACATGTGACCTCTAGATCACAAGACAGAATGTTTACCATTGCAGGGCAGCTCACCCTCACTTGGAATAGTATACCAAGGTAAATCAAAACGCAACATGTAACTCAGATATTGAAGTTGTGCTGTCATAGTAATTGTATTGTAAAAAATTGGTGGTTTGGTGCATTACTTTTGATTTGAGAATGTTCATTGCCGCGCAAGCCAAGAACATTGTGTATGAAATGTATATAACAACAGCCTTTATATTATGAATATATGTTACTTAATTTCCAATTCAAGCAGAGATCGGTGTGCTAACGATGCACATGAGCCGCTTTTTGTTGATTAACTGAGTTTTTCTAGGTTGGTACCACCCAAACTGAAGCTCGCTTGGAGAATTTATTTTAAACAAAAATAACTTATAAAAAACTGATTATGAAATAATGACCTTGGTTTGGAAAATATTTAAGTCTGTTCAAACCGATTCTCACAATAAAAAGCAACCCAAAGCTCGGTTTTAATATGATGGGATGGACCCAAAAATACCACAATCGGGTGGCAAGCTACATTTTCGGGTCCATGATTGTCATTTCATTATGCTCTCAACTATTAGTGTCCCAGTGAATAATGATTGTCAATTGAACATCTACGATCATTGCTTAAACCAATTAACGAAATCTAGCGAGAATGCAATCAAACAAGGAACAATCATGAATTCAGACAAAATCTTATTGCCACAGCTGCAGAGTACAACATTGATTACACATTACCACAAAAACAAAGATGAACAGAGGAAAAACCTGATTCCCACTTCCTTTTCTCTTTCTTTAGTTATCAGGAGTCTTCAAAAATTCAGTCTTGGCAATCTTCTAATCATCAAATGAGCTCATGAATCCACCAAGAAAGCCAGCCCCATTACAAGTTCCACACAAAATGTCCTTTTTACCCCTGCAAGAAACATGCATTTTGGATAGGATAGGATTGGCTTGTAGCTAAACGAAAATGAGATTTGCCATTAATATTTAGTAGACTTGGGTGGTCTTCAGATGAGTATATTGTGTTTATCTTTACATATTTTGTATTTGTGTGTTGTTAGCACTCGCTAAATATTCAACTATTCATAAAAAGGGAATGAAAAATCATACGACTACTAAAAAATAATAATTTATGCAGGACACTACATACCAACAATTACAGCTGAAGCATTAAATACAAAGAAGCACGAGATCACCCCTAGATCCTCATTATAAACTTCTACATATACAAACTTAACCATTTCATGCAATGATGCAAATAACAGCATTGCTGTAATTGCATGAAGCAAGCTTGATGTGGTAGCAGCATTGTTATTTATCCATACACCCAATTTTTTTAATAGAAATTGATGCATACAAGTACACGCTGATATAACATACAACAAATACCATAGCAACAATAGCTCAGTCACACATGCCCATACAGGAAAAGATTAAGAGAGAAAGCAAAGAGGCAGGAGTGTGGTAGTATTTCAATCTAGTTACCTGCACAGCCAACATAATCCTCCAGCTTTGAATTGTCCGTTGAAGTGGTCAACTGAATTAACTCCAGTACCTTTGCATTGAGTGCACAATATTGCACCTGTCAGTTGAACAAAAGGTATAACAACCCAGTGAATTGATTGTGCCTTTTTTTTTTTTGGCGGATAAATGAATGCTGATGTTTCTAATGTAACTGCATAAAAACATAGAGAATATTGGCGAGCTTATCACATCAAGAATTATGGACATTCTGAATATAAACTAAAAGAAGAGAACTATCATCAGCAATAGGTTACTGATAGTATGCGTAAATATCTCCATGCTAACAAATTGGCTTATCTCGTGGACAATGAGATGCTAAAGGCTGATCAAAACTACCAAATGTACCATACTCCTACCGGAACCAGCATAACTTTGCGACATTATCTTTTTAAGGTAGTATCATTATATGGTAAAATATTAAGTAGGAAGCAATCAATCTCAAGTTAATAGAGCTTAAAGACATTGCTTCACTATTGGCATAACACTTGTCAAGGAAAAGGTATAAAATTTCTCAACAAGACAAGAAAGCACTGTACGACCAAAGTTTTTCGTTTCAAATTTTCGAACCAAACTAGCAATTGCTATATGATATCACCCCATCTTTGAATAAAGTCTAAGAAAACTACAAAAGATAAACATAAAAAGGCAATTAAATTTACATTTCCACTTACCATTTCCATCACAATCAGAACAAACAATGCTCTTTACTTTTGTGCTTGGACTGGTATCATCTGTAGCCTGTATTAAATCAAGATCAGAGGGTATTTGCATTGGTGTACACAACAATAGAAACTAATTACATTTAATGCATGTTCAAGTACCATATCAAATTTCTTAAGAAAAACTAAATTGGTTAATGCTCTACTCAAGTCCTGAAGCATCAATTTATGAAATCTGATACCAAATCCTTTTATAGAACTTCAACCGTTCCTCAGTACTCATTTGTTCCAAATGGTAGCAGACAAACCATTAATCAATGTCATGAAACGATATGCCTACAGTCTACTTTTCATTCTATAAACCATGTATGATAAATCATAGAACACTTGACTGATAAATCATAAACTACTGTTTATTCTATACATGATGGAAACTGTTGTCCCCTTGCCAGCTCAAATCCAGGTATCCCAGCACAGGGTTCCAGAATCTGCCTTTCTCCCTTCATTGGTTCTTAATTAGCAAAGATAATGACATATATGTAAATGGACGTTATTTACTGCTCCTGGATGGGCGGCATGTATTTTCACTAAAAATGATGGAACTTGATCCCTCAATGTCATGAATGTCCCTAACAACAAAGTTCGATGCTGAACAAGTTCCCTTCTCCTAGTCACAGTTAAATTTAATTATCAAGAGAAATATTAAGGTTACCACATTTCAAATACAGTGGTCTCTCTCTTGAACGAACTAAGCATCACTTTTGACATAAAGAACTGAACACAGCATCTTATTTATAATTTGGATACTGAATTCAATCTCACCTTAACCACCAAAGACTGAAGGTTTCGAGCTTTAGCATTCTGACAAGCTTCTTTCATCGGAAAAGCTTCTCGGGCAACCGAATTACCGGTAACTACCCCTATTTAAAATGAAACAAAATCTCATTCAATTACATAAGCACTGCAACGACCAACAAATACAAGAGAGAGAGAGTGTGTGTTAAACATACCTGATCGGTTCGAGGACTTCAAGGAACAAATAGGGGCGAAACATAGAGAGTGCGCCATTCACAATCACAGGGACTCCGAATATCAAATGTGCTGAGCTGAAGAAGGGGTGAGTTCTGCTCAGTTCTCAACTAGTTAGTGGCAACGAATGAAGAGTTGAGGTGGAGCAGATAAGGCCCTCGAATTCGTGGGGGTAAAGTTCACACCTTTATTCCTCTAATGCCCTTGGACATGTTCCATAGACCTCGAAAGACGACAACTTTGACGTCACAAAATTGTGGGCATAACCGTAAAATCATCTTCACCCTCATATTCTCTCACTCCTCTTGCTCCACCCACATAAAACAAAGTACATCGGTTGTGTGAACCGCAAAACAAATGGCCAGCACTCTGTTGTCCGTACACGGCTTTCTTCCCACCCAAAGTAAGCTTGATTGCATGTACTTTCATCTGGTTCCTGTTATTCATTCGTGTTCTGTGTCAGTTTTAGTCAAAACTTGGGTTTCCCTTTTCAAATAAATGTGCATATTTGCTTTCACAAAGGAACTCATTGATGCTGTACTTTTTAATGCTCAAATGGGAAAGTTTGATATTTCATGTGGGCTTTTTACATTTGCAACTATGTGTTTGTTTCAGGGAGGGAAGAGATTGGATATTTGAGTGCTTTCAGGACTTCATTTTGTGGACAAGTTGTGTGTAATCCAAGTGTCTGTAGGACACAAATAGCTAGAAGCCAGGGAACCCGTCTTGTTGTTAACTCACTGGTCAGTATTTCGCCCTTCTATGGCTCTATGTTATTTTATTTGTCGTTTCAATTTGGTATTTTGGTTTTAAGTCTCTTGAATGTAATTCTGATAATATGAATTTCAAGCTGTGGTCTGTGGAATTTCTTTGTTGACAGCTTGGAAGGAGGGTGAGGAGTAGGACCAGAGAAACGGTGATTCCCGAACCAGATTACAGGATTCCAATTGTGCTACTTGGTGGTTACTCCTTCTCTCTCTATTCGTATGTGTCTTAGCGCATAATTTTGGGCTTTCAAGTAAGTAATAACAACGCTTACCATTGACTGTATCTGTAACCGTGGAGATTGACATGGCGTAGCCCCGCATGTTTGAGCTGAATGTGTATACTGTTCTTTAGATCACGGCAGTACTGGTTCATATTCCATAATACTTGCATGTATAATATGTGGATTGTCCTGAATAATCTGTCTAGGAGTACATAGTTTGTTGGCCCATTAATTGGGCTATTTACAATCATATAAAGGACTGAGTTTGATTCAGCTGAAAGATGAGTACTCCTCCTGTACACTATACATTATCTGTTGCCCTAATTTTGGGTTCTTTGAAACTAGGTGAGTTAAAATCTAGATGAATGAGATTAACCAATTCTTTTGACAACATGTGGGTGTTGTTAAAAAGGAAATTAAGTCTTCCGTACTATCTTGTTTACCATTGAGCAGATTCACTAACGTCCTAAATTATTATGACTTGAAATTGTACTATCAGGTATAGCTGGTGGGTTGGCTTATAGAGATAATCTGGTACCTGCAGTACCTGTTGGCCTCCTTGGATTGCTTCTGTTGTTCCAGGTAACTGTTAGTCGTTTATGGTGTGGTAAAGAGAGGCACAAACTTTGATGATGCCAGTAACTTGTTTCAAAGAAGCTATAACATGTTTTAGCTGCTATGTTATCACTCTAATCGCTCCAAGGTGTATTATTTTTTCCATTCCATTTTTCTGAAGCTGAGTTTTTTTATTACTTGTCTTTTTTTCCTCAGACCACTAGAGTGAGATTCGTCTTTGATGATGAGGCTCTGGTTTGTTCCCTTCTTTCCTCTCCTGGAACTGTGGTTTATGTATATTATTATAGAATTTTAACTGAGTTGTTCAATACAATTTTATAATTTAAAAACTCAAAAGTATCATGCCATTGTATAACTGAATAAAATTGGATTTTTCCCTCCTGCAAAGCAAGTGCCCCTTCTAGACATAATAACCTCAAACAGAGAATTCACCCTCACAATTTCTGAGAAGGATGATGTTTCAAACATGTTTGTCTTTGTAGCAGTTTCTCTGACTAAACAAATTATGTTCTAGAGCTCTGCAGCATGACTAATTTTTACTTTATATATGGCTTATATCGGTATCAAACCACCATTCATTTTCAGTCTTCATCCTAATCTATAACTTCATCCGCAAATTATTTGTGCAAGCATGTCTTCATGTAAATGTATATTTACCATTCCAGCGTGCTTTTTGTTTTGTTATCATACCTGTTCATATTAGAGTCATAAAATTTGTGTTTAGGAAGTAAGGGTAGGTGACCAGCTCCAGGAATCAGGAGAAAATGTCTTCGTGGGAGGGAAAAATCGCTGGAAGTAAGAACCCAATTTAATGTTAACATTGACTAGAATTTCACAGCAGTAGGATGAAAAAACCCGTTTGATATGTTGCAGGTACTCAACATTTGTTAATTGGGAATTCTGGTGGCCAAACTTCCCTATCTTGGTCTACTTCAAGGAGACACAAACAAAGCCCGAGGGACAAATTCATTTCTTCCCAATAATCTTTGTAAGCAGCATGGAAGCGAGAATATAGCATAAATATAAGAAATAGTTCAGAATTTAAATTTATTTTTACATGAGTTACATAGTGCAGATTTTAACTTCAACATTTTCTTCACCTTTAATGTTTCTTGCTGATTTCTTTTGACAAGCAGAATGGGAAGCAGCTTTATGATGTTATGGTGGAAAGAGCTGGCCCTTCGAAAACTAGTGGGCCAAAAGAATCCTAAAGACTGAGCTGTGTGGTTAGATCCTCAGGTTTAATCCCCTAGCCTGAATTACAATCATTCTTTTGTTGCAAGGTATACCAACTTCAGTAATAGCAGGGCCGTGCTGAATGTTGTAGCTTAGGAGGGAAGCTACATCCCTTAGCATGAATATTTTAAAAAATATATTTTGGTTAGGTTTTCTTTAGAACACTTTTAAATATTTTGCTAGATTTACAATATATGAACAATTCACACCGTCAAAAAATGTTTCTGATTCCACCGGAGTAATAAGCTACAGGTTGCTGTTTGACATAACTAAATTCGAGGCAGTATAGTTTTGGCACAATTCTCTTCCATTTGGGCATCCTTTTTTCACCTTACTAGATTGAGCTCCAACGGCTTTAGGCTTTAAATTTCCATTTTGTCCTCCGAGGTCCTTTCTCAGGTCAGTAGTTGTGTCTACTCCCTTTACTCTTCATGCTTGCCTTGTAGCACAACTCCACAAGTGGCTCTAACTGCAAGGAAAATTTTGTGGGAGAACTGGAGAAGTTCTACCAAATTTATCTGCCACATGTTATATAGGCCTTGCATGAATGTATGGTATAGTACCATAGTGCATGTTATTTATCAACAGAGTTGTGTATATGTAGCAGCGATGCCTACAGCATTGGTTATTTGATCGTCATACCCTAGAATACACTGGTTCTAAAATTTCTTAAATGCACTTGTTTTTACAGCTGGGGTACCTCGGAACCATAGAAATCCTACGGTCCCCTGAAAGAGGCTTCTGAAGATGGGATTGATATTGTTTGCTTCGCAAAGATGATAAAGATCTCGCGTTTCTCTTCACGCTCTGCCCCGTTATTGATACAAGCTAAAGAAATCATTCCGTAGTATTTCTTCGAGTCTTGAGAGAACATACGTACAGCACTTGCAGTTTCTTTCGAGATTGGCATTTGCATTATGTTGGCTACCACAGATGATAAATTCCCTGTATAATTTAGGACTAAACATTGGTTTATGACATGTCATTGTTAGCTTGAAATTCATTTTTTACGTCTGATACACAAATATTTTATAAATAAATCTCAATGTAATGTGCATTTGACGAATGCCTACAATGAAAAGGTCGTATACAAAACCTCAATAAACCCAAAGTGATCTACCCAAGAGTCAATATAGAAGCCTGAATGTGATAGATGGCCAGGAACATATGCCCTTCCAAGTTTTTACACATTGATGCTTTTGTATGATCATCAAGTTATTAGGCAGCCTGCTGTTAGACGTGCAGCTACCGGCCGTCTTAACTTGTTCCCACTAGCATCTGCAAATTCATCAGATTTTTCACCACCCAAGACTTCGCTGACATTCTTAGTCAACTGGAAAACGGTTATGCAGAAACTAGCAATGACTTGGTTTTCCATCAAGGGGCTGCAAAAGTGAAAGCCAAAATTACGCAATCAATCCTTCTTGGTGCAGTGTGCATCTGTGCCATGCTGGGTGCAATCATTATAACCCACACTACGTAAGAAGTTTCGAATCTCTTCAGCAGTGCTATTACTGGCCTGTAACAAACGCTCATCTTCCTCGTATATGAGATATGGGGCTTGGCCTCCCTTTCTTGAGAGCAACTTTTCTGCTCCTTTGAGAACATGATATTCCCAGCCCTGAACATCTATTTTGAGCAGAAGCACCCGCTCTGATTCAGGAATCACTTCATCAAGAGGAACAGTCCTTACTTGAAAAGCAATCTCTTCATTGGACTTAAATGCCATCTTTGCACCAGTTGCAGAAACAGCACTGTTGTCCAGCCTACCAACCAACTGGTGCATCAAGCAAAAGCAAAATTGACGTGATCAACATAGCGAATCTATTTCGACATAAGCTAGAGAGACTAGAATTGAAATATCACTAATTGCTTCCTATAACTAAACTAGAAGCAACTCTGAGAACATCACGCTTAATTAATGATTACATATGGCATTCCATGGTCAATCTTTCAAAGTAGGATCAAAATGTAAACTTTACAGTTACATTCTGCAATTCTGTTAATTTGGAAAATCCTACCAGAGGTTTGAAGCTGATTCAACTTTACACTTTATAAAAACGTATAAGTGGATAAACACATGAGAAAATGAAAGAATTGAGCTCTCACCACTCACAAATCCATCTATCATTATCCAGACTCGCACTTCATAAAAAACTAAACAGTTATTCTTTTTCCTCATCAACTGCAAATCTACATTCTACAATCTCCTCCACCTTACGCTTAAAGGATTCTTTTCTGAGCTAAATAGATTACAACAGCAACTAAGCCAGTATATGCCTTCTCCCACGTGGGGTCGGCCATATGAATCAGATAATGCTATAGTGCTATAAAATCTTGTCATAAATCATGGCTACGTTCGAACCTTTCTGAGCTAATTAGATTAATATCCAATAATCCAAATAACCCAAGCCTTAATCCACAATCCCTCATTATAGCTCAATTACTAACTCAACCATAGAAACCAGCAAAACCATATATCAAAATAAATTTAAACAAAAATAGACCTTAAAGCGAGAAATATTACCTTGTGAACGGTAATGTTACCAAGCCGATCCGATGCTGCAGCCTCAAACACAGTGACCAAATCCGCCACTCTATTGAAGTAAATCCCTTCACAGATCTTCTGCAAGTTCTCGAAAACGGGTTCGAAAGCCAAAATCCGGAACCCCATAGCTGCAGCGGCGAAGCTCGCCATGCCCACATTGGCACCCACATCCACAACAAACCCATCTCTCCCCTCACTCTTGGCCTTCTCCAGAACCTCCTGAACAGTCACCGAGATGTCGGGCTTCCGAAAAGGTTTCCCTTTGAGGATCCTGATGATGTTCTTGTGAGGCTTGTCGGGTAGGGTTCCGAAATCGGAGAGCGAATAGAGGAACGGGTACCGAACCCCTTCGACGGTACTGGCGATTACGGGGTGGGCCTGTGGGGATTTGATACAATCGAAGGGGGAGATTGCATTGAAGGAAAGGCGGGTGTTGAGGGAGAGGTAGTTAGGGTTAGGGTTTGTGGGGCGAGGGGAGAGGAAGAGGAAGAGGAAGAGGAGGAGGAGGGTGGAGGAGAAGAGTAAAAGGAGGAACTTTGAAGAGAGGAGTCTCGTGGGTTTATCTCTTTTCCAGGCATTTGCCATGGAAAAGGACAGTGCAGGCGATCAAGAGATTCAGCTTCAGGCAATGAAAGGGGGAAAATTTTTCTCGAGAAAGTGATGGGAATTTTGAGATTTGGATCTGCGAAGTGGGAATGAGAGCTTCAAGGTGATTACTGACGACTGGGCAGTGAAGAAGAGTGCTTGGCAAAATAATATAATATATTAAACAAAGTAAGTAAAGAAGGAAGGAATAACGATAACCAACTTGGGGGCTTATTAGATTGTTTTTTTTTCTTTTTAATTACTATAAGGGCTAAAAAAAAATAATTGAGTTTTTTTTAATGAAAAAATTGAGAATTTTTACTCGCGTTCAAAATAATAATAATAAAAATAAAAAGTTATGATTTTATCCAATACTTCTGATTTTAATTTTTACCATGTATATTCTATAAATATTCAAACTATGTTTCCTCTAAAAGAAATTGAGACAGATTATTAAAATTTAATGAATAAGAAACAAGTTTAATTTCAATATATTATCATTAAAAAAATTTAACACTACAAATTAATTATATGTATTATACGTATGACATATAAAATGATTATTGTCACAGTTAAATATTTTTTATAATAATTAAATGAAAATATAAAAAATTATACTAAAAATATATTAAAATTAAATCTAAAGAAAATTTGTACTCTTTCCAATATATACAACGGAGATTTTCGTTTTAGGTCCAACTTGCTATGAGATTAAGAAATTAATTTAAGAATTGTAATCATATACGTTCTTCTTTTGCATGTTTTAATTTATGATCGACATTTCTTTTTCAAAACTTATATTTCTAGGAATGTATATGCGCATAAAAACATAGTAAAAATTTTATAAGTACGTGCGTAGGAATGTTGGGTTTCCAGCAAAAGATTTTTTTCAGGAAAAAAAAAAAGAAGTGGGAGTTAAAAATGCTAATATTATGGACTTCAAACAAAATTCATTTAGTATGGGTTACAATATTTTCTTAGAAAAAATAAAAAATGATGAACTAGATTTTTTATTTAACAAAAATGAAGAGGTGAGACGTACAATTAGGAAGGTTTGGTTTAGCCTTTCAAAAAAGGAAAGCTTGAATTACAGAGATAATTTCATTAGTCATAGCCAATGCTGGTCACTGCTTTGCGGACAATGGACATGCAGCTTCGGTTATTTTGTAGGGCATTCTTTTCAATGATGCTGGATTTGGAACCTGAAGCATGGAATGTTATTATTTCTTTCTGGTGTTGCCGTTGAATGGTGATGCATTGAAATCTCTAGACCTGTTTCACCAAACACCTAAAAATGAAACTTCTGGCACTTAGTTCTTGCATACAATATGTAGAGAGGCTGGGTGGGAGACGGAGGCAAACACATTCAGAATTATGAAGTCAGAAGCAGGGATCAAAAAGAGAACCGGTTGCATCATAATAGAGGCGGATATTGTAGTTTGAGTTTCCTGCAGGTGATTTACTCTCATCCTCAGACACAAAAAATGTGCAAGTTGCTCGATTCTTTCTTCATGGTGGTGAATTTAGAGGACATCTAAGGGGTTCAATAGTAAATGAACTTCTTAACATCGCTTTAGCATGTAGTTAATTCACGAACTTGCAAGAGCCTAGCCAAGAAATGAAAAACCAACTATAAATTATTGCTGCTTCACTTGTGAATTCATGAGGGCAATAACTTCACACGAGGAAAAAGGATAATTAAGCATGTCCTTGGAAGGACTTGGCGAGTATTTTTCATGGACTTGCAGCACTTCCAGCCTAACAGGCATCCAACCCGCGTGTCATATAACTGAGTCTCTTGGTCTGGTGTAAAGACACTTTAGACTGTACACCAATCTCATTGATGACTTGTCATTGTCATCCAGTAAAAATTCAATAAATCATGTGAACCAATTGGTACATATTGACTACAAATTTGTGGCCCTGTTAAAATTAGTGTGAAATATAAGTCTAAGGTAAAGAAGCAATCCTCTATGTTCTGTTCTGTTTTCTTGTCTTCCCTGTTTTGTCTCAAAGCAAAACCTCCTGCGACAACTGGACATAGCAATCCCTTGCCTGTTGCTGCTGAGTGATGGAAAAAACAGCAATGAGCATATAGCAGGTGCTTAGAACCTGGGTGTCAAGAACACTGCTTTGTCAGAAATTCTTCTGATGATAATAAACCATTGATAAGGCGTTTAAGCCTTTCTGCCCCAGGGCCTGGCCTAAGTTCAGTGATATTTCTTATACCAGAATACGATTTGGTGGTGTTTGGATGTGCTTGACTGAACCACCTTCCAGGCACATAACCATCAGCATTTCGTCCCAGGAGTTCAACATCAATCTTATCCAAGACCGGTTCATTCCTGCCAAATTTCCGAGCAAAAGGAGCATTGCTTTCTACCATTTTCTGGTAGTTATTAACTGTAAGGTAGTGTGGATGTTGTTTTGGAGGGTTGTCCCATGATATGAAGTGGAGGTCATGGTTCACTGTGGTGTTACGAAATTCCTCAGCATTGCAGATGACAGTGTGAAAATACCCTTCAGGGGAAGATAGGAAGTTGGCATAATACATCAACACTATTCTAGGCAAGTTATCCCATCCCCATAAAATATACTCAACAAATTGGCGAGAGAGCATCATCCAGGCAGAACCTGAGCAAAATCAAGTAGAAAAATTAAACTCAGAATCTCAGATAACTTAGAGCTAGAACTGATTATCTCAAGTTAACTTCTCCAGATTCTTTTAGTTTCCCAGATATGGACAGCTTGAAAAAAACTTGATACAGTGATAAGGTGTTGTATCTCACATATTCAAGTAAACTGGTGTAAATGGCTTCATATTTAATCAAACTTAGAGAAAGGACACCAGCACGAGCATATGCAAATTAGGACTATTGTATGGATGAAATGACTTTTGAAGAAGGGATACACAGCTGATGAGGAAAGGCTTGCCAAGGGCTATATTAGGATTACCAACCAGTAACGGAGACATATGGAAAACTGAGTTCAAGACACAAGTGGAAAGTTGTAGCTCAGAGAGAGAGAGAGAGAGAGAGAGAGAGAGATAGAAGAATGGACAGAAGTGAAAAGGTGCTGTAATTCTGAGCAATCATTCTCCAAAACCACTGGCTACTGAAATCATTAGATTTATATAGTAGATTCACAACACTATCATTCGTTGCTCTCTCTCTCTTCCCCCCTTTTCATTGAGTGTTTGACTCCAATGAGAATTTTTTTTTTTTTTCACTGCTCTTTTGGTTTTTATAATTCCTTAAACCTATACAAGGGTTACAACTGACATGTGTCGTCTACCACTCAAACATTCTAAAAATTTGCAAGAGCTAAATAATTAAGCAGGCATGGGGAAAATAACAAAATAGATATTGAGTTAGATTGAGACTCACCCGTAAACAACTTATATGCTGTGGGCACACTTCTTTTCTCTGTCACCCAAAACACATCAGATTTATTGACGCTGTAGAGTGCTGGATCAATTATAACAGGCTTGGCTCTCTGATCCCTATCGGAAACAGTAAAGGCTTACTTGTAAAGAAGATGTACATTTGATATTTCACAAAAATGTATGTTACTTTCGAATGAAATGTTGTAAATATGCACTAAAAATAAGGGATAAAAAGGATTAGCAACTCACTCTTTCCAGCCAATGTCACTGGTGTGCTCAATGAAGTTAAGGTGCCTCGGAATAGATGACAATGTATGTAGCAGATCTGTTGTACAAAAGAGATGAAGTAAATTGAAAGACTCAGTGAATTAACAAATTCAACAAGCAAACCATCAAAATTTTCTCCACAATTCATATTTCTTCTATGATATCAGTTAGTATCCATTCTATATACATGACATAATGTGGTTACGCTTCCAAACATAAAGAAACATCAATCAATGCAGAAACTAGTGGAATTACAAGCAATATAATCTGAAACCTGGTATTCCTCCCCCCACCACCCGCCGGGCTACAAGAAGAGAGAGAGGAGAAAGCCTGCCGAATAAAACAACTAATTGATGAGCAAACTAACAAGACAGAACAATTTCAACACAGATGGTGACCAGATCACACTAATTCAATTTTAAAAAAATCCTCCATATTTATCTCATTATCTGGGGACCAAAATTAGCAAACAAAAATACGGCTGGAAAATAACCTTACTAAGAAACAAGCAGATCAGCTTACCCACTTCTCAAAAATTCATTCCAAAACAAAAACAGCATTTAAATCATCAACACCAAATTCACAAACAGCCAAGGAAAACAAATCAGATCCCACAAAAAGCGCACACATTAACCAACAAAAACGCAGCATCGTTTTACTCATCAAGACACAAACTTGACAAGAGAAAACCAACAACCGATCAAGACGGGCATCAACAAAGCTTTGAAAGTTCACAAATCCCGTACCATCTTGTGTAATCAACGGATAATCCGAAGCACTGAGGTTGATGAACCAATCCCAGTCTCCACCATCCTTAAGCAAAATGGCTGCGGCGTGAAGGGTGTTTGTGACCATGGTGGGTCCCCTGTAAGTGACCAAGTTGGCCTTCACCACCATCCTCACGTTCCCCAACTCTGTAAACAAAGGTTCGTTCCTCACGAAATTTGCAAGGTCCAATCTTTCGTGTGCAGGGGCCTCAAGGTCCAGGTGCACCGCGTACTGGTTCCTTGGATGGTAAAGGGCCTTGAGGGTCCTCTTCAAGCTCTCACCATCACCAATTGAACCCGAGATCAAGTATGCGATCCTTGGAACTGTGTTGGTGGTTGATGTGGAAGATAAACTCAGCTTTGACTCAACGAAATGGGGTACCTCACGAGTTCTGAGGCGTGAACGGTAGAGGTAGAGTAAAGAGGTGGAATCTGAGGAGAGGAAAATGGAAAGGAGTATGAGTACGGTGGTTAAGAGTAGAGAGAAGACCAGTGGTAGAAACCACTTCTTCTTCTTCTGTTGTTTGTTAGTTTCCATAGAAGGAGGAGGAGGAAGAAGAGGAGAAAGTGGTGATGTTGGAGTGAAGCGAAAGGTTTTGAGGCTGTAAGGGTGCGGGCGGCGCAGGATATAGAACTGTGCTCAGGAGGATCTATGTTGTGGGGTGAAGGGCGCACAAGTTGCTATGGCAGAGGTAAATTGGACAAACAAAACATCTATCTATGTACTGTGCTGTCTGTGTGCGATGATTCTTTTTCTCTTTACCTTTGTTAAGTGACATGCTTGGTGTTTGTGTTGCTTGGAGAGGGAAAGAATGTACCAAAGAAAGGTAATAACAAAATTTAATTAAGATGTCTTTTTTTTTTTTTTTTGTGCGCGTTTGCACTTGCTAACAAAACTCTTTTCTTTTTTTAATTAAAAGTTAAGTGGAGGGAAATGTTAACTCCAATCTATGTCTCTGAATATACCAAATATTTATAAAAATACTTACAAATCAACCGTAAATAAAAATTTCTGAAAATTAAACTCAAATTATAAGAATAGATAAATGAGTCACCCGTTTGTGTTAAGGTCCTTTATGGTTTTTCCTTTTGTACTTATCGCTACGTAATAAAGGATCCGTAATTGACCTGAGAGTTCCCTGAGGAGCCAGTTAATTTTTCTGCACGCTGCGCGTTGCTTTCTCTTCTTGGATTTTATTTTATTTTCTTCCGTTCCCATTCTTACACGCGCCTTTCGATCTATGGATTGGTGCGATAGTGGACCAAAGAATCCACTATCTGGGATTACTGTTAATTTTTTTTTCAATTAAACTATGAGTTCGGCCCCCTCTGGTATTATTGCTTTCGTTTGACAAAAAAATGCTTATGCCTGCTTTTAGAATTATTCGAGTCTTCATGACTTCAACTCTTGTTTTCTCTGAAACTTGTTGAACGGTTATTAGTTGTTAATTGTATTTAATACAACTTTAAAAACTCGTTATAAAAATTAATAATCAATAAATGTTTTTAATATAGTAGTTTACCTAGAACTGCAGTTCGTTTTGACTATAATCAATAGGATAGTGGTAAATGTCACGAAAGTTTTTGGTGAAATCATCACGAATGCTTTGATTCTAAAATCAGTTGAATTTTCCTTTTCTTTTATAAATAGTTCAGTTAAAAAGAAAAACTGATGGGTGGATTCTTACGGATTCCACGAAAATCCAATCGTGATATTTAGCACCGCTCTAATCAATAAGTACCTAACTATTTCTGAGGGTATTAACATTTAAGAACAACGCAAGCACTGGTCAAGAAAAATGCAAAAGAACAACGCAAGCATATTTTGTCGGTGGAAGGAATCCGAAATAAATTTTATATTGCAATGTGCATGGATTTAAGTATCTCATTTGTTTACCAGTTTTGGTTGATGATACTCATTTCCTACCAGATTTGGTGAAGCTCAGCACGTACTATTGGAATAATTTATCTTTATTATTATTTTATTTTTAAAAAATTTAAATTGATTTGCAAATCTTAATACATTTCAGAGTTTTTAAATAAATATTGAAAATTTATTACAGTCTCAATATCACCCTAGCATTATAGTTACAGGTAAAATGGAAATCATAATGTATATTGTAGTAATAGTAATAGTAAATTAAAAATAAAAGTCACCCCATGTTAGTTTTCTCTGATTATAAAATTCAAACTCTAGATCTAAATTTAAAAAAAAAATGTTGATTTCTTGATATTAAATTTCGCAAGGTGCCAAGCAAAACATAACAATGATACGGGTGGAGATAAAAGGTTGGCATTAGAGCTTGGAGATGAGAAATTGAAAGCTGAGCTGCCGGTGGGGAAAAACTGAAAAGCACGAGTAATAATAATAATAAAGTAATATAAATGATTGCAAAGCAGATCAACTTTAATTTAAACGTTGCACAAACAATATAAATGAACAAAAAAGAAATAGAAATGTAAATTATTTTAAGAACTTTAATGAATTTATTAAAAATTTAAAAAATTATATTACATCAAATATATTTTTAATTTTTGAGATACTAATTATTTTAGAAATTTATTTTTTTATATAATATATCTTATTAAATCTCTAACAAGTGTCTTAGAAGAACTTTTATTTTGAAACTTTTTTTCTTTTTCCCGAGACTTAAATTGAAACATCAACTGGATCACTATTGAGTTGTTTGAGGACAACTTTTGTATATAACTAAAGGAGGGCGTAAGGGCACGAGACATGACCGCTAAACCGAATCAGTGTCGGTGGCAGCTGCTACATAAAACCAGCCAGGATCACCGAACACGGTTGTGCTGTGACACAGACCCACTTTCATCGTTAGGTAGACGGCACCGCTCACTACCCACCCACTCACGTTGGATTACCAGTTGCAGCTTCAAAATGTTGGCTTCATTTTGTAATTACTATGAGAAATATTTATATGGTCCGAAAGTACTACGTGGCTGTACTACAGAATCAATCATATAAGTATATTTTGTATGGGACTTATTACTAACACATAATCTCATAAAAACACACTTATATAATTGATCGAGAATGCAGCTATATAATATTCTCGAACCATATAAGAATTTCTCATTACTAAATATTCACCAATTGAAAAGTTTGCAGCAACAAAACATTGAAACACTAATTTGTGATAATTAAAGGGGTGTATAGTAAACTAGAAAAACTAGCAAATTAGGTATAATGGGTCTAGCTTTTAATAAATATTTTTTGATAGCTATCTAAATATTTTAAAATTATTTTTTATTTTAACCAATTTAAACTTAAAGCCAATTCTTAAAAAAATTAATTTTAAAATTAGATTTATTTTATCTCAATTTTTTTTTTAATTTTATATCCTCTCACTTTATATCAACTAATTTTTTTGTCCATTAACCTTGTCAACCGTTCACTGCCGTCGTCCCTCCATCATCCGCTGCCACCGTCCACCACCATCCAGCCTCTACCATCCACCATCACCTACCACTGACTGCCATTGCAGGCCACTACCAATTACCACCATCAACCACCACTGAATGCTATTGTCCACCATTGTGTGTCACTGTCTGTTGTCATTACCACCCCAACTTGCCATCGTTTGTTGTTACTAGCCACCACTTTTTCCACCACCAGTCGTTGCCGGCTACTACTATCTGCCACTTTCCACCATTGTTGGCCAACACAGTTCGATAGATTAGTTTTTTAATAACATAATCAAGAAAAAAAGAGGTATAGAAAAGGAAGAAGAAAACATATGTTAAAACTAATTTTTAAATTATCGAAATAAGCAACATTCAATAAAAAATTAATTCATTTTTATACCAATTAATATAACTAATTCTATTTTGTTTCATGTTAACTATACCAATTTTTGAGGTTGTCAAATACCACTTAAAAGTGTTGAATTGTGTTTGCCTTTTGTACTGTTAAATTATGTTTTAATTCGCATTAAAAAAAATGTGGTTATATATTATATAAATTTAAATTTAATTTAATTAACAATATTTTACATACAAAAAAATATTTATATAATATCACATATTATTTTTTATTATGAAATATCATTACATATTCATCTTATTTAATTTATTCATAAAATTAATTCTCATTTAATTGTATACATATAATAATTATATAAACTTCTATAAAAATTATTTGTTAAAATCTTAAACTTGAATATCTATTTTAAAAAGTTAACATTATTTCCAAGTTCGGAATATTGTACAATGCACTCTACAAAGTAGGGTGTGTGATGCAACTTATACATAAAGTTGGATGCACCGTGTTTCTCTTCCCCTCCACAATTTTCTCTTCCCTTCCCTTGTTTCTCTTCCGCTGCCCAACTCCAACCTTTTGCTTCGAACTCCAGCTCCGGCTCTAGGCTCCGCCCTCCATTGCACTCTAGCTCCGGGCTCCGACCTTCCATTGCACTCCGGCATGTCTGCGCTTGCCTCCTCTTCGCGCTCCATCAGGACCCAACTTCAGCGGCTAGATCTAAGACACAAATGCAGTGGCACGGCAACCTCGCGATGGGCTGCTTTCGATGGTGGCGACGAATAAGCTTTGCGAGGGAGGAGCAGAGTGGAAGAACTTGAGGTAGTCGACGTTGGAGACGAGCAAAGAAGGTCGTCGACAGCAAGGAAGATGTCAAATTCTTGTGAGCGCGCAAGGTTGCTGGAGCAAAGGTGTTCCGAATGAAGGGGCGGAGGTCAACATTGTTGCAGTCTTGCAGATGATGGAGGAAAGGAGGAGCAAGGGAAGGGAACCATGAGGTTGGAATCAAGGGGGGAGGGAGACAAGGCTCATTTAGCCACAACTTTAGCAAACATTTAGTCGTATTTTTTGGTGTGTTTAGCCACATTCCCAAATATTTAGCCACATTTTCTTAATGCGGCTAAAAGAGAAGTGCACCTACACAAGTAAGTGCATAATGCTTCCTACTTTATAAAGTGCATTTAAGATAGAACCCCAAGTTCAATGCACACTTTGTATTTTGTTAATTGTCTATTGTAATAATTTCTTACTTGTAGCTTCACTCAATGATGATCATTTTGGCACCAAAAGTCAAAGGATCTTTATATATATATATGGGATTTGATTTATAAATATATCATAATGAGATTTGGAGAAATTTTATGTCCATATGATTTTTGTATGAAATCGAAAATTTTGATTTTAGTACAAATATGAATCGAAATTTCCGATTTCATTTTAACCAAAATTGAAATTTTTAATTTTATTACACACTATATTTCTATAAATACTATCAAAACTTCTTAATACTAAAAATACTAAACTCAAATCCTATATTCAAAATGAAAAACCAAAGTCAAAAGCCTCTTTTTTTTTTTTTAAGGGTCTAGGTAAGTAGCAACTCATCTACTATGACAAAAGCCATCCGTTAATGTCCTATTGGGTTTGGATCTCAGTAGTGATTCTAATTAACAGTAGAATTGATTAAAAGTGGTAAAAAATGTGCCTTGTAATCTCGTTCGATACTCAACCCCACCCCTCTCCTAAAACCCCCCTTCCCCTGGACCAACAAAAAAAACATAAAGCAATTGATTGCACCTTTGTTTTTGTATGTAACACAAAATACTTTATACGAACCTGCAAGAAGGGAAAAAATATTGCCTTTGCAAGTAACTGAATAGTGGACTGTTTATTAAAGATTAATGTTATTTGTAATAATATTGTAAACAAAATTTTATTTATAATAACTTTTTCACAACAAACTCGCGATGAAATTGTTACATGCCCACCTATGTCATTGTATCTAAATAATGTCATGTGATACTTGTATTTATGTTTTGAATTTTCAAAAAAAAAAAAAGAACATTTTACTAAAATTGAAGTTTTGAACAGTATCTTACAAACAAATATATTAAATAATATATACGAATAAAATATTTGCGTAAGTGCGTAACCACCGTCATTTGCATGGTTATAAATATTATTGTTTTCAAATTGAATTGTCTTTTATCATCAATTTCAATAGAGTAAAATTGGGTTTTTTTTTTTATTGGGTAGTGTGAGTAAAATTGAATTGAGATAGACCCACGTAAAGCCTGTGAAGTTTTTACGTTTCTACATTCGTATCGTTGAGAGCCCAAAACCCCCGCACCTATACAGTACAAGCCTGCTTGCGGCCATCCTAACGCAAATAATGTAGTGGCCGATGGTTTCACAGTTCAGCTCAAGCTATCATAGAAGCTAGAACTATTACTATTCACTCTGTCCATTTATAATGATGCCGAACAGAGGCCCATCCACCAAGGCCCATGATTTTTATTTAATTAATTTACATGATTATTATCGCATATTTTGTTTTATCAAAAAAATAAAAAAATTGCATATTTTGTAGCTCTCCCTGTTAATAAACTTACTTATAAGATTGAACTCTCAGTATATTATTTGTAAACATCATCTTTTAGTGGCATGATATATACAGTAAGCAACTGAAAAGTGTTCATAACATAATAATATCAATTTTCATGCCACTTGGTAGTAATTGCTCACATAATTAATTTGATAAATTACAAATTAGGGAATATATCCACTTCATCAGAATGGTGTGGTAAGCTAATAATATCATGACATCTGTCATAACCATCCATGTAATCTTGATGGTTTAACCCTTTTTGATTTCGTCACAATTTTTATTTGTTTCAACTTTATACCAATACATTCATTTTTTTTTTATTTTATCCATTTTAGTCTCGTTATTAGTCCGTGTTATCTTTCATTTTATCTCTTATATTATAACATTATGCTCTCATTTTTTCTGTTTCTTACATGTATTGGGTACTATGAAATATTTAAATATGGGTAATTCTTCTAATTGAAATTTAAATCGTGATTCACCATGTTATGGTTGACTAATTCCCTTATCGCTAGACCAACTCTCAGTTGGTGCTTTATAATCTCATTTTATTGTGAATTACGTGATTTGGTTGCTTTTTTTATTTTCATTAATATAAGTAACAACATGTATATTTTGCCACTTGAGAGTTTATTTTTTCAAAAAAAAAATTGAATAATTTAAGTAATATATTTGCATGGAAAATGTACTCAAGCAGTCTAATGATATG
Source organism: Pterocarpus santalinus (assembly GCA_031439595.1). Taxonomy (NCBI): domain Eukaryota; kingdom Viridiplantae; phylum Streptophyta; class Magnoliopsida; order Fabales; family Fabaceae; genus Pterocarpus; species Pterocarpus santalinus. Next base: position 9,743,986 of record CM062525.1, read on the forward strand.
TTTAGGCTTTTCATTTAAAAATGTTTAGACTGTAATTTGGCTCAGAACTTCTTTCTTTTGTATTTTTCTCAAATCGTAGTGTCAAAGTTTCAAACAAAATCCAAACAAGCTATTAGATTTGAGCAACCGAAGCATGCTTTAGAGGAAATGAAACTATCTTTTTCAATCAAAATATAATTGATGTACTATAAAAGTGAGATTTTTCTGAGGTGAATAAAAATGCATAGCATATCAAGAAAAGACAAGAGTTTGAGTTATAAAGACGCCATTTATGAGAAAAACCTGATCTTATTATTCTATGTTTAAATTACAAAGAAGTTAATATAGGGTGTGAAGAAATACTAAAAAACAAAAAAAGGTAAAATGAGAGACATTATTGTATAAACAACAATCTGTCATAAGAGGAAGAGAATTAGAAGAATCAGTTTGAATTAGTGGTTGAAGCTTGAATGTGGAATCTGAACGCATTTTTGACTTTTAAACCAAACCCAGAAAAGAAACAATTAACTGCCATGTACGTGTGGCAACCAAATGCAGAGGATAGTGGTCATTAGTGCACCTAAACCATACAATTTCTCGTTACTTTGCACCAAAGTGTGGGGCTCTCTTTTTGCTTGCTGAGATATTTAATATATTTTCCAACTTTCCGTCCATTTGTCTTAGGATTCTACCATAATTATATAATCGAATTTTATTTAATTAAATTCCATAAATAAAATAAAAGATCTATAATTATTTACAGTACGATAATTTGAATTTCAGCAGATTCTTAATGAAACCGAAAATAAAAACATGCTTAACATATAGGTGGTGTTTATTTTGCCATTTTCTATTTCCATTTTCAATAAAAACAAAAAATAGGAGTGAAAATATGTTTGTTAAGGTTGTTTTGAAAATATTTCCAGAAAATATTTCGTAAAATGTTTGGAATTTTGAAAATGTCATATCTACGTTTTCTTCTTTTTATATTTGATTGTTGAAAATATTTCCTACGAAAATGCGGTGGCATTATGGTAAATAATTGAAACTCTCTTCTTATCATCCTCCATGAGCCGCGTTTGATCCGCGCGGACGATGTTATTTTTTACGTCAAACGCACTCTTTCACTAATCTATTATGTATTATTTATGACAAACCATGGCACGCCCATGTTGGCAGCGCAGGTGGTCATGTGCTGACTTTGAAGGGCTTGGGATGCGGGTTCGAATCTCCCCCATCCCACCTCCATTATTTTTATTCATCATTTAATTTTTTTTCAAAGGGACAAAAGGAATAAAAAAGGACAAAACAACATCAGGAGGTTGGCAGCGCAATTGGCTCATGCTGAGCATACAAAGTTGATGTTGAGTGTTCGAACCCCATCAGCTCATTTTTTTATTTTTGTCAATTATTTAATTTTTTTAAAAGAAAAAAAAGGGCAAAACAAAAGGGATAAATCAAATATTTTTGTTTTTATTTTTGTCAATTATTTAATTTTTTTAAAAGAAAAAAAAGGGCAAAACAAAAGGGATAAATCAAATATTTTTGTTGATATGGTAATATATAATTGAATACCTATATAAAATATTTTTACATTGATAATTTATATAATAAAATAATACTAACTATAGTATTTAAATATTTATCAATATACAAATCAAAATATAATAATTGATAATGATAATTAAATAATTTTAAAAGTGAGTAATTTATTTTATTCTTAATCTTAATATTTTATAGAATTATTAATTATTTTAATAAATAATTTTAGTAAATGAATAAAATATACAAATGGAATATACATCATTTTTATTATTGAATAATAAATATAATTTTTTTATCTCAAATTTGATTTTAAAAATTATATTTTATAAAACAAACAAACTAAACATATTTTCATTATTTTCACTTTTTCAAAACAGAATATACTTTTATAAATCAAACGCATTTCCTGAATCCAGAAAATTTGAAAATGAAAATCTTTTTAAAAAATGAAAATAGAAAATGAAAACAGGAAATATTTTTACAAACCAAACGCAACCATAGTTTTCGGCGACATGAAAAACTGACCGCTCATCTCAAGGAGAGAGGATGCGTGTTAGAGGGTTTTCCATTCTACTTTCTTCTTATTTTTATTTCCACTCCACTATTTTCCATTTTTTTTTCCGATATATGGCAACAAAAGATTTGTAAAATTGCAAATTGAAGCAAAGGACCACGATTTTTTGCGATTATGGTGACTCCTTAAACCTTACTTGTCCTCGTATTACTATTGGACAAGTGCCCTCAAAGTCAGCTATCCCATGTGAAAGAGTTGGTCAAAACACGCCAAACTTCGGAGTAATAGCATCATCCCTCAAAATTTCAAACTTAAACTCCGCCACGTGATGAGCCAGTTGTGCGTTGTCTACTTCTCTTCCACTCCACAAGACTGCACACTTTTGGACACCTTCGTCACGCCCTTTTCCCCCAACCAAAATGCTAATCTGGTTTTACTATAAGGACGTTTCAATTAAGTTATGGCCAACCAAACCGGCTTTAGATAATTTCCTTGCCATTCCTCGTGGGTGCACCCCTAAAAACCATAGGTCAAATTGGAACGCCAAAATTGGTTGCCCCCTTAATTATTCTTAAATAGATAGACTTAGTCCTTAATTATTCAAATGGCATCTCAATTACAAGACGGACCACACAACATCGCGAAATGCCAATCCATCCCAAATTTTCAACCCACGGAATAATTAAACAACTACCTTAATTGTCCTTTTACTAAAGTTAAAGCCACCGTTTTGCTTAGTTTATTTTCCGCAAGCAAGCTCCCAAAATTGGGGATGACACAACTAAACGTCACCTAAATCAAAGCGAGTCCTAAGCTGTTTGATATTGGACACCACCAACAACAACTTCAACAGCGAAAGCCCATCAACGTTAAATAGCCCAAAGTCTCACCAAGTGACACGCCACATTATATCAAAATAATTGAGAACTCTGATTTTATTACAATTACTTTACTCTCTCTACTCAAACTGGAACTCAAATTACAAAATTAAATATTCAAATACTCCTCTGATTATTGTTCCCTATTCAGTTTCCCCTTATTCCTTTTTCTTTTTCTTCCCCAAGATTGCATTGCATTGAATGCCAAACCCCTGAAATTCCGCCAGATCTAAGATTTCACTCTTCTTTCTCCCACGCCACTTCCCTTTCCCCCCTCTTCAAAAGCCCCGAATCTGACACCCCCTTCATCGAATCGAATCCGAGTGCTGCAAGGGTTAGGGTTAGGGTTCAATCCAATCCAATCAAATCAAATCCAACAATGGCGGTATCGGACGGCGTGGTGAAGAAGATCATCCTCTCGTACACATACGTGGCGATATGGATCTTCCTGAGCTTCACGGTGATCGTGTACAACAAGTACATCCTGGATCGGAAGATGTACAACTGGCCGTACCCGATCTCGCTCACCATGATCCACATGGCCTTCTGCTCCTCCCTGGCGTACCTCCTCGTGCGCGTCCTCAAGCTCGTCGAGCCCGTCTCCATGTCACGTGACCTCTACCTCCGCTCCGTCGTCCCCATCGGCGCACTCTACTCCCTCTCCCTCTGGTTCTCCAACTCCGCATACATCTACCTCTCCGTCTCCTTCATACAGATGCTGAAAGCCCTCATGCCTGTCGCCGTTTACTCCATCAGCGTCCTCTTCAGGAAGGAGACCTTCAAAAACGACACCATGGCCAACATGCTCTCCATCTCCCTCGGCGTCGCCATCGCCGCCTACGGCGAGGCCAAATTCGACGCCTGGGGGGTCTCCCTCCAGCTCCTCGCCGTCGCGTTTGAGGCCACGCGCCTTGTCCTCATTCAGATTCTGCTCAATTCCAAAGGGATCTCGCTCAACCCTATCACCTCGCTCTACTACATTGCTCCCTGCTGTTTGGTTTTCCTGTCGGTTCCTTGGTTGATCATGGAGTACCCTTCGTTGAGGGATAACTCGAGTTTTCATTTGGATTTTGTGATTTTTGGGACTAATTCGACTTGTGCTTTTGCTTTGAACCTTGCCGTGTTCTTGCTTGTTGGGAAGACTTCGGCTTTGACCATGAATGTTGCTGGGGTGGTGAAGGATTGGCTTCTGATTGCGTTCTCTTGGTCGGTGATCAAGGATACCGTGACGCCCGTGAATCTGATTGGGTATGGGTTGGCGTTCTTGGGGGTGGCATACTATAATCATTCCAAGTTGCAGGCTTTGAAGGCTTCGGAGGCGCAGAAGAAGGCACAGCAGGCTGATGAGGAGGCTGGGAGGTTGCTGGAAGAGAGGGAAGGGGAAGGTACTGGAAGGAAGAGCGAGAACCAGAGCTGATTCAGCTGGTGGATCTTCATTTTTGGGTCCTACAAGAGGAAGAAGAGATTTGTTTGTTACTGTTGGATTCAGTGTTGGATGAGGCAGGTTTTTTTTTTCCCCCCTTTTTTGGGTATGTGGTGTACTGTACGGTTATTAGGTAATTACCATTATTATTATTATGATTATGTTACTGCTGAATACTTTATGCCCGTTTAATTTTGCTACCTTTTTTTTTGTTCTTATTATTATTATTAGATGTTGTATTGGGGGCTGAGAGAGATTGACATTTATCTGTCCCTTATAATGCTGATTCAGTGATTCGTGTTTATGACTAGAGAATGAATTAAGCATTATGGATGTTCCAACAAGCTTAATATTGATTAGAGAAATCGATGGTTGCATGTCTAAGTTTTGTGTTTGTGTGCTTTCACTGCATTTTATGTTTCTCTGATGGGGTTGGGGATTGGGACTGCTGAATATCATTCAGATAGTATTTGGTACGATATTGTTTGTCGTTGTCATTTTTTTCGCCCTCAGATGGGAAAGGAAAGATGTATGTCACTGTAACTTTGTGACATTGATGAAATTGACGAATCCTCTGTTTCAACTTTACACTCCCCTCCCCTGAAATGCATTTTTCCTCATGCACAAAATCCATTATTGATAGTGGAGAAATTTTACTGTATCCATTCCCTGAGCAGAAATTTTAGTGTGTCCATTACCTGAGCGGCTCATCTTCTTTAGTTTAGGTTCTACTTACTCTCGGCATGATCAACGCTCATTTATTTTAGGAGCACTATTCACGTTGTTTCCTGTCAAATCGCCAGCTTTCAAGTTTGGTGGAACCCCCCGACCGCCCCCCCTTTCTCTCTCTCTCTCTCTCTCTCTCTCCCCCCCCCCCCCACCAAAACCTCTAACCAAAATAAATAAGAAAATGGACCTGCTTTTGGGTGACTGTTTTCCTTTCCTTTTCAACTGACCCTTCATTTTTTACGAACCAGAAGCCGAGTGATTAGCTTGTTTCACTTTCATCTTATGTTTTCTGTTTTCTCTGTTTTGTTGGACCTGCCTGGCTCATTCGAAATTGTTGGACTTAGGCCAGATTGATTCTTCGGCATTTTGTTTGTTTTTTTTGCTATCTTTGTACCGATGGGTGGTGAGTATTGAACTCTGATTTCCCCAAGCCTTTCTGGCTACCGCTGTTGGTCGGCTCTGGTTGCTGCCATTTCTTACTTCGTTGTGCTGATCTGGATATGTTGCTTCTGAAAGCATGTGCTGCATAGGATGTTCTGCATTTGCTCGAGGGGGCATCTCTCTCTTTCTCATGTGCCCCTAGCTTGAGCGGTGCAAGTGGCTCTCAATATCCGTGTATTGTTTCTTCCCTTGTCAGGTTGTTTATCTGTCTCTCCAAGTGGAAGGCACCATGTGGTGTAGTCTTCAATTTTACTATTATTACATTAATTTATGGACCTGGCTAACAAGTGTCATAAAGATTTAAACATGAAAAGTGCATAAAAAATTGGGCTTTCGTACAAATTTAAATCCAAAATTTAATATATTAAAAATTTAAAAGACTTCTCATGTGAAATTCAGTCTTTGCATCTTTAACAAGTATCCTTGGCAAAATTCTTAATTTAGAGCTCTAATTGTGTTAAGTCTTCGATTAGTTTGCTAATTTATAGCGTACCACCTCCCCACCGAGAACTAGGTTTATTTAGGGCAAATGAAGAAACTATATTTTAATGAACTTTTAAATATGCGGCGTTTCTGGATCATATATTCAAACCGTACAATTACAATTACTTGCGTATGTTGTGTTTAGCATAGCAGAAAATATTTGACAATCCATATATAACAATTGAGAACCATGAGGGATTTGTTAAGATGGCAAGCAATTTTAGTTTTCTAAGATTAATATACAATTTCAAATTTTGAGAAAAATAATTCTTATGAAGAAATTGCATAATTTTAAAATTGTTGTTATCAAATAGGAGTTAATTTTATGTATTAAAAAAATAGGAGTTAATTTTATGGGTGAATTGGTAGAATCCGTGAGAATATCTTATGATTTCTTAAAAAATTACAACTATCGAGGTTTGGGAAATTAAGGGATAAGACATGTCTAACCCATGAGGATGTCCAATGGGTTAAGAAGTATCCATTGTATTGACACTTAAGTTGTTGAATCTTGAGCCAGCATTTAAGGTAAATGAGATGAAATGATGGATGTGCGATTAAGATTGCTTGGACAAAAACTGACATGAAGATATCTTTTCTGATTTTTTCTTTCCTACTCTTTCTTGAGTTATAATAGGTGAATTTATTTTATATGAAATATTATACCAACTTTCATCCCATTTATTATTGAATGAAGTGTAGGTTTAGTTCAAGTAAAGTTCACACCCCATCTAATAGTGGATGAGATGTGAATTGATACAATATCTCATGCAAAATGAGTTTATCAAATATTTCTCCTTTTACTAATGTCTAGTTTAACAAAAATTCCACATGTTTTATGTGGGTATATTTAGCTATAATTAAATATGTTATTTATATTTTTATTTTGAAAAATCAAAACATAGCCTTAATTTTAGCCACTAATTACTCGAAGGAATCGATATCCATAAATAAATAAAAAATACAGAAAGAAACCCCATCTTTCCTTGAAAAGTTATGAAAAAGAGAGGGCTAGAGGGGCCCAGACGATGAATGCAATTATTTTTGTTTCTGGGGACATTATGAATGAAAATCTTGTAGTAGAAGGTTTTACTTACTTTCTGTCTTTTTTTACTTTTTGGTCTTCATGTGTTTACTTTCTTTTTTCTTCTTTTTTTTTTTTTTGGGTCACGATGGGTTTATTTTCTTTGAAGTAGGGGAGCATGTTGCGAATCAATGCATTAGTGTGCGACAAATAGAGGCCCTATCTCATCCAAGTACGAGCTCAAAGTGTCAAACTGTGACAAGAAAATATAAAAGGCCCAAGCCATTTCTTTTTCTATATTATTATAGGTTTGTGGACCAAGTTCGATCACACTAAACATGCTTAGGTATAACATATAGAAAAAAGAAAAAAAATTGGGAAATCTTTCTTGCATATATTTTTCTTTTCTTTATTCGGTGACATCTTGCATAGAAGTTGTTGCATACAAGAACCTTTCAAAGAATGTGAATCTTAATGAGAGACAAAAAATATAAAAATTAATTTTGATGAAATATGATAGATTTATAAGAAAATATATTATGTAAATAAAAATTGCAGATTGTGAAATATGTAAGCTTACAACTCTCTAACACGTCATAGTCGCCGCCTACCACCCGCGCATGCGAAGCTTCAATATCTCTTGCATCATTATTTTCTAGCATTTTCTATGCACCATCTTCACCAAAATGTCTAGTCCACAATGCGAGACTTTAGCTTTGTATATTACAAGTAGTAAACTGCCCTCCGACCAAAAAAAAAAAAAAAAAGTAGTAAACTGCCCATTGTTCATTTGTTCCGTTTGCTTTTCAGTTCTATACCACTCTTGTTTGTCTTATTATATACTTAATATTAACCAAAATAAAAAATTAAAAACTGTTGTATAAAAAATGAAAATAAGAAATCAAATTAGTGAACTATTACTCAATAAATGAAAAGGTTTCTCGAAACATAGGTGCGTCCTGTTGTTGGACGTCAAAGATCTTACCTACCGCAACATATGACGCGCATGGATATTTAGTTTGGGCCTTGTGTTATCTTCAATTCCTAATTGATTTTTTTTAAAAAAAAAATTAAGAGAAGCGAACAACATACACTGCTGAATACAAATTCGTTATAAATAGAGACGAATAACTCGAAATTCATGATAACTTTAATTGCTTTCAATTTTCTTTTAGTCTATAAAAAAACTATTGTTTATTTATAAGAGTTACTATTTTTTTTTTTTTACTGGAGAGTTACAAGTAAATTAAATTTAAATGAGGATTGAGGATATAAATGATAAAAAATAATGGGCACTGAGAGTCATACAGGCAGCAATTGTTTAGGTTAGGTTAGGCGGTAGGCAGCCTATTCATCTAGGCTATCTTTTGAACTTGTATGCCTCCCGAGTGCCTACCATCTCGCTAGCTAATAACGGAGTTCAAAGGACTTGGATTTAATCGGATTTAAATTTGATACGATTTTTTTTATTCGAGTTAATTTTTACAATTCAGACTCAATTCAATAATAATTTTGTCAAAAATTGGGTCAGGATGAATTGAATCGGTATTTAAATAATATATAAATTTGTATATTATGCATATTAAAATAATAATAATATTTTTTAAATTAAAAAACTTAAAAGATATTTTATAATATATTTTATTAATATAAAGTAATATTATATTATGTGAAATATATAAATTGAAGTTTAAAAATTTTATAATTTGTTTATATTTTTTTTAATAAAGGTTTTATTTATACATATTTTTAAGTATGTCCAATTAAACACCTATCACAAAATAAAAAAATTATGAAAGAAAAAGAAAAAATGAAAAAGTAAAAAGAAAGAGAAGAAAGATAAAAAGAAGATGTTAAAATATGTTAATGATAAGTATATACAAATTATTTTTCTCTTTTTTTTTTTATATATAACTATTAAAGAACCATATAACTTTAAATTGAGGTAGTCCAACCCAAAATATGGTCTAAAAATGTACGATCTCAAAATTTCAAAACATGGCCGAATAAACTTTAGGATGAGACAAATTATCGAGTGGGGCTAGACCTTGCCCTTACTACCAAGGTGTTATTTTTATTTGATGCTCACTTGGGTTAATTTGTAGTAGAAAAATTATAAATTAGATCAGGACCAGTAAATAATTTTATTATTGAGGAGTCAGTTGAATATTTAATTTAAAAGTTTATCTATTTAAAAAAATTTACTTCAATGTCGAATGTTTTTTGATATAAAGAGTTTCGCTTGATGTTTCAGAAAATAGTATGATATGAAGAGTTTAATTTTAATACATTATTTGTGTAAATATTTTATACTATTAATTATTTATATATTATTATAGGTAAAAATTTTAAAGTAATTATTATGAGAATCCAATATTTTTAATAATATAATAATATATAATTGATTAATGATGTAAAATTTTTGTATGCGAATAATGTATTACCAAAAACTACCCATAAATTTGGTTGTTGGGTCCTTAAGAATAAGTAACTTGATTCATGTCCATCTATAGTATACAAGTTATACGAGGGCAACCTCTTGAAACCTTAATCCCATTTTTTTGATAACATGAAACTTTAATCCGATAAACATCTAGTTTTCTAAGCAAGATTAGACGACATGTGCCCCATGTTATTTGCCATTAATATGCTTTCATGTATACAAAAGAATTATGTATGCTAAGACAAGAAGCGAGTAACTATTGTTGATGGGTTTGTCATTAATATGCTTTCATGTATAAAATAGAATTATGTCTGCTATGACAAGAAGCGAGCGAGTAATGGGTCTTCTTCTTGGTTTTCTCTTTTATTAGAATTGAAATTAGACTTGGTCCTAACTCAAGACTAAAACGCTACAGCTGAAGCATATTAAAATTAAGTTAACTCACCTCCACAAGTCAACTAATGTAAAAAGGATTGTCCAAGTTATTATAGAGTACTTCCGGACATATGCCTAAATGATGTGGGATATAACATCTTTTATAAATTAAAACTAAGTAATTTTCGACGTAAGAATATTGATCAATCAGTAAACCTGAAACATTTAGCCGTGATAACATCTTAGAAGATTTAGGAATATTGCAATCCGTAAATTATCGTGAAATTGGAAGTGTTATAATGGAATAATGTGTTATTTGATTTGCTTAAGATTCTAAAATGATAGAAATAATTTCGTTAGCAAATAAACTTTGATAATTTATCTAACTTTGATAATTTATCTAAAATTATAATGATTTAAAATTCATTTTAATGGTAAACAATAATGCATGCAATATATGATTGATAACTTACACGTAAATCCTATTACCTTTTTCAGAAGATTTTTAATTAAATAATTCCATTGATTTCTTTTCAATTCTACGATTCATGAAATGCAAACTCCATTTTTATTCCAATATCGACTGTTAAATTGCAGATATTAGAAAAGAAAGGGGACAAAAGGTATATCATATTTATTGTAGAAAAGTATTTCATGCCACTGACCAAGACATGCTGATAGTGAGCCAATTTTTGTGTAAACGGTAGGTTCAACTATAGATGCTAAAATTGGATTCAATTGTACACTTGAATGTTTGATTTTGCTTTTCAGATTCTTCTAGATACCTGACTACCTATATTTGACCTTCATGGATCTATAAAAGGAAGGTTCCCCTCCTAAGACTTGCGATGCCAGAGCAATGGTTCACAATCAACGGAGGTCCAATATAGAAATGTCAAAAGGTGGCTGTTACGATTTGTGTTTTCATATCCGTTAAACTGCTGATAAGACGGACATATGGCTCTTACAAGAAATAGCCTTTCATAGCCCCAACGTACGGTTGAAGACTGATTCATAATACAACAAAAAAGAAGAGATATTGGGTCTTATGTTTTGAATAGTGAGGTGTTTCATATATATTCCTTTCCGATGCTCTGATAAGACAGCAAAAACATGATGATGATATGTATATGGTATATTGCATGTCACTTTAATTTGGATGTATGGATCCTATGATTTATGTAATCAACTCAGCAAAGTCACATATATAGTATATTGTATGTCACTTTGGATGTGTGGATCCTAAGATTTATGAAATCAACTCAGCAAAGTCACATATATATAGTATATATTGCATGTCACTTTGGATTTATGGATCCTGTGATTTATGAATCAACTCAACAAAGTACAGTAGAAGAACTTGTAGTATCCGCGCACTTTAAGTCAATGGAGAGAGTTTGAGGAAAGGAAACACCAACCTTACCTGACATTTGAGAACAGCAGATTCTCCTATATTGGAGCATTTCCAGCAGAATCCGCGCACTTTAAGTCAATGGACAGAGTTTGCATTTTGATCCAAACTCTGTTTCGTTTGTCTGATTTGTTTACTTTTTGCCCTCTTTTCCCCCTGATTTCCTTACATATCCCTAAATTATTTACCGTCATTGGAAAATTTTGCCCAATTTGTTCCAATTAATTCGAAGTGAATTTTTCCTTTTTAATTTTTCAAAGAAATAAATGATGTGAACGAATAAAACAACACGCGATTTATGTAATGAATGATCTCCATTAATTAAGGAATAAAAAAGATTTTATTTTTTTGATTCAATTTTTGAAAAATTGAGGATCTATAAAAGGGTATACACAGGATAGGTTGGACTAAGTTTAAGCAGATTCAAACCTGACTCGATAGTAGCAACTAACGACAGAGTCAAATCAGGTTAACTTGATATTTAAACAATATATACAACTTTGGACATACATATGATAATATTTTAGAAGTAAAAATAACATCAAAGAGATATTTTGTAATACATATTTTAAAATAATTTATATCAAACAAAAATAATAGCATGTTATGTAAAATGCATTAATTGAAATATAAAAGTCTAATCATGATAATTTTGTTGAAAAATATAATTTTCTAAGAATTATATAACTTCAGGCCCAATTAGACTAACTCGAAGTATGACCCAAAGTAACTTGAAAATAAAGTGAGTCAATATTTTAAAACTTGAACCTTATCCAATACGTTTTGGACCGAGATTGATTATCAGGCCAAGCTAGGTTATGAACACCTCTAGACCTGTGTTTAGATGAGAAATTTCATGATCGCTATTTCAAAAAATGGGACTTTTTCCCTCTAAACCACCATCAATATATAGAATTTTACTAAGTTTCAACTAATCTAGCTCTAATGGATCATTATTGGGGTAATACTCTCATAGTATTTTTCCCCCCATTTATGAGATTAAATCTAAGAGCTTACTTAACAAAAATAAATATCAAATCACTTGAATTAACTAAATATTAGTTATTTTAAAAATGATGAAACTTAGAGAATAATATTAATATGTGTAAAAAAATTTACACTCTAATGATATGCTATTATATTTGTGACTTTTAAAGTAGTGATTGTGACAGTTAAATAAGTTTGTTGGTAACTATGTTAAAAGAAAAATTTACACTAATAGTTCATCAAAATTAAAATATAAAATTTAAGAAATATTTGTATATTTTTCAAAAGTAAAATGTGTAAGTTTCAAATAAAATATCAATATACTATATTAATAGAGGATTGATTCACTTAATTGATCTTCTATTCATGTATTGCCATGATTTGAGTTCAATTATCAAATTCTCTTATTAGTAGGTGATTTATAAGTATCTCTATAAGTATTCGATGAACCTAAAGATATGACTAGATGCTGGATTAGGGCAAGTTTTTTCCTTAACTTAAACTTTTTTTATATCCAAAAAAATATCAATAAACTATTAGTCAGGTATTACACCAAAATCTTTCTTGGCCCTCAACAATTGTCAACAATCTGAAATTAATTATGGGGTTTAGGACTTAGAGTTTCTTGTAGTTGTATAGAAATGATAGTTGCATATACATCTTTTTTGGAGCATTTTTTTTAAACACATGTGCGTGAAATAGGATTAGATGAATGAAAAAAATTTGAGAGAGAAACTTTTTGAGTACTTGTTATCGGTTATGCTCCAAAGATGTCTTGACCTATATCCACAAATAATTTACGAATAACAACCCTCTTAACTATATTCTCCGTCTTTCATTCGCTTTATTCACCTTATTGTTTTGTGTTCTTGCTTTTGATGGACATACAAAAGTTGTGCAACTAAAAAGACATGCTTATTTGCATTTGTAATACTTCGAAGATCGAAGATCGAAGATTTTCATTTGATTTTTAGCAAAAATAACGTTTACAATAGTCCACATGATAACCGTCGTAGCATAATTTATCGATTAAAACTACCCTATGATGTATATATAGCAACAAAAAGAAAACTAAAAGGAAGAATAACAAGCAAGATGATTGAGAACAATAAGGCATGAAAAAAGAGAACAATGACAAGTGAAGGGTTTGAAAATCCAGATAATATATTGCACATGGAAGCCAAACCTGAACATTATTTCTACAACAGTATATCACGAAGAATAACCCAAACTCAACTAATTCTTCGTGTACACACTCATAATTTCCTATCTACATGTCAATCAAAAACACACACAGGAAGTAATGGATATAATCTCCAATCCTTAAAACTCCTCGGTGTTCAGCACCTCTCCTCAGCTGAAGACCCATTAATTGCCCCCATTTGCATAGCTGGTTTAGGTTTCTTAGGCTTGTACCATATTGCACACCCCACAAATGCCACAAAATTAATGAAACTGAGTATGGTGAGAAGTGCATAGAACAAATCAAGCCTTCCCTTGTTGATATTGTCAGCTAGCCATCCCTTCCCATCTGTGGTTCCAGTTACTTTCTTCACAACCGAGACAAGGAAACTGCTCACGAAGAAACCAAGAGATAAAGTAGTGAGAAATAGACCCGTGCTCATGGTTTTCATTCCCTTTGGTGACTGTGTTATGAAGAAATCAAGTTGGCCAGTGTATATGAATGCTTCACCAGAACCAACCAAGAAGAACTGTGGGATCAGAAGGAAAACGCTTATAGGCAGTGTTGCCGGGTTACCGCTTACACTCTTTGCAATGGACAACCGTTTCCTCTCGCATAGACAAGCAACCGCCATTCCAAAAATGGAAAGTACAAGGCCAATTGCCATCCTTTGTAGGTTGGTGAAACCTGTAGAAATTACCTTAGTTCCTTCAATAAGATAGTTGATTTGGCTTAAAATGTTACCATCAAGGGTTATGTCATGGTTTTGTTATCCAAGTTCTTATGCAAGTGCGTGTTCACATGTGATTTATGGGTTGCACATGCTGCTTTATGCTATACAATGATTATCTTAATCACGACAGAGTGGTTAGGTTGAATAACTTCAATAATTAATCTGAGTAGCTAGATTTTATTAAGGGCATGCCCTTTGATATAATGTTTTTGAGGTAACTAAAATTTAATCTTGCATATCCTGTCTTGTTTACCTGGTTTGCCCTTCCATTTCTTCCAAAGGGGCATGATGAGTCTGTCATATACAGCCAAAGTGATAAGTATTGCTGCTACGAAAAAGACTGTGAGAGAGCCAGCTGGGATTTGGAAGTTCCCAATATTCCTTTCCATGGTGGAGGCTTGCTCAACTGAAAAGGTGATCATCTGTGCGTATGTGGTCCAGAAAATGATGGTTGTGGCCCACACTGGCAGAAGTCTCACCATCATTTTCACCTCCTCTACCCTTGTTAGTGAGCTTAGTTTCCATGGGTTTGGAGCAGAACCAGATAAATTCTTCTCAAAATCACCTTCAGTCACAATTGCTGCTTTCTCCAGGGAACTATATAATTGAAAATATCAAAAATAAAAAGCAAGGAGGAAATTTAGACAATTTCATTAAACTCCACAAAAGGATTAATTAGCTACCAAAAGGGCTGATGAAGATAAGCTTAATTACCGGAACTGGTCACTGTGCTCTATTCTTGAAGCCTCTGGAGTGTCCTCATACAAAGAGCCAACATTGTACGGGAGTTCCATATTCCTTTTCCTTATCGCAGCAAAAATAACTTGGAAAATGTGGACAATGGGGCTCCCAAAACTTTTCTTGTATCTGTATCTCTTAGTTCCTGATAAGAACACCAAAATGGCTATGATCATGCAAACAGAACATACTCCGTATGCCAACGTTCGACTCACTTCATCTTGTATGTACACAAGTACTGTGACTGCTGCCAGAGTTCCAAAACTGATGAAGAAGAAGAACCGGTTGAAGAAGTAGGCCATTTGGGATTTTTCCTTCTCATCTTTCTCATCGAATTGGTCAGTGCCAAATCCTGAGACACTAGACTTTAGGCCACCGGTTCCTAGTGCAATAAGGTATAGAGCCACGAATAAGATTCCCATTTGGAATCCATTGGCTGGTTTGCAAGTGTTATTGCTAGCTCTGGGGTTGCATGGTGGTGGACGTAGCTGTGGCAATTTTGTTGAGGTTGCTAATGTAGCAGTACCCTGAAATCACCATCACCTCGAAGTTAAAACTAGGGAGAATGCATATAAATGAATAGGTGAAATAAGGTTGATATTTTAAGATTAATATAACAAACCAGTGTTTGTATAGCAGCAAAGATTCCAATTGTTTTATATCTGCCAAGGAAGGAATCTGCTAGAAAACCTCCAAGCAAGCACAGGAGAAATGATGTGCCCATAAAGTCAGTCACAATATTGGCTGAAGTTGAGCTTGGCAGATGCATGACTCCGATCAAGTATGTCACCAGGTTGACAGCGATCCCCATGGTGGAGAGCCTCTCAACGATTTCAATCCCTGTAAGATTATTGAGAATTACTTTCTACTCTTGGATTTCATGTAACTAATTTATTATATGAAAAAAATAATATTAATATTGAGTCACATCCTCTACTTCCGAAAGGAAAATTGTGCCCTTGGTATTATATAAGAGCGGACATGTGGAAAGCTTTCTACTGCTATTTGTTGGCTTCATCTTAGTTCCTTCTTAATTTGGTATTCTATCCTTTTTATGCAAATGAAAAAGAAAAAGGAAAAATTGGAAAGGGCTACGGATAAGCAGCGTGATTAGCACGTGTAATATAAAATCAATTTAAATTAAATAATTGTAGAACCTGAAGTGAAAAGTGAACCTTAATCTAATGGAAAAAGAAAATGCATGGAGAAAGTTAAACTCAACTTTTGGGAAGTGGGGTGATAAAAGTAAGATAAAAAAAAAATTAGTGATATTATTTGCATATTAAAAGTTGACATTAAGTGTAAATACTATAAAAAAAAAGATACAAAATATTTGATATTGATAAATAAGGCAAATATTTTGTGTTTTTTTGTATAGTGTCAACATCTGATATGTGAATAATATTACTGAAATTATAGATGAAATGACATATCATTTTCATTCACATCACATGGCACGGATATCATGTTGTGCTGTTTTCCCCTCAAGTCCAAACAGAAAGTGACACAAGAATTATCCTCAAGCAACATATATGTGTAAGTGTCTTAATACAGCCTTGGTTTGTCTCCTTCCTCAGCTGTAATCACCACCCTCAAAAATGCTAGTGTCAATGGAGTATAACACATCAACACCTTATCTATTTCTACATCAACCTTTAATGAACCACCCAACTTCTCTTTCAATCTGAAAAATGTGAATCACCAACTTATAACCAAAAAAAAAAAAAAAAACATGCAAATGATTTTATCCATGCAATTAGCATTACCATCTAATACTTCTCACATGAAGAAGGTTATTGTTATTTTTAGTCATTCCTCTAATGTATTACACATCCTGAGTCTTCTTGGAGCAAGTTGCACAATTGAATGAGATATAGAAGGTTGGAGGCATAAGGTTACTACTAGTAGCATATATTTATATTACAAACCTAAAATAAGAGCAGCGGGCACCCAACCACCTGTTTTGGACCTGTCAGCAGGGAAGCCTTTGTAGTCCAGAGCATCTGCAACAGTCCAACTCATTTTCCCCTCCTGAAATATCAGGTCAACTATTTTTAAAGAGCATGCAAAGTAACATTTCAAGTTACACCTGCCACTGACCAGAAACTATTCATAAACTGATCACAAAATGCAGTACTGACCATTTTCTTAAGTCTTCCACGAAGAAAGGAACCTGAAGTGCCAAAATACAAAGCTAAGAAATTTTGCTCTACTTGGCTTCAACTCACAACTTAAGTTTGCGGTGAGAGCTTCCTCATTTATAGGCATAGGGAACTCAGCAAATACCAATAAGATCCTTAAAGTGACCTACCACTTTGCCTTGAGACAGATCACTGCTTGTCATTTTTTTTTTTTTTTCTTATAAAGGTAGGGATTAGGTTTATCGCAATTTTAAGTGGAAGGTTCTAGGATGGATTCAAACTCTGTTTTCTGATCAGATATTTTTTTTAAGAATATTAATAGGTAAATATAAAGGTGATGTTGACTGAAAAAGAGAGTTAGAGGAATATGTGGAACCAGGAACTTGCAACAATAGCAACATTGCTATCCCGGCCTCTTCTTTTATGGTAGGATGGATTGATTTGGGCTATGAAGGCTGTGAACCACTCCACATTTGGCCGACTCTTAGAAGTGCTTTTGCTACCCCACACATGAAAAAGCTTCTCTACTCTACCTTTAGTTTTTCTGTGTGTATAGTAGAAAAGGAAAGGACATGTATCTTCCTACTCCCCATGTCTGAAGGACTATTGTCTTGACTTGAAGACCTATAATTATTGTGCTTCATTAACATGATTATCAATTTGACCAATCACCATAAGTAAGCAGCTCTTACCCAACTCTCAACCATTCAAAAGAAAAAGAGGTTATCTGCGTCCACCCTCTTACTATTTTAAGGAATATACGGAGCATCCATGTACACTGCACATTTGGAAGTATTTTTCTGGGAGAAATGTTTGGCGAATGTACAATAAGTGCGATACATATGAAAAAAGTGAGGAAAGGTTGGATGATGGGTCCTATATAATTATTGTTATTTTTATTCAATTTTTATTATTTAGAAACTTATCAGCACAATTAGTGCAAGTGCTAGTAATTTTTTTTTTTTTTTTTTACAAAATTTACCCGCACAAACGGTGCAAACGTCGGCAAGTTATATATATATATACAAAACTTATTAGCGCTTGTACTGCTTGCACTGGTAAGTTCTTTTTTTCTACAAAACTTAACCGCGCAAATAGTGTAAAGCTAGTAAGTTTCTAGATAAAAAAAAAATTGAACAAAAGTAATAATGATTATGTGGGAACTATCATCTAAGCATTTTTTTCATTTTCTTCACTTTTCAGTATGCGTCACATATGCATTGCATTGTTTGTGCATCCCCCTATCACTACTCTTTTTCTGGTGTAACTCTCAACTCCTCTTATTTCCTAGTTTAACATTTCAACATTCAAGTTAAGTTGATTTCTTGATATTCTATTCTATCATTACAAACTTGAAAAGTAAAATTCTCATGCTGATTCAAGTCAACTAAGTTATAGGACTAGTAAAATTGCTGATTTTATGTTAATAGCATTCCTATTAATCCTATTATTTCTTTACTTCCAAAAATTTGTTGAGAAAAGTTCCCCTACCAATGCAAATCAAACAAATTAACAAAGCAAAGGAATGCCAAAATATTAACATAATTCAGCTTTTACCGTCACTTTACCCATCAATCCACTAAATTTTGTCAAAAAAATATAATCATGAATTCTTGAAAAGTCTCTCTCAAATCGAAAATTCTAATATACCCAATCTCATAAAACAATCTTTTCTCACTTAAATAAAATATTTGCACCATTACTGATCACGAAACACATTGCCTACCCTCTACATTGCCAAAAAGACTTTTGACACAAAGTCTCTTAACTTGTACCGCTATTATACACAAAACATGAAGCAAACTCTTCACAATGTATTTTTTGAGGACAAAGTTGCAAACAAACCCCCTCATTAAATCAACCTCGCAATAGCCTCATCATCGTCATCATCACCACCATTGTTAGTGTTTTCCACATCACCATCATTCTCCATCTTTAACTTCTCAATTTTTTACTCTCTTCCCATATCATAAACAATTCTTAATATAAGTATTTATGGCCCATAATAATTTACATAATAATCAAGTAATTGCATATTTAATCCTAATTACTAATAACTTCCTATTTTAGATAAGTACTTAATAAATCTCTTCCATATTTTTCTCCTTCAAATCTCTTTCAAATCTTTTTCAAAATTGATCTTCTTTTCAATTTTTTTCTCCAAATCTTTTCAAATTTTTCAAAAATATAATATTATCAACAATAATCTTCAATTAGGAATTTAGGTAAATCCAACATTCTCCACCCTGATCCAAATTTCATACAAAATCTGTAATTCTACCAATCTTTATATATTCTCCACCATCGTTACAAATCTTGAGCACATCCTTTGAATCATCAAATCACAAGCAAAATTGCCATAAAACTCCATCTCAAAAATCTAAGCTTTGCATCTTAGCGTTTAGAAACACTAGAAGTGAGATTAGAACCCACTCTAATACTAGTTGATGGGAAAAATTCCCTTACCAATGCAAATCAAATCAATTAATGAAGTAAAGAAATACTAGAAAATTAACATGGTTTAGCCTTCATTGCCTACATCCATGACTTTATCCATCAATCTACTAAATTCTGTCAAAAAAATACAATCATTAATTCTTGAAAAATCTCTCTTAAACCCAAAATCCCAATATAGCCAATCTCATAAAACAATCTTTTCTCACTCAAATAAAATAGTTGCACCATCGTTATTCACAAATACACTGCCTGACGTCCACATTCCTAAGAAGACTTTCGACATAAACTCACTTAACT
Source organism: Pterocarpus santalinus (assembly GCA_031439595.1). NCBI lineage: Eukaryota > Viridiplantae > Streptophyta > Magnoliopsida > Fabales > Fabaceae > Pterocarpus > Pterocarpus santalinus. The sequence goes on from CM062525.1 coordinate 9,763,767, forward strand.
TGTACTGCCATTACTCACAAAATACGAAGCAAACTCTCCACCAATGTAACTTTTGAGGACAAAGTTGCAAATCCTCTCATCAAATCAACCTCACAGCAGCCTCCGGACCTCATCATCATCATCACCGTTAGTTTCTTCCTCATCACCATCATTCTCCATTTTTAACTTCTCAATTTTTCACTCTCTTCCCATGGCAGAAACAATTAGCAATATAAGTATTTATAGCCTACAACAATTTATATGATAATCAACTAATTTTACATTTAATTCTAATCATTAATAAATTCCTATTTTAGATAGAGTTGGTTACTCTAGAACCCTTAGAATTGAGAAAGTAATTTTGCCCTTCCTACGTGGCACAGTCTATTGTTGCCACTTTGAATCTGTTGTCCAAGTTATGTTAAATTTTTAAAATTGCAAAAAAAATCCAATTTTAATTAAAGTTATGAGTTAAATTAATTTATTTTACACACACAATCCTAATCAATTTTTTTTTTCCTTTCTTGCATCAAAATAACCATCTTTCTTCCTCCTCCAAATTTCCATAAAATAAGAACCCTAAGGAACACCAACACTTTATCTTTTTCATCCACGCTTTCCCAAATCTATCAACACTAACATTCCCATCATCTAACAAAATAGAAATAGACATGAGAGTGTTTTAATCCTCCTTTTGGAGCACCCATGCTAGCATTTAATTCCATTGCGCGAGACTAATCCCAGGGTGGCTATGGAGGTGGTGGTCAATACCAGTGACAAAATAGCTCTTCTCCTCTCTACGCTATGTGAAATAGCATCGGGACACCCATGGCAAGCAATGTCATCATATAGCAACAACGAACCAGACAATGCTCATAATGCAGCACACGACTCATCATTGATCTTATAACTAGTGATGGCGACGCATGACCAGGATGGCAACAGTTCATTTCTTATGGCGGTGGTATGAGGACAGCTACAATGTCTCCTCTCCGCTAATGGAAACACAGCAAACAAGTGGCTAGACCCACTAGCAGTAGCTGAGAACTAGCAATGGACCACAAGGGAAATGTGGTTAAGACTAGAGGCCTCTTCGGCTTGTTTGGATCCTTAGCAGCTCTCTTTTTTATCTACTTCATTTCGGTTCCAACACCATTGCGCTCCAAGCTAACCCAAAAAAAAAAAAAATCACCTAACAACACAAATCAAATTGTGTGATTGTGCACATTAGATCCAATACCAAAATAATAATAATAATAATAATAATAACAAATGCAATCCTTCAAACTTGAAATTGCAAAGGATCCTCACTTATTGTCAGCAGGCTCAGAATCAGCCCTAGCCTTTGGCATGGCGAACCTACAAAGAAATAATAAGAAACAAGTGAGAATGAGTTGTAAAATGGTGAGAACTTGGAACAAGTGATAGACTTAGAGGCGGTTAAGGTTTTACTCACCTTGAGAGAGAGAGAGAGAGAGAGAGAGAGAGAGAGAAAGAGGTGGTGGGCAAACTAGCAAGCGGCCACCAAAGATCATTGGCAATGAAAGCTACTATTTTCTTCTTCTAAGAAGTGGTTATGGGTTTAGGAAGTGCGGGTGAAAATGATGAAGTATTGGTGTCCTTTAGAATTCTTATTTTTTGGAAAATTTGGAGGAGCAAGGAAGATGTTATGTTAATACAAGAAAGAAAAAACAAAATTGATTAGGATTGTGTGTGTAAAATAAATTAATTTGATTGAGGGACTAAACTCACAACGTTAATCTAAATTGGAATTTTTTTGTAATTTTAAAAATTTAACATAAGTTGGATAAAAGATTCTAAGTGGCAAAATTAAATTGGACCATGTACGAAGGGTAAAATTACCCTCTCAGTTTCAAGGGTTTCAGAGCAACCACCTTAGGTAAATATCTAATAAATCTCTCCCATATTTTTCTTCTTCAAATCTTTTTTAAATCTTTTTCAAATATGATCTTCTTTTCAATTTTTTTTTCTCCAAATCTTTTCAAATCTTCCAAAAATATAATACTATCAATACTAATATTCAATTAGGAATTTGGGTCAAATTCAACAACACTAACTTAGATTAGAAAATTATCCTTAGAAGTGAATCCTAGAGTAGATGCTACATCTTTATTCAAAATCTTAAGGTAATAAATTCATAGGTCCTTCCACTTATATGATTTTTGTACAGTTGAATTTCTAATCAATATGATCTCAACATTAATATACTCTCCCTTACCGGAAGCCTTTTTGAGTACTCGACCGATTGAACCATTGGCTTCGGTACCACTTATTAAAGGTATCTAAAAGATCTTTATCATTACATTAAGTGAGAAACTATAATAGTGAGCCTAGTTTCACATCTTGATCTAAAAGTCTCAAATCAATGAGCTTATAAGTCTTTCCACTTATATAGTCTCCATATGGTTCATTCCTAATTAATGTGAGACTTAATCCTTCACATTTATGTTGTGAATTTAGTAGTAGGACAATACTAGAACGACATTTGGTACTATTATTAGTACATAAAATTTTTAGATATCATTGAGACACCTAAGACATCACGTATAAATAATTGAAAATTTTAGTTATGTTTAAATATAAGAAATTATATATTAATAGCTGACAATTTCAATTATTTTAACTAATGAATCTATTAAAAGGATCTTGTATCCATTATTAATTATCTTATTATATTCACTACATATACCATATATGTAACTAAAATTCCAAATTATTTATCTACCAATCCCAAGTCTACGGGATCATAATAGAAAACATTTCCGAATATCATAATATATACCAAAGCGGTGTAGCTAGGTGATATTCAAGCACATAATCGGAAATCCACTTGAAAATGAGTGTTGACTCAAATAATTGATACCGAGTAGGTCCAGAGAGTTGACAAAGGATAATCTCTATCTATCATACCGTTGCATGTGGAAAGTCTCAACTCAAGATAATCATACTCATTACCAACACAATTTTCATGTGTATCCTTAATTTACAAGATGCTTATTTTAAAGGATCAAAATTTAATTTTTTAAAGTGGATATCGTTGTAAAATAAAAAAAATAAGAGGCTAATTATTGTTAAATTAATAATTTTTATGATAAGTGGATTCCATCACATAATTTAAAATTGATTAATTATTTACTTTTTTACTTTATATTGATATACATTTCAAAGGATCCAAATTTGTGCACGTGCACTCCACCACATGTGCAAGAGACTCTCACACACACCAACAGACAGCACTGAGAAAATTCCACCGTCTAACCATTAGACCAACATGCAACATGGAAATATCGCACTGCACTGTTTCAAGATGAGATTGGCCAATCAAACACATAGTCAGATCGCCATTCGCCTCAGCACCTTCTTCCTACCCCTAAAAACTAATAGAATGTGTGATGGCCAAAAGTTATGAGTACGACTAATAAGTATGTACAGCAGCTACTAGAAATTTGTTCGTTACTTTTATAACTATGTGCCATTGATCCTAACCAATTCAGAAGATCTATCGACTTTATTATCATGACTTATCGTGACTCATGTGCCAGTCCCTCAATAATACATATCCCCGAACGAAGGATCCATCGACACGAGTCAGTCATATTTTGCCCCGTTCATTTACACTACTAACTTTTTTTTTTTTTCATTTACCGTAATAATCACATTTATTTTTTAAGTTCTAGGTCTCATTTTATGGGCTTGAGAGTTTGAGAGAGGAGTTTTCTAGTGAGGGGATTAAGGAGGCGGGAATAATGGAAAGAATCGTGGTTGTGGTTCTCTCTCTCTCTCTCTCTCTCTCTCTCTCTCTCTCACAGTATGATTCCACATGCTTCAAGCATGTAGATTGTAGAGTAATCTGCCTTCTAAATTTTGATGTGAAGATTGTGAAGTTTTATTTCCTATTTAAGATCATTGTTAGCGCTAAAGAATTATTATTTTTTAGTCTATTCCTTTTTGTTCTCTTGAAGAATAAATTTATTAAAATCTATTGATTATAAAATTCTGAATTACTTAAGCTGTGGATTCTAGAGAAAATTGATTGAGCAAATCTTTTGAGCATGAAATGAAAAGAAAGCATAGATGGGGCAATCCAAATAACCACTCGTGAATCAGATTTGTGCAAAAAGAAACCATTCATCAAGAACGATAATCTTAAGAAAAACTCTCGTATTATTATTGAGGCCTGCTTAACAAGTTGGTCTAGTTGTCGGATCATTATTCTTCAATTCCATACGGTAAACAGCTGTGTACAACTATATGATTCTCATATATGTCAATCACACCTTCCATTAGTGAATATTAATTCTATATCTTATGATTGTTCTGAAATTGATCTTATTTTTATTAAACTAACATATAACCGCTCTGTTAGCCATAAAGTAGTACAAGAGCATATCCTTTGAAATATGTACTTATTTTCCTACGTGCATGCGTTTATATCTACTAGACTTATATATATCTTGACAATGTTGGTCTCATTGACAACGTATCTTTTCCCAGTCACCTGGACATAGCATACGCGACAATATTATTATCATAAAACCAAAGCATAAGTTGGAGCAAAGTGCTGCGAACAAACACAAAAGCTGACAAATTTAAGGATGTGCTTGGTTATCTTTACAAGTATTGATTAATGCGTATCTCTTTGTTTCCTATACATGTGTAAAGTGGCTACTATATATAAAGAATATCACAGTACTTTAGTGCTGCGTTCAAGTTTTCACACCCCAAGCTGTGATTTTAAAATAGCGTCCAATCAACGGAAGAAAATAGTGTTGAACATTGTTGTGATTTGCTTCTCATTACTGGCATGCAAATAAATTGTTTTCTAATGTGATAAGCCTCCCCCTGTTGGGAAAACCCTGGCGATGCAATGCATGGGCAACTGGGGATGGTTGTTGCAAATTCTGCAATTTGACATGGGAAAAAGAGAATTTTGGTTGGTTTGATTAATCTGATGACAATGACCTAGTTTTGTCGCAACTAATTAGCCTAATGGCGAATATAATGTAGTGTGCACTATGGTTTGTCATATGTATATAACATTTTTTTATTCCCACTAACGAGGAGTGTTTATCAAGTGGTTTTGAAATTCAATAACTACTAAATGTTTTGGAAAATACATGCAATTTTAGTGACTGTCAACGTTCAATATTCACGTTTATCCCGCATTTCTCTCTCTCTAGTCCCTGAAGTCTTTAAGGCTTTCATTTTGTAAAATGAGTATAAAAAAAAAAAAAAAAAGAGTCTTCAACAGCCTGAGTGGTTAATTTGGTTTACAAGATCTGACCCCACGTATCAATTATATGGCCCATGATAATGATGGTTCAACAAATATACATCCACCATAAACCTCAAATAGGGCGCATGGATGTACTTTATTCCTCAATAAATCGGAATAAAGTCCATTGTGGGAGAACTAGCCCTTCACTTATGTCGAAAGTGGTGGTTCTTCCTTTAGAGATATCCTCAACAATGCAATGATGTGAACCACAGCATCATAGAAAGATGTAATCCCATTCAATTGATCCTTTGTTTGTAGTTACCGCGTGCTATACTTTTCTTGTGTTCATGGGTTATGTATAAAGTCATATATAAAGAAGTGGTTCCCGGATTGATTAAGTATAAAACATAAAGAAAGTTGAGACAATCAATATTCAACCCCGAAGTCATTTCAAATGGCTTCTGTAGATCAAGAAGGCTTTCTTCTACACGTTTCTATGGGCAATAATGGATGTGGAGTCCAACCAATACATTATTAATAGGACGTTGAAGACAGTTGGTGGTGCTGCCAGAGAATATATAATTGAACTTTGTAGTTATTTATAGGAAACATAAGATGGCCAAAAGGTCCATTCCAATCTTGCCTCTGATCAAGCAATGGCCCCATTGTCGTAGGGGCTCACAATTCACATTGAGATGTGTGCCAATGCTGATTTTGTTTCAAAATATCCCAAAATTCCAAAAATATCAAAAGGAGCGTGAGCGGCAGGATTCGAACCTGCGCGGGCAGAGCCCACATGATTTCTAGTCATGCCCGATAACCACTCCGGCACGCCCACTTAATGAATGCATCTAATAATTAAATTCATAAATATTATTTGCTATGTCCCTTACGGTGCATGTGGCATGATTGTGTACTTGAAGTCTAGAAGCGGCTGGCAGAGTGAAGATGTGGGGCAGAGTGAAGATTGTGCACTTTAAGAAAATGTTATTTATACTATTTTTTGTGGGATATTGTGTCAATACTCTATTTATTTATTATTGAATGAAGTATGAATTTTACTTTAATTATAATTAATATCCTATTCAATAGTAGATGGATGGATGTTAACATAATATCCTATAAAATAGAGTACAGATAATACAATTCTTATTTTAACAGCTACAACCATGCATTAGTGGACAAGAAGATCAGGAAGAGTGACTTGGAATAGTTGTCGTTGAAATTTTCCACTTCAACATTTTTAACCGGAAAAGAGACTGCATTAGAACAGATGGTAACCCTTCGTTTGGATTGATGAGTAAAAATGAGAGAATAAAAAAAAATGAGTAGAGAGGAAATAAAGAGTGTATTTGGTTAAGATTTTAAGATAAAATAAATACTTTTTTTTTAAGTGAAAAAGTACCTTTAAAGATTTTTTTTAAATAATAAGAAAATAATCATTTTTTTGTGCTTATTTTGAGAGAGAGAAAGAGAGAGAGCCACTAAAATGGTTTAGTGATAAAGGGTTTTGGTAGTTAACATGAAATATTAGATTTAAATTTTATTATTATCAATGTATCAAAGAGATCTCATTATTGTTAATGTACCCCACACACACACACACACACACACACACACACACACACACACAGAGAGAGAGAGAGAGAGAGAGAGAGAGAGAGAGAGAGAGAGAGAGAGAGAGAGAGAGAGAGAGAGAGAGAGAGAGAGAGTATGCTAAATAAATACAAAATCATTATCTCTATTTTTTTTAAAAAAGATATATTATTTATACATAACTCATTTTGTAATTTGAGCACACATAACACTTATTCACTATTGGATGGGTGTAGGATCCAATCTAAGTGGGGGGTCATACACCCATTCAATGGTGGATGGATAGTGTGTCGACACAGAATACGAGATAGGCTATGTCAAAATATCATTTTTAAAAAAAAAAACATTATCACTCCTCTCACTTTTCCTATTTTATTAACTTTAAATTAATTTGTTATTGACTATATAATGATATATTTTTGTAAAGATTTATCGTGTATTAAAAGTATTTTTTTATCCAAATATATTTTTTGAGAAGTAATTTTTCATGTCCTCAGCTATAATTTTGTAACAAAAAATACTTTTATTTTTATTAAATTCAAATAATATAACAACTTCTAATTCTAAAAAAAAAATATTTTATAATTATATCAAAATGTAAAATAACTTATTTCTAATTCTGCTTTTATTTTTGAAAAAATATTTTTTAAAAACTTATCCAAATAAGCCCAAGATTGTTTTGAAGTTTTTCTTTATTTGAATGAAGAAAAAAAAGATTTTGACCAAAAAAAAATTAAGAAAAAATGAGATAAGGGAAAAAAAAGTGCAACCCACAAAAAGGGTATAAAAGTGATAAATTACAATGTTCCAAATAAAACAAAAGGATAAAATTTTTTTTGAAATATAATTATATTTTCTTTCTTCTCATTTTTATAACCAATCAAATGATAAGAGAAAAATATACTTTTCTTTTTATTTTTTATCCATCAATGTTCTTTCCTTTATTTACTCATCATATTTAGGGGTGGAAGTAGGATATATTGGATTTTAACTTAAACGAACCTGACCTACATTACACATATGTAGCCCGAGCCTAAGGTTGTTACCTGACATAGGCTTTTTTTAGGGCCTTAAAACCTTAACCTAGCCTTATTAAAAGTCTAGCTAACTCAAAAATTTATTTAGAGATCTACTTGATTATATAATTTTTAAATAGACTAAAAAATTTACTATTAAATAGACCAAAAGACTTGTAAGTATACCAAAAATCATATTCCTAAATAGACTAAAAGGCTTTTTAAATAGAACAAAAAATCTATTCAAAATAGATCATGAGGCTTTAGTTATCATTAGAATTTATGAAATAAAAGTAATAATAATAATATAGTATAAAAGACTAGCTTGTTGGGCTTAATAAACTTTTTTTAGTCTGGCCTATTTGGTAAAAAAAGCTTTTTAAAAAATTTGAACCTGACTTATTTATTAAAAAGGTTAAGCCAAATTAGGCTGAATATGGGTTAGGGCGAAGGCCTCTAATGAGCCGTTTAATCTACTTTCACCCCTATTCATATTCAAACTTCATTATCATTTCACTTTATTTTATTTCCTTCCATTTTCTTTCCTTTTATTGTCTCTCTACATACAAGCAAAACATCAGTAATCAGGGCTCTAATAAAGCCCATTGGTTAATATATTTTTTCTTGACATATCTTTTTCATATTTTTGGAATTTCACAATCCATCACATTTTCCAAAGTTTTCACACAATTTATATATTAAGGTTTTTACAATTTTAAACAAAATCACAAGTGTCACTTGTTAATGCCACCTTCAATTGAAATTTATCCATAAAGTTGCTTATATAGCACAGTTATGCTGGTATTTCGAGTCAAAGCATATACATGTTAGTTTGCATTGAGTTGAAAAACTGTCAAAAACAACCTAATCAAGATTAATCAAAGCAATGTGATGATATCAAACGTAGCGAAATTATACTGACTTTCGTTATATAAAGCCCTTTCTAGAGGACCATATATTTACTTATCTAATATGATGATTGAAGCCAAATCTTCAACTCGTGGAATGGTAAGTTTATACATACATGTTGCGTGGACATCAAGTTTTGCACAAGTTTAAATTAAAATTTGGTCACGAAAATTCAATTCTACAGGCTATATTATGCTATTTTGTGGGGTAAACATAGAATGAATGACAATTGTTTATAACATAGAATGAATGACAATTGTTTATTTCTCTCCAACTCCTACGTTGACAGAGGACATCAAGCAAATACAATCTAGAGTTCTATACAAACAACTAAACTGAAAATAAAAATAGAAAGTGCACAGAAAGTAATAGACCTACAAATATATATGTTCATATTGCTGTGAGCAAACTCTCCAAATTAGTCCCTAATAATATTTTCAATAAATCAATTGGCTGTTGACAATTATAATAATTAGACATTTTAATCTTTGATTCATTTATAGCTAATAAAAAGTGCGATCTATAGGTTACAAATTGACCATCCTAACTTCATTCCATATAGCACTAATACCCCAAAACATGCAACCAAAAAAAAAAAAAAACACCAAACTCACCGTTTTACTCATTAAGCTCTAAACCTAACATTTCAAAATTTTCGAACTCTATCTTCTCTTTAATACTGAGATTGAAATAGTGTTGAAGAAAGCGATTATTAAGAAGTGTGGTGCTTGATAAATTGACATCCAATAGAATAATAGTGCTACTGCTAAATGTACATATTTTCTAATTCTTTTTGCATTTTATACTAAGATTGGCTGCTTAAGCATTTATATTAAGGCTAATATTATATAAAAAAAGTAAGTATCCCTGTTAAAAACAAATAGAAATGTAAGTTATATCTCATCCACTAACTATATAAGTGTAATTTCGGACTTCTCTATTAGTGTTGTGTTTTATTGTTCGAAATCGATATGTTGAGTTTTTATTTTGTTGGTTAAATGTTTGGAAAAGTTTGAGTAGGTGCCACTTGGAATGCCACATAGAATAGGGTTATAATGTTTTAGACAATATGCAATCCACACATTACATTCTTTATAATTATCAAAAATATTGAGACTAATTTATTTTTGTAAGAAACCAATCTATCCACTAAAAATATTGCCAATCACTAATTTAAGAGTTTATTCTATTACTTATATTACTAGACTATCAATTAATGATAAATATATACTATTTTTTTTAATAAATAGTTATTTCACTTCAAATTATTCCAACATCAACTAAATTCCTATCTTGATACAATAAATATAAGTAATCTTTCTTTTCTAACAAATACACTCCAGTAAATTTTATCTTTAAAGTTCTTGCCCAATAATCCCATGCAATTTTAATACTAATAATGAACATACATACTCAAGTTCTAACAACATCTCAACTCCACTTGCCCACTTTCCTTATTGTCTTTTATCATTTCTCAAAAGGAGGAAAGGACGCTTGCCTCGATAATTCATATCATCCTTGTTCAATCTCAGTCAAATGGCAGTTTATTTGTTATATGATAGAAAACGGGGTATTACAGAAGACATTCTTTCACTGCAATGTGACACACGACCTTTTTTTTTTTGGGAAACATTTGTCTGTTGAAATAACATTTTCTTAATTATTAGAAAAATATTCAGGAACTCTAAAATTTCCCAATAACAACCACCATAGAACTGCATTTAACAATTTATAATAACAGTTTAAAACATCACACTCATACTAACGTTAACAAAAATACCACTCGCAAATAATGTTTCAAAGTAGGGAGAAAATTAAAGCAGGTTAACATACAGAGCATCTATGCCCAGGGGAACAACAACAACTCGTCCAGTCAAAGCCTCCGAAGGCGCATTCAGCCCAACCCTAGAAGCCCATCATACCGAATATGAAATTTTCAGATTAACAGCTTCTCAATAGCATCCTGCATACCAACCAAATACTCAGAATGCATGTTTATTCAATTAAACAAATGACCATAAACAACAAAGTAGCAGCAGCTACGGGCAAATTATAAAAGTCACCTTTAGTTGCTGTATTTGGGATTTCAATTGACTTCCTTCATTAGTTGTCACAGAACAAGCAATCACTGGCCGGGTGACTCCACAAGCTCGCCCAAGTGCTTGTTTTGATGGGACAAACACATAGGGCACATTCTAAAAATTTCAAGTACACACACATGGTTAATAGGCTATACACTGCTGATAGACAGAAAGAGTAACATCAAATTAAAATGAGAGCAAGAGGCCCTAGGTAAGAGAGATTTCAAATTGAAATATACACGTGAAGATATCTAAATTCTACCACAATTATTTCTGTGCAGAGCACTCATCTTGGCCCCAACTTATCGAAATTTTGGCAAAGCCATGACATAAACTACTTTATGGATGCATTATTGTATCCATTCAAACACAACAATAGCCATTAATCAATTTATTCCAAAACTCAACAGATATGGGCACATAATAACAGTGATGGGGCATACTTTATAGGCGTATGGTATGATATATATAATTGCAAAGGAAGCATCTCAAAACACAAGTGCCCGCCACAATAGAACCTAGTACATGAAAACTAGAGCATGCAATGGCGCAAAGCATATGACCTAACTCAATGTATCTCCTTTGTTATGAGATTCAGTCCAGATGTTTGAGCATGACTATAATGAAGAGTCGAAGTGATAGTAAAAGAAGATTAGATACCTTATCCTCAGCCAGTAGGGGAAGGTGGAGAAGAATCTCAAGGGGCTCAGTATCAGCTGCCATCACAATGAACTCAGAAATACCCCTGTTCAGGGTCTTAGTGGCTGCAACAAATTTAAAAAAAAAATGTATAGCTTAGTAGATAGCAGTTAGAACATAGTAGTCAATCCTGGATAGCGGCGCAACGCCATAGTGGGATGACTGCTATTTTGAAAAACATGGAAAAATATAATGCAATTGTAGTTATACTACATATATATTAAAAATTACCCACAATTATATACATTCACTATTAATAATTAGAATTTAATTTAAATACACAGACAGTGTAAAATAATTTTATATTATCAGTTAATAGAAATAATGAAAAATAACAATTCATACAAATAACTACCTATTATAATAAGGGATCCACCATAATTTCTCACTTTCCCCTATTTCTATTGGTTGAAAGTGTAAAATTATTTTACACTGTCAGTGCATACCAATTAAACTCCAATAATTAAAAGTCATAATTTATAATCTATATAATGTATAAATAATAAGCCAATACAACAAGAGTCAAGGAACATAAGGCCAAAAAAAAATAAATAAATAAAATACAGCACCAAACTCAAATAATTGTTTTTTTTGTCAAGAACTTTAATTTTTTTTTTTTTTTGGTTTTTTTTCCTAAAAATTCAAGACACGAAAAGGCCCCATAGTTTCTTTTAACTAAGCGAGTAGCAAAATAAAGAAGAAATCAAACCCAGCCCCAAACACTTACATTCAGCCCAAAAAATTGTTTCAGCCAAAAAAGGAAAAAAAAAAAAAAAAAGAAGAAGAATCTGCGACCTAAACAGAAAAGCCCTAACAACAAAGCATGGCTGCTCAGCGCCGCATGAAGGGAGAGGGAGGAAGTCAACGTATGCGAAACTGCAACCTTTGGTTCAAATTGTCTCGACTGCTTCGACGCTGCCCAGAGACCCGAACAACCAGCGGAGGTCTTCGGCGGTTACTGCTTCTCCTAATCCTCCTACGAACATTCTCACCATCTTGCTGTGTCGTTCCACCTTGAGCACGTCGCGGCTGAGAACGACGGAGGAACAGAGACAACAAACAGAGAACAGGAGACGAAAAGGGAGGAGGTTGACGCGTAGCGACAGAAAACGGCCGCGAAGCCGCGATTTTTGGCTGCGAAAGGCAGCGAATCGCGGCCGCGAATCGCCGCACCCAAAAAACGCGACGCGACGGACGTCGTTTCACGGTGGCTGGTGGCACCCGCGCAATAGCGCCGCTATAGCGCACTATTGACTACTATGGAAGTAGTAATAAAGTGACACATGCAATGCTGTAATGTAATGTAATGAAAAGGAGGGATAATAATATATACCTTCATTAGCACCCTTTTTGAGCTGCTTGTAGTTGGCAGCTTGTTGAACAAGGTCCAGTATGGTTATCGTGAGCTGCGCATCCGCCAAGGGGTAAGCTTTTGGGTTCACAGCCTCTCCGGTCTGCACATTGCATACACAAAACAAACAATAAAGAAAGAAAGAAAGAAAGAAAAATTCAGCATTGAATCAAACCTGGAATTGAATCAATTGGACACAGGAAAATAAAAAAAAAAACAGAAAGAGAAAGAGAAAGAGAAAGCGGGTACCATCTTCGATCGAAGAGAAGAGGGGCTAGGGTTTTTGCTAGAGAGAAAGGGGAGCTGCGGGGTTTATGAGAGAGAAAGAGTAAGAGAAGGACCTTGAGCCGTAACAAATATCATAGCCTTTCTGCGGCCAGTACTAGTGGATATGCCCTTTTACCCAAAGTGTGTGTGCTTGTTGGATCTTCCATCTTCAGGCCCACTCTCCACCTCCTCCATTCATACGTATTTTTTGGTTCACCAGTTTCTTGTTTTTGGTTGACAATAATTTTCGTTCCATGGCATGGTACTCTGCTGACAAGGGCTGCATCACAGTGACAATCTTAGTTACTCCAGGCCCAGTAATACACTGGGCCTCATAATCTTCTATATTACAGGTCTCTCTCTCTCTCTCTCTCTCTCTCTGTTGGTTGCAAAAAGCGCTCGCACACTTCAATACTTGGGATTTATTTATCTCATCGCGATAGTTAGAAAATTATAATGATAAGTTTTTATTTTAAAATCGGTCACAAGAATAGTGAGTAACAAATTTTTTTCTCACCGTCTTCCATTGGACACTATTTTATTTCGTTTTCAAACATTTTGGTCTGATTTTATATAATACACTATGTTAAATGTACTATTAGTTCTAATACATATAATTAGTCAAATGACTGTTTTTTCATATAAAAATAATTCATTAAATAAAATAAATTTTGGAGTCTACTTTGTATATTCATTATGTTTAAATGAAAAAATCCAGAGAGAAAGAGAGAGAAAAAATATTTTTAAAAAAATTAGAAAGTTATAAAATTTTTATAAAGTTAAAAGTAAAGTAATAGAAAATTATACAACTATCATGTTATTCTTTTTTATTTTAAAAGAAATTAAATTAAAACGCACTTTATCCTATTAAAACTCTCCCTCCCACACATGCCCTAAAAATTATATTTTTTCATCACATGTGCATTTATATAGTACCAATTTATAATTGGGTAACCCGCATACCCCAACTGTGTAACATAATCAATCAAGTAAAGCTAATTCGTGTGGAAGCAATCAATATTATTGATGCTATTTTAAATGCTAAATCTTTTGCGCAAATATAAACTAAAACTGACGTGCTAAACTAGTAACACAAATATTAGAGTTGGGTATACAAGCCAATTTGATCTGCAAGAGATGATGAATAAACAAACTAGACTGGATTCACTCGTAATTTAAATGAATCCCAAAAAAAAAAAAAAAAAATCAAGGCAGACCTGAATCGCAACACACCATCATGTACCCAGCCAAACCTACGCTCAAGGTTGAGAAGGACACGGAGACAAGGAGGGCGAAAGGAACTGAGATTAAGGTAGAGGAGGATGGGAGAAGGAGGGCTGAGGCAATGATGACGCATCAATGAAATTAGCATTTAGTTTAAGTAATTTCTTTATGTGAAATGGTTAAGCTTGCAGATTAATCTGCTAAAACACGAGTTAACAAATCAAACATGCTAATCCATGTTTAAATGGTTTAGCAAATTACTTAATCCCAATTCACGCATGTCGCGAGTTTAGTGAATTAATCCGCAACTACGAATCATATATCCAGCTCTAATAGGTACCAACTTCTACAACAATTGGCACTTGTAGTTTCCAATTCTTTGCACATTGCACAATATCATCGTTAAAATTATTGTTGATACAAATAATATCATCATATGTAATAGCAATATCATTATATAGAAATTCAAATTAGCACACTCCATATTATTAGTTGAAAAATGCTGCCGCGCAGCCTAGAGTGAACAACAAATAAGTGCCCGAGAATGGAAAATAATTTCAAAATCCACTCATCGCCAAAAGGCTCGAGAGTCATCGTATATCTAAGTAAACGAGTTAGATCACATGGCAACCAATCCAAGAAATTGCCATAATACACGACACCAGTGGGTGGACCTACCCATCCTTAGTACCCCGTACAAAACGCGCGAGGAAAAAACAGTCGCAACAACTAACCAGTTGTGGAGAGCACTAACATGCTCAAAGCACCTAAAGAGGCAACGAGCTTTTCTGTAGGTAAATAACTTAAGAGATAGTAAATAGGCTTTTACAACTTCATACATCAACTGAAGTGCAAATACAACACCCAAAGCTTGTGCTAGAATTCAGGTAGAGGCGTGCAAAGAGAAT
Source organism: Pterocarpus santalinus (assembly GCA_031439595.1). Lineage (NCBI taxonomy): Eukaryota > Viridiplantae > Streptophyta > Magnoliopsida > Fabales > Fabaceae > Pterocarpus > Pterocarpus santalinus. The sequence continues at coordinate 9,779,036 of CM062525.1, forward strand.
GCCACAACTCAGGAAAGATTCCAAACTCCCAACGTATCCTCCAAAAAGGGGGAATGCTAACACCCTATTCAAAAGATACTCTGCACAGAGAAATAATACAAACTCTAAATAAAGATCCTATCACTATTAGCATTGACAATTCATTAATACAGAAGTAAGAATAAGAACTCAACTGCATTGTTTGCCCATCTTTGTCGAATCTGGAAACTTACATCCACTTTCAAGTGCTCACTGAGCTCTACTAACTTCCAGCTTTTATATCACTCAATTCAAAACTATTTATATTTATATATATTTTGATAGAATATTATGCATATATTTTGATATCTTCTTGCTTCATCACAATGGATAAATTAAAGCCGATTAAAGCATAATTTCAGCCAACTGATCACATTACAATTTTGGACATTCAACTCTGAAAACTCAAAATACTTCAATACAGAAAATAGCATAGAACAGTAACAACAACTCACAAGCACAGAAGGCTCGCTTATTCAGAGAAAAAGGATGAAAAACCAATATCTTCTTTCCAAACCGAACACTAGTGTTAGAATCAATATTTCTATTTGACGTAAAGTACATGGAAGTTTTAAACCTACCATACCCTTCTTCTCTCCCTCATCCCAACAAAGTTAGCCAAAATTCATTCCTCCAAACCCCTCCTCAATTCTTGCTATTGATGCAAAGAGTTCCATCCAACGATTCACTACAGAACCATCATGAATTTACTAAACTAAAACCGCTAGAACTAAGCAAGGTATTAAAACAGCAACAGGTTTTACTTTACTAACTCATCTGGTACTGCTTCTTTAAGCGAAATATCAATACACACTAGTGATTAGTCAAAAGTTTAGTCATGACGGCAAAGTCGGGATGCAGAACCATGAGTTGCGGATTCAAGTAATATATAATTATATGACTCAACGAAATGTATTCAAATCACTCGTGAAGTGACAAAATCAACAGTGGTTGGTACAAAGTATCCAATAATGTATCTGTTAAGAAATGATATGTGATGAGAAAGAATATCATGTAGGCAATATTTCAAGATGACCAATTGGTACACAACCAAGGCACCAAGTGGATTATTATGACAATCTTCATAATAGGAGTCAAAACTAACAGTAAATTCTCTGTAACCATGACAAGAGGGGCAAATCTACATCTACATAAAATAAGATAAAGACTTGACCTTGATTCAAATTATCAGTTTACGAAATCAAACTTCCGAAGCATGTCACAGTGTGGCGTTTCCTGGATATACCCCCACTGGCGACGCTGCACCTCAAGGCGACAATTCTGCCGAAGAATGCTGAAGTATTCCCTCTCAACCCTTTCCTCAATTGTCATTCGTTCAGGGCTATTCAGCGGATATTCTTCATCAAACTTGGTTGATTTAACATAGTAGTTAACACCCCTTGGGGTAATAAACCGATATTCATAAGGATAAGACCTCGAAAGCGAATACACAGGATCCGAAGAAGGCAAGAAATTCAACAGCAGAATGAGCAGAACAGGGAGCAACTGAATCAGAGCGCGAAGGTTGAAGCCACCGGAGCCATTATCGGCCTGCCTCGGGCCCATCCCGGGCCCAAAACTGAACCCACCAAATGGGGTTGCGGGAGCCATCCCACCAAAGAAGAAGTTCCTGAAAATCTCCTCAGCATCAACATCAGCCTCATAGTACCCGTGGCGGTAGGCCCGTGGGCCGGGGCTGGCGGCGGCTCGCTGCTCGAAGAGGGACTCATCTTCTCCTGCAAGATCGTACTTTCTTCTATTGTCATCGTTGCTGAGACACTGAAACGCCTTGGAAACGGCCTTGAAGGCTTCTTCAGCGCCAGGGGCTTTGTTCTTATCGGGATGAACCTTTAGGGAGAGTTTTCTGTATGCTTTTCGCACGTCCTCCACCGTGCAACTCTTCTCCAACCCTAGAATTTCATAATAGTTCTTCTTCCTCCGAATCTCTCTGACAACCGCGATTTGCTCCTCGGTGTACGATTGCGATGATGAAGAAGAAGATGAGGGCTCGGTTGCGGAAACCCTACGTCGGATTGAGGGTTGATCGGCGGAGGAGGATTTTGGTGAGGACGCGCCGGAACGCGCGTCGGGGGTTGGCTCGGCCGTTTGAAAGCGCGAATTAGGGATTGATTCGTCGGCGGTGTCTTCTAACGCAGACAATAGGTCGTCGACAGGGAGCGTCGGGTCGAGGCGGCGAGCCTTGGTGAGGAACTTCAAGGCGCGGGTTCGATCCCCGGATTCTAACGCCTGTTTCCCGACTTTCAAGCATTTCAGCGCGTCATCCTTGTTCCCATCCATTCTCGATTTGATATTAACAGATCTGATCTGCACAAACGTAGAGAGAAAGCAAAGATGATCGAGATTGGGGAATTAGGGATGGAATCGGAGAATTAATAACAAAAGGGAAAGGGATTTGGGGGAAATTGAACTTACAGATAGGGACAGAAGCAAAGAGATGATGATCGTCGAGGAATTGCGTCGATTCAGTGGATTAGGGTTTCATGATTGGCGAAAGGTTGTTCGATGAAATTTGGAACAACTCTATGCAACCCTCTTTCTTTCTCCTCCTTTGCTTTTTGCCTTATAAAATCAATTGTATTTGTCGTCCAATATAGCGCGTGCTTGTCAACTCTGTCTTCTATTCCATGCCGCCGTCACCGTGAGATTTTTCCGTTGTGTTTTTTTTTTTTTTGGGGGCGTCAACGATGTGTTTGATTAGAACGGTCAAAACGAGTTGGGCCCAATGGATCGTATCTGGGCGTTGACTCATGGACCGTAGAATGTAAATGTGTTAGGGGCAGGCTAGGCCCAAGTATATGGGCATATAGCAAACACAAATTGTGAGCATGACTTGACCAAAGAAAAATATTTGTCAGCATGACCAAAAAATAAGTTGTGAGTGTGCCTGTCTCGTTCCCCTTTTTGTCACCTGGTGCGTGTTACGGTAGTCCCACATATTTCTTGGAGTTTCTGGTAGTCCGCCACTTTATTTACAAAAATGACACCGCATTGTAGAATTTAAAATTGCTATTGAGTACATGTTAGGTGGGTTAGAGATTTGCATTTGCGTAAAGTCTGCCACATACGCATTTGGTGCATTAACTTATACAACACCATAAACATCGACTCTTGGTGGCGGTCTTTTACAGTTGGACAAAACTACAAATAAAAAATTTACCCATTCTAGCTCCAAAGGGTAACTCACTCCTTATTGTTTTCAACTGTAACAATTTCAACAACAATTTATTCAATCTGTAACAGGTCACTTCAATTTAACACTTGAATTAACAAAGTGCTTAATGTTGTAAAACTCGAACATCAAATAAGATTTCGGGATACCCATTTCACTCTGCAACAGGTCACTGCGGACCCAGCATACACATAGCCACAGCCTCTATTTTGCCCACAACTAATTACACTCTTAGCATACAGGCACAACTACATTAAATTCGGCTTTCCGCAGCAAGCAGCTCTAACACTTTACTCTGTATTTGGACAATAAAACAATGACAACCGAGGGTCTTCCTAATCTTCCTCTGTGGATGGGATAGCCACAAGTGAATCTCTATTATTTTAAAGAAAAATATGCAACAGGTGCACATAATGCTACCAAATTGTTCTTCAATTTCTTGTTCTACTCACAATTGGAATAGATGTTATCCAACTAAACAATATCATTGCAAACAATTACCTATTATACTGAAGCTGTTAACTCATATGACCCTTAAACAACATCATTTGTCAACCATTACCACTCACATTGCCAGCGAACAGTGACCTTCATCGGGACTGCAACCCAATCCATCTATTTTTCCCACCACCAAGCATCAACCCAAAAGAAGTTTGACTATGTTACGAACAAATTACCAGAGCAAAATATTGTTTCATCCCTTACACAAGAACCAAACGATTTTCAGGAATAATTCTATGAATCAGTATCGATACTGGGGTTAAGGTTTACACAGGTACAGCAAAACAGAGTTTCCAATACAAATTCACTAACTCAAACTAAACAGATAATAAACACAAAAAATTAACAAATCAATCCAACTCCGTAGCATAACCCTAAATGCACACCTTCCCCCATTATGTACAACCTCACAATCGATGGGATAGTTACAGACAACATCCGTGACCTTCCCAAACACTTGTTCATTCTGCTGCAGTCTCCAAAACCCTTGTTCAATCTGCAACTCACTTCCTTCTACCTCTGTTCCTTCAGGTCGTCCCCGTCTCCGTCGCACACACGAACATCGCACTCCTCTCGTCGATGGATCCCACCAACCCCTCCTCACCGACGGTGCCCTCTCCACCACCATCACCAAGCCCAACGGCCCCTCCGGTGAGTTCCTCTCCTCAATCGCTGACGAACACCCTTCCCCGGACTTCCCTTGACGAACGCCCAACCAATGGGACAAAACGCCCAAACCTCGATGGACTTGCCGGCTGCTGGCGACGTTAACTATCGTCGTCGGGGTCGGTGTAGATGGAGCTTGGTGGCAGAGGTCCAGCAGGTTGCGGACGGTGCTAACCACCGTGGCCAGGTCACAGTCTTCAAAGGTGATAGTCACAGCGGCGCAAGTAGCCGCAGTGACAACATTGGAGGAAGGGAGAGGGATTAGTTTGCAAATCTAAAAAGTTTTCATTATCATTTTAGAAAACATAAGGCGAAAATACGGGAGTAATAAGAACCGTTCAATCTTACTTAAAGCCAATCTAATGGTTGATTGGCCTGGAGCATCAGAAACTCCAAAACATATACCGGACCAAATTATCCTTCACCTTGTCACCTCTGTTTTTGTCTCTTTTTTTTTTTTGGTGCATTCTCTGAAGAAAAATAGTTTTATCCAACTTCTGTGGTCAACAATGAGCTTAGTCCAACAAAAATAGGATAATTCAGTTTTTTTTTCTTAATAATTGTTTTGACAATTTTGAGCTAGTGGTGGATTAGTAAAGTTTTCATAAAGTGACGATTCTTGTATGCAATATTAAAATTCTACCCTTTTTTTTAATACAGAAAGTTTAGGTGTGTTTTAACATTACTTTTGAATAAATGGATAATTCAGATTACTTAGAATAATATCTTCGTTGAAAAATATATATATTTTGTAAATTATCTAAAATTTAAATGAACAAATTCGAGTTTGCTTTGGCTCTTCCTCACACGAAGAAACGGCTTCCATGTAGCTTAGCATAGCATTGAAAATTACACCATCTCTTCCGCTATTCTCTTCTCTGCCTTTATTGCCGAGGCAGAGAGAGAGAGACAGGGAGTCTCTGGTTTGTGTTCTTCGTCAAAATTCATCAGCTAATTAACATTTTCCACTTTACCTTTATTCCTGAATTCATTATCTTTCTTTGCTCTGTTCGTTATTCTTCCTAGAATTATTCGTTCCCAGCCTAGCTTGGCCTTAGTCTATGTTATCTCCTCCAAAATTCGCATATTCTTGCTTGCCCATTTGCTCCAAACCATCTTTACCCTCTTGAAACTTCACAAAGTTTATATCATTAAAGGAGAAGCAGTTCTGTATATTGGTATTGAGAACTTGAAGGAAATAGCTTGTTTTGGAGCTTAGGATATATCCATGGATAGGGGAAGGTTGCAAGGTGTTGAATATGGCTGCAAAGATGTAGTAATACGTAGTTCTGGAATCAAGTTTGAATGGAGTTCACATGGGGGCAACGTTCATCCAACTGGCTTATTTGCAAGCGTTGGTCAAGCTGGATTTGGTTTTGGGATATCACCAAATCCTCCAGCTGCTACCGAAAGTGCCACCAAGCTCCCCTTGGCTAATTCTTCGATGAACTACGTTTTAATGCCTGAAGTTGGTTCCGTTCAAAAAACGGGGTTTCAAGGACTATTGAGTGGTGAGGAGGAGGCACTTGAAGTTGATGTGGAAGGCCTTATCATGAAGGAGAAGCAAAGGATGAAGGGGTTTAAGTTGAAGTTTAAGATTGGGAATCCATCATTGAGGAGGTTGATAAGTGGGGCCATTGCTGGTGCAGTGTCAAGGACTGCGGTGGCGCCGTTGGAGACCATAAGGACCCATTTGATGGTTGGGAGCTGTGGACATGACACGGTTCAAGTGTTTCAATCTATTATGGAAGCTGACGGGTGGAAGGGCTTGTTCAGAGGCAATTTTGCAAATGTCATTCGTGTTGCGCCAAGCAAGGCCATTGAGGTGTGTAGGCATGATGTTTCTGAATCTTACATATCATGGTAGATATTAGTTTTTTGGATATTATTTCATTCATAACCTATGCCACGTTTCAAATTGCTTCTGGCTTTTGTCCTTCAACATCTTGGTTGAACTCTTACTGCTAAACAGCTAAATATTTTATTTGACATTGCCTTTGTTTGGAATGACTTGATTCATTGGTATTTTATCTATGAAAGATCAAACTATGGTTGTTTGGAAGCTGAAAACCCAGATGTATAGCCGGAAGATGACAACTCGATATTTAGCTTAGTGACTTAGGAATGGACTGTGATTGTTACAACCTACGGTTAAACACACATCATGGCATCACTTCTATTTTTGTAGTGTCCTATAAAGTTTAAACTCTTTAACTCACAAATAACAAATATCAATATCACCGGTAGTTCTCCCTTAATAAACTAGGGGTACCCATCATTTCATTCTGTAGCCTTAATATGTTACATTAACTTGATTACATTCTAATGACATCTGGTGGAACATGCAGTTGTTTGCTTATGATACTGTTAAGAAGCAATTGTCTCCTAAACCCGGAGAACAGCCGAAAATCCCAATTCCTGCCTCATTAATTGCCGGTGCTATTGCTGGAGTTAGCTCTACCCTATGTACATACCCTCTTGAGCTACTCAAAACTCGTCTCACTGTTCAGGTATGCACTCGTAAGAGACTTGATGATCTTGCTCTTATATGCGCAAAATGATCTAAGTTTATGTTCCTCTGTCATTAATTGCAGAGTGGGGTATACAAGAACTTACTGGATGCATTCGCGAGAATTGTTCGAGAGGAAGGTCCAGCAGAACTTTTTCGAGGCCTCACCCCTAGTCTGATTGGTGTAATACCTTATGCTGCTACAAATTATCTTGCTTATGATACACTAAGAAAAGCTTACAAGAAAGCTTTCGATAAGGAGGATATTGGGAACGTCGTGACACTTTTAATTGGATCTGCTGCTGGTGCACTTTCAAGTACTGCAACATTTCCGCTTGAGGTGGCTCGTAAGCATATGCAAGCTGGGGCCATAAATGGAAGGCAATACAGTAACATGCTTCATGCTCTCGTGAGTATAGTTGAAAAGGAAGGGCCTTCGGGCTTGTATAGAGGTTTGGGACCAAGCTGCTTAAAATTGGTTCCTGCTGCTGGGATTTCTTTCATGTGCTATGAAGCTTGCAAGAGGATACTTGTTGAAAATGAAGAAAATTAATAAGGAGAGGGTATAACTGCAGGTTCTTTCTACGGGATTTGTTGGTATTATCTTTTTGCTGAGGAAAAAGACAACTGATTCGTGGTGCTAATTGTTAGTTTTGCAGATTTCGTTCTTCCTTACATGTTTGACAATTTTAACCAGGGTGTTTGATATTGATTACTTGGACCATGGTGATATTGTACTCGATCAAAGTATTTCATATTTTGCACTACTTCTAATGTTAAGTGATGATTTGTTTGTAGTAGTCCGGTTGTTTTTCCAAGTTCAAATCGATAACAATTCTTCATAGGATCGGGATGTGCGGGACAAGCTTCGCTAATCATGACATTTTAAAAGAACATTACATTCGTCATATCTAGCAATATGACGACCGTAATAATATAAGATACAACAACAAAACTGAATTTCTTATCCATTTTTTTCCTGAGCCAAAACTAGTTTAGGGCAATTGGTTCATCTTTTATAATGGGTACATGTGCATGTGCATGTGCTTTTGCAAGGAAGAAAAGTACTTTTTTTTTGTCAAAATCCTTTTTAAAAAAAAAGTACTTCCAGCACTATTTGTTTATGCTTCTGAAAAAAAAGTAGAAATAGAAAATAATTATTTTTTTTTACTTTTTTAAGAAGTAAATAGGAAACTATTTCTTCCAAAAATAAAAATATTAAAAGAAAGAGAATTATACTTTACAAATTTTAAAACCACTATCTTTTGCTTCTTTTACGATTTTACCCTCTCACCCTCATCATTGTTCTCATTTTCTTACTGCTTAAATTGTAATTTTATAAGTAAAAATACTTTTATATTTATTATGTCCAAACAATTTATCAACTTTTAATTTTAATAAAAAAGTACTTTTATAATTATATCCAAATATAAAATAATTTTCTACTTCTACTACTTTACTTTTGCTTCTAATTTTGCTTTTGAAAAAGTATTTCTCTCGAAATCTTAATCAAATGGGCCCAAATTTTGCTTTTTTGAGAAGCAGATAGAAAGCTACTTCTCCTAAAAACAAAAACAGTAGAAGAAAAAGAAAATGACCTCAAATTTTAAACCCACTACTTGTTGATACTGTTTTACCTATCTATTCTTAACATTTTCTTAAAAATACCACTTTCTATCTATTAAATTGTAATTTTATACTAAAAAGTATTTTTAAATTTATCACTTCTAAACAATTTAACAACTTCTAATTCTAATAAAAAATACTTCTATAATTATATTTAAATACAAAACAATAATTTTCTACTTTTAGTTCTGTTTCTACTTCTGGTTCTACTTTTAAATAAGTATTTCTCCTAAAATCTTAAGTAATAAACTCATTGATGGACTAATTAATTAAATATCTTTATAAATAATAAATATTTAATAACTCAGTTAAAATAATTGATATCAAAGAAGTAGAAGGGATTAGTTGCCATGTGTCAAGTTACAATTTGAATCTCAATTAGGAGAGGTATTCATATTTAATGTCTAATTATATCTCAAACAAGATTGACTTCAATAAAAAAATTACCTATGAAAAAAACACAAATGCTTCCTACTATAAATTTTTTTAAAAAAAAAATTATATGCCAACAAGTAAATTATTTAGATTTTTTTTTCTTAGTGCATGCAATTTGATATTAATAATACATTTAAGTGCAAGAGTCAACAAGACACAAATTATTAGGTTAAGAATATCAAAGAAAATAATTACAAAAAGGAAATGAGCCACTTCTACATGTACAAATGAACCATGAAAAAATCAGAGTAAACCTTAACAAAACTACTACGTTATAAACCAGAGACACAGAGACTAAGAAAGAAAATATGCCCCCTCGAGCAGAACTCCCATGGCATCCTCAAGGAGAGATCGATGAATAGCCTTTGGAGGCCGAAACCAAAGCTGTATATTGTGCTCATGATGCGCACCATGCTTAGCCATTCAATCTGCGCAGATGTTACCTTCTCTCAGGGTTTGCCAAATTTGGACCTCCCAATCCCTATCAGGCAAACTTCCAATATCTGCTAACAAACTTCCATTCCTTTTTGTACCCCTCCAACTATGTCGCAGTGCTTCCAAAGATTCACTACAACAAACCACCTTTTTGTACCCCTCATCCCAAGCCAAATGAAGCCTTCAGCATGCATGCTGGTGGTAAATCCAAGTTGTCCCGAGAAACCAAGGAGCCATTCCCCAACATCATTCCTCAGCACCGCACCATATCCACACTTCCCTGGATTCCCCAAACAGCTTCCGTCAACATCAACTTTGATGAAACCTGGTGGTGGTCTTTCCCAAGTAAAAAGTTGAGTTTGAACCTGAGGATGATAATTGATCTCCCTTACCATTCTAAACATTCTGGAAATCATGTCATAATCTGTCCACAGTTCTTGGTCGAGCACTTCTGCATTCTACGTTTAAACCACTAAAGTATGTAAAAATAAAAAGTACCAGTGAGCTAAATGGAATATTGATCAAAATTAAATTCATTTTAATTATTACGGCAAGTTAATGTAAAAACCGTGCAACTTGCACATATCTTGCTACACAATCCAATCAGATCAACGAGACAAGGTCATTCACGTGGAGAGTATGAGATTCATAATTTTTAAATCATCATGTGCATATATCAGCAACTTTCATTGACGCCAATATAATAACGTTCAATAGTACACAACAAAACAATTAAACAACCAATATGGTCATTAGCTCAACTATTGAACCTTGGCACAGAGTCTCAACATGCACTAACATCCATAGAGCGAGCTCATCCTGTTACTTGTAAGATCCAAAAAATGTGGGGGCTCTAGCAAAAAAGATACGACAGATTGAAGTCTACAAATATTAGACCACCTAAACTAGGACAAGTACTCTTCAACATCACTGTATATATGGCGTGCATATATATAGTTCCATACACCATAGCAAAAAATAGATGAAAAGGGCGAAGTGGCGAACTACCCAATCTAGTCCCACCCCGTGGGAACAATAGAAGCATAACCGCATGGCCCCTGTTCAACCTTGCTACCTCCATAAAAATCAGTATTGGCATCAGCACAATGATAACTGGCAGCAGGAACTGTACTTGTGATGTCATAAGATGAATCAGCATGACCACTGGAGTTTATTATGTCAAAAGAGTTATCATTGTAAGAGTCCGCAGCATAACCTGCATTGCCATAAGTACTGGCATGTTTGTAATTCTCCACTTCAGGTTCAGTGACATTTCTGAAGTCACGACCACCGTACTTTCCACTGCCATGCCACTGAGGTTGACGGCTACCAGCACCACCACCAGCACCACCACTGTGTGAACACTCAGCGTATTGGCTCAGCCAAGACGGAACTTCCTGGTTTGCTTCCTGCAAGAGTCCAACAAGGGCCTTTGCAAGAGAAATATTCTTGTGGCTGAAGAAGGCAGTGGCTAAACCAGACCTGCCAGCACGACCTGTTCTGCCAATTCTGTGTACGTAGTCATCTATGTCTCTAGGCAAGTCAAAATTGATGACATGGGCCACATGCGGGATATCCAAACCGCGGGAAGCAACATCAGTTGCCACCATAATGGGAGTAACACCACTTTTGAAGGATCTTAAAGCTCGTTCCCTCTCCTTCATATACAGTGTAGCCAAAAATTAGTTCATAAAATTTTAAAATAATATGGCAAAAAATAGCATGTTAATAATTATGAAGAGTTGACATTCATCACTCCGGTAAAATCACGTACAAGGAAAGTCAATTCAATGTCATCAGCATTAGAATGCACATTGCTGCAACAAAAATTATGAAACAACATTTCTTGATACAAACACGACTGACCTAACCTACTACTTCCTGAAAGAAATTACCAGCTTGAAGCATATAAGATAACTTCCAAAACCATGTCATCGACTTTATAGATCATATTATCAAAATGTAGACAATTTTTTGGATGAGCAAAATGTGGACATTTGAAAGCATGAAACAACGAAAACCTTAAAAGACAATGAGGAATAATTTATACAATATCCACCGCAGCATAACACAGGAATCACAACAACAATCATAAGAGAACGGAAAAAAGAAACCAAAGAAGGCAAACAGTGCTGACCATTTGAACTTTGTCACCATGGATTGCAATAGCCGAAAACCCATTTCTCGACAAGCAATGTTCTAAATTATCTGCCCCCCTCTTTGTTTCAACAAATACAAGAGTCAGAGCTGGCTGCATTGCAAAAAACAAGTAAACTAATCAATAATCCAATATCCGCATTTAACAAGCAATTTGTATTCGTGCAATAATAATGAAAGACAAAAGCATCACTTATGCAAAAATATTTTTACCTTCCCATTGACACCATGTGCCCTTTGACCACGGAGAAGACCCATAAGGTGGTTTCTCTTTTCTGTATCCTGAACATGTTCTACTTTCTGTACAATCAGTTCAGTGCTTGAACCAACCCTTCCAACAGATAGGAATATGTAGTTTGATAGAAAGTCAGATGCAAGCCTCTGCAACATGCGCCAAACATTGAAATCATTTGATGGGACGAAGTTCAAGTTGATAAAGAGGCCGAGCACATCCAGCAGTGAGAGATTTAACCAAACGATTATTGAAGCATGTCATGTCAACACCAATACAAATATCAGCAAACACAGGCAGGGGCAAGAGTGAATTTACCTGTATATCATCGGGGAATGTAGCACTGAAAAGCATTGTCTGTCTAACACCCGGCGGAGGCATGTGCATCTGCTCAACAATCTTGCGTATCTGGTGCTCAAATCCCATGTCCAACATACGGTCTGCCTCATCCAATGCAAGACACTTTATTCTTTTTAGCGAAACCCTTTCTCTCTCAATTATATCCACCAAGCGCCCAGGAGTTGCAACCAGGATGTCAACACCCTTCTCTAAATTGCGGAGCTGTTTTGAGTTCATAACAATAAAATGAATCAGCAATGTAATCTTATGGGCACGCACAAATGATCAATGAATTACATTCATGCAACACCTTCCACTAATCTTAATTGACATCCTTATACACAAAATTGGGTGATCAAAGATGCACAATGGGAACTACAAGGATGGTCACAGTAACAGACAAGTGAAGAACAAGACCCTTGCACCCAAAAAAGGACTAGGACGCAGAAATCACAAAGTTACACAAATATGCAAACTCATAAATATAATCCAATTGTGTAAGTTGAAAAATAGCATAAACAATCAAGTATATGAAGTTCAAAATACAGACCTGCTGAGTAATAGAAGCACCACCATATGCAACTACAATCTTCACTCCAGTTTGAGAAGCAAACTTCTTGGCTTCATCATGGATCTGCAAAGTTTTTTTTTTTTCCCCAAAATGAGAAATCACAAAAGCTAAAGCAAACTTCAAGTAAAACCAAAAACCTATAAAGCATAAAAGATAACAAAAACCTGACAAGACAACTCCCTTGTGGGACAAAGAATAAGCGCCGTTGGATATGCAACAATGCCACCACGACCCATAGTAGACAACGCAGAACGACCCTTCAAAATCCCAGATATGATGGGAAAGCAAAACGCTGCCGTTTTACCCGACCCGGTTTGCGCGCACGCCATCAAATCACGCCCTGCGGCTGCGATGGGAATTGCGTGACGCTGAATCGGCGTGGGTTTCACGTACTTGCAGCGCTCGATGTTCATCTTCAGACCTTCGTGCAAGTCCGTTTCCGCGAAGGCATTCACCGGCGGAGGCACGTCGTCGCCGCTCACCTCCACGGGCACCGATTCGTACGCGTCGAAATTGATGGCGCCGCCGTTTTCAACTACCCCGTTCAAATCGAGTTCGTTGAACTCGTCGGAAACGTCGAACGGGAACGAGTTGTTCCGGTAAGAAGACTCATGTTCCGGGCGAGAAGACCAGCGGCCACGTCCGCGACCGCCGGAGCGACCGTTAACGTAACCACCCCTGCCACGTGGCCTGGGAGCAGAACGGTTGTAACCGTTGTGAGTTGGGTCGTCGGGGAACGGGTCAGAGGGTGCACCGTTGGAAGCAGAGAAGCCGTTGTAACGGCATCGATAGGGGCGAGTGGGGTTCTGAGGCCATGCCATAGTTTAACTCGAAGCAGAAGAAAAGAGAGTGTGAAAGAAAGAAAGAGGTGACAATACTTGTTTGATGTAACGTCTTGTTCTTCTTCTTCTTACTTTCTTATCCTTCGTTCATCATTTAAAAGCCGCTGGAAAAACCCATAACCGCAGAAAGAGAGGGAGGGAGGGAGGGAAATGTACGTGTGAATGTTTTCTCTCTTCTGAACGTGGAGGGAAGTGGGACCCAGTTGTGGTTTTGGGCCAATAATAGGCTTTGTCGGAAACTTGTAGAGTAAGCTTTGTGACGTGAAGGTTGAAAGGGGCGTGCATAATGAATGCAGTGGAAGGAGGGATCTCACAGGACAGGATCGGTTCCTCTGATGAAATATCTTTTCAATGGTGGGACCCAGTTGGATACGTGTCGAGCCTGGATTGGTTGGAAAGCTGGAGAAGGTGGGGTAGGGAGCAGAGGGCTAGTAGTTGGCTTAGGGAGTAGTAGCACTGTAGCGGGAAGGAAGCACGTTAGTGCGTGGCGGGAAGGTATCAGAGGCTTTTTCATATCGAAGTCTCGAATATCGAGTAAGCCACAGTGCATTAATTTTAATGGTTCGCGTGGCGGTGACGCACCCCAATGTAAGTCTCCCAACCGGAGCCTCAACGCCTCACAAACTTCAAATTCCCTTCTGGCCTCTTATTCGCAACTACATGCGGCGATTTGACTTTCTGTTATTCAACTACTTATTTTTCCTAGTTGGTACAACAGTTTGGGTTCTTGTACTCTTGTATGAACTATTAACATTGATTTAAAATAAGATGACAATTTCCTCGCGTCGGCCATAACAGGGCATGTAGAGATAATAACGTGCAAAAATCCTAGGTGATGAATAACAAATAACTAACAGGCTTTCATTGCTATCAATCGTTTCTTTTGATCTGCTAGTGAGATGTAGAAGGATGTATTAAGTCAGAAAACAGAAAAATGTACTCCCTAGTTTGATGAATGCATCCATGCATTCTTCTTTTATCATTACGGTTTACAAGAAATATATAAAACATTACTAGACATTAACTCCTTTTGTTGTGTTTAAGTCTTAAAATTTGGGTACGATTATGAATGGTCAATGGTCAAATATTATCTTCACCATCAGTCCATCACTAGTTTGCTTGGGAAGCTGCTCTAGCACATGCACATACAGGGAGAACATGGGCACCATGGTTCAGCCGTGAAAACTAACTGGACATCTTAATTGAATCCGAATATCCTTCAGTGAGTAACCGCTTCTCTTCCTCCTCTAACCTTGCAAGCCATTTGAAACCAAGATCACATCCTGCTTTTGCCGCTACCTGAAATTTTTCTCTTGCCATCTCTACCGGATCAATGGCAAGACTTTCTTTACTCTTCCCAGGTTTCCGAGTGGCCGAACCTTTCTTCAGACTGAATTTTGTTATTGATTCTGGAACCTCAACTCCTGAGGCAAAATACTTTGTTTTCATCAGTACCAAAGTCAAAACAGGATAACTAAAAGCTGTATGCAAGGCACCACCATATCAAGCCAATAGACACGCAAGCAATGTGAAGCAAGCAAGCTGTCCAAGACCAAATTGAATAAATGTGTAAGTCGATGTGAAACCAACAGGCAATTAAGCTATATGTGAATGCCAATGCACGTTTGCACAAATTCAATGCATGTTTGCTGAACCCAAGCTAATTCCTCTGAATGAATGTTTGTGTCAGGGAGACAGGAACAATGTGAAACCAACATGCAATTAAGCAATATGTTTATATGTTAGAAGTTCTGTACTTCTGTTTGTCACGTTGTTACAGTAATCTAGATCAATTCATGGAACAATGTTATTGTGCCTGTTTTTAACTCCAATTTTTATTGGGGCTTGGCTTATCCTGATCCTGGAATTCTTCAAAACTTACCATTTCTCCATCCTATTTGACATCACTTACCTCTAAAACAAGAACCCAAGTTATAGACATCTCTTACAGACTTGCACATTATTTGGGTGCTTTTTAACAGACTAAAGGACAAGGCAACTTTCCCATACATCATCATGACTTTTTGCATCACTTCAGATAAGTTTCGCTAATCATCTATAAGTTGAATAGGAAGATCAAATGGTAATTCTTGTTCTTCAGCACACATGCACCCACCCACAAACCAGTAATATCCAGTGTGCTAGAAAAGCTTAATATCTAATTTATCTTTAGACTATCCTCTTTGTTTTCAGTGATCACAAGCTATAAAAATAAAGAAACCCATCGTAAAACTGCTCAAATTCAACCACCTTTTCCATAGTGGACATTACAGAGAGAGCTAAAAGTACCATGGTAGCCAAACATAACAGGACCTTGGTAATGAAGACATATCCCATAACCAGATGAACAGAAGTGGGGATGAGATGATATGCCCAATATATAATAAATAAAATGGAGAAGAACACAAGCAGACAAACTAACCTTTAAGCAGAAGAGATCCAAATGCTATAGCTGCCCCAGCATGGCCCTATGTATATATGAAGGGTAGAATTAAGAAACCGGCGCAAAAATATTTTTTAACCAAGCAACTAAAAATTTATATTGCTTACACTCGTGAATGGGACAATAAATGCAATAAATCAATTAGGTTAAACTTAAGCTCTTGTAAATTATCAGGGGCATAACCTTTTCAAGGACTATAATTCTATATATTTAGACATTAATTTTTTAATATAACAAGTAAAACTAATAAGCAAAACTTCTCAAGTGTAACATGAAAGTATTAAAATTGGTCAAATTGGGTTGTTAGATCATTTGTAGGTCATCTAAAATAACTAAATGCATGAGTTTAGCTAGGTAAGCCACCTTGAATAATGAGTAAAAACTTCACCCCATGCCAAAACTTTGCAAGGTTAGGCAAGGTATTCACTTTTGCAAACTGCATATATCATAACAGCATAACCACATGGTATCCATACATGTTGAACTTAAGTCTAACTGACCAGACATTAGAAAGAAAGAAAAAATCAGGACAATATGTCCAGAAATATAACAAGGCTGAAAATGCACACCCATGTGTGAGTGTTTTACAGGAAGTCAGTGGCTTAAATTTAATTCATTGATATGTTAATATCTCCTATTACCTTCTCCGAAGCCCTATGGAAGCACCACAATGCTGAAGCAATATCTTTCTTGACACAGTCGCCCGTTAAATATACAGCACCCAAAAGGTAAAGAGCACCTGGATGCAACTAGAACAAAATAAGCTCCAGTAAGGTTTTGTCAGAAATTCTCAATTCATGTCAAATAGTCACCTTCCATAAAGAAACATACCTGATCCACAGCTTTCTCCAAATAATAAAAAGCTTGTTGATCCGATTGGACATAGTCATTCTGTGCCAAAAGATATATTAAATTTTTTAAAAATTTCTTTCATTTAAACAAAAACTAAAGAGAACTCAGGAATCTCCATTCTTCCCAAACAATGCAATAATGTAACATGGAGAAAACTCATAAAAGAGTGAAGAAGATTACACAGCAGAAATTTCCTAGTCACGAGCATCACAAATGTAATTAGAAATATACAAATGCAATCAGACAAGTAACAAGCAAAACCATAAATGATACTGGATTAACATCGAGTGATTCAGGGACTTGGCAGGCATGGAAGAATGATTCCAGTCATAGACTCAAAGTTTGCATCTATGGCTGCAACCTACTTAAGTAACAACATTAAGTACAGCTAGACCCTCACCTCAACTCTTAAATGACAACCCAATGCATATTGTGCATCAGCATCACCCATTTCTGCAGCTTCCACCAATAACGCAGCCCCTCTGTTTCAATGAGAAAAAAAAAAAAAAAAAGAGAGCAAAAATAACAACATTATTCTTATGCCACTTGGGGAAAAAAAATCAAGCTAAAAAAATTCAAAATAGAGAGAGAAAGAATTGACATACACGGCTTTATTAGCTCCAGGGACATGGTACTTCATGTGCAACCTGGACAACCAATACCTAGCATGGGTATTAGTGTTGTCAGCCTCCAAAGCCAGCTCAAAATTCTCCTTTGCTCTCTAAATACCCAAAAAATAAATAAATAAAAAGAACTACAATTAAGCAGAGCCCCAAGCAAATAGGTTGAGGTTGAGGAATGCATTGCATTGGTTAATGGTTACCCTAAGGAGAGGGATGAGGCGTTTGTCGTTGAGTTCGCAGTAATCGATGACCCTATCAACCTCCTTCAAGGCATTCCAACCTTTTGCAATGAACTCCATCGCCTTCTTGTTCCTGCTATGCAATTCTCTCTGCAAAAATCCCACCCAAAAAAAAAAAAAGGAAAAAATGAGAGAGATCAACAAGAGATACGAGAAGAGTAGAGTGGTCAAAGCGTAATAACACAACGTGCCTGTTGGTTGAATTGGGAAAGAGAAAGAGTAGAGGGTTTCCGCAACAACAACACCCTCCGCAGCATCTTCTCAACACTCGAGAGTGCAACTCTGTACTGAAGTTCTGCGAAATTATGATGAGGAATCGGCGTGAAGTGAAAACTACGGGCGGGACTGTTTGAGAGTATTTTTGGGTTTTTTTGTTTTTAAACTGTTTTAAAAAAATAAGTTTAAATTTAATTTTTAAAAAATAAAAAACAAAAAACAAAAAAAAATCTATTTGATTACTCTATTCTCAAAATAATTTTTTAATAATAAAGAATAAAAAATCTGTTTGGATAATTATTTTAAAAAATAAGTTTTAAAAATAATAAAACAAAAAATTTGTTTGGCAAACATTTTTTGAAAGTAACAAGCATGGATATCATAGATGTATTATTATAAAAGCATCTCTAATGCTAATTCTATTTTAGATCTCAATTTTGACTCTAGTGTCATACTAATATTTGTTACGCATAAGGTAATCAACTACTTTTTAAATAAAATAATAATTATAAAAATTAATTTAACGAAGTGATTATGATTTAATAATTTGAAATCATGCAATGTATAACAAATAAATAAAAATGATAAATATATAATAAGAACTATAATTATAAAATAATAGCACATGAACAAATCAAAAATTCATCTCATAGTATATTACTTCGTTCATATGAATATACCAAAATGACAACATAAACTAATTTTGATACTCTTAAAAATTTTAATCATATTAATTTTTTACCACTTTTTAATGAACAAATAAATAATTATGATTATTAGTTATGTTATTTTACAATTAATGAGTTTATTTTTAATTACTTTTAATTATTTTATTATATTTTCTTTTGATTGTTTTCTTAATGTAATGAGATACATTAATTTACCCTTTAAATTTGATGTTATTTAGTTGATAAAAAATGATATGAGTTATTTGAAGGGATTCTTTTATCTATTATCGCCAGCATATCAATTGCATTTGGATGGTTTTTGGCTCGTAACAGAGCACTAGTTTTTGGCTTAACAATGAGTAGCTTAGTATCTGATATAAGTGATAGAATGAGTAGATTATATAAGTTAGTAACAGATATAGTTGAAAAACACTAGACTTTTGATAATTCAAGTGGCTCAACTCACAAAACCCATGAGGGGCTAAATATATAATCAGTTTCAGACTCATATATAAACTAGTGAAATATCAGCTTAAATCACTCATATATAAACCAGTGAAAGCCAATCCTTATTAACATCACTTTAACTCATAATGATCAAAATTGGGTGTTAAATTTATGCATAAATTCTGTACAAGTACTGTACCTTACTACCATCATTCTAACTCATGAAATGATCAATTTTAGTGTCCATTTTTTCTGCATAAAATGAGGTTCATACCACTACATGATTACCCAAGATTTCCAAGTTTTTATCTCATCATTTGTACAATACAAGTTGGGGATACTCATGATCTAACAAACGGCTACTTGACTTAACATAATGAGCTTCCAAAATAGTTCAAAAACCAGTATTATTCAAAGAAAAACTCATTTTTTTCTGCATAATCTATTGTATACTCAGCATGTGTTGAGCAAGGATTCTCAAGTTTTTATCTCATCATAACTGTTCTATAAGTTACCTTTATTCATAATCTAACAAATGGTCACTTGGCTCAAACATTAAAAGCTTCCAAAATGCTTCAAATGCTTCATAAAATTATGGGAAATGAACAATTTTTTTTTTTTTTGCACTATTATGGGCTGGTCGAATTTGTATCCCAAGCATAACAGATTTTTGTTCCACTTTGTCAATCGTATTCAGCATGAATTAACTAGAATGGTTATAAGCTGTATGATTTCAAGCACCTTCACCACCAATTCTTAAATTTTGCTTCTCCCCTTCCCCTGTTTCTGCCATAGCAACTTATAAAAGGGAAAGTCCACCTGCTGTCAATAATTTCTCATCACGGTATAGCAATTATGCATAACTAGAAAATGCAAACCTAGACTTTGTCAACCACACGAAGCTACAAAATCTAACCTCTTGCTAACCAAACACCAACAACGCATTAATAACACTATCACAATCATTATGCTCACTCCACAACAAAAATTAAAATGAGAAACTGCATACGCATGAGAACTCCAAACCAACTGCATCCAATTATACTAACATAAGCCAATATATGCCAAAAGCCGTACATATTAGGTCCTATTTGGGCTTGTTTGTTTCTTTGATTTTTTACTGTCATGAACAAAAGTTAGCTTCATAGAAAGTCCAGTGTTCCAAGAAGTATACACAATTTGATCTCATAATCCACTTTAGGCAATTTGATCTCAGAAACAACAATAATTCCATAAGCTTAACTAAAATGCTAAGTTAACTCAATCCTAGTAATCAATGTCAAACACAACAGCAAGAGTAATGAATGAAAATGAAATACCAATAATTGTACATAATAGTAATAGTTGCTGGTTTGGTAATACTAGTAATTTGTCTAACTGAAATAAAACAAACTTGTCTAACTGAATCATTATCTCAGAGCTTCAATTGATTCCTATCATGATCTTTTTAAATATGGAAGGAAGCACACATTTGAATCGAAGGAAAGACAAACAGTTCAAGTGCAGTCTTTGGTAATAAAGTGCATTCTACAACTTACAGCAGGTGGGGTGGAGGATGGTTTTGATGATTTCCGGTCAGCAGCTGGCTTTGAATTCAGAGATCGCGGTAATCGTTCCACAGAATGGCGCACATTTTGCAAAGGTGATGGTGACTCAGATTCTGATTTGGACACTCCTTTGCTAACTTTATTGCCTCTTGGTGTTGTCAGTGATGCTTTGTTGGGAGTTTCAGACAAATTGGATCTATCAAATTGACGATGTCAATAGTCAATACCAGATCAATCATGCATTAAAATGAAACAGACATGGCAACATAAGAAAACAAAATGCCATAGTTATATCCACTCAAATAGATGGATCTAAACCGAAAAAGAAAGCAACTCTCTAGTCAAATTCAGCACCCAGAAGCATTGGCAAGCCAAACTCATTAAACAACAAGTAAGAATGACAGTGATATAATCAATAATGCGAAAAGGGCTGAGCTAACATGAATACAGAAAATCAAGATGGAATAAGAAGCAAATATGAAAAAGAAGTACAACCCATTTCAAAATTGTACTTAGAAAGCATATACCAAATCAAAAAAGACACTGAAATTTCAACAGATGAACCAAAGAGAAACACATATAAATTACAAAGTTAAAAAATTTAGGCAAAATTCCACAATAGAATATGAGCATATCACACCCCATCAAGCTGAAACCAAGTACCTGGACACAACAAAAAAGGAATGAAGCAGTGCAAAAAGAGAAGAAAAATGAAGAAACCAAAATCAAATCTTCACATGATACTCATAGTCACACACCCACAACCACAGTCAAGTAGCGCCGGAGATCAACGCGCCTCTGCGAGACTTCACCTCACGTTGCCATCACCTCAGCCACGCCGTCAGTCGTTCCACCGCCGTCGCTGGGCTCCACTGCAATAAACTCCTCTACCGCCGCTGAAGAAGATGGTATGATGGGTTCTTGACCGCGTCGAAATTCCAGATGGAGGTTGAGAGATTTGGGGAATTGGAGACTAAGACGAGAGATGAGAAGGAGTGTTTTTTTTAAGACTGAAATACAATGAATAGAGATTCGAAGAGTGCTAAGCAATAAAACAACATAATTATATCAATGCCACCGCGTTTTCCCTTCGTTTTTAGAACGACAAAACAGAAAATACCTACCGAAGCTGTTTTCTATTTCTTGCTTTTAAAACTTACATTTTTTTTTAATTTTTAAAATCAATGTCAAAAAACCATCTTGTCAAACATGTTTTTTTCTTTTTTGAAATTGAAAAGAATTTAATTTAAATATATTATTAGTGTAAAAAAATTCTATACAGATATTTAATTATATATTATCATATCAGTAAAAAAATTTTATATAATCACTTACTATTTAAATAATTATATAAATAAAAAATTTTAATTGAATGACAATATAAAAAATTTTTATCCTATCAATATATTCTAATTACACTCAATTGAAAATAGTTTTTTAAAATTACTGTCAACCACGCCCTGCAATTGGTCAAATATTTTGGTTGAATATGAAACTAAAAAGTTTAAACCAGAAGGAACTGTTGTTGGAAGGATCGGCCCAGGCCCAAGCACAACCCAGCATAATTATTTTTTTCCCAGAAATTAAAGGAATTTTGGACCCATAAAAATTGTTTCCCTGAAAAAAGGAGTTTTGACCCCAAAAAAGGTTTTTTTTTAAATGGACAAAAAAAAGGAGTTTATTTTTTATTGCACATCGGCATAGTATTTATTGCACCTTTTTTTTTGACAAGATTTATTTCAACTTCAAATAAATTTTAATTTCATAAAATGATCTTATTTTAGGTAAATTACACAAAGTTCTTCCGAAATCAAATCGTATTATATATGATATTTTTTAATTTTTACACCTATATTAATCTCTTTAAATAAATATCAGCATCATATTTATAAAGTTATTTATTATTATATTTTATAAAATATAAAAATATTAAATATAATATTACTTATATCTAAAAGAAATTAATATATATTTTTAAAAATCAAGATATGTGTCGTGTAATGTGGCATCATCTTAGCTTCTTATCGAATCATTTTCGTTCCTTTCGAAATATATTTCTGTTTTTATCGTACCATCATTTTGTCTTCGTTCAAAGATATATTTTGTATAAAATATTGGTTTAATTAATTTATAAGTTGTTATATTTTGACTTAATTTTTAATTAGATTCATATAATTTAAAATTTTTTAATTAAATTTTTATATTAAATAAATTTTTATAATTAAATCTCTAGAATAATTTATTATTATAAAATTACTAGTTAAATTAAATAAATTTCTATATTTAAATTGATAAAATTCAGTCACGATCTATTAAATTATATAAAATTTTAAAAAATTTTATAATTTTAAATTATTTTAAGGACCTAATTATAATAATTTATTTAATATAAAAATTTAATTAAAAAATTTTAAAATATAAGAATCAAATTAAAAATTAAATAAAATTATAAGAATTTTTGCAATAATTATACTTAAAATATTCTTTGATATTTGCAATTTTTCTCTAATAATTTATAGGATGATACTTGTGATTCTCATATCAGCACGTAGTCTCCGTTAATGCACAAATCAGAGTGCAGCACTTGGCGTGCACGAGGAGATGGGGCAATCTTGTAAAGACCGAGCCAACCTTGCTTGTTGGGTCGTGGTTTACGTAAACTGCTAACATATTTACATTATTTGGGAACATAGGCATCTTATAAATAATAAAGATACATTAATAAAACAGAGAGTTTGAAATCTATAACCACTGACCCTAGAAATTAGAAACCGCCCCCTCCTCAAGTCCTGGACTTTCTCAAGCGGCCGCACCCGGCGAGAACACGAGCGGATAAACGACAACTGCACGCACCGGAGAAGCTGCCGTTCACCGGAAACCCGCAACCACACGCACCGGAGAAGGCCGCATCAGTCCGCACGGACCCGCAAAAGCAGATCGACGCCGTCCACGCACGAACCGCTCCGCACCGTACCTGCCGTCCGCCGGCACCGCCTGCCATCCACGCCCCAAGTCCGTAGCAAAACCCGCCGTAAGTAATCCATGAAAATTTACCTCTTTGTTATTTTTTAAAACTTGAATGTACATTTATATTTTTGTAGTATAGAATCAATTTTTTTTTTATAAAAGAATCAAAATTATTTATCGAGTCAGCTAACTCTTTATAAGAATATTTAATAGATTTTGATTACCACTACGCCATCTAATTTATGAAATAAAAATGTAATAAGGCAAATTTAATTTATTATTACTGAGTTTTGAGTATTTTCGGCCGAATATTTGTTTACTTTAAGTTGAAATATTATAACCTAACCTTGAAATATATTAGTGTTCAGTATTTTTGCCAATCGAATTAACCTTAAATAATGTAATTGATACATCTACAAGCATGCTGTATGGATAATATGGATGTTTTTGGAGTAAAATACACCAGATATTTATAGTTGAATAATTTCTTTGAGTTTAATATGTAATTCAATTTTTTTTATTATGATCATCATCAAAATATCTATCGCAGGTTGATAGTAATGTTACTTTCATATGTGTAAAATGAAATTATAAAAATTTCTTTAAATCTTATAGTCTTTTTTAATATTAGTATCTCATTTAATAACATATATAATATCACAATAATTTCACATCAAAAAATAATATCAAAATAATTAAATATATAATAATACATTAATGAATGCATATGTATAAATAAGGTAACGATTGTATCTTGACATTGAACTTGAGCAGTACTGTCATAATCAGTGTTTGTGAAGTACAATCTTCCAACTCCACAGGACACCATTTAATTTGAGAGGAGGAGAAGACCATACATTTATTATTATTATATACATAACATTAATGGGTGCAGAAGCGAAGACCTGGAATGCCATGGAAGTCGCAGAGCAAGCTTGCCAAGACTTTGCCTCGCAGAATATTCTCTCATCCGCTCTTACCATAGATCCATTACTACCCCTTCCTCAGACCAAGCACCACATTGTGTTAGTATTTCTAATATTGTCATGCTTCCTAGTTCTTATACACATGGTGCACACACTTGTCATTTTCGTGTTGTTTGGATTATATAAGCTTTTTTACATTAAAGTCTCTGGCTCTCATGGTGCATTCCTTGTGATTCCTGCAGTGAGTTGTGCAAGGAAATGTTCAAGGACTGGTCAAATCTTGATGATTCTTGCTTTCATGTTGAGAAAATCTCCGGTGGCATCACAAATCTGTGTTAGTAGTTTCTACTTGTTGCTATGAAGATAAGATTGCTATTAACTATTGGAGCCTACTGATAAATTTATCGTTGTGTCTCAGTGCTCAAGGTCTCAGTGAAGGAAGGAAATTGTGTTGATGTCTCTATAACCGTCAGATTGTTTGGACCAAACACCGACTACATTATTGATCGTCAGCGGGAATTGCAGGTTACACCCTTTACCCTCTGATTACTTTAATTATATCTAGTTTACATGACACACTAACCAGGTCACTGAATGATTTCTTTATAAGCTAAATATTTTGGTTCATCTCATATTGAAGATTCAATGACATAATTTTTTCAAATTCTTGTAAATGTTGCTCTTTAGCTGATGAATAACTGGAAGTGACATCATAACTTCATTAAAACAGTAGATATGCTTGTAGCAGTTCCTTTTAGTGATGTTTTTCTGGATGGTAATTACACCATTTTCTGTTACTGGAGTTTTTATCAGTTAACCATTGCAAGCGGCATTGGATTTTTCATTTTTAGCTGTATTGAACTTCAATGGTAATGGGCATAAGATTCCTTTCATTCTTTTTTTCCCCCCATTTTATTTTTCTTTTCAATTTTTAAACAGCATATGAATGTAATGCAAAAATCTTATGTGAATTCTGGGGGTTTTTGAGCTTGAGGATTCTGCATATAGATTTTTCAGTTGTTTTCAGTTTTTGTGTAATATACACAATTCCTTTTGTCCATTCTGCAGACTTCATCTGTCAGGTGCATGCTTAACATCAGAAGCTGTAGTTTAAAATATTAAAGATTAGAAAGGGATAGGCAAACCTCAATTTCCATTAACACGAAAGTGAAGAACTTAAGAACAAACATAAATCCCTTATTGTTCAGTTGTTTGTAGATGGTGTCTCTAATTTTTGCTTATTTAGCGAAGAAGGGCAGAGAAAGAAACCATGTTTCCATTTGTATGCATAATAGACATTTATATCCTCCCATAAAACTTTTGGTGCCCCTGCACAAAGGATCATAGTTGTGATCAATGCAAAATATGGATGCTAATGGTGTAATTTAGTTGATTCTTGAAACTACACCTGCACACTAGGTTGGGACATTTGGTTAGTTTCTTTTCTGTATATACTTAACAGTTTTATTCTGCACATTAGGCTAGTTTTTGTGTAATATATAGTCAACTACACCTTGTAAGTTGTAATTGCTTGTGAAATATTGTGTTTAGGCCACCAAGTACATCTCTGCTGCAGGATTTGGAGCTAAGTGCCTTGGAGTCTTTGGAAATGGCATGGTGCAGTCTTTTATCAATGCATATACTCTCACTCCATCAGGTACAAATTAGAAAAGTTCATGTTAAGACCAGGCATTGACAATGCAACAAATGGATTTTTTTTTCCCTTCTAATTGCCTGCTTTAGGCGTTCTTAATAATTTTTGGCTAAAGCTTCAAGCGTAGTCTCTACCTCATGTATATCATACACTGGTGTAGCATTTATGGATATTTTTTCTCTGAATATTGCATTTATGGGAATAATTTGAGGTCTATAAGCTCATACAATTGCACTAGGTTCGTTACTGTATAAACTCCAAATTACAGATGGTTGGGAACACTAGGTTTCTTCTGATGATCACAGACTAAACATTCCTACTAATAAATACGGGTGAGGTTTTCAAATGAAAAGTGAAAACTGAATTTTGAACTTTCTTTCAACAACCTTGGACTCACTGCTAAACTTCAATGCTATTATTGTTTTGTTATTTAAACCTAGATTTTTCTTAAATTTCCATAAAGTTTCTTATTTATTTATTTACTTTTCTTTTGTGATGTGAGAATTAAGAGGTATCTGGAGTAAAATATTAGAATCTAGCTTTGGCTTATATGCATTTTCTCCATGGCAGACATGCGGGAGCCAAAGCTGGCTGCTAAAATAGCAAAGCAATTACGAAGATTTCATCAATTGGAAATTCCAGGCTCTAAGGAATCTCAATTATGGAATGATATCCGGAAGTTCTTTGGGAAAGGTCCTTTATATTTTCTTCCTATAGTTAATGATAGCTTTGTTTGCTTCTCATTTCTTACTCTTGTGTTACTTCTATAATACTGTTTGAAGTGAATTCTATCATTGTTGATTTTGAGGTCTGGTACTTCGACTACGACTTTTGATTTTGGCCAATTGCGAGCACTTCTACTGTTTGTCCTAGTTTTAGCTCCCCCAATATTAAGTAGGAGTAAAATCTCATGATATTGATTGTGTTGATTAGCATCTGTATCTTACGAATGTCCTCTTTTGCCTTGTAAACAGGCTCGGACAGAAAGGTATGTATAGGGATGTTGCTGGCTTCATAGATTTGAATATTCATATATTTGGTCATGGTTTTCACTTTTTATTGTGCACTAGGTTCTTAAATATTGCATTCTATCTCCTTAGTCCTTTATCCTATGTGAAAATAATTTGCCCAACATGAATCTCTAGATGAACTAAGCTCTGCTCATGTTCATATGCAATCCACTTCTGTTAGGATGTTGTGTATGTGCTTGAAAGGTTGGCATTTCTACTATCTATTAATTTGAGTTATATTTTCTTTTTTCTTTTTTTAAAAAAAAAATATTATTTTTGTTTTCTTTTACAGCATCTGCTCTTGAATTTGATGATATTAAAAAGCAGAAGACTTATGAGATGATTTCATTCAGGGAAGTCCATGATGAAATCGTGGAGCTTAAGGTACTTGCCATTTCCATACATTTCTTTAGTTGCTATATTTGTATTTATCCTTTGCAATCAAGATGACAGAAATTACCACCATCTTTGGAAAGACATTGCTAAATCACTAAATGAAGGCTTAATGGTTTCATGGCAGCAAATGAAGCATTTTATGTTTGTCAATAATTTCTTCACTTTAACTTCTCTTTTTCAACAGGAGTTGACTGACTGCCTCAATTCTCCTGTGGTTTTTGCTCACAATGACTTGCTTTCTGGAAATGTAATGATCAGCAATGAAGAAGGTATTGACATTACCCTGTGATACTATATTTTCATAGGACCTTGGTATGCACATATTTTGAAAGCGTCTTTTTATCGGTAACTTTTTCTTGTGGGACTATTTTGTTTGTTGAATGCTTTTCTGTTACTCTCTTTCTCACATTGAAGAGTATATTTTTGTAAAATATATGTTTGTCTTTACCAGAAATGATATATTTGTAAACTGTTCTTTTGTTTCCTTTTTTTCTTTCTTATTCCTAAAATGTGTCCATGTTATTACCAAATCATGTGCAACCTGTACCGCAATTTATTTATTACTGATGAGGGAGCTAGTTTAAATGCAATGGCCTTGCATTGCTTGTGAAAGGGAAGTTGTCATGAGATAGGTACAATTGATCCCATTTTTAGTCTAATGGAGTCAAAGCAGAAGACTTGGACTATACAAGGTTAATCATGAAAACAAACTAACAAAAAACTAGCAAACTGTTCATCCATCCTATCATTTAATAACAAACTAGTAAGGAGACAGACGTGCCTATGGAATTGGCCTTTGGTATCTGAAATACCGTAGCATTCACTTATCAAGAGCAAATGTTGAGTAAATCAACTTATTGAATAATTCATATGAGTTTTTCATCTTCAAATTTCATTGACTTGTTCTGACAAATCTCCAGATAAAGTTTACTTCATTGATTATGAATATGCATCATACAACTACAGAGGTTTTGATATAGGAAACCACTTTGCAGAATACGCTGGGTTTGAATGTGACTACAGCTTGTAAGTTTTTTTCATACCTTATTCTCTTTCTGATTGGTTCTCTCTCTCTCTCTCTCTCTCTCTCTAATCTTTTTAATAGCTCTTGAACATTTCTTTTTTTTTCAAATGCAGATACCCAAATAGGAATGAACAATATCATTTTTTCAGGCATTACTTACAACCTGACAGACCAAACGAGGTTTGTAATCATGAAGAAGTGGATTAAGTAGTGATAATTGTATATAACTTTGTTTCAAGATTATCAATCGTATAAAGTGAGCACGTAGAATCTATCAATTAAGATCATGATCAACAAATTTACAATCAGGCTTGTTTGTGGAAAAAATATTGTACTGTTTAGGATTTAAAACCATTTCACTATCTTGCTATTCTTCCTAGATTTTGCTGTTATGGTCTTCCTATTGCGTTGATTGTTATAGAAGTAAATGATTTGTTTCGGGCAGGGTTGGGTGATCAAGGATGAAACTGAGCAATTCTCACCTCTCGTATAGTTTGTGCAAAATTCATCATCCTATCTGTGATTAATATCTTTTGTTCATTGTGAATGGAAATTGATACTCAGCGGTATCACCAATCAAATTGATTTGGTGAGTGGCTGTGATTGCATGCTACCTCAACCTTTATTCTGGGGTTTCTCATCCATCATTTGTAGTTATTGTTTGGTCGCCTTTGGTACAAGAACTACAGTAAGTTAGCTTTATGTTTTAGGGTGCATTTGTTTCAATTTAAAAAAAAAAAATGATTATGAAACTTGAATTTTATATATAACTCAAAGAGCCAAAAATTGATTTTTTAAATAAATTACTCTTTTTAACTTATACAAAAAAATTAAAAACAAATTTTTTGGAGAATCTGATTATTTTTAAAAAATTAACCAAATATATGAAAACTGATTTTTTTTGGTAAAAAAAATGATTTTTTGCCAAAAAAAATCACAAACAAGCTTAATCTTGGTTGCTGTTGGCTGTAGATTTGCCAAGGCTGATGTTTATTATTGCATCAAGCCAAAATATACTCCTACTAGATACTACAAAACTTGGACTTGATTTTGCCGTAGCTCAGCTATGCCTAATGCCTTGTTGCATAATGTTTGCTAATAAAATTATCTACATAGAATACGCATGCACTTATATGAGATCTTCATCTATTAATTCAGGTATCTCGCGAAGATCTTGAAACTTTATATGTTGAGGCAAATACGTATGTACTGACATCGCACATTATGTGGGCTTTGTGGGGGTTAATTCAGGTATTATGATTTTAATTTTCATCTTGTTATGCTAATTATACTTTCTCAATCAATCACATGCATGAATGTTCATGCTGAATAGGCAAAGGTGTCTCCGATCGATTTTGATTATCTTGGTTACTTTTTCCGTCGATACAACGAGTACAAAAGGCAGAAAGAGAACTCTTTCTTGCTGGCGCGATCCTACCTTTCAGGATGCAGGTGTGGGTAGATTCTGCTACTTAATTACTAATAGGCCTTTTTAGCATTTACTACACATGCAAAATATATTTTGTAGCCCCGATGACAACAAATTTTAATAAATACTTTGAGCCCTCGGGACCCTTTAACCTTTATGCCTTGTCACTGTTGTAATCCTGAAACCTGCATATGTAATTGATTTATTATTTATTATTCCATCTTTTCTGTATTGATGTTCCATATATCTCGTCTCGGATTGTCTGAAATTTTTTTGAAAATAAAATGACGCTACATATCAATCTTATTGCGTTAAAATAGTTGCTACCAGCACAAGTCTTGCACTAATTTATATACAATAGATCGAGTTACCCCCCCCCCCCGCCTCCTTTTTTTTTTTTTTTTTTTTTTTTTTTTACCACAGAATATCTTTGCATATATATCCTTTTTTTCGCAGTCTATTCGTATCATAGATCATGAAATTCTCCAGTTTTATCCTCCTTTCCGAGGAAGACGTAGATTGTAGACAAAGAAAAGAAAATTTGAGATTTGTTATAAAGGGCCTGCATATAATTTGTTTCAAGTGATTCTTTAATTAATTACAAATATTGTAATTAACAAAAACAATGTTAGTTCATAGGCACCTAACTACAACTATACACCTGCGATCCTCTTTTTATCAGTAATACTCTACATCCAGACAAAAATTCAGGCGAAGCATAGGCGACTGAGTCTCATATCTCATTTGAAATAACTCACTGTATGCGTAATTTATGGTTGGCTTAATACGATCAAGCATCACTATCTTTACAACACATTTGATAATCTTCAAAAGAACTCCAGAGACATCACATAAGTTCACAGCAGCTGAGTTGATGTTTAAGCATGTGGAAATTAAGGTGAAACCACCAGACAGTACCAGTTCTATATATATTACGGGGTAATGATCAGTTGGATGTCACTACGGAAAATGAGGGTGAAAAATTCATAGATGAAAAATTATATTAAAAGCTAACTCATGAATTTTTCACCCTCATTTATATGAGAATACCAAGCTGACTCTAGGTAGTATTATTCTTGTCCCCTGTCCAACACGCCAGTCATCTTCATGTTAGACATTGCTTTGCAGCAACACAACACAAGCTAATGATAAACCATGCGACCTAGGAAACGGCCTACTCAATTTTCAAAATGTAACAACTATGTATCCATTATCTGTAGCACTATATGATTAGTAAAACACTCCATCTAGGTATCACCTCGTGTGATGAACAGATGAAATGCAACAATAGACTGCACCATGGTGTTCTCTGTTCTGGTAAGCTTTCGCCTAGCTTCTGACAAACATATATCATGTATGAGAGATGCTGTAACTTGTAACCAAAGATCATCTTGGATTTTTCAGCACTATACAACCTCTAAGCTTGAAGAACCTGACAGTGAACTATGTGACTTTTGAGCCGGTTTCTCCCAGCAAGGCTAGACCACAAATTTGTCATTAAAGTCCTGAACTGTCCTTTCCCTGCAATAGTTTCCCATAACTGTTCCGCAGAAGATCCTTTCAAATCTTCAAATTTTGAAACATCTACCAGAGAGATGCTCATATTATTCCGGATGATACAAAGTTTCCCATTGAGGGGGACAAGAGCAGCAGCCTCCATCGCACGTGAGTTCCCCAAATGCATTTTACTGTCAATATGTTTGCTCCATGAATCAGTAACTTCATCATAAACCCTAAGTTTGCAACCATCCTTGCAGTCTAAGGCATACAGCTGTCCATTAAGGGTAGTGCTTGGGTTCCTCCAGCCAACAACCATTCCATCATAAACAGGGTCCCAGCTATCAGTCTCTGGCTGGTAGACCTCACTCATAACCTGCCGATGAGAACCAAGTCCCTTCAGGAACCACTTCCCATTATAGACAACACCTATGAAAGGCACCATTGCAGTGCTCATATCTGAAATAAATGACCATCGATTCTTGTTGGGATCATAGACTTCAGCTGATCTCAACGACCGGTGCACACCCTCATTCTCTCCACCAGCCACATACAAACAATTGTTTATGACACAGGAGCCAAAGAAGTGCCGCCTGCGAAGCATATCTGGGGCACGGTGCCATTTATTTGTCCTAGCACTATAAAAAATGACACGTCTCATGGACCCCTTTAGTGGGTCCTTCCCACCAAACAAGTACAGGTGACAGCCACTGAGAACAGCACAGCCAAAACCAAGAGCTCCAGAATATTCCTTAGGAATAGGAGGCAGGGGCTGCCATAGTTGGTACACAGGATCAAAAGCATGCCATGAGATTTTTCCATCTCGGTCTCTCTTAATGACATATATCCACTCTTCTGCAATTCCAACACTCTTGCGGAGTGAGTAAAAGAAGTTACCAGTCAAGAGACGATACCATCTTTTGCAGACTAGTCTAAGTTTGCGGTGCTCAACCCTGGGGACTCGGATCAGACAAGCAATAGCAAGATCATCAGGGAGTCCTGGAAGCAGCGGGGACTGATTGCGGCTTCTGTCACCACGAGCTGGCTTGTTTCTAGTTGGGTGAATGGATGGTTTTATGTCAGGCCGAAGACACAGCTTTGTTCCAGGGACATACTTCTTTGCTCCAGCAACAGTTTTCAGTCCTGTATCTACTCTGCACAAACATGCAGTCGTATCAACCTGCACAAACACATTTGAGAGTTGAGACAGAACATCCATTTAGCTACCATTTTAATTAAAATAAAAGCACATCATTTTTTTTTCTTTAGTATGTGAAGCTATTATTTATGAACTGAAACATGAGAAACCATCTACGTCTCAGCATCCAATGCAAACCACACTTGAGAAGCAGCAGATAGAACACCCTGTTTAGTGTTTACTCATAACTTGAATGTCAATTAATGAGAGCAGTTTTTCAGGTTCAGATAAAGCCATATATACAATATTATACATATAAGCTAATCACTAATATATAAATCATGGGAAATAAAATATATAATCAGCTTCATAGCATTTTGATTAAAATTGGCCTTCATGAGTTGGTATACAATAAGGTATTTTAAGGTCTTATAAAATGAGACCTGCATCAAGTCGAGGGATGTAGAAGACAACTCATCAATTTGATTCCATAGTTTTCTCGGTTTTATCATATATGTTCAAAGTTTCCATTCAGTATAAGGATTGGATGGGTTAACCTTTTCGGAAAAAGTACAAGTGATATCAAATTAGTGAGAAATTGGCAGTGGGATTATGCAAAACATCATCCCTAGCTAGACACCCGGATTATGACATGCCATTCATTTAATGCGTTTTTGATCTGTTATGGACAAGAAACCTATAGCTACACCTCCCCAGGATTCAAAGAAAATGACACAGATAAATTGTAGTTGACCCATATTTCGGGGGAGTCCAAACGGCTTTCAACATAAAATAATTCCAACTCTTCAAACAAACAAAACCTTCAAGCATCAACACCCCAAAATCTTCCCTTCATCTCTGCAAACCCTTAAAAAATCTCATTATTTGAAGCTCTTTTTTGGACAAAATTTTTCTGAAGCTGTTTGGAATTGGAAACAGCACATTAAGGCAAGGCAAAACTCAACAATTGGACCAGTAACATGGGTACATGAAGACCAAAGAAACCCCAATGTCCCAAACATCAAGAGTTCCAGTCCTTTCCAGAGAAATGACCACACAAAAAGGGAAGTCAAACCAACTAAGCTATAGTTTACCTCATAAACTAAACATGAAATGGCATAAAAGCTAGTAAAAAGAGAAAAAGGGGATAAGAAAAAGCACAAAGCAAATTACCAAAGGAGGTTGAATAACTCTGTCCATCTTTCTGAGAAGCTGACTCCACTACTTGCACCTCCAAAAATCAAGTCTTTATCCCTCAAACGCCATGCCCAACAAGAGCTTCAGGAGAATCCAGTCCCATAACCCCCTTTTTCTCAGCTCGCTAACTATAAAATTGAAAATTTAAAAACTGAATTTGAACTATAGAGAGGCAAGCATTCGAAGAACACAATCAAAGAGCATAATCTATCAGAAAACCCCACATCGAAAATCGTCAAGAATCATTGCCCAGGACCTCGAAATCAAGTGAAATCAAATCAAAAATGACTTAAAAATCTTATCTTTCTGAGGTTAAAAAGAGGGGCCAAAACCTAAAATGGGAGACAGCGAGGAATTTGGGGTAAGGGGGTAAGCACTGAAAGAGGCAAAGAGACCCCTCTGGTTCTCACCATTAAACTTCAGTGGATTTTAGGGCCCATCACCTCAACAGCACAACCTACCAAGCACAAGAGTGTGTTCAACAAGAGAGCTAGAATAAGAAAGAAAGGGTAAGACTTTAGAGAAAGAACCAAAGAAAAAATTGAAATTTGAAAATTTGAGAAAATAAAAAAAAGTTAGGAAAGCAAAGTAAAACCATTAAAGGAGGAGAGATAAGAAAATGATGACAGCTTGGTGAATGCTCATTGGAGAAAAGAAGAACATTTGACAACTTGGGTTGGAAGATAGCTATTGTTTTGTTTGTTTGTTTGTTTGTTTGTTTGGGGACTCTCCATGGGTTTGGAGTGGAAGTCAAAACTCTTAAAAATAACAATATACCTAAGTGCTGTTGTGTTCTCATTGCAAAATGCAAAATTCAAATAGACAAAGATTCAGAACAAAATAGTATGGGCCCACCACTGCAGAAAAAAAAATACACTAACCCCACCAAATTGTATTTAATAATAAATACAATGTAAGATGCTGAGGTTGTGTGTGTATTGTGTTTGACCCACTACACTGCATCTGCATGATCACCTACTTACATCATGCTATTCCCACTCGACCAAAGGGCAATTTGGTAGTTCTAGTTGCTGCTGGCTGGTGGTGGAGGTGGTTGTCCTATCATCCTTTGCTTATGATTAGAAATGGGCCAGGGAAGGAGGGTTTAACGCTGAGTTACTATTAACCAGTTTCCTCTCCCTGCTGAGTTATTCTGATTCTGATTGGATTATCATAGCTACACACACGCTTTTGCTCATTTGATTTCTTTAATAGATACATGACCAGCTTAATTGCATTGGAGCCCTTTTAATTCTAGTTTTTCCTTTTTAGTTTCAATTGCAATAAAATTTGTGAGCTTTAATTTCATTTATTGATAATAAAAATTTGTATTGTTACTTTATTATATGCTCTCATCTTATTAAAAGTTTAGTAACATAACCAATTACTTAGTAATTGAATTTTATTAATAACACAACAATGTTTAATAAACTGAATGTCTCATCAATTGAAAGAATATTACTAGGTGAACAGCAAGTTGATTCAAGAGCTTGATCGTTTTCTTAAAAAATATGAGTGATAGTGTTGTAAGAAGAATCAAAATACTATAAGTTATGAGATTAAATAATTTAATGGCCCATTTGTTTTTTTTATTTTATTTTTTGGTATATTGATAGTAATAATATTTGAACATATAATCTCATATATATATATATATATATATATATATATATATAGTATATTATCTGAATCCCTTACTACTAATCCACTTTTTATGACTTAGTTCGTTTGTTTTTAATTAAGGTTAAAGTAAAATCAATATTATTCGAAAAAAGGGAAAAATCATGACAAAATATAAAATTAAAAAAAAAAGGGGAAGAATGATCTTTCTTTTGTTAAATGCAGATAGAGTGTCTAAATTAAACAGCATTATATACATAATTTTTTGTTGAATATTGTGTCCTGTTCAACTCAAAGTGGCACCAACTACGCATGGATTAGAATTATTTTGCCATCTCACCATGGATTAGAATCTGTTATTAAAATGATCTTCATGAATGAAATCTAAGCATTTCATCTTTTTGAATTAATGGATTGGTTTCTTAATAACCAGGCACGAATTACGGTGTTCACTTGCTTTACAAATTTACTGGAGGTCCTACCATTGAAGACAACAAAGGAGACTGCTGTCACATTTACTCATTTTTTTATCATTCACCCTCCCAATAATATTCCCGTACTGCAATAATGCTTTTGTGAATGAAGCAGTTATACCGGGTGACACCGAGATGACCTTCAACTATCTAATGTTAAACAAATGTGAAGCAAAAGGGTGTGCTTAAAAATCCCGTTTTCCCATTGAATCACGGCAAAGGTTAAAGTGTTCTTGACTTGCTTCCTTTACGCTTACTAGTTTTTCCCAAAATCTGCCACTACTCCAATGGAGTGAGTCCTAATTCATAACTCCTAACTAATGGCATACGAATGCACCACCACAATATCTTATTTGTAAAGATACGTTTCTGAGTATGCCATACTTTACCACATCACTGGGATTTCATTCTGCTTGTAAGATCTTTGACAGGAAGTTCCTTTCCAGCTGGATACTCCTTATCAGCTACCACACATGATAGAGCTCATTTAGGCTTTTGCTACTTAGGAAGTAGTATAATCTTTCAGCCTCCATGACCATTAAGCAGACAAGATTCTTTTATAATATTCCCATTTGAAGCAATAATTTCAATTACATGACGTAACTAAAATGGACCCACAAAACTGTATTTCTTTCTGTGAAAGGCTTTACACATAGTCACCAAAAGTTTAAGACAGATCGGCTATACTGGAATATGATATTTGATATTAAAACCCCACTTTCCATTCACAATTTCTTTATCATGATGTTGTGTGTGATACATACTGCTGCAGACTTATCTACAATTGATATCTACCTGAACTCCTTGGCAGGTACTCCTTGGCTTTGCAACTAAATGATTAAAAAAAAAAAAAAAAAAGATCATATAATTCATAGGTTATTGGTTATTGGTTATTGGTTAATCGAAAATTCTAGCCTTTAACATTCAGCCATATGGCGGGTCCGATGAAAAAAACTTAACCACTGTATGAAACATGACATATATACTCAAATTGTCCGTTTCATTTGAACCTACTCGTGGGGTTAGAAATCTAACAACAAAGCCAACGTAAGGCCATGTGCAACCTTCAAAAATAGCTGCATAATTCAATCTAATATCGTTGTCGAGAAGGTTACTATCTATTCAGCATGTCCTTCACAAAAAGAGAAAGAAGAAAAAAAATGGAGATTTGTGATAGAACGAAGTAGGGTGCAGAGTTTACAGCCGAACTTAAGTAGTCACAATCACGTATAGCCATTGCTTTCATCCCATTCCGCAAAAGCAAAAGTCATTTTCGGTGCCTCAACATCAAAAACAGTTCCATAATTCTTTTTCCCTATTTTTCAGAATTTCAATGGATACCAATAATGGCATGCAGAAAACTGTGGAGCACTAAGGATGAGAACGATTAATCAAGCCACTTTTACTTTTTGAAGGAGAAGATACTGATGTAGAGAGATGTCATTCTCAACGTTGGGAACAAGACATGGTTGAGGTCCTTGTGTTATGGATTGTAAAGAGGGGGGGGGGGGTGTCTACGATAGTCATTTCAATTTCTGTGGTTCAGGCTTCACCTTATATTTCTAATGCACATACATTCGCGGGTTTATTTATCCAAAATAATATTTGTACTTATTTCCCTACTCGATCTATTGCCCGACTCAGTTAAGAAAAGAGAGCTATTAGATAAAAGTATATGACATACTGCCCAAAAGTAGATCCCACACTTTTTTATAACAATGTGTCAAGCAATTAACCTTAATATGCAAATACAAATTAAATATCAATACTCTTACTTTTCTCTACCCTTTCTAGCATTTTCAATTTTCATTTCGAAAGCCCCCAAATCATAATTTGAATAAAAGCTTCTATCTTATAAATTTTAATGCAAACCGTAGTTTAGGTCTTGCAAAGGAAAAACCAAACATATTATTCCTATAATTCTTCTTGCGAGTATAGCAAGCTACTGGAGAGGGAGACAAGAAATATTGCAAATTATATTTCGAGCTACCAACTATCAAAGGAGAACGGTCTATTAGGGATGGGCATAGGTTGGGTTAGGTAGATTTAGAATACTTTTTTGAGCCAACCTGCTCATCCAAACAATGGGTTGATGAGCGGGTTGGGTTGAATTCGATTGAGCAAATTTTTTCTTTTAACCCAACCCGACTCAATTTATTCATGAGCGGGTTGGATTGGGTCAAACCAATAAGTTTGATATATATTTTAAAAAATATATATTTATTAAATTATATGAAAATATATAATCAAATAAATCTAAAGACATATAACATAAAATGTAACATAAATATCAGAACTTTTAATAAGTATAGCAATCTAAATATGAATAAATTTTAAAAATATTATACGTTTTAGAAGTTTTCAAAAAAATATTTAAATTCAAGAAAATATATATAAACATTAAAAATATGATAAACTACATGAACTTATTGAAATAAGTGTCATCATATATAACATATTGATTGATATAATTATTAACTTCATTCTCAATCTTTTCAAAATATTCAGTATCATTCAAGCAATCTATTATATTTTCATCGCAATAATCCATCAATTTTTCATAGATTGGTTAGATTGGATTGTATAAGTTAAAAATTTTCAAATCCATAATCAACTCATATATCATGAATTAGAGATTTTTCAATCCAACCCAATTTATATTTTGTGGATTGGGTTGGATTGAAACTTGGGGTTGATGAGTTGACCCAATTAGGTGCCCACCCTGTCCATTCAACTGTGGCATATCCTTCATTTAGGGCGATGGTGGGATGGGGTGGATGCTGGCAAGACAGTTCCGAAACTTGGGTCCTGGCTTTTGCAAGAGATTGCACCGGGCTCAGTTTTGCCAGGCCGTGTCAAGCACGAGACAGGGATCAATTTTTCTTTTTTTCAAAAAAAAGTGCAGTCCCAATGTGAATGTCCAATGGTGAATAACCAACCCCACAGAAACAAGTGTCACTCCCTAACTAATTTTATTCTTGACTATAAAAGAAATTAATTTTATTTGAATTTAATTTTAATGTATTATTAATATAAAAAGTTTTATGCAATATTCTAAACATATATTTTTACATTATTAAAAATATTTATACAATAACTACTCCAAAAATCACACCTATAATAAAATATGTTTAATTAACATTATAAAACTTTTCACATTAACAATATATCAAAATTAATCTCATGTTATTTTTTCCGTATATCACCTAATTACTTTCACTTCAATGAGAAAACAAAAGAAAAGTTCTCCCCATGTCACATGATAAAAGTGCGCTTTGCTTTGTTATACCCAGGTCCGTCGTTTCTAAAAGTATTAGCCACTCTCCATAGTTTATTCTTAGCTTAACGGACAGCAGCCATGTCTATACTCTTATATTTCACGTTCTGTTTAAGTTCCTCTTAACTATTCAGTTTTGAGTAATCAAGCTGGTAAGCCTACAGCATGAAAAGTTCTGATGCACATATTAAAAATGCATGGTTTTCTTTGTCAAAAAAAGGTTTAAAAAATTCAGACGTTAGTAGCATAATGAACACAAGTCTTGAACTCTTCCCCTTTAAGTTGAAATGAATGAAGCCATTCAGAAAATAAGTTAAAAAGGGACAGGTTATCAACTAATACCATGTTTGATATCCTGTCCAAACCATGGTTTGGATAAAAACTTTTCTCTTATAGTTTTTGTCCAACCGATGCAATCCAAACATACACTAAATAAGCATGCAAAGCCAATAAAGGAAAATTACTGTTAGGATACCAGCAACTGAAGGCATTCAATTGATAGCACTAAAACACTTTTCACATGAAAACTACATCTCTCTACCTGTAGCAATTAATATCAG
The DNA here is from genome assembly GCA_031439595.1 of Pterocarpus santalinus. Lineage (NCBI taxonomy): Eukaryota > Viridiplantae > Streptophyta > Magnoliopsida > Fabales > Fabaceae > Pterocarpus > Pterocarpus santalinus. Next base: position 9,818,760 of record CM062525.1, read on the forward strand.
CCGCCTTACCATCACTCTAAGCCAATATAAAAGATGAAAAAAATCTTAGCTCTTACTGTTAGCAACAATTTTGTAAAGGATAGATAGCATGTAATACATCATGCTACTCGGAGACAAAACTTCAAACCACATTGCAACGGTTACCAATCAATCATTGACATGTGTGTTAGAAACTCTTCATCTAAGTCAGTACTATTCCTCACTCGAATTGTATGAGGCTTAATCTGTACGGAGTTCTTCATATTGAGGCCGGAACGTCCCAAAAATGAGGTAAGGGAATACTACCATGCAAGCCATGAATAGAGTAAACTGCAGAATATAAAGCAATATGCCAGTTACCACAATTTTACTTTTCGGCTGTAAATAAAACACAAGAACAAATGTAAAACAAAATTGTTAATTTACCAGAAGAGGAAGCGTCAAGAAACTCCATATTGGCCACAAAGCAAAGGTGAACCTACAGAGGGGAAGGAGGGGAAGGACAAGGAGTCAGCAAAACAGGGGAATACTTAAAATTAACATGCAATGAAAAACAAAAAAGAAGACGTTGTTCCTTACAAGCAGAAAGAGACTACTCCAGACACTGTGGCAAACGGCAACACAGTGATGCTTGTTATTTCCCATTTTTTTAATCCCCACTTTTCATCAAATCTCCGGACACTCCATGCCAAGACACTTGTATAAATGAAAATCAATGCGTTCAAACCAACACCTATCATCCCAAGATATAAAGGCAGTCTGCAATAGAACTAAGGAGAAGATAATGAAAATTGTGACACTGATATTAAGTCAAATATTAGAATCTCTCACACAATCACAGCAACTATATTTCCAGATTCCCTCACTATTTCAAATTCAGCTATCTTCAGACAGGTATAGCCATATTCATCATATACATCATCTAACCAGGTTATCTTACAACTGGACAGAAGGAAAAACCAGTTAAATAGCATAATTAAGATTGTTTCACTTCAAAATACACTATTAGGATAACTTTTAACTCAATATACAGTTTATATACATGTAGATACAAACAACCGGACATAAATCTCATCCCCAACTTCATCAAACTGGAGAAAAGGTTAAACTGGTTTTCCTTTTTTAATGTTCTTTACTATGCAGCATATGGTTAAATATAATTTGATTTCCCTATCATTTCTGCATCTGCTAAAATGGACAACTTAATTATCCCAATTCCCAATGACATATTTTGGCCTAAAGATAGACATTGCAGTAAAATATAGGAGCAAACTTCGAGGTACAACACTGTTGACCAATATGCTTACTCCTCCCCCATTGTTCCATATCTCACAATGTGGTGAGTGAACTTGATAGTCCCCAAGACCTTTCAACTAATGCCCATTAAGGCAAAACTGTTAAATTAAGCACCTCTATATATTTCCGACCGAAAGAGGATCCTCTCACATGAAAATTGCACGACTGGTCATGTGCACACATCCTTACCCTTTTAACATGACTTGATCAATAGTGAGCATGTGCACATAACCAGGTCATATGCAATTTTCACATGAAAGGATCCTTTCTCATTTTGAACCACATATAATTCGCGAATTCAACATGCTCCACAACAATTGTACCTCCGAACTGACAGTGGGGGTTAATCTAGTCAAGACTTCGAAACTATTTGCAGCCATCATCTTTGGTACAATAACAATAATAATACATAAATAGTTAGTACATTAAACAAAGTAATAATGAACCTTTAGATGATTCATACTTAATTGAAGTAGCAGTGGCTGTTTATAATTCAAACCATCATGCATGAGTGTGTTGTTACCTTCTAATTCGATTGTCATGGCACAAGAGATATATGAAATTGGAATGGCGATCACCAAAGTATAGAATGAAAGCAGCTGAAGCCAGCCAAAGAAAATTCTCCAGCATCTCAATCCATGTCTTGCAAGCAGGAGGTGGAGGCGGAAAATATCGCTGCCTGGAACATGCATCGTCCTCTAGGTCATCACCACTGCTAGCATACCCCTGGCTATGCCTCTGCCTCATAAATCCACCTCCCCCAACCCCAACCGGCGTTCCCCCAGACATTGCAACAGATTACGCAAACAACTTTCACTGCAAATACCTCCCAACCAACAACAACTAATCACCAAAATCTCTCTAGATGACTAGATCCTCAACCCTATGTTTCTTTCAATCCCGAAAACCAACTCAACAATTGTGCAACAAAAACAATAATTTTACCGCAGAATTAACAAAAAGAAAAGGACACCTTTGACCTCCAAAACCCACTAATGAAATTTAATTCCTCTAACAGTTATATAGAATACCCAATTATCATCCCAAAGTAATCCCTTTTGGATAAGATTCAGAATCTACAAATTTACAAGAAAAAAAGGCCAAAATTGAAATCCACACCAATGGCAAACTGAGCCAAACCGAGGCATAGAAATCATCGTCACGCCTCAAAAGCTCAACCAACTAATGATCACACCAGTGAATAGAAACGCCATCTCCACAATGACACTTACCCACCTCCGAAATCCATGTGAAAAACGAAATCTCTTCCGATAATAATAATAATAAATTTATATATATAGAAATAAACGATTTGGGAATTCAATAATCTAGCAGAAGTGAAACCCCATTGCAAGACATTGGAAGAGACCCAGTTGGATGAGGGCGCCAAGAACACTGAATCTTCAAAAAAGGAACGATTTTGATCTTGGGTTTCTCCGAACACTGAATCTCCGGTTCCAGTAACGGAATGAAGCACAGAACAGAGGTTACCTCAGTTTTTCCTTCTTTTTCTTTTTGGTGGGGTGTGTTTGTGCATGCGTAAGCCTTTTGTTCTCCTGGGAGAGTAGCAAGCACGACGACAAAAGGGCTAGGCCACTCTTCCACCGTAAAAAATGTAGATTTGGCGTTGAGGAGATTCGTTTCGTGTGTGCCTATGTTTATGTATGAGAAGACTTCGAATGTTCCTCCAGGTATTTTTGGGGCTTTATTTTATGAAATTTCAAGTTGTTTTGTTTTGGTGCTTTTTGCGGATTTATTGAATTTAATTTTGAACTGAGAAAATGGCAGGTAAAATGAAACACGTGGAAGGTGTATGTTAGCTCATGACAATGAGATCGGCAGCTCCAGTTGCCCATATTTGTGCGTGTGTGGGCGGTTTTGTTTTGTTTTTTTTTTTTTTTTTGGTTTTGATATTTGCGTTGTGTTTAAAAGTGAAAGATTTTGACTGAGAGGTTCTTATGTAGAACATTTTTTTTAATTGAAACATCATTAATATTTATTAAGTGTAAATTATATTCATTAGTGTAATAATTATGTGTGAAGATTTTATTTAATATGTAGCTAAGTTTTATTTAGGATATCTCTAAAATTATTGTTGTAAGATTGAACTCTTGAGATAAGTTGAGGTAGTTTGTTATGAATTTTTAAATTGTTTGTGATAAAGCAAGGATAATATTGAAAATATTAATTAAGATTTAGATTTAATTTATTAGAATTTGGATCTAATTTGTTTATTTTATCATTAATTTAGGTTTCTCTTTATCCTTTGTTATCTAATAAACTATCCTTAAACTGTTATCCTATATAATAAATTTTGTTGCACTTGAGTTCAACCTTTAATTCAAAATATTTTTATAATACACAACATTCTCATAACTAATGTCAAACTTAATACCAAAATATTTGTGTCCTAAAGAAACTCTAAAATTCCTCGTTTTTAATGGTTTTATAGGAGAAATTCCAACGGCATTGCATGATCCTTCCCTTGATATGTTCATGTTACATGTCATTGGTGTATGTCTCACCATCTTGCTCGATCATAGCTCATAGGCTGTCACCCCCACTATGACACTATCTAGCCTTCGACGTGAAAATTTCTAAGGTGGTTTCAGCTTGCAACTAAATTTCATGTGGATGAATGTTTACTTGGGCCCGATGCATTCTGCTTGGCTTTTCCATGAGGATAAACATGGGCATAAGAAAAATCATTCGTTGGATTAGAGCAATGAGCATTTCTTGCTTGGCACTCAAGTGATCGGTTGAATTCCAGCTCATACAAGGTCAACAGAATGTTTCTTCCATAAGTGGGAGGGGGCTCTAAATTTTTATTTCGTGCTTGATCGTGCATATACCATATAATATCAACCCCGCAGTGTTGGAACATGATAATCAGCGGCAGAGTGGGGGGAAGATTTTAAGAGGGTAATAGAGAGAAAATCATATCTGAAGGGGTAGTGCCAACTGCCGTGCTAATTTTTTTTTTTTCCCAATATAAAAATACAAGCAAGACTTAAATTTGTTTAAAAATAATTTAGAAGGGCATGCCCCGTCAGGATCCAAGAAAGGTTGCTATTCTGGTTGGCATCGAATATGTATAGCAATAATGAGTTTGTGTCGCCAAAGTAGCCAAGGAGCCCCCTCAAGTACCAACGCAATCAGTTTTCTGTGATGCTTTATGTTTAGGCTTCAAAGTCTACCCATCAAACACACCGAAAGAGCCCCCAAAGAAGATGGTGACCTCTAACTACAAAAGCCAGCTTGCAAGCCAATGGGGATGGAGCTTTGCTTGATGTTGGATTAATTAAAGTTCAACTAAATGATTCTAGCATGGAAATGGTACCGTTAGTAAGGTGCAGTAATGCTAGCTCTCTTTTATTGATGTAACTCCATTCACGAGCCGATTGCTATGAGTGGTTTTGCAATGACAAACACCGCAATTTTGTAGATCAAACCGTCTGCTGCTCAATTTCAATTGGATCAATCAAATAATAATTATAATGAAAGAAATTGTTAAGAGCAAAAGATTTATTTTTAATTAAACATATACTAGTTTAATTATGTGAATTATTTTTTTCATACCTTACTTGCATTTTTATGCTATTATTAAGGTAATATACATTGTTTTAAAACCAGTCAATAGATAAACATTAAAAGAACAAAGTATGAAATTTCTTAGAAGACCTAAAGTTTTCTCTCATGATAAAATGAAACTCAGTCTTCAAAGAAGCGTGTTGAATTGGAAAATGGCAAGCGATAACGTGGACTAGGGCAGTCTACAACCACAACTTAAGGCAATAAACCGGCCCAGGTCACGAGTTAGCATAAGCTTTTCATGCTTGCACCCTATTTATGATTGGCTTGATGACGCGCATGCTTCCGTCACATTGGTCATATTGGCTCTTTGTGTGCGTATTAGTTATGTTGGCTTGAATGTGTAAATAACTCTAAATTTTATCTTGTTTTGATAGCCATTTGAACTTTTAAATTTGGACAAAGCGTGTTTATACTTTCTATAACTTGCAAATTGGATGTGACAATACCTCATTTATTCACATCATTTTGGAAAAAATAAAAATAAAAGTTTAATTTTAATATATTAACAGTATAAAAGATAGTCAATTAATTATATTATTTTATCTGTATAATTATTTAAATAGTAGATATGAAATTTGATTATATTTGCTAATATAATAATATATGATTAGATGATAATATAAAATATTTTTATACAGGTAGGAGATACAAACTAAATCCAAAATAAAATACTGATTTTTTGGAAAAAAAAAATATTCGATTGATTTTTCTTTTCATCGATAAATACGTACAGTACAGGCCACAAAGATTATTTCAAAGTCTCAAAAATTCAATGACGCCTAACCTGAATTTTTTTTTTTCAAAAAAGTGATTATAAAGTGAATAAATTTAAGAAATATCTGAATATTTTCCTGTAATTTACAAATGCATACCACGCGCATATTTGGCTACATCACTTTGGAAGTATATTTGAATTTCCTGTCTTTTAGGAGTATAATAAAGGGGCCACAATTAACAAATTAGGTGGAATAAAGATTACACCCTAAAGCTTGACTTAACTTTTATATTTTATAAGCAAAATTTGTGTTACAACACATACCCACCCTTAAGTTTATGAAGCATTAGATTTACTGAAAAAAAAAAAAAAAAAACTCACATTACGTGCAAGTTGCTTCAGATGAATAATAAATGCTAAAAATAAACCTTTACGTACTAAACATAAAAATTGACTAAACCTCAGCATGTCATAGGAAAAGCCGAAAAGGTCCAAGCAAAGGTGAAGCTCCTACGGGGCTCAGGTTGGCAGTTATACCCACAAATTAAATTCTTGGGCCCTCCATAACTAACCATGGCACCAAAGGTTCTCTCTATTTTCAGTGTACCTTCGAGCATAACTTAAATCTGCGACGGCAATTAATGATGGATGAAGAGCATCGTGTTCTGAGCCACAAAAAAAAATTAAAAAATAAAACAGTATCGTGCTAATGTTGAGCACGGACTGGAACTTCGAAGGAATGCGTCCTCATCTTTGTCTTCCTCAATGGGCAATGGCCTCAAGGTCATCTGACTAAAATAGTCCCTGCTATCATAAACTCAAACTCTCAAAATCTTCACACCTGTTTTCTCTGTGTATGTTGTCTACTAGCAAGCTGCACCATGTCGCTCCAAACTTTTCCCTCAAGTTCCGCCACTGGGTTTAAGGTTTCTCTTTTTTTGAAAAAATAAAATAAAATTCACTAACAGTTTTATAGTTTACCAAAGCTATGAAAAAAATAAAAAATTTATGTGTCACAAAATTAACTTTGTGCACTAAACATGTAAATAAACCAAACCTGAAAGAAATAACCTACACTTTACCCTAACGAATGCACAGGATGATAGATCCTGGCGGTTCCTAGTACAGTTCGCCTCATTTTTCATCTTTCATCTTTCATCATTCGTAGTTGACAAGTGCAAGAAAAACATGCATAGTTTACATACAACTTCATTGGCCTCCACCACCACTACACAAGCCAACCAAGTCCATCAGCGTTGCGTATAACAACTCAAGAGACAAGTGACCTAGGAATTTCCTATATTCAGATGCACCATCGGTGATGTTCATATGAAGCTTTTGCTCCTCTGCAAAACTGTCCTCCATGACCAACCACCACGATATACAGCCTTCACTATCCTCTGGATCCACATTTGCAACCAGGCCAAGTGTTTCACCCTGCTCCAGCTCAAAACATAAGCATAAGAAGTCCCTATTTGCTTTTATCCCAACCACCACAGCTTCCTGGTAAAGCCAATTAATAATTTGGTTTGCAACCTGCATGTTCAATTGCGCTTATAGATAAGCGTCCATTATTGAAGAAACACTAGGCCCCATAAATGCAATCCTCCATGTAATGAACAGAAAAATAATAATAATATTGCAATGGCATCAATTTTTTTTTTTCAATTACTTGTACCTGTTGCAAAATAATCACAGGAAGATCAGATAAGTTGCAGTCATATCTGTTTATTGAGTGGGTTTCCTCAGACTTTCCCTTGAAAAGGCCTGCGACGTTAGGAGAACCTTCTGCTTTGACATTGATGCAGTCATCATTTACCACCACCTTAGTCCAAAACTGACGCTGTGTAGCATTTTTCCCATAATAATCTGATGTTCTGAGAATGGACTGAGGAACCTCCATGAAGAGTGTCCAAGATGATGCCCGAGAATTCCATGTTGGATTAGAAATTAGCTGGAGATATGGGACCTTGCATGCCTGTAAATATTGAACACTTCACTAAACATAATGTCCATTTGACAAGCGCCATAAGTCAAATTCGAAAAAGCAATACCACATTTTCCAGCTCTGCACGAACTTTACTTGAAAATATCCTATGAGCCAAAGACATGAAAAAATGACCAAGAAGACCAGATCCATCCTTTGCCTGTGCACCAGATAAACGGCTACCAGAGGAAATTGGCTTTTCGCTACCTCTTCCAAATATATAATCATGAAAAATTTGTTGAATGTAAATCTCATAGCAGGTAGAATTAGAAAATTGCCCTTTCTTCTTTAGGGTGTTTTGTTTGGCATCACGTTTCATTCCATCAGATGATTCCAAAGGTAAAATTGCATTCTCTACATCATTATTGAGTTTACCTTCGACTGTAGGATGATCTTGACCAGAGGATACTAATGACAAGTACACAGATGTTCCTTGAGCTAAGCTTAATTGTAAAAAATTTTCCCTCATTCCAGTCACACTGACACCCATAGATGTGTTAAATGCTTCACGATTCACCAGATCAAACACCTGGAAGCAAAAGTTCCAAAGCAATAAACTATCAGGAAGATGTTCAAAGTGATAAAATTGGACAAATTAGATATAGAAAATCAAGAAGAACAACAATAGTAAAAGAACAAATCTACCTGTTCATTGAAAATTGCTTTATGTACTTCACGAAGGAGCAAATGTGTTTTCTTAACACACTCTTCATCACTTGAAGACTCTTTGCCTGTTTCTCCCAAATGATGCTCGCCTGAAGAGTGGGGTTTGTATTTGTCGGATTTCCCCAGTCTATCCTCTGGTTGTGCACCAACAATACCAAATTCGAGAGAGTGGCATGAATTGGGAGACACATTTATTGCCAGCATTCCAGCTGTATCATGATTGACACGAACAGTGGACATAGATGATGACCGATATATAGCTGCTTGGTCATACGAGTTATCAAAAAGATCGAAGGTGAAGCCTTCACTCCCTGGAACTATAGCTGCCTGGCGTTGCCGTTTAACTTTCCAATTTTGCTGCAACCTGTCGGCTTATCAGGACATGCAATAGCTACTAATGTAAGCTAGTAAACAAGCATTCTCCTACAATGAGCCTCTTTAATTCATTGATGATATGCATATAGGGACTTGCTATGTTAATTAAGAGCCAGATGAACATAGTTATTTAAGATTTAAAACTTGTTTTCAAATTTCTTGTCAGAATTTGCCCAAATACAAGTTAAAAAATCAATACTCAAGATTTACCTGATAAGAGCACCATAAAACCTTGCTTCTCGAGCAACCTGCTGTTCAAAAGCTTTGGCAGATTGCTTGAAATATTTCCCAACGTGCTGAAAAGAGAAGAAAGTTTGTACAAAGATTTCATTACATATCCCAGATTCCAAGTAAAAGCTAAATCAGCTACGGTTGTCATTGACAAGTAATAAGAGACTACAGTTGTTCCAAGCTCCGAGCAGCATTCTTTAATTTAAGGAAATAAACTTACTTCATAAAAAAGGGAATGCTACACACTATTATGAACCAAAACAAAACAGAAAAAAAAAAAAAGGAAACGAACTGAAGTGCAGAAGAAAATGAAGAAAGTAGAATATTTACACGGTAGCATTGCAGCTTGGTGGCTGCAGATACAGCCAGGTCGGACAAAGCTTCATTAGGTAATAGTTTTGGCCTTGTCATGCTAGCCACAGCTACCGCATCGTTTGCTTCCACCTAAGCACAATAATTAGAAAAAAAAAAAAACACATCATATCTATGTTCTTAGTCTGCACACAAATTACACCATAAACAACAGCATCCCCCCCCCCCCCCAAAAAAAAAACAACACAAAAAAAAAAAGACAATATTTAAAACGTAATTGCTACCGGGACTGTATATTATACTCAAAAGGTAATATTAGGATCAAAAGAGGGGAGATGTCTTGTGATGAACTAATGGTTGTCAGTTCCCCTGGCATTGTAAGTTGCCATTCATAGATTTCCACGAGAACTTCATTTCATCCTTGGATGAGTGAAACTAATGCAATTTCCTTTTAATCCCCAACATTTTTCGCCTACAGCATGCTCCATACGGATACATTACTTAAGATCTTTCTCAGAAGCCAAAATAGCCTCAGGCAATTCTCTTTCATTATTAAAAACATATATTCAGAGAGAAAATTAAACTTTTCACTAGAATTCTTAAGAAGAAGAAATAGCAAAAAAGCGGTTATTCAATGCAGAACGTAACGTGCAGTCCTCACAGTGTTGATGAGATCTATGATGACAGAGAGCTCCTGATGAGCCAACTGCAAATTCTCGACCATGCTCTGCCATTGCCATGGAGTTGAGGTCTCCTTGGAGCTCTTCTTCTGCTTCTTTTTCTTCTCCTCGTTGTCGTTATCAACCGCCCAAGCGAAGTCGATTCGCCTGATTAGTGAGAGCCGCTTCTCATCGTAATCCACATCTCTGCTACAAAAGCACACATTCGCGTGCACAATTGAAGAACAAACGAGTTACGTCAACAATTGCAAGCACAAACTAGGGTTCAATGTTCTTGTTACTATCTGTACTTTTGAAAAGCCACCAGTACTAGAGAAACACACACAAGAAGAAGAAGAAGAAGAAGAAGAAGAAGAAGAAGAAGACGAGGAAGAAGAAGCATACGAAGGGAAACGTTCGATTCCATTTTCTTCGATGGATTCCAAACGCTTGATCGGGAGCTTGTCGATGGAGACTTGCAATTGCGTTCCCTCGTCCATTTTTCTGGGAAAGTTTTTCCCGGAAATTTCCACAGAACCCTATCGCCGAGCAGGGCGTCAAAATGTGGGCTGGAGGATGGAGAGTTTCTTCAAGTCTAAGCCCGGCCTAAAAATTATATTAAAAAACAATCTTAAAAGAATATTTTTTTTATAATTTGATATATTTGGTAGTAATAAATAAAATTGAATATACCACGTCACAAAAAAAAATTGAATATAATCTTTAGTTTATTTCATTTATAGTAGAAAAAACTTATTTTTGAAAAAGCATTATTTTAAAACATTTTAATTATAAATAGAAACTAATTATTTTGAAATTAGGACATTTCTATAACTCTAAGTATTAAATATTATATAATATAAACAAATTATTTTATACCCTTTTTGCTTAGCTTAATACATATAGAACATGAAATTAATTTTATCATAATTGATTATAAAAAAATTACCTTATAAAAAAAATACTACCTTAAAATCACTTTTTAATCAATACATCTAAACATGAAATTGATTTTATCATGATTGATTATAAAAAATTAAACTTATATTGATTATTAAAATAATCTTATGTTCATAGTTTATCTAAATGTATGCTAAACCTCTAAATTTGTCCCTGAAAGATATATTAGATATAATAGTCCTTGAAAAATAAAAACTCTTAATATAGTTTTTGAAAATTTAAAATATCAGTTATATTAATCTTTTTTAGAGACTTATGTATTTGGTGGTTAAAACCTAAAAAAGACTAATATTTTGTACACACACAAAAAAAAATAGTCTAATATTATGTATGACGTTTTAACTTTGGTGCATTACTGTTGAAAAATTTTGTATACTATTAATCAATCATATAATATTATATGTACAATTTTGAAGTAATTATTATAGAACCAAATATTTTGAATAACATGATATTTGTATTAAAAAAAACTTTGTCGTTGGCATGTACCAAAACTGAATCTATTTTTAGATAAGTTATATAAATATAAAAGCATGATGCTCATACACCGCTTTGTAACACCTTCTCACAAGGTATCTTTTTTTGTTATCACGACCCATGTATACTTTTATTTGTAAAAAAATGCTTTAAAAGTTTGTTTTTCAAATTATTTTCCCTCTATTTCGCACCTTCTACTGACATGGTGTCTAAAATTATCAATTAACGGATATACAATTTTTTGTCAAGTGGGCTTAAAATTTTTCTAAAATTTATTAATAATCCTCTTAACTTCTTTATAGTTTTTCCTTCATGACATATAAATTATAAAAAAGAATTGAAGTTTAAGAAAAGTATTAACTTGTTAAGGGTGTTAACGTGTTCAGGGAAAAAAAATTGAAAAATCAAGAGTAGAACCACGACATTGTGTTCTGCCACCTTGAGAATGAGATGTAAGTTGACAGGAAATTCGTTAGTTGCTGGCTTTTCTCAGCACGATACCCCATGTTTGTCTAAATAGCACGTTTCTTTTTGTGTCCTAGGCAGTGCTTATCCTTAGTTCTGATCCCTCGTCAGTGACATGTTTTTAACTTCAGCTCCTAAAAGTAATAGACCAAGACAAACGTAGACTAACGTGTCGTAAGCCAGATAAGCGTTGCCCGTCTGGATCTGATTCACCAACGCGAAATCTACGTGTCAACAAGTGGTTGTCCCACTCCAAATCCAATGTTGTAACAAGAAACTTCTAACACATGCAGAAGAAAATAGAGACTTCTAACGAAGTCCTTGTTGTATTTTTTTGCTATAAATAGAAGCATGCACAGCCAAGGCACTCCCTCACTTTTCTCCATCCATAATATCCTTTGATTTGATACGTCTGAATCTTCTGCACCTCCGTATACACCATTCAGAATCTGCTTCTCTTTTTTGTTTTATTGTTCATTGTTCGAAGAGAAAAATATAGAGGAAGACAGAATGGCCAATCCCCTGCAACTCAAGTCATTGAATCACATATCCATGGTGTGTGGATCAGTGGAGAAGTCCATTGATTTCTACGTAAACGTTCTTGGGTTCTGTCCTATTAAGAGGCCTAGTTCGTTCGACTTCAATGGTGCATGGTATGTTCAATCATTTGTGTATTTATTTGCCAAAATTCATGGGAACATCAACTAAGATTAGAATAGTAGTTCCAAATTTGTGCGCAAAAAATTTTCCACCGTTAAAAGATTAGTCTGACAAAATTTTCGGTTAATTCAACATTTGACATTTAAGTTCTGAGTCATTGACTATTTTTCGTTTTCACTACACTTATAATGAAATAATTGAAGTGTGAAATGGTAAATTAAATAAAATAAGACTTTTCTCTTACTCTCCAACACATACAAATTTCTCTTATTTGTTATTTAGCACTGAATTTGAATACTAATTGTCCTTTTGGTCTTGATTATGATCTTGTGTGTAGGTTATTCAATTATGGCATTGGCATACACCTTCTCCAATCAGAAGACCCAGCAGGCATGCCCAAGATTGTTCACATTAATCCTAAGGACAACCACATTTCTTTCCAAGTACATTTCTCTCTGCACCGGAGTAAATCATTACAACTTATCTAAGCATACTCATGCATAATTATGTCTAACTACTAATGCAAGAAAATTGTGCATTGTTTCTAGTGTGAAAGTATAGCAGCAGTGGAGAGCAGACTGAAGCAGATGAAGATCAAATACGTGAAGAGCAGATTAGAAGAAAATGGAATCTACGTTGATCAGCTATTCTTCCATGACCCAGATGGCTGGATGATTGAAATCTGCAACTGTGACAACATCCCTGTAGTGCCTCTATCAGAGGAAAACGAGCGGTCTTGCTCGTGCTTCAATTGCAATATCCAAAACCAGAAGCAGCAGATTCAACAAATTATCCCAATGTAGCAACAATGATGATGTACATATTAAAAACTATGTTCCGTGCTAGAAATAATGCCTTGTTAGTTTCTTATGAAAGTAAAATTAATAGAACCATTTTATCGTTTTTCTCTTTTATTCAGTAGGGAAATTGGAGTGAACTGTGATCCATTCCACAGCTATAACTCCACCAACAATTAATCAGAAGAAATTAGAAAGGGAAAATAGTCCTAATGCAAAAAGCTACCAACCTTAACCAGGAACTATTATATTTTCTTACCAAATTTACATACGACATCCAATTTTAAGTTCAGCCAGTCTCAGGCAGCGGATGAGGTATTCATGGCTTAACAAATAAATTATCATAATCAAAGCTTCATTTAGAAAGAGAAATCGAAGCATGACAATATGATCAATGAATAATCCTTTGGCTATAACCGATACCAGCAACACCTCCCCTGAGTTTGTTCACAATTGCAAATGAATTGATGAACCATTTACAATTTCAGTGTGTTGGGTTTGTCGCCTAGACTTGGGTTGGCTTCCCATGCACGAGTGAAGTAGGTCGATTTAACCTTAGCATCTCATCCTCATATTTGCGGAGAGACACAGACTGCACCTTAGGAAAACATGACACAGAACTGGCTATATCACCAATAGTAGAAACCTTTTTTTTTTTTTTTTCAAGGAATTAATGGTGGATGAGGAAATGGATTGGATTCTTGAAATACCAACAGTGGTTTGGTTCTTGAACAACTAAGCATTTGTGCGGCAGGAGCACAGCGTAAGTACATAACCCCGGAATGAAGACCAAAATAAAATTTTCAAAGGATCACTCGTCTGACCGCGAGGTTAGAAGTTTGATGTGGTAAGATTTTGACATTTTGTACCTACGACTCACTCACAAGTAGTGTATCATATCAACAAGCAAACTCTGTATTTGAAAAATCAAGGAAATGGGAGGGTTCCATGGCGAAATATTTGCATCAAAGGAAAGGTCATTTTGGTAAAGGTTTTGATCATGCAAATCATGTACGAGTACTTTCAGTAAAAAGTGTGAAATGGGTAATGTATCAGAAATCAGAATATAAAAAAATAAAACTAGAGAAAGCAAAATTAATCTAAAAAACTAAACAGTTACCCTACTCACCTCCACGAACAATTAAAGAAAAATTGAAGTCTTCGGATATGTACTGAAGTTTATCTTTTGATAGAAGGTTTATTGCCCTTTGTGATGGAATTTGCAACGCAAACAGAGACATGAAAAGGGGGATGGGGAAATGATGAATTGTTTTTATTCCATCTTTGCGAAGAATTGGAAATCTGAACTTACTGATAACAACATCTTCAAACTTCAAGGCATCAATTACTAATAACGAGTAATGTCAAGCCTCTGAGCTGATAAGAGATGAAGACTGAAGAGTATGGAGAAAGTGAAGAACTAGGAGCTCCCTTCAGTCCAAAACAGCATGGAGTTCTTGAAGGATGTTTTGGGCTGCAAGGAACTCCCATTTCTACAACTTTCACAGTTGAAAAGGCAAGGATGAATGAGAGTGAAGGTAAGAGTGTAAATGAGCTTCTTTATATGAATTCTCAAGTTTAGCTTTGATTCAATTAATGGACCAAATAATTTAGTTCACTTCAATTTCCTGCATCTACAAAACAAAAGTTATAAATGAAAATTAACTACTCATTTATAACTGAAGTTACCGTTACTAACCACAAAACCTCCTTTTCGACAATACGTGCTTTATTTACTTGTCCCTCAAGGGAGGTTTTTGCCAGGTAAGGAGCACCTAGCAAGGATAGGCATAGCTGGAAAAATGGTTCATGACTTAGTTCTAGCCTCCGAACTAACAAAGTAGGACATAAATGCTTGATGGTAACACTTTAATTTTGGAGCTATGATATGCTAGATAATGCAACAGGCAACAAATAATACTATGTGCATCTAGCAAGAATTAACAGCATTTTCAGAAAGTTGTATAAAATACAACACTTTTATGAGATAATAAACTTCATTTCTCTTGTTTTTCCCCCACTTTGAGGTAGTAAGTGGCTAAGTGGTTATGCACTTATGCTTTGACATCTATTCCTTGGTTGTGGTCCCTTCTTGGCCTCTCTGAATTTTGATGCATATATCTCTAGCCTTCACAAGGATTCTCAAAATCTCTTTAACTTGAAGAAAGTTAATGTTTTTCTTTGTGCCCAATCAAGGAATGGGGATGGGATTGCATTCCTACCATGATTCCATTATTAACCATGTGATAGGAACTGCATTTGCTTTCCAACAAACATTTATGATTCTCTTTCCCCTTCTGTTTCAATGAATTTGATTCCGCCACACTCTCTTTAAAATTTAGCCAGTGGATGGTTTAGCTGCTTATTAAACTGTAGCAAACTTTTGAAAGCGTCCCCTCTTTTTTACTTCTTCTGCATAATTCTCTCATGTACAGCTTGATGATTTGATTCTCCCTATACCGCAAGTAGGCGCTAGGCTTTAGCTTTAGATTTTGAAGGTCTCCATTTCGTGCATATATAGGTAACAGCAAAAAACAAGCGGGAAATTGTATTTAAAAATACATAATAGGTCTATTTCGTTAAGATTTTAGGAGAAGTATTTATTTAGAAGTAGAAGTAGAAGTAGAAATATTTTAGGAGAAGTATTTATTTAGAAGTAAAAGCAGAAAATTGTTTTATATTTGAATGTAATTGTGTAAGTACTTTTTTATCAAAATTATAAGTTGTTAAGTTATTTAGATGTGCTAAATATAGAAGTACTTTTTCTTATAAAATTACAATTACCCATATAGGGAAAGAGTGCAAGAATGAAAGTGGGAAGGGAATGCTATTTTTTTAAAAATGTTACGGATAAAATTGTAATTGAATAGGAAGAAAGTAATTATTAAATTTGAGAAGCAACATTCTCTCTTTGTTATTACTTCTATTTCTTAGAAAAGCAGTTCTCTATTTATTTCTAAAAAATATAGAAAAATTGATTATTTTCTTCTTTTGTAATTTTTTTAAAAGCATAAATGAGCAACATTTAAAAATTTATAAGTAATTTTTCTAAAAAAATTCTGAAAAAAAGTATTTTTTTTAGTGCGAAAAAATGCAAACAAATGCACCCAATAAATTAACACTTCTACTATGCAGAAAACAATTACTTGCTCAAAGGTGTGCTTTCAGAATTGGAACTTTGGAGCTAACTGCAAGAAAATAAATAAAAAATTACAACAATTCAACAAGAAAGCAGTTTTCCACCCAAATATATAGGAGTGCAAGTGAAAATAGTAAAGAAGACATGTGGATGTTGGATGACAGCCCCCACTAGCTTCCAAAGTTTTTTATGCTTCATTTTCTTTGCAATAACAAACATAATTATCAACAATATGCTGTCCGAGTAAAAAGGACTTAGATATTTTAAGTATGAGATATTGAATTTAATTTTGAAATTTATGTATATAAAAAAATATTATTGATAAAAGTTCAGTTTAAATGTCTAACCATATTTCGAGAAACTAGTCTTTTATATGTTGGATGAAGATATACTCTAACAAATAATAATAATAATAATAATAATATGAATATAAGGAGACACCTAACTTGAGCTCAAGGTAAACTGGAATAAGGTGGACCAAGATTTATGAGAAGGGATTGTATAACATGATTCTTTTAGCGAATAAACAAAAGATCGTAACGCGTTATCATAGTTCAAGTAGTGTAAGCTTTTACAACTCCAGCTCTTCTACACGTCACTCACCATGTACATGAGTCCATAAGCGATATAAAAGTTATGACTTGCAAATATATTTCCGAATTTAAAAAAAAAAAAGAAATTACTAATCAGCTGGCAGGAGGCACCTTTTTTTTTTTTGGAGAAAATATTGTTTTTAATAAAAAATGAAAAGTCTAGTATGTATATCGCTATAAAATTATCTATAAGTTATCACTTATGAAAAATAATAAAAACTTTAGAAATTTAAAAATTTTAACTCGAGTTTGTGCAAAAGTCTATAACTGTTAATATTGATTAGGTTATTCTGAATCATAGAAAAAAAGGGGGAAAATGGTTCTTCGCAGGAAAATCATCCTTTTTTGTGGGTCATAATCATCCTTTTTTTTCGGTCGAGAATCATCCTCTTACTAATCACCCTTTTAAGTTTTTTTGTTTTTTTTGGTCAGAATCCTTGTTTTTTGGTCGAAGGTCAGAGAGTCTGTTTAGTGTAATTTTTGAGAAAAGATTTTTTTTGAAAGAAGGTCTTTTAAAAGAAGATTTTTTAAAAAAATTATTTTTAAAAGAATAATTTTTATTTAGTTTGAATATATCAAAAGACCTTTTAGGAGAATGAGTTTTATTTAGATATGATAAAATAAAATTACTTTTGGTTGTTAATATAAAAGTAATAGTAAGATTCCTTTTCAAAAGATATTTTTTTAAAGTAAAAAATAACTGTAAAGATACTTTTTTAAAAATTTTTTTTTTTAAAGAAATTAAATCAAACACTATCAAATTATTTTTCTTCCTCTAAAAGGCCTTCTAAAAATTATAAATTCCAATCCAAATCGACACTAACTAGTTGCCATTTTAGTATGATAGTTGGACACGGCCTACGATATATCGAATTTTTTTTCAGCCCCATAGGCCGTAAGCTATGGGCTAATTAAAACAAAGAGCGTTACCCAAAAAAAAGAATGTTAACACATTCTTTTTTAAAATTATTTATTTAAAAATTCTTTTTGTAACAACGGAGATCATAAGATTTACACCTTTTGATTTTGATTTTGAATTTGGAGTTTGTCGGTTGGCTTTTTGGTGTCGTATTTTCAAGTTTAATAATTAAATTTAGAGATTAATTGGTATCTTGTGACGATGTAAAATAGTTTCTGTTGTCAACCAATAGAAATAGGGGAAAGTGAGAATTCATGGTGGGTCCCTCATTATAATGGGTGGTTATTTTGATATATTGGCACTTTCCACCATTTCTATTGGTTGACAGTGTAAAAC
This sequence comes from Pterocarpus santalinus, assembly GCA_031439595.1. Classification (NCBI taxonomy): domain Eukaryota; kingdom Viridiplantae; phylum Streptophyta; class Magnoliopsida; order Fabales; family Fabaceae; genus Pterocarpus; species Pterocarpus santalinus. The sequence continues at coordinate 9,836,920 of CM062525.1, forward strand.
TATTTTACACTGTCAGTGTATTTAAATTAAATTCTTAAATTTATAGTCAATAGAAAAGCTACTTTTTTCCCGCTCCGAAGGTAGTTGGTTCCATACTTAGTTTAATATTGCTGTAATTTTTTTAAAATTGTTGAATTTTTTCTATTTTTTAAAAATTATTCTAAAAAAATTATAATATTATTATTTAATAAAATAATATAAAAATTATTTTTAATAAATAAAAATTATAAAAATAATATTTAATAAAATTATTTTTAATATTTAAAATAATTATAATAATTATAAATATTAAAAAAATAATTTATATTTTTAATATTATTAAATAAAATAAAATTATATTAATTTTTAAATTTTAAAAAATATAAAGTAACTCCAAAAAGTATCCCATAAATCTGTTACGGGAATTGGAAATTCACTCCAATTGGTGGATAAGGACCACAATTCATGGGAAAACTGTCCGTGTACAACGTACGAGGGTAATAAGAGTCTGTATGTGGATATTTTGTATCAACAAGAGAAATATACACCATCCAGTGCCTGTTTAAATTCCACGTCCATGGGAGAGGCAATGTCAAGTGTCAAATGTACCTGGCTTCTTGCTTTTATCATGGACAGTGACTACCTGAGGTGGTGTAGGAGGGCAATTGGCGATTCCATCATCAGCATTGGCTGTATCCTCATTCAACTCAAAAGTTGAATAAATTATTAGGCGCTTACATAGAGTTGAGTAGCATTGTACTTTGACTATTTGCGAAGTTGTAGGGTAATATTTTAGCTTTATGTAGTGGAAGGATCTATTATTAATTAATATTTGAAATTAAAATATTATTCTATAAGTAATTAGAATATGATTTTATTTAACGTTTTATGAATATCTAATAATTTTTTCAAAATCTGGAATGCGGCCATCTCTATAAGTTGGTGGGACTCAACAAGATGTAGAGAGATCGGATAACCGTTCACATCATTCATAAATCCTTATTTGTGTTTGCATTCTAGAGAGGAGTAGTCTTCCAAATTGAACAAGGTTAGCCTAGGAAATGTAACTAAATTATTCCCTGGTTAAGGGACTAGAGTCCAAAAACAACCATCAATGTCACCAACAAACATGTCTTCCCCACAACTTATTTCGCATTTATTTCGAAATAAATGTTATAATATACCAACACTAGCACTCTTGTTTCATCCAAATGCTTCTTATATTTTTTGAAGTATTTCAAACGGAGTAATATCACATTAGTAATCATTATCGAAATATGTTTAAAGAAGAAAACAAAACAAGTTAAACTGCCTTTTTAAACAAAATCGTCGATTGGTTTCATTCTTTATTATATAATTGAATATATATATATATATATATATATGTAACGAATTATTCTTTAGTTGCCTTACCAAATCACTATAATACATATTATACATGTGTATATAGGAAATTATATTAGATCATACATATCTCCAATTGAACACCTGAAAACATTAAATTGGTACAGAATTATTAATCTTTCTTTCTTGGCATGTTTTAGGATGAATCCGAATTTATTTTGTACTTAGCATTTTGTCACACTTTTGTGGTAATTAGCTACACTTTTTTATCATTTAACTATATTGAATTTATTGTGAATCCAAAATTTTAGGATATACCCTACACTTCATCTTCTTTCTTTATCATATGTTTTGATAAATTTGGATGCATGATTATACACATATTTTACGGAGGCCACTATTGGAACCTAAAGAGTAAGGGTGATCAGATTTACTGATTTAGAGGAAGGGAACCCCTACAGAAGCATTTTGTGAAGTATTTGAATCTTTACCTTCTAAAGTATTCCTCCGTTGATGAAAACTTCAGACATAATGCATACCAATAACCAAATAGAAGAGTAAATTCTACTAAATTCTTTTAATTTTTCCTGCTCTAATTTAAATAATGCTTGTACCAAAACTTAAAAAATTACAATGGCACGAAATAAGAACTATATATAGCATTTCTTTGTCTTCAGAAAAATTTGCCAAATACATTTTCTTTTGGGACTTTGCCCGATACCTTTTATGAGTGATGTCATTTACACGCTAAAACTTGATATGCCAACTCAATAAATTAGTTGTCAAATTGCTCTGGTCCTAGACTCCTACTCACTTAGGTAGGTAGGTATTTGTACATCCAATACACTTAAAAAGCTTATTATACCATGTTACACTTGTTTAAATAAATAATATAATTTTACACCAAGCTTGCAAAGAAAATCGTTTCATACAAGTACCAACGAACAGCATAAGTTGAAATGATAAAAATATCTCACCACAATTTCAATATACGAAAGTTATTAATGCTAGCTTATCTCAAAAGGTTCATGAACCCAGCAAAATCTCATCCCAGAGGTCCACATAACAACGTCGGTTGTGGGGTAATCATTAGGGATGGGTACAAGAATTTGCAGGTGGAGATACTCGTAAATGAAAATTCGAATATAGGGATTTATTTTTTTATAAAAATGAGAATAGAGATAAAAGTCTTTTCGTAGTAATTTTGGGAAAGATAATTGGGATTATGACCCCCATCCGATAGGAATATTCATCTCAAAAATATATCAATAATTTTATATATAAAATTTAAATTTATTATATTTTTAATATGAAATAAAAAAATATATCCATAACTTACTTACTCCTTAACAATTTTATACATTTATTGTTATTTATTATAATATTTTTGTAATAGATTGATAATTGTAACTTAATTTAAAATTTGAAAATTTTGTGTAATGATTTAAGATTTTATGTTTAAGATTTTGATCAATTTTATATTATTATTTTAAGTTTTTTTCTTTTTTTTTCAAAATTTTCAGGCTAATTAAATTGTTTCAATATATGTTCTTAATTTTTTAAATTATTTTTGGAATATTCGTGGATTTCCGTGGAGAATTCGTAGGGAATGGAAATGGGGAGAAATTTCCCCCTAATATAGAGAATGGAAATAAGGATGAAAAAATTCTAAAAACATGTGATAGGCAATGGGGTATTACTCCTCGCCCCTGCCCCCGCCCCGGCCATTGCCATCCCCAGTAAACCCCATCCAGACCTTAAAACATATTTTGTGCACACAGAACAAAGCGGAACGTATGTAATGAATTGCTATGCCTCCTTCTGGGTATTGAAATCACAATGCCATCAATAACTTAGACCACAAACCAATTCTGGCGCATAACTCATGTGACATATTTCACCTCATTATAAGAGGAAGATATTAGAATTGATGCATAGATAATATTTCCCTATTAATAAGAAGGGCAGAAAACAGAAAGAAGAATATAGTTGTCACAATAATGATAATCCTATTTTTGAAAGTTAGGCAGACCTATATTTCGTTGGCCCATAAGTTGTAAGTTGTAACTAACACTTCTGTTTTTGTTTCTATCTTAATTCTTTATGGAGGGATTGTTGATTAGAATTCTTAAACAGCTTGTAATTCATACCTGTTGCAATATTGTTCACATTTTTTTTTTGTTTGGCAGCTTAGTTGCATCTATACACTTATTAATTAATTGATTGGAGCGGGTGAATGAATCTACCTCAGCCTGGCAGACAGAGGAAAAAACAAAACCATAACATCTGCTGACTCTATGCTACTATATAAAATCCTTACTCTTACCTCAAATTACCAAACAATCAACTTCTTTCTCATAAAATGTTCAACCAGGTTTAGTTTCTGGTCGTTATTGATTGTTGGTTTAAGCATTAAATGATTTCCATCCAATAACTTTCAAGTATTCATGCTTGTTGATAAAGAGGGGAAATTTGAAGCTACAAAGTATCAGATATTACTAGACAGTGACCTTTTTATGGGGGGCACCCAACAAATTGGCGTTGGCAAGGGTAGGGGTCCGTGGATACTGGCTGTCTAGAAGCAGGTCACTGGGGGACAATTATGCCCCAGAGACTAATCATTAGTCCCACGCCACTATGGGCATTATTTGATTTTGATGCACAAGACCAATACATATCAAATCTTAGGTAAATATATAACAATACCATTTGTTATATATCCTTGGTCACAGGCAGAATCACATGGATTTGCCTTTATAAATATGTCACCTTCATCCTAATCACCACTATTCTAATTGGTCTTCCCTGTGCTCGTGATTCCAAACACACACACACATATATATATACACTTCTCAATGGCTTATTAGTTCCAATTGGATCTAGTAACTATTCATTGAGGCTTTGAGGGTAGAGCCCTGAATGGCTAACCAAGACAAACAACACAAGAGAGGGTTCATGTACATTTACAAAATTGGAACAGGAAATCAGAGAAAGAAAGAGTTAGAGCACGTTGTGGAGCAGGACAAGAAATCCAGTTCACGCAGTTGGTTGCACAGGATATCAAGAACTCGAATTCTGAATGTTGAAAAAGGTGGCCAAAGAAGTTTAGACATTGAAGGAGAAGTAGGAGGAGGATTTGTTGAAGCAAGGAAATCAACATCTTGCTTGGAGTTAGGATCAACAGGAGGATTTGTGGAGGGAAGAAAGTCGGTTTCATGCATAGAGGCAACATCATCACCGGCAGCAAAAGGAGTAATAGTTGAGGAGGGAAGAAAGTCAGTGTCCCACATCGAAACATATGTTGCAGCAGCAGAAAAGACAGGAGGAATAGTTGAGGCAAGAAAGTCGGCGTCCCAAATTGAGACATTGTCATCTGTGGCTGCATATGTTCAGGTGAAGGTTTTGGTCTCTGACATGCCAAGCTTCATGCAAGTGCATGCCTTTCGTTGTGCTAGGAGGACATATGATAGCTTGGAGAAGTTTAGCTCTAAACACATAGCTCACAACATAAAGAAGGTATGCTTTAGTTTTACTCCTCCATTAGTGGCCACTGAATTTTGACATTAATTAATTTCACTTCATCAAAATTCTCTTCTAGTCTTGAAGAGTCATAGAGATAGGCAACAATGTTACTAATTTAGCATAGGGGGCTTGGTTCATCTTATCGGCCTTTTGTTCGATTATTATTATAACTTAAGTTAGATTTTTGAATTCTCCATTAGTAAGCCATCTATAAGTAATTATGTAAGTGCTCGTTCACTTCGGAGGTATGCCATAACCCTAGGTCGCAAAGAATCCTTCCTTCCACCAAAATTTTCCATACTAAAAAAAACTGTTAGTACTTTAGCAGATTGTGTTGCAAAAGCCAGAAAAGTGGTTCAGATTATTTTCTTGGTGTTTCTTTTTGGAATTTTGCTTCTTGGATGATTGAGATTTGTTCAATGAACACCACAGAAGAAATAGTGTTGAAAGCAGACTAGACGAACCATGTGTTGACATTTTCTCTTTCTGTGTATTGGATAGAATAATTGAAAGTGGTCCAATGAAAAGGAGATCACGGATCTAGCAAACACCCATGACTGGATCTATCAATCTTGACCGTTCAGAAACTGACCCGATTAAGTAGAGTCTCCTTTGTCAAGATCAAATCTTAATCACAAAATTCTCCAACAGCCCATGTGTTAAACTCCTAATGCCCCTAATATTATAACTAATAATGCACTATTTGTCTCATAAAAAAAGAGGCGCATTTCAATTGATAATCCAATTTAACTTATACAGGGTCTCAACCCATGTGCAGAACATAGACAGGGTTGATTTGTTTATTTATATATTTGGTCAGCAAGATTTATAAAGTATAGTGCTTCTCCGTTTTTTTTTAACATTGTTTTGATAAACTTATTTATTAACAATACATTCCTGGTATGTTCATGTGCAGGAATTTGACAAAGATTATGGTCCGGTCTGGCATTGCATTGTAGGCTCTAGTTTTGGCTCTTTCGTGACACATTCAACGGGGTGTTTTCTTTATTTCTCAATGGAAAATTTGTATATTTTACTGTTCAAGACCAAAGTTAAGAAGCCGCTGGGTTAAGGTACACGTAATTATATGTAAGATTTAGAAACGAACTTTTATGCTGGCAAAGTTATTCAGATATCTTGTCTGTACATGAAAATTGGAATGTAATCAAGTTCATTCATACAAATCTATGTTCTCTTTTGGTTTTGATTCGTTTTTATTAAGTGTGACAGTTTGGTAACAGCAAAGATTTTGGAATCTTATACAACTGGCTTTCATTTTCTCATTGACTACGAATCTGAACCCAGCTCATGTGGTATATTTTAAACCCAGTACTAGTAATAAAGAGAATTATGGCAAAGTTTAAGTACTAATATGTTTCAGCTATCAACTTTTCTGATATAATTTTTTAACAATTTCTCCATGGCAAAAAACAAATAAATAAATAAATGAAATCTCCCAATCTTATCATACATTATATTATTCCTAAATACCAAACATTGTGAGTACTGCACGAGATTATTAAGGATTGTACTTCTTCCAGTGAGATTCTCAATCCTAGCCCACGTTAATGCTCTTAATGAACCATGTTTGATTAAATATACTTTGATCGAAGTTTATGTATCGGCTCCATATTTCATAAGAGTTTAAATTTGATGTACTCTTATTCTATCACCCAACATCATACTATTAAAACGGTTAAATTTCTTAAGTAATGGTTGCGATAATCATATTTTTTCTTAATGATTTGTCAATGAATAATTAAACGATTAATGTATAAAAATTATAAAAAAAATATAATAAAATTAATTTTTTTTATTCTGGTTAAATAAATAAAAGCCTTTACTTAATTACACGTAGTAATATGGATGACGGTTCACTTGGGTTCATAAGAGCACTTTAAAAATTATTGCTTGGTTTATCAATGCTTTTTGAGGTGATATTTCTAATTATAAAAAATATAAACTAATTTTTTTTGTTTAATAAATAAAAAAGCTAATGTACTTTTACTTTTAAGTTTTAAAAGTTAATCATGCTTTTTGAAAGTTTTTATAAGATATTTTTTAGAGCTAATTTAAAAATTATTGCCTAGTTTATCGATGCTCTTTGAGGTGATATTTTTAATTATAAAAAATATAAATTAATTTTTTCGATTTAACAAATAAAAAAGCTAATGTGCTTTTATTTCTAGATTTTAAAAATCAAACATGTTTTTTGAGAGCTTTTATAAGATACTTTTTAGATTTAATTTATATTTTCTAAAATTTAAAAGATTAATATAATCTTACCATTTTTAATGAAAGTAAAAATAAAAATTATTCTCTTTAATATTTATATCATTTATAGCTATTTTAAATTTTAAAAATAACTTTATTAAATATTATTTTTATATTTTCTACTTATCAAAAGTAATTTTTATATTATTTTATTAAATAATAATAGTAGCTTTTAAAGAGCTCAATAGCTCTGAAAGAGACACAATAATATCAAACCAAATCTATATAAAAGCTTTTTCTCCATTCATCTAATCAAATTGTCATCTTTCATTGCAAAACAGTATCATAGTTAGAGAAAGGGGGGAGATAGTGGATACTATTATTTAAGATTGTTATCGTAATCTATTTTTTTAATCTAATTAGCAGAGCTTGAATTGTTTTCGTAATTAATTATTCAATTCTCATGACTCAATTTTGTTTTTTTTTTGTGAATTCAAGTATATCATTAATTCAGAAGTTGAGGAGCTAGAAGTATTTTCTTAAACATTCTTTCTTTGCATGTTTATATTGTGATAAATCTAATACAAACGTTGCTGAAAATTTTTCCAATATGGCATGCCTTATAGCCATTAGTATCATCATTATCCTCGTGCATAAAGTAGCTGGCACTGGAGCCTTACGCGTGGCGCACTCTCATTAGAGGATGAAATGGTAGGGTTGAAGACTCGAGGTCAATGCCAAAATCTCCCTAGTACGTAGTCCATACCCAAATTAGAGGAATAATACCACCATCGGAAATGTTATTCATAACAATTTTACATATTTTTGTAAGAACAGAATGAATTGTAATATAATTAGTGGTAACTATGTATTATTATAAGCTCAATTCTTTTTTTCTTACTCTCATCTTTTTTTAGGTGTCCTTTTTATGATATTTTATCTTGATATATTCTAATAACATCATTCTATCAATATATTCGGATGCATTTTCAACCATTCCTAAACTAGAAGAATTTTCACAAACTAAAATGGGTCAGTTTGGTTTAACTTTTGAGAGAAGATCTTTTGAAAGAATGTCTTTTAAAAGAAGACCTTTTAGAGGAATTACTTTTAAAAGAATAATTTTTGTTTGGTTTGAATATGTCAAAAGTAAGTTTAGGAGAATAAATTTTATTTAGATAGGAGAAAGTAAAATTACTTTTGATTGTTGACGTGAGAGTAATAATAAGATTCTTTTTCAAAAGGTTTTTTTCTAGAATAAAAATTAACCTCAAAGATACTTCTTCCAGAAGGTCTTTTGAAAGAAATCAAATTAAATACTACCATTTACTATATAAAATTATTTTCCTTCTCCTAAAAAGTCTACTGATGGATGCAAACTGCAATCCAAACCGGCACTAACATAGGTACACCAGATTCCAAAGTTACAAACATGGATATTTAAAAATCTATCATTGCTTTTTATATATAACGGCATTCAGAAAAATATGTGAAGTGGACATATTGTATGTTCAATTGTTTTTTGTTAGTTATAATCCACTTAAATAAAGTAAATACATCGATTAACTTTTACTCATTTATATTCCTCAAAGGCGGTTTAACTATGTAAACTTTAAAAACAACTTCAAATTTCAACAGGACATACCATATTTTTTGTGGGACCCCCATGGCGCCGCGCTGGGGGGTTGGAGGGGCAGATAATTCCACTTTTTCTGTCCTTTACAAGGTTCATGCCACTTGTATTTTCACTTTTAGTTGTTATTGACATTCTGGTTAATTACCGGACGAGTGTATATAAGTATCTGATAATGTGCGTTTTGTTCTTAGATTTTATTCTTTTAAAAGTTACAAACCAATTCAATTACCTTACTTTAACAAAAAGCAAGGATATAAATTCAACAACATAGTCATATCATGTCTAAATGTAAGCAACTTCTTACGTTTTACTTTAGTGTTTTCTTCTTGTTTGACTTCAACAGCAGCAAGACCAATAGCCTAAATTGCAAAACAAAATGATAACCACAATCATAACCAACTATCGTGAAAAGATACGCAGCCTGTTAACTTTTAGAATATGCTATTTATACATAATATATCTTGCACATCATACCAAATACTTCTATTAACTATTAGATAAAATATGAGATTTTTATTAAGTGAATTATACACTCTATTTAATGGTGAAGAGAATAATATCGATATGTTATCTTAAATATGTCATGTATAAATAGTATTTTTCTTAATTTTTTGTTTCTAATGGGCAAACCATAGTATACTTGAGGAGAGGACATTCCCCAAATGATTAATTCCTACATATCTAAATAAATCTTATGAAATATGGGTATTGGAAATGGTGTTTTGATGGACGTTCCCCTAACTAAGGACAACATTTAGGGTTATGTGTTTGTGTTGGGCGATTAGCTCAGTGCTATGAAATTAACCATGTACTAGTCATTACTGCCAGGTTGGTTGGTTTGCCTGCTAATTGATGCAAAATTACAAGCTGTTTACTAAAATTATACCATTCTTGGTTACTCAATTCTTAACCACTGGGGGCCAAAAAAAAAAAAAAATGGTACTTAATTATGCCTCTCAGTGAAATTACTATTGTGAAGTACTGAGAGATAAAAATATTATGTTCTAGGAACTCAGGACCGCGTTCAGATAAAATTGAGTAAGCTTATTACACAACCAGATACATTCATATATCCTAGGAATTTACAAATAATGATAATCCCAAATCAAAAACACAAAATTGAACAAGGACGAACAATTAAGGATAACCAAATAAGAAGCACAAATTTACATGTTGGAGAATTATCACCTCATCACCTTCGTTTCTTGGACTTAGGATTGGATTTGTGGGTGGCAGCAGAAGCTGGTTTACCAAAGAAGCCACAAAAGCCACAGGCAGCAACCTTAGGGGAAGGAGGGTCCTTGGATGGTGTTGCAACGTTGACCGTCCGATATGGTCGTGCCCCTCCTGATCTGCTGCGCTCCAACGTGGCACTTGATCCAAATCCAGCGCTCTGAGGCTCCCTTTGTTCTCTCTGACTCTCTTGTTGGTTCTGGTTAGCCTTAGCACCTTCTTGGTTCTGATTCTGGTTCTGGTTCTGATTCTGGTCCCATAGACCAGCCAGGAACTTGTCATCCCACACCGACCCGGAAGACCCTTGTCTCCTGAATGATGTTACTGACCTCTGCAGCTGCTCAGCCATATGTATCTCTCTATGTTTCTTGTCCCTCCCTCTCTAGACTCTATCTCTCTGTGATATGGTTGTTTCTTTTTTGGTTATATGGTTGAATTTGAAGGGGAATTTTGAAGCACCAAGTAGTTATATTGATGATGTTAGACCTTTGATTGTGCAATTGATTAAAAGAGATGATGAGGTTGGGGAAAATGACAAATAAGGGAATATATAATGGGGAAAATCACTAGGGGAATCTAACTGCTGGGTTTGGTTAACGATAATTGGTTAAAGTTTTTGGCAATGTTAATATTAGTTAATTACCTGCTGCTACTTTTCTGACTTTAAATGGAGCGACATATACAGCACGAATTCAAAGTTGTAGTGTCACCAAACTAATCAAAGTAGGGACAAGTTTTGTGCCTACTTATCTTTTTAATAATGTTGCAAATCTTTGCATTCATAGACATCCTAATATATGAATTAGTAATGGCAAACGGGTCAATCGGTCCCACCTCGTAGCAGTTTAAGGTTTAAGCAAGGTGGGATGAGCCAATCCGATTAGTAATTTAGGTTGAATATGCCAACCCGTCCCACCCGGCCGCGAGTTAGCGAGTTGGCAAGTTGGTTCACCAAAAAATGAAAAATAAAAAAATATTTTTTATATAAATTAATTCATCTAATTTAAAAAAAAATAAATGAATTTTTAATTAAATATAACAAAAGAACATTGATATAAAGAAACTCATTTCATTTACTCATCAAATATCAAATCATTTACTCAATTCTAAAATAATTAAAAATCACAATTCTCAATAAGAATAATATGAAACTTCTAACTAAAATAACCACAAAAAAGAAGCTCACAAACTAATATTCAAACCCAAACATGTTAAAAAATTTATATTTTATAAATTAACTATGTTCACAATAAAATATAAATTAATAATTAATATGACAACAATATAGTTCCTAAAAATATAAATATAATCAATAATATAGCCCAAAAAAAATATAGAGTCCACTAATATTACATAAACATCAATAAAAAATATCTAATATTATATATATTATGTGGGGAAAAAAAATGACCTGCAAGTCAAATCTGCCCCGCCGAGCTTCAACTCACAGGTCAAGTGGCATGAGTTATGCAGGTTGAAATTTTTTTACGAATTAAAAATACCAACCCATCCCACCAAAATTTACGGATTAAGCGGGTCAACCCGACGGATCGATCTAGTTTTGCCATCTAATAAGAATGTTGTGGAGTTATTTTTTAATTTTAACTGCTTTTGTACGGTTATGCTCATGCTCGTGAATTTTCGTAAGGTTATGCTGTACTTCTTCATAACTTCTTTTCGTGAAAAATAATTCTTACTGAATCACAACACTTAACTAGAATTAGGACTTTATGGTGTTCCATGATCAACCTAATGTTGGCCAAACCCAACCTTTACTACCCATTCTTTGAATCAGGGATTGAAAATGAGTTCGTTGTGAACAATTTATCGGTGTAGTAACCTATCCACGTTCATACAACATTCATTTGTCACACAATTTCATTAATACATGCACAATTTTGTCTTCGCACTTAAATCTTTTCTTATTGGTACGTGTGTTCAATACTTCCATTGACTTTGGTTCGATGTGCCCCACACACGGCACAACTCTTCAGAGTGCCCGACTGTGATATCTCTCCAAGGCTCCAGATTCTTCTTTGATGATCCTTAGACATTCAGCTTCCTTGACTGTTCTCTTTGTAGTCTTAGAATTTTTCTTTTGATATAAATAGATCCAGATACATTAATTTTAAAATATATCAATTTTGTGAAATTGATAGTTACATGCGAAAACGGAGGGAGTAAAATTTTATATTTGATTCTTTAAAAAAAAAAAAATGTTATCAATTTCAAACCTGTCATTATGGCCTGGTCCCGAATTAAAATTTATAGCTGTGTTCCTAATGCTTTTGGTGGCAGCTTCCAGCTTGTGTCCTATTTATAGGCTTACCGGCTAACGTACACACATGTTCACAGTAAGAAGTTGAAATTTGATTACATGACACTCTTGATATGGACATCAGAGGATATGGGGTAACCACAAAGTCAAACCTGCAACAAATTTGTGGAATGTCAACACCGTCCCGTGAAAGGAAGCGATCAATTGATTACCTTTTTAATCATGCGTTGATTCAATCGACATGTGTTTTAAGTACTTAAAAATCCGGTGGGGCTGTAAGATACTGAATTCAAGATGGGCATTGGAGTAGGGTGTATTATTCAACTAAATAAACATTACTTATTAGTAAATTAAAGACTATAATGAACTATTCTATAATGAGAGAGACATTTGGCAACTGATCCGAAAGGGAAGAAGCCTCCAACCAGAGGGATGATACAGGCTAGACATCAGAATGAACTGGAGGGCACTGAGTAATGTGTGATTTTATTAATTTATTCTTTTTCCTTCTTGTATATTCTTCCCCTTCTCTCTAAACTTTCTCCTTTCCATCCGGAGACGCTTCTTCTCTCCCTTGGAATTCTACTTTGTACTCTTCTGGTCAAATAATTTTTCTGTATTGTAATTTCAATTGTAACTCATTCTGTTACTGCATTACATTGAGTTTTCAAATTAGTTTATCAATTCGATACCACCTACACATTTTAACATCCTTGAGCAAATTACTTTAGTTCGTCTGTATATTTAGTAGGCACCATTGCACTGCATAACCACCTTTGACAAATTGAAGATGGAATACAGTGCTCAATTATCAAGTGCTCAATTACTAAGTTTTGTTTCCTTATGGACCATTTTACTAAAAGAACTAGTGTCACAGTTTCATGGCCAAAATAAATAAACAAAAATACAAACTCTTGTTTTTATGTCGTTGATTGCATATTGTCTCACAAATTAATGGGATGCGTGAAGAGTTGTGTTTTTCAGAAATAAATTACCAGTAAGTATAATATTTTGTAATCCTAACTCTTTTCTTGGTTAGACGTATGTCTAAATTTTATGTGCAGCAATAACCATTAAAATTAGATATTATTTAAAAATTCTCTTTGTAGACAAATTATAGACACCCTTATTTTTATGTGTTAAAGTTATTTTAAAATTTTTTCTTTTCAATTTTTTCCCTCTATTTTCCACTCACATTATGTGTCTGAGGATTTCATATATATATATATATATAACACACACAAATAACATGTCTTACAAAAACCTAGATTGATTGCTCTTCCTCGACATTAACTGTCGCACTCGGAATGCATATCGTGTAGAAAATATTGACCAAGGTCAAGTAATGAGCATCTGGGTTTTTTTTGGTGTGTCAAAAAGGAAAACAAAAACAACAAAGCTACATCAAAAACGATCAAATTCAAAACTAACACCAAATGCATCTACTAGTGAGTATTTAGGTTTAATTATCTAGATCTTTACAGTTTCACTTGAAACTCAACTAAGTCTTTATAATTCAAAAATTTACAATCAAGTCTTTATAATAATAATAGTAATAATAATAGTAATAATTTTATAACTAAGTTACTGGACTAACAAGCTATAATATCGTCACATGAAACAGTACCAATCTTACATTTAATATAAATAAACGTAATTACCCAAAATTTATCTATAATTTCATCCAAAATTCAAATAAGTTCGCATAGTAATAATAATTTTATAATTATGTGCAAAAATTCAATTATAAAATTATTATCATTATAAAGATGTTATTACAAATTTTTAAACTACAGATAACTATTTAGCTTTAGGTGAAACTATAAGTAGTCACTGAATAATCAAACCGAGTATTTATAAGCAGCTTTGTACAAGAAAGACACGTAGGCCAAAGTCACATAAAATTCACGTAAATCAGTAATCCACTCTCTAGATTATGTCTTTGTCCAAATCAAAACACTCAACTAGCTAAGGAAGATATGTTTGCTATTCAAACACTTGTTATCTAATATCTATCTCCTCCCCGGGAACCCTGCAACATTCTACTCACTCGAATCAAAACGTATCATCATCTACCAATGAAAATAAAAGGGTCACTGTATCGAGCACAAATGCCAAAAAGCACCCCTCCAGCCGATTTTATCTAGTTATCTTCAGTAAAAATATTAGTCTCTTGAAATCATCAGTCATTTTAATCTCATAATTCAATTGCTGCAGGCATTGCCATCTCTCACACGATCCATAGTCCTTTTGTCCTTCAGAATTTCACTCAGAGGTTTGGGATCCTGAAAATCAGCTGATGTGCTTTTGCAGTGCAAACCTTCTCCAGCCTTCTTCTCTTCTTTAATTTCTGCAAGAGTCTTAGGTCCTGTAAATGTAGTGGACTCATGAATAAATCTCCTCTGCTTAAAAACTGGCTTCCTGGAGCCATTAGATGAAGGAAACTGGCGTTTAGCTAGTTTGTCTCTGTAATGCTTCCTTGGCCTATGTTGCTGGGAATTCCTAAGTAACCTTTGCTTGTTAGTAATTGAAAGATTTTCAACCTCTCGGATTGAGTCTATAGTGCTAAATCCCACTTGTGATGTCAATCTTCTACTTAGTCGCTGCTCAATGCAATGCCTTTGATGCCTTTCCTGGTTTCGGACCATCAAAGATGACTCATGTCTTCTTAAGAAACCTGTACCAGGAGAACCACTAATTTCCCTACGTCTCCTCAGATGGTCTCGTAGATCTAAGTTCCTGTCACAAGCAGCCATATCGGCCATCCGAATCCTTTTCCTGGTTAATATGGAATCTAAGAATATCTCTCTGGAACAAGCACGAACTTTTCTGCCATTAGCATAATTAGGATCTCGATCTAAACATCTGTAACCATCATACATTTCTTGTTCATACAGATTGTCAGCTTCTGGGCACAATGTATCATACTCAACCTGATCTCTAAATTCATACCCCAGGTATTGCTCATTCAGCTCCTGGCATTCCCCATCAAGCAGTGGTAAATATTCAGAATCATCCTCATAAACCAAGTTCTCTGATTCATCATGAACAAGAACATCAAATCCAGGGGATGATTCCCACCGCTCCTCAGGCTCTATGTGACCATTTACTTGCACCTCTGAACTCTGCTCAGTGCATAAATGAGACGTGTTATGAACATATCCTTCATCCGGATAAAGAGACCCTGACCTAGTAACCGGAGATTCTTCATACTCATAAGCAGATATCTCTCGACAATCACCTTGCTGTTTAACGTTTTTGGGCAAGGGTGGTTGAAGATCTTCCTTAGGCATAAGTTTGAAATCTGACAAAGCCTTTGGGGCAATTAAAGATGGGTCAAAATGTGTTTCAGTTGGTGTTGATGCTACACCTATTTTATTTCCTGATGACATCTTATTTTCTAGGTTGAGTGCATCAGTGTTTCCCTTGTCATTCTTCACGGGCTTTGCAGTCAAAAAGCTATCATCAGGTCCATGTAAAAATGAGCATCTGTCACCTTTGTTGCAAAATCCATTGAAGAAAAAATAACAGGGAACCATTGTCTTGTTTGCGGGTAATGAAGATTGTGTAGGTTCAGATGGAACTCCAGTATGCCCATCCAATGGCTGGGAAAATGACAAAAAATAAAAATTAGTTTGAAGTGACAAGTGGTAACAGCTGAGCCCTGAGTGGACATATTATCATCAAACAAGAGCACAATAAAAAAATATATATTTCACTGTATACTAATAATGCAGTAAATTCAATGTATCTGTTCATAAATTTGATTTTTTTCAATTGTGAAATCTATTCAGCCATGTAAAATATATTTTCCTAACCGAGGAACCCACATCAAGACAACTGCAAGTAACAACAGTTGCAAGGAATTTAGCAAAAGATGAGAAAGGTTATGCAAGATAATTGTTGTCCCATGCTGAGGTAGACTACTAAGCATGGAGATGATAACATGATCTTGTTCCTTTCAACATTTGCTATTATAAACACTACACAAGTATATTCAAAGGACTAAGGAGTAAGGATTGAATTTTTTATAGTTTCCTACTGAGAACAATGTACGTGTTCATATAACACAGCATTGCGTCTTTGACCTGAAACCTTGAATCACAAGCTACTTAGAGAGGAAAAACGATGTTCGAGCTGGCTGCTGGTACAAGCTAGCCTCAGCCATCTTAGTGTTTATTGTGGTTTAATTCAACACAAACACACCCTTAGCTCAGCAACAACAATCATAAACTAAATTCAATGCAGAAACAACTATTAATTCAACCACACAAGCCTACGTAACAATGATTGCAAATCATGGGAAGAATACCACAGCTTCAAGCATCCCATATATACAACAAATTGAAGAGCAAATGAAAAGTGCAAGGCTCCAAATCAAGATAAACAAGAAGAAAAATGTGGGAAACTTACAGGGTGTCTGAAAGCACATGTTGCATTAAGGCAGTTACCGGATAACCAGTACCAGCAATCCCTGGGGTTAAGCCTCGCAATCTCATTATGCCGATACTCACATTCAGCCCCCTGAAAAACAAAAATGAGGATGGAAGACACCACCATAAACATGCATAATAGTGGGAAATGCATGAAATGAGTACTACTACAAATCTTCACGTTAAACCTCAGCAATTAACCTAACTAATCAACAATTCCCACAAAAAAAGAGTCATATAAAGGTCCAGAACAACAAGCATTGTTCAATTGGACGCAAAAACAAGAGCTACGTAAAATGCAAGTGTTTTTTTTTTTTTTTTTATATGACGGTAGGGTTAGGGAGCGAAGAAACAGCGAGTGCGAGAATTGGAAACACATGAGGACGCAACATAACCGAACCGGAGAAACGGAAAATAGGAAATGGAGAAAAAGAGAGAAAAGAGGAATGAATTGGAATGGGTTAGGGAACGGACCTTCTTGCAAGTGAGAGGAGAGGCCAAGAAATAGACGCAATCGGTGTTCCTCTTCACCAAATCTTCGTCCATAGTGGGAAGTGGAAAGAGGGAATTAAGAGAAGAAGAAGAAGAAGAAGAAGAATGGTGTGGGATCAGAGTTTCATCGACGTTCCTGTATTTGGCTCTTAAATGTTGAGAAGATCGATCGCCCACAGGGTGGGATGATGTATTGCTGGCGTGTGAGAGAGAGAGAGAGAGAGAGAGAGAGAGAACGATAGAGTTTGTTGGGCTTGATGTGATGTTGGGTAGACCGTTCGAGAAAGGAAGCTTTGGGCTCTATTGGGCTCATGATCCGACAGCTCGTCGTCAAAAATGCAGAATCTGTTGTGAACGTGTTGGGTTGAAATTTTGTTTTTGGTAGGGAAAAAAAATTCTTGCATGGCTATTTTTTAAGACAAATTACACCAACCTTCCTGAAATCTATCAAGATAGTACTGTACAGTAACCTCAAGAGTAGGAACATGATTTTAACAAGTTAAAAAACAAGATAACAAGTCAGTCACAAAAAAAAAAAGATAACAATATCTTAATTTACGAATATGATAAACAAGGATGTAAGAAGAAAAGCATGAGGTTTTTCTTTTCTTAATTTGGTCCAATTCAATCTGGTTTAATTCAATTTGGTCTAATCCAGTTCAATTTATGTCTGGTCCGATTCAATTCGATTTGACTCGGTTTGATCTAGTTCGATTCAGTATGGTCCAATCTAATCTGGTTCGGTTCAGTTTAGGTCAGTCTAGTCCGGTTCGGTTTGATTTGGTCCGGTCTAGTTCGGTTTGGTTTGGTCTAGTTTGGTTCGGTTTAGTCTAGTTCAATTCAGTTAGTTTGATATGGTTCGGTTTAATCTAGTCCAGATCGATTTGATCTGGTTTGGTTTGGTTCAGTCTAGTCCAATTTGGTTCGGTTCATCTGGTTTGGTTTGGTTTAGTTCGGTCTAATTTGGTTTGGCTCGATTCGATTTGGATCAAACTAAACCAGACCAGAAAAATCCAAAAAAAAAAAAACTTATATTCATTTTCTTCCATCCTTATTACTGAATTCTTAAATCAAGTTTTATGTGATAATTTAAGAACTGAAAAACAAGGATTTAAGATATTGTCATCTTTTATTTTTTGACTGAATTGTCATCTGGTTTCCTAACTCTTGTTATGTTTTATCAATGGTTGTGCACTAGGTTCAGAGAGATTATTGTATTGTTCTCAAACAAATTAACAGAATTAGATGTCAATGTAAAATCTACTAGAATCTAAATTTAATATCAATGAACCTCATGTTTATGAAGATAAAAACAAATTTGAATTTCTATAG
The DNA here is from genome assembly GCA_031439595.1 of Pterocarpus santalinus. NCBI lineage: Eukaryota > Viridiplantae > Streptophyta > Magnoliopsida > Fabales > Fabaceae > Pterocarpus > Pterocarpus santalinus. The sequence goes on from CM062525.1 coordinate 9,855,383, forward strand.
GGTCTTTATGTGAGTAATATACTGGAGAATTACACTATTCGACTAAATTTGATTAGTTTTGCTTCCGGTATTTAACTTGCCACGGCGACGAGTCAAGTTTTATCAAATTATTTTATTAAGCATTGCATTTTTCAAAATTTTAATTACGTTATAAATAAGTTATCAAATAATAATATATATTGGAAATAATTTTAATACACTAACAGTAAAATTTTTTTTATAATATTATTTAATCAAATATTTTTATTTATAAGATCTTTAATAATAAATAATTAAATCAAACAATTTTGTTGGTTTGCCAATTCATGATTACTATGTAAAATTCTTTCATATTAACTGTACATATAAATTAAATTCATGTAGATTTAACAAAAATTATTATTTGAATCAAGGTCAGCGTCAAATTCAATAGGAGATGTTAATGATCTCCATTTCTCTATTGTAATTAATACCAGTGCAAGATGTATGTTTTAGGTCTTTATGAACCTGTCATATATATATATATAAAGAAAGTGTATTATATAAAACGAGTGATTTATTATAAGAATAAGAAAAGTAAATATTAACCATTGAATCTTATATAAATGGTCAAAATTAAAACATAAAATCACATGACTTTTTTAAACGATCACATGATCTTTGAACAACTTTAAATCTTGACTATTTATATATAATTATACAACCCATATTTGCTCCACTTACTTTCATAATAAATCACTCCTCTCATGTAATACACTCTCTATGTATATATGTATATATATATATATATATAAGAAAGAAACATAAAATCGGGTTTTACTTATTAAAAAACTCTCTCAATTCCTTATTAGCAACAACGGCGACTTGAGAATTCTACGTATCAATTGAATGTACTTAGAGCACTCTTATTGAGTTGAAGAAAGAACTGTAGTTCTATTGTGATAACCTTTATTGGCATCCATGCTAGACCAACTGCGATTTTAAATATCCACAAAATTTTTAAAATTTTAAAGACAATTGTACAATAAACAAATCTCTATGCTCTGCAATTCTAGATTTATTTCATGTTCGAATTTCAATCTGCATGACTGCAGCCAACTTTTTTCCTTCAGAAAACCATTTCAGTAAACAAATTCTACAGCGATCAGTGCTTGTCAAGCATGCTTCAGATGCTAGAATCCTACATTTCTCAAAATTTGTAAACCATTTGTTCAGTGTATCCAGCCTCTTTGAGTATGCCAGAAAGCTGCAGCAAATCAACCGTAAAGTGAATCAGCACGGAGATCCAGTAAATAAGGTCAAACACATCACACAAACAAATTAATTTTATACCTCTCCTTGTGTCCAATCTTTGGCCTTCTCACCAGATATGTGTTTCATCATCCCAGGGGGCCCACATACCTGAAATGCAGATAAAGGTCAGGTGTTAACTTCAAAGATTTTCTAATAATAATGAAACTTCACAACAACCACCACCATAATCCATCTACATAAACCTTACCAGCAAACACTAAAATCAACTAATAACATGAACGTGAAATAGTATGAAAAACAGAAATTTTGGCGTGATGAAAAGACTCCAACCTAAATATTCAAATATAAGGTTCTAATGACACTCATGACAAAGTGTAGGAGAAAGTAACAACTCAAAAGTAATCAATGATTCTTCAAACTCTTGATACAGATGAAGATTATTTGCAATAGACTTCAGAAGTTTTTTAGTGGAGGAATCATGATCTGCGCAATGGGCCGTAATTTGCCATGGAATGGAAGGAGCTGTTAATTTGTTGAAGAGAAGCTTTCAACTAAAGCATTGAGTTTCTAAATTCTGAAGTCAATAACCCCAAGAGCCTTGGCTCAAGAGGCACCAAGTTCCTTTCGAGACAACTTGACTGCTGGTTCAGATCCCATCAAGGTTGCTTTGCCTCATTTTGGTTCACCCTCCCCCTCCCCACATGAGGCCACGGACATCCTTTGTAACACCCCACCCCCCGCCCCCAAAACAACAACAAAAAAAAAAAAAGAGAGATAGAGAGAAATCTGAGTTCAACAGCATTCCTCTAAGGAAACCAATTCAATGCACATGTACTTGCACAATTGCTTTAGATCAAATGCAGCATCCAGCTTGACATACTGTAGAAGTAACCAAAACAACAGGTTTTGGAAGTGCTTTATTACTATATGGATGATTCCAACCATCTGACAATATGGATACTAAATACTAATGTTAAAAGAAAAAGAAAAAAAAAAAAATCTTTTAATTTCCCTGGAGGTCACTTCAAACAGTTTCAATACATCAGTAAGAACAATATAAAAAGTTCCTTTAATGCCTGTGTACGTTTTACTTGCAAAAGCGAAACTCACAAGTATAAGAGTGTCATCACTGGGAGCAGGCAAGCCTTTCACAACCATATCCTTTGATATGTAACCTGCACCTCCTCTCCAATTTTTTGTTGGATTATCTACAGTGTAGAATATCTGCAAATATTGTTAAAAGTTTTAAATTAATTTACCAGTGGTAATGACAGAACGACTAACAATAGTAACTTTTCTAGAAAACATTTTCACCTTTAGGTTAGGGTGGGTTGCTGCTAGAACATCAAGCTTCTGTTTAAGCAGTATGTCATCTGGGGAGACATTACCATACAGCAATGATATCTGCTTAGGTAAAAGGCCACCATATGCAGTGATATTCTCATGTTTATCAGAAATATATTGAAAAAAGAAATAAAATTAATCATATTTCGTTTGCATAAGCAAAATGACCTAGTGCATATCCAGAAATATGAATCAAAATCTCTAAACAATTTCGATAGACTAAAAGAAAAAAATGTGTTCATAACCTATCTATTGATAACATAATTAAAAGAGCTGCAAAAGACAAGCTGTACATCACTGGGGAACAAAAGAGGTTTACCACCACCTGAGTTTTGTCATCAGGATTCTTCAATATTGCCTCAATTACTTGAAGCATTGGAGTGATTCCTGTGCCACCAGCAATCTAGTGGTGCATTGAAAAAGAAAAAATGAACTCAAACAGCTCTAGGCAGCATGGAAAGCAAAATGAGATGTTCTTACAAAGTTAATGTATTCATGCCATTATATGGAAATGAAATACATTGAACAAAAAAGTGGGAGGCAACAACAAAGTATGTGTTTGGGAGAGAACAGTTTAGGCCTTTCAAACATACTTTTGTGGAAAAGAACAAATTCATTACTTTTCCTTTTTCAAAAGCATGTTTGTGACTTTCCAGTGGTTACCAAAGAAGCATAATTTATATGTTGATGGAGGATTGAAATGTTGTTAATCTAGATTGAAAACCAAATCCCATCATTGCCAATATCTTTAAGTGTGAATACGCTTACCATGCCAATATGCTTCTTCATATTTGGAGTATATCTGAGCTTTTCAATGGGCCTGAAAGAAACAATGCCTTTCTTATAGAATGTCCAAGTATGGAAAGTATTCTGCTGCTTTTGAAATGTTATTGCAAATGACATACCCTTTCACTTCAACAACATCACCTGGTTTTAAGCTTGCAAAATGCTGGCTCATTTTTCCTTCAGGATACACCTTCAACAATTTGAAAAGTAAATAACCCAGGTGCCTCTTTGAAATGGCCAGCTAGATGATATATAAGATGAGACAAGTACAGCCCCATGGTAACATACCTTGATTAACAAATCAAAATATCCCTTCGATTCTGGATCAGATATAGGAGTATACCTGAAGATTGAGACACAAGTCCTAAATTAACCTCCACGAAACATCAATAGTAAGCAAGAAATTATTCGCATCTAAATTCTGAAACATGATCTTGACATTCAGTGGAAAGCTTTAGTATTTTACTCTTTTCTGACCTTTCCAGTCCCAGGACCCCACCTTCTCCCTCCACCCAATGTAAATAATAACAAAAATAAGTATAGTTTCAGTCAATCCTTCAGTTGTACTCAAGAAAAGGCAAATGTAACTGTCACATAAGATAGGAAAAAAAAATATAGTGCTCTCCAATCTCAGTTTACATCAATTTATTTACTAGGTAAACAAAAATTTGAGGTCAACAAAATAAGTGGAAAAAATGCACAATGATTTTCACAGGCATTCATCAACAACAATGCCTGCGTTAAGACTTAGGAGAGAATTTATACAGGCATTCTAGAAAACTTTCTCAATTAATCATACTAAGGCTATCAGTGGCAGAAAAGAAAAATAAGTATAGTGAAAAAGCAAACGAAACCTACAATTTAAGAACTGAAATTCAATGCAAGAATAATCGTGAATGTTTTAGACTGAAGATGGCAGGAAGGTTACAGGATCAAGCGCCTGAATAAAGAAAGATCTGCAGATGAAATACACTCATGGTCTCAGCAGGGAAACTTACGGACGTATAACAAATTTTGGATTCCCTTCAGCATCTTGTCCCAATGGAGCCCTGTGGTAGTATAGATATATTAAGTCCACATTGTAGTGAAGCGAAATCTAAATTTAATGATATTAATAGCAAAAGAAATTATCGAAAATCTATCAGACCTTGTAAGAATGCAAGAGGCAATATCCAAACCCAACTTTTTATTGGGGTCAAACAAAAACCTGGCAACAGAGGAGAAACACATAGTTATATAGACAAAAACTTTATACGTAGAAAGTTATATAGATATATTATTAAACCTGTTAAGGGATTTGCGCATGTGAAATTAAAATATTTATGGAAATGTTTGAGTTCATTTTGCTATCTGATAATGAACATGTGCACCACCGATGAATCCATGTCTTCTCTGATTTGTTCTCTAAATTAGCAGTTTATTTTTTAGTCGTAGTGCATAATATGATATGCATTTCAATTTTCAATTCTCTTGACAAGTTCCCTTATTACAAATTGTTTGTAAAAAAAAAAAAAAAAACTAAAGTAACAAAGAATTTAGAGTTATGGACCAAAGCTTCATTACTGATAGATAGAATATAAGCATCATAAATACAATTAATTATTAATAATATATGATAATTTTAGACTTAAAATCAAGGAGTTTGCATTATATTTTAGACTAAAATATTTATCTTAAGTGCTTCTCATGGAAGCTCAGGAAACTCACACCAACTTTTCCTTGAGAACAAGAATATTGGGTTAAGGATATAGCATGTGAGTTGCTGACTACAAGGACTCTGCTAATTAGAGTATCACTATAGCTCCAACAGGAACCAAAAACTTTTATTTATTTAAGAACTGACCAAATTTGAGAGGGGTTCAGATCCAGGGAAGGGTTGTAGTATAAGGCCCACCACTTAGCTAAATTTGTATGCAGGGTTAGAATTAACAGTTTCTATGGGGAAATACATACATTTCGCTACAGGTGGATAACATCTTAGACAAACAACTTCTTGAATGATGAGCCAACAAAGTTAAATGAGAGAACAAAAGAAAGACAGCATATCATGAATACTGAGGCACAAATTATTACTTTTAACGTGATATGGAGAGGACTTTAAACATACACAAATTAATGATTTGACCTTTAGGATATACCTGAATAACTGGGTATTGTGACTGACCCTGGCAGTGTCTTGCAACTTAAATTCGATCCATTTATCTGGATTGAGTGCTGAAAAAAAAAAAAAAAAAACTCTGAATCTCCTTTGCCATGCATTTAGAAGCGGAAGGAAATCACAAATCACTAATCACAATGCAATCTATAAAACGATAATTCAGATACAATATAATGGTAGAGAAATTATCTTCACAGCAATTGATCTGTACAACTAAAGCACAACCCAAAACCCCCCTGCAATTTTATTAGATGAATCATAAATCTCAAAACGATACTTTTCACAGTCAATCACACAGTGACACACAATGAGATTCATGTGGGCAGGTGCAGGTATGTTTCCCTGCAGCTGCCAACTCAGGGAAGGAGGATAAACTCACCAATATTTTTACTTTCCCCTTCTTCTGCTTGTTCTGAGTGAACCTACCGAAAAAAAAAAAAAAGTTTTCACCACCACAACTTGATTACTTTATATTCACCACAAACGAAGTCAATACAACAAGGGATGAGCACAAACAAATGAATCAAAATAAAAACCAATACAATTATGACCATGTCCAGAACGAATGAAAAAAAAAATTGATCTAGCTATTTAAAAAAAAAAAAAAAAAACAAGAAAGAAAGAAACTCCAAACTAATTCATCGAATAATCAATCAATCAGCATTAGGCATATCAATTGAACGCAAAGCTAAAAAGAGGGTTCCGAAATGAGTATATCAAAGTCAAAGTCAAAGCCAAACATTAAAAAAAAATGGCAATTAAGGAAGAGGCGAAGATTGCAGTAGCACGATCAAGGAGAGAACAAGAGAATACGATACCAGGTTGGGAGAGGAGAGGAAGTAAAAGAAGGAGGCGCCGCCGGAGACGGCGGCGATGGCGGTAAAGGGAAGGCGGAAATTGGTGGAAGTGTAAGAGGAGGACTTGGATTGGGCACCGAAGGCATTAGCGAATGCGATGGGTGTGGCTCTCGCAAACCTCTTCAACAAAGCAGCCATTTGAGATTTTGAGATTCAATTCAGAAATGGGAAATGGTGAATGATGAATGGTGTGAGGTGAGGGAAGGAAGACGCAAGAAAGATTCTACGAGGAGCGAGGGTTTAACAATTCAAAGGCCTAGTGTCACTCTCACTGTAACTTTTTCACTTGCAGGGAACTGGGAACAGATTCCACAAAGGACGTGGGCTTGGAAAAGTATTGAACGACCTGTCTTAGTGTCGTTTGCCTTGCTTTCACTCTTGGATAAGGCCCACCGACTCACTGAAATTTATTACCGGAAATTCAGCTAATATTACTTGAGATTTCTCAGTGGAGAATTTTTTTTTTTTTTCCCTATTTTTAGGATTCAAATTTGACATACAGGAGGTGAAACGTCTAGCCACTTCAATCAGTCCACATTGGTGTTGGCCTTGCTTTCATAAATAAGGATTTAATTTTCATACATTATGAATAGTCACTCAACCATGCATTATCCCATTATTACAATTATTTAACTCTTATAATAGATAACTCAAAAATCAAATATATGATGCCCAAATTCTCATTATTTCACTTGGCTAATATTATTATTTATTATATCATTTCATCGATTTTTAAATTTTTAAGTTTTAATTTCATTTAATAAATTAGTAAGCAGTTTTGATTCCTTACTTATATATACAGGATTGTGGTATGATATCATGCAATAAATATCCAACAAAATATTTGTAAATTGGCATTGATCATGGTCTCATACCAATGCAATGTATGGAGAGATAAATTAGAGCATGAAAAGTTTTCATACTCATATCTCAACAATCAACACGTACTTTTCTTCCTTGAAAAAATATTCACCGATTCCTATACCTTACTTCTTTCATGTGGGTATTTTTATTCTTCCTTTTCCTTTTTTTTTCTCCATTCATGTAAGTATCTTCATTCTATCTGCAATGAAATATTATTGATCCTTTGCTCTTCTTTCTTTTTCCTTTCTTTTTTTCTTTTTTCAATTGTTGCATTCTCTTATATTTGTTTATGTATTTAACTTTAGTTTATTCATTTTTTGTCTTTTGGCATAGATACAATATAAAGTTCTGGTAAATTTCTCTTTCCTTTTGACTCGAGTGTATGTGTTCTTTCTCTTTTTTCTTTGTTTTTTTTATTCTATCATTACATTATATAATTTTTTAATCTTGCCTCTCTTTTAGCATGATATTTTTTAGTCTTATCTTTGATCTTATTCATAAAAATAATAAAATTTAAATAAATTATACTACCAACTTTTATGGGAAGTAATATAATTTAGGAGGGTTTGGCTTTGAAGGGATAAATATAACACAATTAACAATAAAACTTCTTGCCTTCTCTAATATCCCTTGCTTTCCTTGCTATGCTCTTTCATTCTCTAACCATGGTTGCCACTACATTCATGTCGTTTTTGGATCAAAATTCAACTAGAATTTATGGATAACATTAGAAAATGAGAGAGTAAGATGGCCAGAAGTCGAAGAAGAATGATTTTAGTTTCTAAGAGGAAATCTTGGTTGTTCTCATCTCATTAATACCGAAAGCTATGGTTAATAATTTAACAATTTATTATTATTATTATTATTATTAACAACGTCATAAAGAAAAAATTATTATGATTTTTTTTCATAATCATAAAAAAAGTTATTATGATTTGATCTAATTTGCTATTTCATTGTCGTGCCTCTAAATTTCGCATCAGTTCCTATATACATTAAATAAATTAAAGGATATGACTATTGTAGCATCGGAAGAGGCTCTACAATCCAATAGGAAAAGCTTGAAAGCTCGAAAGAATTGCCTATTCCGTTAGATGAAATATCTACTACTTACCAAATGATAGAAATGCCATAGTGCGTAAGATTGAGCTAATGTTCTTGAAGCTTAAGAAGTGAACTAAAAGTAGAAAAGAAAGAAAAAGAAGAAACAAAAGAAGAAGAAGCTTACTCATGAGGTTGAAGAATAGAGAAAGCCTATTTAGAGATCAAGCAAGGCAAGGCGAGATGAGACGGTGTAAGATAAGAAGAGAAGCGAGGCGAGGTAAGACAAGAGGTAAGGCAAGAATAGAAGAAAAGCACCCCAAAGTAAAGATAACTCAGGATCACTAAATTAGAGAAAGCTCAAGCACATTATAGCAGAAGCACTATACAAGCCCAAGTATTTCAAGACTTAGACATTACAAGAAGCCAAGTATCCTAAGGACCTAAGCGCTCTACCACCTCTAAAGTTCACCATCGTCTTTCAAAACCATCGACCATGACGCCCAACAATAAAAAAAGAGCAAACACTACCTTGCACCATAACATTTAAGAAGATATCATAAATAAGAATGCTTATTGGAAAACTACGGCTCCCCATTAACCAGAGGGCTAATGTTGTAGAGCTCTCCAAGGCGCTAGAAATGCTAGGGAGGGGCATCGGAACCATGCAAGAATCATGGAGAGACGCCCTCTAGGCGCCAAAGCTTGGAAGGAAGGTGCCAAATCCAACGAGATGAGCCCTCCAAAGGGGCTCCCACAAGAAGATGGAGCGCCCTCTAAGGGTCTCCCATGAGAAGGAGATGAGCCCTCTAACGGGGCTCTCACAAGATGGTAGAGTGCCCTCCAAAGGGGCCCCCATGAGGAGGAGAAAAGCCTTCAAAAGGGGCTCCCACGAGAAGGAGAGGAGCCCTTCAAAAGGGCTCTTATGAGATGGTAGAGTGCCTTCCAAGAAAGCTCCTATGAGAAGGAGATGAGCCCTTCAAAAGGGCTCCCACCAGAAGGTGGAGCGCCTTCCAAGGGGCCTCTCACGAGATGGTAGAGCACCCTCCAAAGGAGCTCCCATAAGAAGGGGAAGAGTTCTCTAGGGGGCTCCCCAAGTAAGGGTAAGGCACCTTTTAGAGTGTGCCCAAGAGACAGGAGGCTTCAGAGATAGGAGACGCCAGATGTGCTAAAGGAGCTGGAGGTGCCAGAACCACGCTAAGGCCATTGAAAGGGCCCCCAAGGTGCTAGAGACAAGAGGGAAGGGCGCCATAACACAATGGAAGGCGCCCCTAAGCGCTAGAGTTAAGAGGGGAGGCACCAGTGACCAATGAAGGGTGCCCCCAAGGCGCCAAAGCCAACTAGAAGGGACAGAAGTGGACTGGGCCTAACTTCAAAGGCTCATAGACCAATGATTGAGTATTAATCAAAATATGAAATCTCAGCTCTAATTACTTAAAATAAGAAAAGATGATTATGACCCTTAATGTTGCCTATAAATAGGGGATGCTATTACTCACATAAGGGAGGGATTCATTTTCTTGATTTTAGAGAGAAGCTAGAGAAAAGTTAAAGAGAAGAAGTGCTATTGTAATTAAAGAAGGACATTATTAAGTTCTTGTCATATTCTTATTATTTTATGGTTTTGATCTTGGTTGGTTTGCTTTCCTTGTCTCTTTGATGTTTATAGGACCCAACTCCGAAACCCCAAGAAAAGATGATAGCACTGGAGAGGCCAAACATATACATTACCTGAGTAGTGGTTTCACTATCCTTACATATTTATCAATTAATAAATTCAAGTTAATAATTATATTTATATATTTTTAATCTTTTAATAAATAATTTTTTTTGACATTGATTAGAAAATAAAAAAATTTATATTATTATAATTAATTATTTTAAAAATTTTACAACATTCTAAATATTGATCTATATCTTACAACTATATATATATATTAAGTTAGATACTTTATTTTTTCTATTAATGAGGAATTTTAGAGTCTTTTTACAATTTATACTACAAGATAATGATATTCACATGACGAAACAAAAGAAATTAACCATAGAACAATTTTTTTTACAAGTATTGATCCCTCAATCGATAATACAAATATTCAAATTGCATAGGATGATATGATGTACATAATTATAATTATTATTATTTTCTATTAAAGTAAAATTAATAAATTAAATTTATATATGTTGTTACTTTTATACTAAATATTTTTTTAATTCTGATAATAAAACATAAATAATTTAATTTATTATTAATAAAATTTTATATTCTTGCAATACTCCAATTATATATATATATATAGTAGGCTAGGTTTTATAAGCTTTAATAAGAAATATTATTTACTTTTTTACTAATAAAAATATCATAGATTTTGCATTTCAAAGAAGCAATACTAGAAAATATTAGAAAGCCTTTATAACTTATGATCTAAATTGTTATTAAAATCTTATTCAACAAAATAATGCTCGCGTGGTGAAATAAATTTGTCATAAAATGCTTCTAATGCAAATCTTATAATTATCAAGAACTTATATTAAATTTAAATTAATAATTTATATTAATTTATATTTCAATCTTATTGTAAATTTTTTTAACTTTATTATAGAACAATTTTGTTACAAATTTTAATACCTCAAACAAGTGATACCAAATATGTACATTGCACATGTGATACCAACATGTATATTACATGGGTAATGATGAATTTTTCATCTTATAATTATCTCCAATTTATATTAAATTTAAATTTATAAATATATATTTCTCATTAAAAAAAATATCATGGATTTAGTAGCTCAAAGAAATAGAGGATGAAGAATTATATAATATCTTTACGACTTATATTACAATTTTTTATTAATTAAAATCTTATTTAAGACAAGAATGTTTGCATGTAAAAGAAATTAGTTATAGAACAATTTTTTTTTTTTTTATAAATATTGAAATCTTGTAGGATGATACCAAACATATATATTACTTAAATAGTGATTTATCTATCTCATAATGATAATAATTTTATATTAAATTTAAATTAATAAATTATCTTTATGTATATAGTTAATCTTATAATAAAATAGTTAATCTTATAACAAAACATTTTTTTTAATTTTGATAATAAAATATAAATAATTTAAATTATTATTAATAATTTTTTTGGAAAAGCCTACAAAACCTCCTTCGAGTTTGGTCTGTGTGCATGTTAGTTCTATTACTTTAAAAATGTGCAAAGGAATCTTAAAACCTTTTGATATATGCACATAATTGCAAATGGACTAAAGTTGAAGGATTGTTAAGACTTTTCCCTTATTTTTTTAATCCTACATCACACCAGTTATATATTACATTTTATAACTATATCTATTAGTTTAAATGGTTTAAGTTTCAATGAGCAATGTTATTTAATTTTTTATTAATAAAACTATCATGGATTTTATATTTTGAAGAAGCATTGATGGGAAATTTTAGAAGATTTTTACCACTTATGCTATAAATTTTTATAAAAATCTTATATATATGTCATTATATTTGATATTTTAGTATTAATAAACAATATTATTTACATTTTGATTAGCAAAAATATGATGGATATAAAACTTGAACAAATAGGGTTGAATAAGTTGTCCGAATAATCTGGTATACTAATGACTCTTAAATGAATAAATAGATCCTACCTACTCATTTTATGTAATGCCTCTCACAATTTTTTTCAAAGATTTTGATAAATTTATTCTAATTGAGTAATATTGTTGTAACTAGATAAAATTTTTAAATATACTACGTTTTATATATTTATACTGATAAACATGTAACTAGTTAATGCGGTAAAACACTTTATACCGACTATATACTAAAAAAAAAATTAAAAACCATTAATTTATCAAAATTAATAAATATTCATTTTTTATGAGTAAAACTTTGTCTCTGAAAATATATATTACTAAATAAATTCATCTTTAAAAAAAAAAAAAGACTCTGTGTATAGTTCATAAGAAATGTTTTTCATAGACAATATTAATTCTTAAAAATTGACTAATGTACCTCTTAACTATGTTAGAAGTTTTTATTTCTATTTGTCTAGTAATGTTTGTATTATGGACTACTTCAGGACTTCACTTTTTTATTTTTGTTTTTTGTTATAATTTTAAGTTTTATCTTCGATGCACTATTTTTTGATTCCAACCCCCTCCGCCCTTTTACTGTTTGTCAATCTGCTGTGGGGAAAATTCCAAAACCATAATTGTGTTTCCTTTTCTGCGTCATACTATTAATCTGATTATGATTTATGGGTATGACTTATATACTAGTTTTATGGATATGATTTATGTTATAACTTATTAATTCTTAAAAAGTTATTCAATGTTATATAATTTTAATTTTAATTTAATATTAATAAGACATTTTTAAGAAAAATAACTGATTTTAATCTCCATGAATATTCTTCATTCTAACCTTTTATTATCCTTCACTGTCTTTCCTTATGCCTTGTAGAAAATTACTTAGAAGTTTCATTAAGAAGCTATTTTATCATGATCATGAGTTTAGACCCTTAAAAAAATTAATTAATTGTACATGATTGTTGTCTCGCATCTCGTACATTTGGGAGTACATAATAGGATTATATTTTAGATATACATAAAATAAAATGGAACAATTGTGATCAAACGCTTAAAATTATGTTAATACGAAGTAATATGTATGATAATATATTGAGTAACATTATTTTACATGCTACATACATCTTTGTAGCATGATGTGTAAACTTGAAAAGAAAATTTTCAACATGTCACCCTACACTATAGTCCAAACTTCAATATTGCCAAATTGATGACTCTGTTTTTGTTATCTTCCACATGGTGCCTAATTACTACCTTGTCAATTCAAGCATAATTTTAACTTATTTTTAGGTTGATTTATTGGGATGCTAATGACCCACTTGGGCATCTTTTTCCTCGAACACAACCTTTTTCAAAACGATAATAAACGTACAAGCTCGTATTCATCTCAATTGATGAGTCTCAGGTGAAATGTCTTCTTCAATCTTAGGTCATTTAAAATAAGCCAATTCGATATTGTAAAATTTGCAAACTCCATTAAAAAGAGATTTACAAAATCTTCTTAGATAACTACAATTTAAAATTAATGAAATCTTAAAATAATGCTATCTTTTATAATTAATTATTAGTGAAGATTGCAAGGTATCTTACCATTAATGGAGAGCGGGGACAAGGATTGAGCACAAGACAAATAATCCCTCCCTTCTTTAACTTGAGCACAAGACAAAAAGGCTGTGTCATATGCTAATGCGCATGAAGCAAAGGAAAGGACAGCCAAGTGGACATGAAATGAATCATGATATGCCTCAGATCAGATGCCATCAAACATTGGAAACATATACACACAGCACACGTGTCTAATGTTCATTGCTTTCTGTGTCGTTGCACGGTAGCGGTATCCAATAATTCAGTACGACAAACAACAACAGGGAAAGACATAGTCACATGAAGCCGAAGATTTTAACGGTAGTTTTTAAGGATCAACCATTGTATAATCCTCACAACGGTAGACAATGGTGAAGTCTTGGCCACAAGAGACAAATTAATATAATACAAATTAAAGTGAAACCTTAATCATGTTAACTCCCAACCAACATCACTAATGAACCTTAAAATTTGATAGAGGCTATATAAGGCCCTGGCAGAGTTGCAATGTTTTCCTAGCTTTCTGCACTCTACAGTTTACGTGCCATAAATATATTAAAGTGAAACCTTGGTTTGATGTTGGGATGCTATTTGCTAAGTGCTAACTTTGATCTTTTGGGGCTATTAGGGTCAGAGATTCTGTCTTGAGGAATCTGGTGGCAGAAAACGATGTCAGCTTGTACTATTGCATATATTGGCGTTAAAATCTGTTCAGAGTTAGGTGGAATCCAATTACTGAAGCCCATGAAAGGCTAGCAGTGGAGGGTCCTGGAGTATAGTGCAGTGACTGTGACAAAACTTTCGTTGTCACTTGGCAACTTTTTACAGGTAAAGAACTGGAGATGATAAGACTGGTGGACATAAGAATATATATATACATAGTTACATACATACATGTATGTAATTCCTGATGCTTACATACATAAACATCTTGGAGAAACTCAGTTGTTAAAGATGCTAGAAGGTGGCTTATTGATGTCTGTACAGACACTTTATCACCCTCCATTTCTGACAGGCAATGCCTTTAGAAAGAGGACTCAGTGCAAAGCAAGGCCAAATTCAGGCACACCTTTGCAGTTATCTTCAGTTCCCCTCACTGACAGGAGTGGAAACAGTTGGGAACAAGGCTCAGGTACTTGCCTGCTAACACAACCGAACACTGTTGGAGTCATAGGAGGGGTATCAGTTCTGTCAACTCTGATTTTCTTGGAAAAGCTTGCTTGTTGGAGCTCAAGAAATGGCAAGGAGTGCCCCCCTTTTGTTGTTTGCAGCGATCCTGTGTTAAGCAAGGTGCTTCCATTCCGGCCTCCTCTTCCTTCTGCCAGGACCAGAATTGCTCATATCAAATTGAACAAGGACATGGTGATAGAGAATTTGCGGCGGAAAAGGAACTTCCTGGAGCTGTCTGGAGCTCGTTGTTTTGTCATGCCGTGCCATCTATCACATGTTTGGCACAGTGAAATTTCTCAGGATAGTTCACTGCCTTTTCTTCATGTTGGTGAGTGTGTGGCCATGGAGCTCAAGAACGCCAAACTGAAGCCAATTCATGCTGCAAAAACTGTGCGGATTGGACTGCTGACCATGGATTCAGTTTTGGTGGGTGGCTATTATCAGGAGAAGCTTCAAAATCAGGTATCCCTACTGTTTCTTGTCTTATATTCTCATGTTGGTCACTAATCCAAGCATTTTACAAGTTCAAATAGTGTCAGTAGCTTTCAGTTTTTGTGCTTCGTAACTGTAGGGTGTACCAGATTGGATTTTGTTTACTGTGTTTGTGGTGATAACTGATAAAAGATCACGTGCAGGGATTTGAAGTGGTTTTGCTAGACAAAGCAACCGAGGAACACACAATGGTTCCGGCAGTGGAGGCGTTGAACAGAAAGGACATCGAAGGGGCAAGGAATTTACTTAGAATCGCCATTCATGTTCTCTTGGTCAGGGCAGTGAACGTGGTGATCCTTGCATCTGATGATTTGGTAGGGGTTCTCCCCCATAACGATCCTCTTCTTAGGAAATGTATAGACCCCACGGATGCTTTGGCCAGGTCAACTATACAATGGGCAGAAACAACAGAAAGAGTACAAGGCAAATTTTAGCACTCATTTCTTCTAGAGCTTGGCATAATGATTGTAGCATTTATGTAAAAAAGCAGCTCCATATATACAGAATTTGTTGTGCAGTGTGAAAATTGGTTGTTACATCACTTGTGAGAATAACATGGTCAACTTGATAGTAGTAGCATGTTTGCAGTTATTCTATGTTTGTAGAGCCTTGTTAGTTTATGTTGCAGAATGCAGATTTTGGCGAACCTTAGCATGCACTAGAACTCTCTTGGCAACTCTTTTGCAGCTATTTGAGTTTTGGTTTTGTCATAAAATCATTCCATGTGATGGAAGGACATGCTATTCCATGTTTCCTAGATATTGCAGGACAAGAGAAAATCTGAAACAATGCATCCAATCACAAGGAAGTTGCAAGGATTGAAAACATGAAAACATGATGGTTTATTGTCAACGCTTCTCCACAACAAAAGGGAAACTACTAGAAGGTCCAAAATTGTTTTTGCATAAACGTCTCCTGGCAAGCAAGCAAAGAAATCACATGGCCTACTATAGGCTCGTAACTTTGGAAGTGGAATTAGTGAAGAACCACCACAAAAACTTTCTGGCAATACCAGAATAAGATAAGTTGTAATGCAAACGAAGAAACAAAATAAAATATGAATGCATTCATTTTTAATACAGATTGTGAGTCGTACATGAAAAAATAATGCAAAATCAAAAGCCAAGCTCTCCTATTCGAGAAGTGCAGAATCTTTAAAACAATTTGATGACCTCCACCAAATCCCCCTACAAATATTGAGATAAAATGATACATGACACTAAATTTCCAAAGCTGCTGTGGAAAAGAACTTCAGCCACTGCTACAAATTTGTCACATACTACTAATTGGTTGTTTTGAATTGCATTCAACACCATTCACTACATTTTGGTCTGCGAAGGCCCAAGAGGAGATAAGGTGATGGGCTATGGCAAAGGGTCCAGGAACAAACATTGGATTTAGTTCACCACTTCCCACAGTGAAATCTGCAGCCATACTTTGATTCTTTTCTACTCCCTTACACATTTGTTCTACTTTTGCTGCTGCAGTTCTTTGGGCTTGCTTGTATTCATCGAACGTCAATGCTTTTCTTACTTCGTCTCTGCTGTACCACTGAGCATCTAGACAAGCAAGATGCAGCATCAGTTGTCACAAGATCCAACAAACAAAAGAAATGGGAGAGTATGGTGTTGGGACGAAGCAAATGCTGCATGTTGTTACAGCATTGCATAATTTTATTTTACATAAAAACATGCCATTAAAATATAATGGATTCCAAAGGGGAGTGAGGGGAAACAAATTTGAAGTTAAACAGACTTTATTTTCTTGCGGATTCATCCTCTAATTTCTACGATCCCTGCACAATCTGGAAGTGTTTCCACAAATAAGGAAAGCTCAACAGTATTTTATGATTTATCACGCATAAAAATTTCTCATGACATCCGAACAGCAACTTGCCACATATATTTTCATAATAATTAAGCTAACATGTTATCTGCATGATAAGTTAGTAACTCATACACCTTATTTATGTACATGGTTCAGCCTAGATTTCAGCCACACAAATCTGACATATGTACAGCTGAGAATTAAGCCACTCTGCATAGTCTGTCTCACTAACAAACAAGTTTTTAAACGTTAACTCACTACTTGAAGTCATGCATGCATGTACTAAAGAGAAAAGGAAGCATCATTCATAGAGTAAATAGGTAAATTCAATTAAACACTGGAGGTCAATGTACCTTCTAACTCTTCCTTGTCCACCTTTATTTCAAGGGATTTTGCAAATGCAAAGAAGCCAACCATCAGCTGGCATGGCATGCTATTAGGTCCAACTAGAAACAAAGACGACAGAAATGGTTAATGGACAAAAAAAAACAGAAATGTATTTACAATTCGGCAAAGGAAAAAAGTAAAACACACATAATTATGTTAATTAATCATTACATAAGCTTATGTTAACCTGTACTTAACTGCTTCTGAGTGCCTACATATCAGAAAATTAGAAGTTTCAAATAGACTTAACATATTCAAAATATTAAGTATGAGTTAAGTCACTTTGAACATGACCAAACTGCCACAACTACTAGTAATTAATTTGTATAAAAGAACTCATTCACATCCTCGATTAACACACATGCCACTAAGCAAAATAAAGTAAGGAAAAAAAGATTGATGGAAGCGAGTTCTGCAGTTAATACTATACAAGTAAAAACATGAGATCATCAATAATGACATGCTTGGAATTATCCAAATCCTAAACCATATTCAAATAGCACAAATTGCCAATAAAATTTTCTATCAGGCAGTTATAAACACAAACACTTGCTTAACAATAGGTATCCTAACAGAACCCAACATATTTGTCATATGCCAAAAGCAGAGAAGTAGTAAAATTAGAACATCTCATGTAGCACAAGTTATACCAGGCCATGGCTGGGAACTGTGATATACAACTTCTCCCACTTCAATGCCAGTCTCCTCCCATGTTTCTCTTCTCACAGCTTCCTCCAAGCTTTCTCCTGCCTATATGCAACAAGAGGATACAAGCTAATAAAACTTTCACATCTGTGTAGAAAGGATTAAAACTAACACAACTAGGAAATGATTAATGCAAAATTAAGCCAATGAAACCCAGCTTTACAGGCATCTCTTTTCCCTTCCTTCTAAGGAAAAGCTTAAAAATTTCCCAGATCAAAACCTGCAATGTTTTTGTCCATATGCACTCACTATCCTAGCCATTAATAGCATGAAAGGAAGTCCAAATATTTCAGACCACATAAATGGGAGTTTCTAGGATCACAAACCTAAAAATGTCATGTTAGAAAAATAAATATTATGGCCATCTTTTACTTTTAATAAATTTAGATGAGTTCCCTCTACTTAGTCAGTCAATGGTAGCTAAAGGAAATAAGCTGCTTCAGGCCATAACAGAACACTGATTGAGTTCCTACAAATTGAAAGGGTATTAAATTTGGTCAAGAAATGCACCTCTGTGAAACCTGATAAGCAGGTCCATAATCGAGGTACAAACTTTGATCGTTTAGCCAAAAGGGCACGGTCATTCTCTCGATCAATGACTAGCATAATGGCCACCTGCATAAGATTATGTGAACAAAAAACACTTGAGCAGAACATTTGACCATCCATTTACCAAATCAACACTTAGAGCATGAGATGGCAAACCGGATCAACACGCGGATATATCCTCTTTTTGCACGAATCATTTGAACATTGCTTCCGTTTCCCAGCTTCCATTGGGACTGTTTTTGCCCCACAATGTCCACAAAATCGTGAAGTATTATGCCATTCTAGCAATGCCTTTGCCTGGCCAAACCCAGTAATTGGGAAAGTTGCATTCCCTATCAGTATCACAGACAGAAGTATGATAAAAGGACAACAAACTAAGATAATTTCACAATCACATGCAGCTTCCATAAAACTTCAGTATTTAACTCCAAGGAATCCGATAGATTCACAAACAATACAAGCTATAACAAAACTATGAAGATTCCTGAAGTAATTTTGATGCACTGCTAGGCACAAAAACTTCCTTATACCGTCGTTCAATCATGTATTACCAAATCATTGAAGAAGTTCTACTATCATGATATATCAATATGTGATCGGATGATAGTGTATAAAGAATCATATCAAAAACTATCAAATGAAAAAGGATGAGTGAAAATCCAAAAGCAAGTAACTCTCTTTCCCGTAACTTACATGACCAGCAATAGCCAAGTTACACATTGCTTGCGAGTCCCCCCACTCAGTAGCCACCATGAGCGTTCGAACCTCCACAAAACTCAACTCTTTCGCAGCACCACCCAACTCAACCGCCTCAGAAGAAACATCAATTGCCCAGTACACGGCGTCGTTCTCTGAACCCAGGTACACCAACGACTCCGCGCTCAACTGGGCACCCGAACTTCCCAAAATACCCTTCAGATCCTCCAAACCGATCCAACCCAGACTCCAAATCGGCGGGGAGACACCGGAACCGGCGGTGGAAGAGGCCAGGGCCTTCCCATTCCTGAAAGGCAGCACCTTAAAATTCAGGGGAGAGCGCGAAGATTGAGAATTCCCCAGAATTCGAGCGTTGAGGGCTTCGAGAGCTGATGAGGGCGTAAAAGGTTCACCGGTTTTCTGGGATTTGGAGTGTAATAAGGGGTTGGCGGCAAAGGCGTGGGAGCGCAAGCTTATGGACATGGTGGTGGTGGTGGTGGTGGTGGTGGTGGTGGTGGTGGTGGTAGCAGGGGAAGAGTGACGAGGTAAAAGAGGTGTTGTTAGAGAGAGGGTACGAAGTGGGGTTGTGTTAAAGGGAGGGAATTTGGAGAAGAGTGAAGAGGGAGAAGGAAAAGGGAAGAGCTTGAGCATGCTGTTGTTTCCATTGGGGGTGGAGTTTTGAAGAAGGTGGAACAGAGGAGGGGTGAGACCAAAGGGTTGGTGGTGATTGGTCGTTGAAGAGTGTCTGTGGTGTGACACGTGTACCCATATAAATTTTGGGTCCCACTAATGACTTAACTGATTCTTGACCATGGACTACAAATTATGAAAAGTAAAAATTAAAAATATGAATAAAAGTTCCCTCTTTTTCAATTTTAATTTTAATTTTGTTTTCATATTGCATTTTTTTTTATAGGGAATTTGCAATCTGAGTAATTTCTATGAACAATGATCTTTTTATTTATTTTTGATTTGTAAGGGATTTGATAAGGGAAAAATATTAAGAAAATAAAAATAAAAGGAATTAAATAAGGAATAAAATCTCATTATATTCTGATATAAAATAATTATAATTTTTTTAAGTAATTAAAAGCATTCCATAAAGAGGTCTTAAAAGCCAATTTGGACTTTGCTTTGTGGTTTCTGTGAAATTTCTTCTGCTTGCTGAATCGAGCAATGTGTCAATGATGATTTTATAGGGCATCTACTCTTGTGAATGTAGGGGTGAACACGGATTAACGGGGAAAACAAAGTCTAAATCAATCAAGTTGTCACGAACTGAGTTGGATTGGCGTAATCTTTTTTTTTTTCTTTTTTTTTTTTTAACTTAACCCAAATTGATTCAATTTAGTTAAATTTGAGTTGGTTCCGTTGGAATTAGCACGCTATGTTTTTTTCTTAAAAACATTCAACATGCACAAAATATATTATAAAACAAATTTTTTGAAGAAAAAGGAAAAGAAAATTGAAAGGGAAGAGTTGAGAACTCTCAAGAACCATCATTTGAGATTTGAGCAAGAAACCACAACTTCAATGATGATGTGACAATGGCTAGACTGATCGGCCATGGTTGCCAGTCTGTAGTTGCATCTCCGGTGGTGTGGGTGGTAGAGCGAGCTCAACAACATCAGAGGTGGGTGGCAGTGCAAGCACGACAACGAGTGACAGCAGCAAACTGCGATGTGCAGCAATTCTAGCTCCAAAAATCCATAGAGGGTGAGGTGAAACCCAGTGGCAATGCAAAGCTCACTCCAATCTCTAGATTCGTGAACTCTAGATATGTGAGTTGCAATTATTGTTATGGGATTTTTAATCTTAACCTGTTTTATTTAAGATATTAATTTATATACGTCAAAAGCATAAAATAACTTTATATTGTTGGCTAATAAAATTTTTTATTTAATTATAAATTTTAGAATAATTTTGGTATTATGAATTTTAACAGATGAAGAAGATAAAAAGGTTGATTGGGATAGGTGGATTTTAAAATGTAAAACTCGACGTCCAAACCAATTATAATAAAATTTTATTATTTTTTACCTGGGCAAACCCGAATATCAAACTCAACTTAAAATTTGTTATTGAATTGGTTCGATGAATCCAGACCCGTGATCTCCCCAACTCAAGATTGATTTTGGTTTTTTTGTTTTTTTGAAGATATTCAATAACAAATTTTAAAAATATAAATAAAAATTTGATCTTTTTATTTTCTTTCTGCACTCTATGAAGGGAATTTGCCATTCTTCTATTGCTTCTTGGAAGTATAAGAATAAACAAGATTCATGGCTATAATGTCAAGGACAATCTAAGGTAGAAGAACAAAATATAAACAATAAATACCAGATAATCACATTTGCATACAAGAATAGAAATAAACTATAGTTTAACCAATTTATGGCCTGGATGTGGGTTCAAAAATTTGACAATTGTTGAACCGAAACCTCAAACCCACAAAACGTCCTAAGAAATTGGTTGAACCACAAATGTGCCTCATAAATCTATCAAAATCCCTGAGATGTACTGACAATTGAACATCTCTAACCAGACAACTGTAAAAACTATAACAACTTTAATTAAAAAAAAAAAAAAAAAAACCTATGAACTGATCACCAACAATCAGTGACCACATGGGGAAGAATTCAATCTCCTAATCCAACTGATGGATATTTTCAAGAGAAGAAAGCAAAACTCAGGTCTCCACTCTACTTGGCAAGTTGTGCACAAGCGGGAAATCATCAAGCCAATCAGCATAAATTCGATTGATCTTCTTGAGTGCTTTCCACTTCAGTAGAGACTTGTTGCCCTGCCCCTCTTCATTTGCCAGAGGTACACTTGCTGTGTTGCTAGGATGTGCATCATTGGCATGAACTGATGATATAACATTTGGTAAAGCTGGGAGGGTAGCCTTAGTTGAAGTTGAAATGGCTCCTGCAGCTTCTGCTTCGAGGCGTCCACCAGGAACTTGTAACTCTGATTTGCAAGACAACCGATACATTGAAGTCAGAAGATGAGAAATGGCAATCAAACAATTTTAGCTGTTAAAATCACAGTACTTATATATTTTTTCTTTGTTCACAAGAAGAATATACAAGTTCTCATATGCCAACCAAAGTACATCCCAATCATTTCAGCCAGGCATCAAATTTCTAAGCCAACCAATAGCAGAAATCTAAGGAGGGAACAGTATTCAGATAAGCTGAACATAATACATCAATTGATTATTCTGAATCATGAGCAAAGGTAATGTCTCAATTATATGATAGGTCCCAAAGACAAAAGCTCTCGATTAGGACTTGACTGGGTGTGACTATGTGGGAGTTGATGTACTTGGGAAAAATTTCACAATTTACTCCAGGCTACTACAAACTTCAGTCAAGCAACCATATTATAGTCATCCATTGTAAAATGAAGATTGTCAGCTATTTATTTATTATTAAATCTAGACATTTCCATCAGAAAAAATTTCATATTCACAATGTTCAAAGGAAATGCAAAATTTCATTCATATGATGTATGCCATAGACACAATGATCACTATTCACTAATCACACAACACGCAAAGGCACAAGCTTTGCAAGGGCACACGAGCAGCATGGGCGAGTTTATGTCAACCATAAATTGCTGAAAACATATTACACAACAACCGAAATGATACACATTCAAAGACGAAATGAGCACATGGTGACCAATGATCTATTTGCAGATCACCAACCACATAATAGAACATGACCTTCTACACATCATCCAGATAAACCACAAATCAGAATCCATATGATTGAACAGAACAAAGCAAAACAATAGAAATCTAGCATAACCAAATCCAACAATCACAAAGGGGGAGCTGGAACATCAACACAAAGATGAGTTTTCAGGAAACAGCAGAACCAATGTACCTGCTTGCCCATGGGCAAAGTGACAGTCCTCACCAAAGGGGCAGTGGCCAGTTGTCTCCCACTTGATACACAGCTTAGTCTTCCAATAAGTAGACTTCACATTCCCCCTGGAAACATTCAAGCCAGTAGTAGCATTCACAGCCCTATTACTACCATCTGAACTATTAGACTTAGAGCCCTCCCCATAGTTCTTTGGTGGGGATCCATTAGTTCCTATGGATATTGCTGAGCTCTCCCTAAACCTCCCAGAAGAATCATCCCTGAACTTTCCAGGCTCCTCATGAAGAAAACTGCACCTATCACCATAAGGGCACTCCTCCCCATTGTAGAACTTCTTGCACAGCTTCATCTTATGAATAATCTTATGATCCTCATCCCAATTCCCCGAAGACCGTTCATCATTGCCTCTCAATCCAACAAGTTCTTGCCAATTAGCGGGTGGCTGCCTCATGTCCTCAACCCCATGTGCAAAGTTGCAGTTCTCACCGTTCCTACACGTTCCAAGCCTGAACTTCGCACAAATTCTGGTCTTGAAGAAAATGTGGCTGGTTCCTTTGTTCACTGCAGGGTTTTGCGGGTTCACCATCATCCTCGGGGCATTGTTGAGGTTTCCCTCTGAGGTTCTTGCCCTTTTGGACAAAGGGGGTTGATCCAAATGTGAATGTGGGTCCAATGGTTCGTTGTTCATTGGGAGTTGATGAAGCCTGACGTCAATGGCATCGGTTGATGCAAATCTCGGCGGTGACATCGTGCAGGTTGGTAGATTGTCAGGGAAACTCATGGCTTGAATTCTCACGGAACAGATTTTGACACTGTTCTATCAAATTTTGATCCTTTTTTTTTTTTTCTCTTATTTGAAGAGAAAAATCGGTTCTTGGTGATCAAGTCAGATCAATAATTCAACATGCAATGGAGTGATATGGAATTGATTCAGCGGCTATATCAAGTTCCAAAGAATGGTACTGATTCTGATGGAATATATGTAATCAAATAATCGATGCTAAATACTGAGGAAACAGAAAAAAGAGAAGGAAATTCTGGTTTAAGGCTAATTTTTCAGAGGGGAGAAAGATTGAAGGATCAAAATGAAGGAATTTGGAAGACCCAGATGAGAATGTTGGGAGAGAAGCGAGATGGGTGATCAAAGTTTGAATCTTTACAGGGATTGATCACGAATATATAATGAAGGAGAGAATAAGAAGAAATTAAAAAAATGGTAGAGGCAAGTGCGAGGTTTAAGCCTTCTTGTTGGCTTAAGAAAGTCAAAACTCCAAAACCCTAGCCGCCTCACACAATCACAGAACCAAGATTGGCTAATTAACACCAAAAAGAAACCCCTCAAAAATAAAAAAGATAAAGAAAAATTATTATATGACGGTGAAAAAATTCTTTGGGAGAAAAAGGAAACAACTCAAATACTGCGTGTTCTAGATTCACCGAAACAAACTTCTTTTTTGATTAATTCACTGAAACAATTTGTTAGTTTAAAATTTGAGTCTAAAATTAAATATCATTAATTTTAAATAATATTGTTAATTGACAAATATTTAATTCTCAATATTTTATTAAATAATAGAATTGAAAAGGAAAAATAAAACACAAAATCTAAATTCATAAATGATAATAATAATAATGAAAAGAAACTAACCAAATCAAATTTTGTGATAAAGTGAGGATAAAGATTTTTTTAAAAAGATTTTGTTTTATCTTATTTATTATCATTAGTCCTATATTTATCTTTCATCTTATTATAATCTAAGTTTTCTTAATTCATATTTAGTTTAATTGAATTAAGAGAGGAGTAGAAAGGATTAGTCTTCTAAAATATATAGTGAACTGGGTTTAAATTTCAGTTGAAAGAGGTGTTTATATTTAATGGTAAATCTTACCTCCAACATAATTGCCTTAAATAAAGGATACCCATGAGAAATTAAAAAATAAAAATTTAAGTTCTGTCAACCTTCATTTTAAACATTATTATAATATAACAATTTTAATGACTAATATCAAATCTAATACCAAAATCTTTAGTGCCTTTTACAATAGAGAAGTTTCGATGTCCCTAGGTTTTGTTTGCCTCATTGGAAAAACTTTTAGAGAAAAAGAAGAGATAATTGTTGTTATTGTTATGTCAATTTGTGTACAAAAAATGAAATTTGGAAATTCATTTATACATTAGTTTAGGATTTAATTTTAATATATTATTAATATAAATTTTGTTTACATAATTCTCTTATCATTTATAATTACGTTATTAAAATTATTTAACTTTTATTATAAGTAATTCAAAAATCATATAAATAATAAGATATGATTAATTGAACTATAAAATATTGTACAATAACTATGCATAAAAGTTAATCGTTTTTAACCTTAAACTTTAATTTGCGTATGAGCTAAAGTTAAAAGAGGATGTTACTTGCAATTTATCCTTAAAAAAAAAAAATTATGATGTGATAGTTGATATTTGATAGAGATTTTAGTCTAGATCATCAATATCCAAAATTTATTAAACTCCAACTAAGTTAACTAGAGTCAGGTCAGCCTATTATAGCATAAAGATTTTCTATCGCTAATTTTTTAATTTATGAAACTCAAATTTAAAATTTTATTTTAAAAAAACAAATATCAAACTATTGAATCAACTAACCGTTGGATATATTTGATAGACATTATTTAAGCTAAAGATTTCTGTTACTTTTTTTATTAAATTAAAAACCTTGATAAAGGTGAAAGAGTTTTGTTAAAGTTGATATATATATATATATATAACACTTCAATTAGAAGTAAAATAAGAGTGTGCTTGTTTCAATTTTTAAAAATAGTTATTATGAAACTTAAATTTTATATATAATTAAAAAAATTAAAAATAATTTTTTTAATAAAAAAATAATTTTTGGTAAAAATTTATGAACAAACACATCCTAAATCAAAGATAAAATGATAAAACATTTTTTTTATGCATAATAATTTTTGAACATGGGTATAGATTAGGGAGGTTAGTTTCTTTTTTTTTTCCCCTAATTTAGGGAAGGTTAAGTTAATAATTATATGCTTTTTCAGTGGAAGAATAATAAAGATCCGTTGCTTCAAGGCCTAATTATGATTTTGCAAGTACCATTAGATGATTACTTGATTTCATTATCAAAACCGTAGAAATCGTCTCATATGCCATATCCTCTCTTTACATTATATACGAGGTTGTTTGGATATATTTTTGTAGAGGCAGAGAATAGATAAATGGAATTTTATTAACATAAAAGTAAAAATATTCTTGTAAATTTTATTTTGAAAATTTTAGAAAATTTTTTAGAAAAAAAATTTTTAAAAATATTTTTTAATTTTAAAAAAAAAATTTTAAAAAAATTTTATTATTATTTTTATACTAATAATAAAAAATAAATTTATTTTATTTTATCTAAATAAAAATTATTTTTTTAAATTTAATTTTAATATATTCAAATTAAATATAAATTAATTCTTTTAAAAATAATTTTTCTAAATATAGCCCTTTAAAATTTTTAAGAATAATTTTCTCAAATATTGAACCAACCATCCTCACATCGTCTGTAACAACAGAAAAAAAAGAAAAAAAAAGAAAAGGAAAACAGGGGCCCACAGGCTAAAGCGACATAATATTATATAATAAACTATAAAGCATCGCCATCCGATGACTTGATTTCATGGGAAAGTCATTGTTGAACTAAGGTGAGTTTCCTCTTCTCTGCCTTTGTTCCTTTCCACTTTCCATGTATCATGTCCCAGCCACAAGCCCATGTTCTGTGTGCATTTGTCTGAGTTACTGCCTCCACTTCACCATGTTTTGTGCTCACTTTACTACAAGCCTTGAGGGCTGAAGGGCGCTGCTATCTCAGTAGAACTATGAGCCTGCCATCATGTGCTGAACCTTGCTTTCAGAATGTTCGAAAGCCGTTGGTTGGTTTGCTAAATTGAGTCAGGGAATTACTTTTCCACTGCTATTTTCAAGGTGGATGGACCAAAGAGGCTGGTTATTAGATTGCTAGGCGATTGATGCTTGCATGTGCATTTGCATTTGCATATGTAAGCGATGAGGTAAGTTTTTCTCACGTTTTCCAAGATACCTCAGCGTCTTATTAGGAATTTTTGTGCTGGGAATTGTCTGAAGATCATGCTTCTTGGCAAATCTAGAGTGCATTACTGTTAGAAAAGGCAAAGAAACCATTATGCATGTCTATATAATCAAATATTTACTGCACATGTCCATGTATTGTTCAATAATTGCTTATTGCTATTTGAAACTGTAATTGGAGACCATAGCGAACCGTGTTTTCTGGGACTACTAGATACTGCCATTTTCACTTAAATTTTTTGCTGTTTTGTTTCTTGTGTAATCCTTTAACGATCATTGTGGTTGATTATTTGATGAAAAATCATTCATGGACCAATAAAAAACAAAAGTCAGTGATGCTAAGGTGTTGGAATTTCAAGTGTGAAGTTCCACATTGGGTAAGTGCTAAGGTATTGGAATTTCAAGTGTGAAGTTCAACTTTGGTTAAGTTTAGATTAAATGAAGAATATATATTTGGGAGGACCCACAAACAAAATGTGGCGTGTGCAGCTAGCTAACAATCAGAGTTGTTAAGGGCTTCTTGTTTGGTATGTTTAGGTTTGATCTCACCACAGAGATAACCAAAACAAAGTCAGGAGTAAATGGAAAGGTTTAAGTGCATGCTGTACTCCTATTTTTCGTCTGTGCAAGTCATAAACTTATGCATTAACTAAGTTTTCCTTTTCCCTTCTGTCCTATCCTTTATTTTCATTGTGGCCGGAAGAGGAAGTATTTAATCTTTATTGACATGTTTATTAAACGGCATGTCACATATCTCTTGAAAGTTATTCTTGTCCTTCTTCAAAGAGTACTAGACACTAGCCATGGAATGTAAATTTGCAGATTTTAGATGCCTCTTGAAAGTTTTTCTTGTACTTCTTTATAAAAATTTAAACTAATCCTTTTTGTTCCCTTCATCATATTGTATCATCTAATGTGTGCTGGACAGGATAGAGGAACCTAGAGAAAGTCATTGTATATAATTATTTTTTGATGAAGTTAAATATTATTATTTTTTTCCCTTAATATGGTTATCTTTTTCCTAGATCATGATACCAATAATGGAAAAAGATAAAACTATATAATAAGAGGAAACGAAGGCATCCAACGTATGCAGATTGCTGGTCCAGCACTTTGGATCCCTGCAATATGCTGGGGGAACTAGTTCACTAGAAGTGGGGTCCTTTCTTAACATCTTCAAAGCATATAAACAGAAAGCTAGCTTAAAGAAAGCCCAGAATATTTTGAAAGCTAAGGGATAGGGCACACTGGGAAAGAAAGAACATATATTCTTTTTGACTCAACTTCCACTTTCCAAAGTTGCTATTAAGTCAATGAAGGAAGATCACAAAATGATAATGAAGCTCTATGCATGATTTGAAATTTAGAATTCCTTCCCAATTTTGGAGCATAACAAGGAATCAAGACAGTACTCATGGCCCAGCAACAGATTAATTAGCGAAAGAAATATAGTTGACATGTCTGGAATTTGTTTAAAGCATCTCTGCTTTTATATAGTGCATCAAGTTCTTACATGTTTTATCATTTCCTTGCTCAGATTATATGCTTAGGCTGAATTTTGAAGTAAACTGCGTGCATAGATCCCTTGAATGTGAACTCATTTTAGTTTTCCTGGTAATTTGAATAGTGTTGTTGAATTCTCTGTCTGAATTCGTGACTTGTGTTTGAATTCTCTGTCTGATCTATAGCCATGCAAAACATCTTTAGACCACCCCAACAGAAGCAACTCAATAAAATAGATGTCCCCCCACCAGCACAAGATCTCTCTCTCTCTCTTTCTTGTGCCAGCCACTCTCATGGTGTGTCCATGAGCGTGTGTGTGACAAACAAATAAGCAAGTATTCGCATGCACTTGCACTCAAAATAATGAAGTTACACAGAAAAGTTTTGGAGGCAAGGGTTGTTGTAGATTGTAAAGCTTAATTATCTTGGTAAGGAATATGTAAAATATATGGATTTCACAACCTTCTTGTCAGTACATCTAGCAAGAAACAATAACAGCCGGATATCCTTCTTATTGAAAAAAACATTGCTATGATTCTAACAGAGGGCCTTCATCCATGATTAGTCTAGAGCTTCACGTAGGGAAAGCAAGAGAGAATGCTGCTTGGAGAAGAAAGATTTTAAGGGAAATCAGCGATATCGCAGGTCTACTGAAATTTCTTCTTTCAGTCTGCATCGCCTGAAATAGAAGTAATATATGTATCATGGAACTGAGGCTAAATATAATTTTTTAGAGACATCTGGACAATACTTTTCACAGGAGAACAGATGAAATGTCCAGAACACTAAACTTTTCTCACCAAAATTCCTTGGCATTTTGCACTTAAAGCATTCTGTCCTGCTAGCATAATTATGCACTCCACAGCCAATTCTGTTACATTAGGAAAAGGAAAATAAAGGTGAGATACTTTAAATTAGGAAAAAAATTTATCTAAGCATTTTGTATCAATATATCATATTTCTTCTAGTGTGTAATCATATTAACTGTATTCTTTTATATTGATCACCATTGAATTAATCTTTAATTAATCGCATGGTATTTATTGTCGATCTTAACCCTTTCTTCTGGCTCTTGCCTATGAGAATACTGCACCTTTGTTTCTTATCATCACTATATGTCAGTGTGCATGGGCTGAGTATAATTCTCTTTCTCTGGGAGGAAGAAAAGAGATTGTACCTTCAATACATGACAATGCAGCTTTTGTGTGTACGTCAGTTTACTTGTTATTCAATTACATTGTTCAGCTTTTATGATAGTTGGACATCTAGGTGATATATAGTTGGTCTTTCAAGTTGCAGCTGAATGCAGGCTCTTTATTGAACTAATGCAGCTGTGAAGATTACATATTTACACCAATAGAAGATACTATTTCAATACTCGAAATGTGAAGATAATGTGAACTGACCTAGGGCAAATCCAGTCACCAGTCTTCCATCCTGGTGGGAAACTGCAATCAGATCCATAGCCTCCAGAGCCTGCCATGTTTCCCCCATATCCAGAAGAATAATCATCTTTAAATGCACCACATCTATAGCAGTTTGATCGGCTAGCATAGTTGTGAGCTCCACAGTTCATAGCGGTGCAAAACCAGTCTCCTGCCAAAGCTTCAGTCCTTTGGTATCTATAAGTTGAAGGGTCAGGCCCTCCAAACTTGGGATACCCGCAACTTTGGCATGCATCCCTCTTCTTGAAATTTATGTGCTGGCAAGCACCACACATCCAATCTCCTCCAGACCAGCTCATTTTCCCGGTTCAATGTATACCTGTGAAGTGGGAAATGACAAGAAATTTAGGCTTCATAAATTCTCAGAGCAGCCAGATAAAGAGATATATGACTTAAGTCCTTGTGCATGTTGCCTAGGACTCACATGCCAACGGCAAATATTAAAAATCCTTCTCTTTTGTCTCTACCTTCTATTAAAATTTAAAAGCATGCAAAGTGCATAGAAATTAGTTGCATTAGGAGCTAACTATAACTTCTATTAAAAGGCATGCAAAGTGCGTAGAAGTTAGTTGCATAAGGAGCTATAGTCTTGAATAATAGCATACTCTTCCAAGATAGCACAGCAATCTTATCAATTTTTTATGCTTTACTTAATATCATTATGGGAGTCTTAAGTTCCCTAATTTTAAGATGAATGAACCATGAGGTTCCACTGACTCTGCATTCACAAAGAAAGATTACATACAACATCCACGTATAAGAAATTATTGAAGATGTGAATGACAAACATAGAAATCAGAAATTTACCTTTTATGAAGAATTATAAATAGTTTTGATGCTGCTAGAGTAGTATTTTAAAAACAGCTTGCTAGTGAAGATGATGAGTTTGGTGGTTGTGTTTTGAGTCCTTATATAGTGGTTGTAAGACCTATTGTGGGGGAACATGAATGTCTCCTTTAGTTCCTTGGTAATCCAGAGATGGCTTTCATCAGATGAGATTCCAAAGTAGAAATTACTGGAAGATGTAGATACAATTTCTTACTACTCCTTCTGTGGTTAATCACAGAAAGGGTAGGTAATGGGCTTCTAAAGGTGGTTGATAATAGTGCATGTGTACACACGTTTTTGTCCATCTAGTCTTTTGGCCAATATCTTTACGTGATTCCTATGCATTATTGAGAGGAACATATCCAAGGGAAGCAAGGCTATATGAGGGGTAGCTGTTATGTGGCAAGAGTATACTGCAATAGAATCCAACAACCCCTGAACCCCACATATGGCTCAACAATATGAGCCCATCCGACCCAACATTTATCGGATCCATGTGTAAATGCCTTATACTCTTTCTATGGTAGACTCATCCAACTTGCAAATAAACCTTCACTGGTTAAGCTTATGCACTCATGGATGGTGCATGTGCAGTTACTTGGAGTGAAAAAAAATATATGTTATAATATGGAGAATCGATGCCTATCTCATGCACATCCATCTCCAAGTTCTTTTTTTCCCTTTTTTCAATTGCTTTATCACAATAATTGAAATGCCATTCGAAGATTCGTATCCAATATGGCAATGTCGATACTTTGTTTTCCTTCTTTACTTACTACGAGTGTAGTAAAAATGCATGCCTTTATTTCAGGATAACATGAACTCAAGCTAAATGCACTTCAATGCCATGACAATTAGCCCATGTGCCACTGGTTATGGTGCTCTTTAGGATTGTTATTCACGTATTATTGTCTGCCATATCTTGAAAGTGGTTTAGAAAGAAAACAAGCAAATGGTGCTAGCAAACTTTATCTAATTGCTTTAGTTTTTTTTTTTTTTTCTTTATTTTTATTTTTTAAAGTGCCTAAGTAATTTTATTAGAATAAGGATGCGGCGGGCAGACTCTGGGCAGAATGGACAAGTCACCCAGGTTTCAAAAAAGTGCTACAGTGGAATCAAAGTCCTTTGGACCTCGAAACTGAATTTATACTCGCGAGAGTGGTAGAAACGGATCCAGCAGCATAAACCTTAAAAAAATAAAAAATAAACCCTTGCCTGCTCCACATCATGTGGTTAGTTCTCTATATCTTTATTCTTCAGAAATATCTAATGAAACTGTATCAAAAAGCAGAGATGAATACAGGTTGAAGTTTATTGACCTTTTTGTTTCTGTAGAAAAAAATAATAATAGTAAAAATAGGTTCAAAGAAGCCTCTGACCTGCATATGATTCAATTACAAACCATGTTTTCTCTCTGATTGTTATATAAGGTGGTTGGTGGATAATTTAGTTTCTGGTTATATTATTAATTGGCAATTTTACCGGTGGCTTATTAAACTGCCAATCATGAACATGTAATCTGGATAAACTGCAGTTGCGATTAAGATGCAATTCATGAAGGGTACTTCATTGACTTGGGGCAATTTTCTTTTTACGAAATTAGAAAGTATTGAGTTAAGCATATGTAAAAGAATATATGGATATCTTGCCATGTAAAGGATCGATAGATACAATTGGTAAAGATACATGAGTAATACATAGTTAATGAATTTGATTAATTAGCCTGATAAATTAATTTAATTTCTCATGTAACTATGGGAAAGGATTCTTTGATAAGCAAATCGCACGTAAATTGGTCATGTGCTCATTCTCATTTCTCATTTCTTATTTTTTAACATAATAAAGTCATGTAATTCTTGCAAGAGATGATCCTCTCTCCCTTAAGGGGCATTTGTTAGACGGAATGAAATTTTATTCTTGGGAATGCTATTTTTGAGGATAATTTTTTTCGGCATGATGTTTTAAGTGTGTTTGGTATGTAAATTAAATTTCCAAAAATACTTTATATATTTTCAAAAATGCCTCTGACAGAGGCGGCAAAGGATGGTGATAGGGGTATTTTAATTTTATTATTTTTTTTCACTATGACAAAAATTTTCTTTCCATGAAAATGTTGGAATTCCATGGGGGACAAGAATGTTGGATTTTTACGAAGGATGAAAATATTTTGGGGGATTTTCATTTTCAAGAATATTGTTTCAAATCTTGTATGTACCAAAAACTCCTTAGTATCCAATTCTCAAATCAAGTTAACATGTGTACCAAAACTTTATTAGAAAGTGCCCGTGGGTTGAAAAAAATACCCCATGTTATAGAGTGGTTTGTTAACTTGATAGTAAGGATGGAAGCAGCTAGATATACCAAGGTTTGATTGGTTCAACTCTATGAAGCACAAATATAGACACGAAATATCAATGCGATAAGACATAGATACGGGAATACGATAATATTTAAAAATTATAAGACATGATATGATTATAGTATGATATATCAAATTAATAAAAAAAATTAACATAAGTCTTAAATTAAAATAGAGGAATAATGATTTGGATATTAGCATAAATTCTTGTAAATATATTTATTTTATCAATTGCTTTAGAATTTTCATTTATAGATATAAAAATGCCAAAAATAAAAGAAAAAATTTTTAAAATATAATTAAAAGTATCTAAAAGTATTTGTGAAGTATTTGATATGATACATATCGGATAAGAATACGAAGGTTATTTTGAAGTATCCGTGCAACACAGGTTCAAATAGTTCGATATTTATTTTCGTTAGGTAAAGTTTTAAGCTCAAATTATAAATGAAAAAAATTAATATTGATAGAGTTTTATTTTCATAATAGGCCGATCTGACTCAAGTTAAATTAATTAAAGTACCGTAAGGTATGGATATTGGTGGTATAAACAAAATTTAAATAAATAAGTAAGCCTAAGTTCTTTTCGGTAAATTTTTAAAAATAAACTTCAATGGATTTTAAGTAATATGAAATGATTTAACATATATTCAATCACCGACTTGAACTGGCCAAGTGTTTGTTTCATGCAATTCCGAAAACACCGGGCGGAATAGATTTTTTTACATATATATATATCATGTGTTGGGATGGAATTACAAACTCCATTGCGAGCGAGCGTGAACCCCACTCTCCGTGTCTTGGCTGACATGGTCGAATCCACAGTGGCAACCATGCTGGCGTGTAGGCCCTGGATTTGATAAGTAGGAATC
The DNA here is from genome assembly GCA_031439595.1 of Pterocarpus santalinus. Lineage (NCBI taxonomy): Eukaryota > Viridiplantae > Streptophyta > Magnoliopsida > Fabales > Fabaceae > Pterocarpus > Pterocarpus santalinus. The sequence goes on from CM062525.1 coordinate 9,889,699, forward strand.
CTAATCACTAATTTTAACCAGACAGGATGAATATTCCGTAAAGATTTGTATAAATTCAATCAAATTGACATCAAATACAACCTTAGACAGACAGTTCTCACCGCCACATTCTTATATTCTCAACGCGTGGGACTATTCTCTTAAGGGGGCCATGCCATCACTGTTCAAGGAGAATCCACATCCTCACCACACTGCTTCCAAAATATATATAGCCGTTGCTTTTTGGTTTTTGAACAACACCAACCACCACCACAAACTAAGCATAACCAATGTGTTTACGACAATCTAAGCCTTCTTAACATGATTATCTCCGAGTTTATGGAAACGGACGGGATGGGCCACTTGACAACTCATGAGGATTTTTTTTTCTGAAAGTCACATCAAGACTTTAGTACAAGTGGGAACCTGGCAATGGTTAATAGTTGATATTCTAGGCATTTGTTGAGTTTCACGTTTTGATGATGAGTGTTTGGATATGTCGATATTTTTTGTTTTTGAACTAAAATAAAAGAACATTAAAGAATAAAATATTTTGCTAAAATAATGTGACGTGACCTTTAAACGAATAAGTGCTCCCTCGGTTTCAAATGCAAACGAAAGAAAAAAACCTTTCCGAGGCACTCTCTCTTTGAAGGAGATAGAGAGTTTGTTGAGTTAAACATACTATAGGCCGAATCTAAATGCTAATCCAAATTGTAAGTGGTCCGTTATGTTATAGTTTTTAGTTTAATAATAAGTGTTTGATCCAACACATAAAGAATATATTCACTTGTCAACAATCAAAAGTCGCTGTAGAAAAAGTCAAGGAAAACACTCTAAAAGGAGTGAACCCATTGGATCAAAGTAGGGTTTGAAGGAGAGTATTTATATTTGCGGAATTCATTCTACTCCATCATCCTGATGCTTCATATACACTTGCTTATGGATGTTTTTGAGAATCATTGTTGCTCATTTATAAAAGCAACTGAGATTGACCTTACACCTTCGTTCCAGTTGGATCAATGAAGAGAATGTGGGATTAACACTTGGAATTTATTTGGACGCTATGATACTCTTCTTCAGCTAAAGTTTGCAGAGGTGGTAGTGTTTTAGGAAGAATAAACATTAATGTTACTCTCTGCTCGGGGGATAAAAGTAAAAGAAGGTTGGTTGCAATATTCTAACATGCACGAGCATTAATGAAGTTAAAGAAAAGAGTTGCGTTATTCTGCCCACGATTTGGGCAACACATACGGTTGACACCGTATCAAAATAAAGAAAACGACAAAAGTGGAGTAGAGCAAGTGGAGTAGTAGAGCAAGTGGAGTAGAGCGGGAAAAATAGAAGAAACAGTGAACAACTCTGACGCCTTCTCTCACTCCCTCTGAAGGTAGCAGAATCAAAGGAAGCAAAACGCGTCTGGCTTCTTGTCTCACTCTGTAGCTTTGTCTGTCACTCCCTCTGAAGGTAGCAGAATGAAAGGGAGCAAAACGCGACGGTAGCAGAATCAAAGGGAGCAAAACGCGAAGGTGGCAGAAGGTAGCAGAATCAAGGGAAGCAAAATGCGTCTAGCTTCTTCTCTCACTCTGAAGCTCGTTCTCTCACTCTGAAGACTCTGAACGTCAAACACTTTGCTTGAGTTTGCAGTTCCGATTCCACGCTGACGCCTTCTTGCCTCTGGTAAGCGTGTGCTACTGTTTCTTCTTCTCTTTGGCTTATAAATTTTCTTTGCTGCTGAAGACTGTGCATCCAAACAAGCTAGTAACTTTCATATATGATTATTGTTGAAAACCCATTTATGGCTAAACTGAAAACTGTATCTGTTTAGTAAACCCATTTGCGTTGATGATTTTACTTCTATTTGATGTATGTGTTTTCTTTTGGGAATTATGCAAAATATGAGAACTTGCTTAATCATTGGTAGTTTGAAAATGAGCAGTCATCAGTGGAGGAGTTTGTCAAAATGACTTCCCGTAAATGGATTAATCTTTAGTTGCTCTGCTTTGTTTAGTACAACAGTAATGAAAACTCTACTTTTTCACTTTGAGTTGGTTAAGGTTCACTATATGTTGCAGTTGCATAATGTCCTTCTTGTTATGATTGTCAAAAAGAGTCCTCATAATTAGGGTCTTTCAAAGTGATAGCTATATTTCTTCCCAACAATAAGTCAGGGTAACATAATGATTGTCATTGAGGGTAAAATTTGATTGTCACTTAGCATGGTTTTCTATAATCTGTAGAAATATTAGCAAAGATTGTTTAGTGAACATTTGTCATGCTTTAGGCAAAGTAAGTAATCTACACATTTATTCATAAACTGAACATGTTGTTATAAACATAGAAGACCATAGTTGTTTTACTCTCTTATAAGAGATTCATTCCCTGTATGAAAAGGAGACATATAGCATGTAGTGGAGGCAATAATTTTGAACTTTTTTATCTTGGTAAGCTTCTTGTGAATGTGTCTAAAGAGATCAAAGTATGAATAACTGAAAACATGTAATGTAGCTTATATGTACTTTGTGATTTTGGTGGACAATGCAAATTACGAGTAGAACCAAAACTCAGTACCTGAAAAGTTACCAGCTTTTTTAAAAAGTTACTAATTTATTGAACTAAAGTTACTAGCGTTTTAGGTATAGTTACCAACCAAGTGCAGATTCGTACTTAGACATATCAAATCACTCCCACATGCGAATGAAGCTCCGCTCACCAACCTAAGATGAAGGGGTGTGGTTTTAACTTATTTCGATACAGTCATCCATTCTCCAAGGGAAATAGAACCAAAACTTAGTTACTGAAAAGTTACCAGCTTTTTAAAAAAGTTACTAGCTTATGAAACTAAAGTTACTAGCTTTTTAGGTGTAATTACCAACCAAGTGCAGGTTCGTACATAAGCATATCAAGTGACTCTCCATGTTGGAATAAAGCTCCCCTGACTAACCTAGCATGAAGGAGTGTGGTTTTAAGTTGTTTGGATACACCCATCTATTCCCCAAGAGAAATAGAACCAAAACTTAGTTACTGAAAAGTTACTAGCTTTTTGAAAAAGTCACTAGCTTATTAAACTAATGTTACTAGCTTTTTATGTGTAGTTACCAACCAAGTGCAGGTTCATACTTAGGCATATCAAGTCGCTCCCCATGTGGGAATGAAGCTCCCCTGACTAACCTAGCACGAAGGAGTGTGGTTTTAAATTGTTTGGATACACCCATCTATTCCCGAAGGGAAATAGAACCAAAACTTAGTTACTGAAAAGTTACTAGCTTTTTAAAAAAGTTACTAGCTTATTAAACTAAAGTTACTAGCTTTTTATGTGTGGTTATCAACCAAGTGCAGGTTCTTACATAAGCATATCAAGTGACTCTCCATGTTGGAATGAAGCTCCCCTGACTAACCTAGCATGAAGGAGTGTGGTTTTAAGTTGTTTGGATACACCCATCCATTCCCCAAGAGAAATAGAACCAAAACTTAGTTACTGAAAAGTTACTAGCTTTTTGAAAAAGTTACTAGCTTATTAAACTAAAGTTACTAGCTTTTTATGTGTAGTTACCAACCAAGTGCAGTTTCATACTTAGGCATATCAAGTCGCTCCCCATGTGGGAATGAAGCTCCCCTGACTAACCTAGCAGGAAGGAGTGTGGTTTTAAGTTGTTTGGATACACCCATTTATACCCCAAGAGAAATAGAACCAAAACTTAGTTACTGAAAAGTTACTAGCTTTTTATGTGTAGTTACCAACCAAGTGCAGGTTCATACTTAGGCATATCAAGTCGCTCCCCATGTGGGAATGAAGCTCCCCTGACTAACCTAGCAGGAAGGAGTGTGGTTTTAAGTTGTTTAGATACACCCATCCTGCTCTCAAGAAAAATAGAACCAAAACTTAGTTACTGAAAAGTTACTAGCTTTTTAAAAAAGTTACTAACTTATTAAACTAAAGTTACTAGCTTTTTATTTGTGGTTACCAACCAAGTGCAGGTTCTTACATAAGCATATCAAGTGACTCTCCATGTTGGAATGAAGCTCCCCTGACTAACCTAGCATGAAGGAATGTGGTTTTAAGTTGTTTGGATACACCCATCCATTCCCAAGGAAATAGAACCAAAACTTAGTTTACGAAGGTTACCAGCTTTGTAAAAAAGTTACTAACTTATTAAACTAAAGTTACTAGCTTTTTATGTGTAGTTACCAACCAAGTACAGGTTCTTACATAAGCATATCATGTGACTCTCCATGTTGGAATGAAGCTCCCCTGACTAACCTAGCACGAAGGAGTGTGGTTTTAAGTTGTTTGGATACACCCATCCATTCCCCAAGGGAAATAGAACCAAAACTTAGTTTCTGAAAAGTTGCCGACTTTGTAAAAAAGTTACAAGCTTATTAAACTAAAGTTACTAGCTTTTTATGTCTAGTTACCAACCAAGTACAGGTTCTTACATAAGCATATCATGTGACTCTCTATGTTGGAATGAAGCTCCCCTGACTAACCTAGTATGAAGGAGTGTGGTTTTAAGTTGTTTGGATACACCCATCCATTCCCCAAGGGAAATAGAACAAAAACTTAATTTCTGAAAAGTTACCAGCTTTGTAAAAAAGTTACTAGCTTATTAAACTAAAGTTACTAGCTTTTTATGTGTAGTTACCAACCAAGTGCAGTTTCTTACTTAGGTATATCAAGTCGCTCCCCATGTGGGAATGAAGCTCCCCTGACTAACCTAGCATGAAGGAATGTGGTTTTAAGTTGTTTGGATACACCCATCTATTTCCCAAGGGAAATAGAACCAAAACTTAGTTCCTGAAAAGTTACCAGCTTTTTAAAAAAGTTACTAACTTATTAAACTAAAGTTACTAGCTTTTTATGTGTAGTTACCAACCAAGTGCAGGTTGTTACTTAGGCATATCAAGTCGCATCCCATGTGGAGATGAAGCAAAAGCTCACCAATCTAGCTTAAATATACTTTGTCACTTTGATGGAAAATGCCAAATTCATGTAATTTATGTTGGTATGTACTTTGATCTTGTCTACTTCTAATGCGACATGTTTTTAGCAGTTTTTAGGAGTATTGCTAATGCTAAAGAAATATTTGAATGTTTGAAGGCTCTCTTTCTTTAGCTGCTACATAAAATCCGTCATTTATGCTTTGTTGATAATGATAAACATGTTTTTTCAGTTAAATTATTTGCTTTGTGCTAATACCACTTATGTAGATAGTGATAGCTATCCCAAAGAATAAGTTGTGTTATACTATCGATGAAGTTATCAGAGAATTATGAAGTTGTAATGAATTACGATAATGACTATTTTATTTTTGGATGAATTATTCAATAAAAATGAAAGAACACATGATGCAAAGGAGGGTACTCTTTCATATTGTAGCAGAGCCCAGTTAATTTTCTTTTCCTATTTTGTGTAGGTTGATCCATCACATGCAGCAAAACTTCATGGAAGATACAAGTGGTGGTGATGCGAACCAGGTTGTTGGATCCATACTGGAAGTTGATACCTTTAAGGGCAATAGTAAAATAGTTGAGCCAAGTGTTGGGATGATATTTCATTCGACTGAAGAAATAAAAGCATTTTACCAAAAGTATGCAAATGTGATGGGCTTTGGATGGAAAATACGAAATTCGAAAAAAGGAGATGATGGGGAGTTAAATTATCTGATGCTTGCTTGCACACGAGAGGGAAGCCGGGTGTCAAAAATTCCAGCAACATTGAAGACACTACCTACACAAGTTGCAAAATGTCGTGCAAAGATTACTGCAAGCAAGGCATCAGACGGTTTATGGTGTATAAAGTCAGTTATTCTTGACCATAGTCATGATATTAGCCCTACGAAATCAAGAATGTATAAGGCAAATAAGAATATCAGTCTGCATGTGAAGAGAACTATCGAGCTAAATGATGAGGCAGGAGTGAGGATCAGCAAGACATTCCAAGCTCTTGTATAAGATGCAGGAGGGTACGAGAATCTTCCATTTGTTGAACAGGATGTGAGGAACTACATTAATAAGGAAAGACGTACGATTGGGAAGGAAGGAGATGCTAAAGCTTTGGTAAATTACTTTGATAGGATGAAGGAGCTGAATTGTAATTTTTGGTATGACATTGATTTTGATGATCAATTTCGTGTGAGAAATATATTTTGGGCAGATGCTAGGAGTAGAGCTGCATATGAAGCCTTCGGAGATGTTGTGAGTTTTGACACAACGTATTTAACAAATAAGTATGAGATGCCATTTGCGGCATTTGTGGGTGTAAACCACCATGGCCAATCGATCTTGTTTGGGTGTAGTTTGCTTTCAGGTGAAGATACGGAATCATTTGTTTGGCTTTTTGAGTGCTGGATTAGATGTATGGGTGGAAAGCATCCTGGAGGTCTAGTAACTGACCAATGTAAGGCTATGCAGAAAGCAATTGGGATAGCTTTGCCCAAAACGCATCATAGGTGGTGCTTGTGGCACATAATGAGAAAGATCCCTGATAAACTCAAAGGATATGCAGCATATAAGGGAATGAAATATGCAATGAAGGAAGCCATTTATGACACTCTCACGGAGGAAGAATTTAATGAGAAATGGTGTTTGTTTGTGAAAGAATTTCAACTTGAACAAAATGAATGGCTGAGTGGATTGTTCAATGAGCGACATAGGTGGGTTCCAGTCTTGTTGAGGAAGTACTTTTGGGCAGGGTTGTCCACCACCCAACGTAGTGAGAGCATACATGCTTTCTTTGACGGATATGTCAACTCTAAAACAAGCCTGCAACAATTTGTGAAGCAGTATGACAATGCTCTTAGGAGCAGGGCAGAAAGGAAGTTTGAAGCAGATTTTCGGTCCATGAATACTACAATTCCCTGTGGGTCAAACTCTCTCATTGAAAAATAATTTCAAGCGGAATACACACATGCAAAGTTTAATGAAGTTCAAGCTGAATTCAGAGGGAAAATGAATTGTGGCACATCCATCAAATGTGTGGAGGGGATTATTGCCACTTACAATGTGTTTGAGGAGCTTTTGGTTGGTAGCCATGTCAAGGAGGTTTTGTATGAAGTTAAATTTAATCGTGAAAATCATGATGTCAGCTGCCAGTGCTTGTTGTTTGAATTTAGGGGCATTATGTGTAGGCACTCACTTTCTGTGCTTGCTCTTGAAAGAGTAAAGCATGTGGCTTCCAAGTATATTTTGGCAAGATGGAGCAAGAAAATCAAATGGAGACATTCATACATTAGAAGCAGTTATGATGTGACTGAGTTAAAACCAAGGTTAGAGAGATTTGATAAGTTGTGCAAGCATTTCTATAATGTGGCAGAAGTAGCTGCAGAATCTAACGATGCAAGCAATCTCCTCCATAGTGCACTGGATAAAGTCATTGGTAATATGCATGGAATGGCTTCTTCTGAAAAGGAAATGAATGCAACTTGTAAGGACACTTGCTCAGAGGCCACCATGCGTGAGGGGTGTACGGATCAGACGATTCAAATTCGTAGCCCTTCCCGTGTAGCACGTAAAGGTCGACCACCCTCAAAGAGAAAAATCTCTCATGGCGAGAAGGTTGTGCATAAATATAGAAAGCAAAGCATGAATGGTGCCAAGTTAGTTATGAAGGTTAGTTTATTATATCATCTATTATTGTTTGTGTTTACTCAAATGGTATCAATGGAAATAAATCTTAATGTTTGATTTCGATTGCAACCTGTAGGACTCCATTGATGGACTTGTCATCCAGCAACATGGAAGGAACTTCTCCATACAGTCCTCGGTGGAGGTTGGACCTACAATGAGTGTGACTGATGAAAATTTCATGTTGTGTGTGTGCATGGATTTAACATTAAATCTGTAACTTCGGTTTGGTCTTAATCTGCATATGCAAATTAATTTTTTTTTTCCACTTTGTTGTTGGTATTTGATGTGAATTGTGAGATAAATTGTATTGACGAGATGATGTTTAAATTTGGGGAATACTTTCTCTTGTAGGATGTTGTGCATCTATTATTTGAATATGGAAAAAATGGTCCATATTGTGTAATGATTGTTGCGATGTATTTATGGACTTATGGTATCTATTATTTTATTCTTACATGCACTTAGTGAGAATGTTGGTTTTGCGAGCCAGATTCATAGGGATAGATTCATAGGGATGGACAATTAACAATGATTCAACTACCACGAGTGTGACTTGAAGTGACCACTAATTGTTACTTGTCTAATATTGCTTAGAGCCAGAGCAGGGGTATTCCTGTCAATGAAGCCGTCAGCTTCCCAATTATGAAGAAACTTGTTTGGTTTCAGAACTATCAATTGTTCAACAAGGTGGATTTGTGTCATTGCTCGAAGGCTTTATTGCCGATATTGGACTATCTATGCGAGCATGTAAACAAGTTGGGTATTTTTGCGTCTAATTTGGGATTATTTTACATATACTATCGTCTTATATTGATCCGGAGGAACACCTCCCTAGTCCCACATATGCTAAGGACGGTTCTGAAAATGTTAGGAATCATTGTAATATTATGTTAAGGATTTTGACTTTTTGACTGGCGATATTTGCTATATGTAAGCAATACAGATATACTAGCTAATGTAAATGGAGAATGATGCCTTCCTTTTTGTATAGGTAGGTGGATTATTAGTAGTGCATTTGTTATAGTTAAAATAACAAAAATTTTTCTCATTTATTCCTTATGTTTTAATTTTTTATGTGCAGGACCAGGATTATAGGAGTATATTTTACATAACCATTTTTTTTCCAAGGACACTTACAGTCATGAAGCACATCTTTTTTGTTTTTTTACTATTGATGTGCTGCATAACAAGACAAGGAAGCAACCAAATAGGAAATCACCTAATATCTGGAGCATATTGCACAATATTTGGAAGCGCACAGATCAATGCTATAAGATTTTGATTTTTTTTGTTTTAATTTTTTGTATTTGGAGTCTGAAAAGTGTAATAGAGTAGACAGATTATTTGATGGCACTTGAGTTATTTATAATTATCAGTTGGGTGTAGTACTATGTGGTGTATGAATGTTTTATGGTGGATGTTGCATAATATCCATGTGCCTTCAAATATACTATTTGTAATTTTAATTGGCTCTAATAAAAATGAATATTGTATAACAAAGTATGATTTGGATTATGAAGAATTGATTGGTATCTTGTAGTGGGTTTGTATATTGCATGTTTAATTTATTTGCTACTGTCAATGGTAACTTTGAAAGAGTAAAATCAGATGTAAGCCAATAAGTCAGAGCGAAAAGCTTTGAACTCTAGTCCAATTAACTGCCCATCGATATGTTGGTCTTATTGTTTATAACTTTCCTGATTTAGCTGTCAGAGCATGCCTCTTGGGGTGGCAATTTAAAGTGTACTTAAATGTTGAGGTTATATAAATTTGTGAAGGTTATAGCTTCTTGAGTAAATTTATGTAACAATAGGTTGAGAGATATCATTTGTGATATACATTTTCTTAATAATTTATTCACTTTTAAAGGTTTATAGCATGAAGATATGTGGTTTTAACTTGTTTGGATGCACCAATGCATTCTGCAAGCCCAATAGAAAGAAAACTCAAAGTAATTGATAAGTTACCAGCTTTTAAAAAAAGTTACTAGCTTTTTTGAACTACAGTTACTAGCTAGTTGAGTGTAGTTACCGACCATGTTCAGTTTCTTAGGCATTGGCATAAGCCATGTTTATTGGTTGAAAGGTATTGAATTTAGGAAAACTGGATGAGAAAAAATTTACGGTTGATGATGTGCCTCATCACTTATGTGAATATCTAAACTCCAATTATTATCACTTAGTCTATGTAGACCATTACTGGAAGATTCGTATCCAATTGATCCTTCATTACCAGTTGGACTCATAAGTCATAAACTTCTGCAGCAATTATTTTTAAAAGAAGTAATTGAGCTCATGGATCACAGTTAGTTTTAGAGAAATAATTAGAAGAGAATCTTTTTCACTGGGGTTTTGGGTCAAGAGTTGACCATAACTACTTGTTACAGATGAAAGAATTTGGAAATTTGACATAAAAAGTATCCACTCATAACAATTGATGTTAATTCTGGAAATTAAATGAGTCATGTTATTAATTTCACAAATTCAAGTGACGGAAGAAAATTTTTATAAATCACAATCGTAGCTAAATTGTTACAAAGTGTGTTAACACAAGTTACACATATTAATTTTGCTCAAGCAAGACAGAAACATCTTAAATCAAATAATATTTCCAGCCCTCTATGTTTCTACTTATGGATGCTGGAATAAATACATATTACCTATGTTCTAACACCACAAAAGGTCAATAAAAAAGATAGAAGTTGACAGGAAAAAGCTACCCAAGTATGACACAACAGCAAAATGTGGACTTCAATCAATCACGAGGTGAGATCTTTGAACAGGTTAAGAACCTCCTGTGTTTCTACTTACTAGGTCTCATGTTCATTTTCTCCTCTCATGTTTGTACACCACCTTTGTCAACACTTCTGGCATATTTAATGAACACTGTAATCCCAGCCAATCTATAAGCTTCCTTTTGAAGAGACTTGAGTCTTTTCTTACCCAACCAAGCGCATGGATGCATCTGTCCAAGTCAACACCTTTTCTTCAAATCTCCATGTCAGCAACTGCATTCACGTAATAGGGATATCATTTTGTAGGATAAAATACTTGCTGCATGTGAACATTTAAGAGAGCTGACCACATAAAATCATAAACCTTTTAAAAAAAAAAATTACAAAACTTGATATACACGTACATACATATTCTCACAAAATATCGCACTGCACTGAATATCTGTACCATGCATCAGAGAAGCAAAACTCCAACTCTGTCCTTTTAGAGGTACCACAACACCATGTTCAAATGATTTTATCAAGTCTCCTCTTTTATTTTCAAAAGCAATTCTATACGAATTATAAATTTGGTCTGCATAAACAAAGATGTGGACTTTTGGAGCAGATTGGAAACATATCATTGTATTCCTTACCAATTATATACAAAATTGTTCCCCTAAGACAGTCCGGACAAAGGATATGCCAGCTTGATCACTAAAAAGGACTAAAACAGAACCCTATGCCACTATTACTTTCTTGGCCTCAAACGACGCAACGGTGTGTACGGGGTTCTCGTTGTGAGTCTGAAGCTTTAAGCTTTCTTCCGTAAGTCTTGACCCTCGTTGCAACGGTTGATTTCGGCTTCTCCTGGGTTTTAACTGTCCTAGCATCTTCACCATCAACACCTTTTAATATAGACAGGAAATATTTAAAAATTAAATTGACATACTAACTATATGCTCAGTTATTAAATCTTGTCTATGCATATAACTACTTCATGTCCATCTTGCTATGCACAAACCTTTGGCATTATCTTCATACACCTGTACATCTCGATTGGCAATGCTAGGAGAGGCCTGTATTGGAGTTTCCATGTGACAAGAAGAGACATCTGCACCTGATGGGGTGCGGGCAGCAAATGGGGATGCCATTGATAACAGCGCATCAACTCCTGCATCATGTGCAACTTTTGCTCTGCACACATTTCTCTTATCTAATACCCAACTGGTTAGCAACTCACGCCGCAACCTTTCAGACTCATCCTGTGGCAACCAAACCTGTAATTTTAGATAATGCGAAAGAAAACTACTATAGTTCCAATATACAGACCAAATAACCCAAAGCTCACCTCAGTCCAATCAGGCATGGTGCTGCCTCCCTCATATGTTGTGACACCATCCCACATCTCCATGTATTTAATGGTGTACAAACCACAATCATCACTTCACAAGAACCATACAAGGTGAAAACCCCAAATAACAAGTTACACTATCATCATAGATCCAATTGATGAACACACAAGATTAAATTTTATAAATAAGACCCACTACAACTGACCTATTCTTTTGTTTTGGCAGCAAAACACTATCAACTCTCAATTCCACTTCATTAGGATTCAATGTCGGTACTGCTAATGCCAACATCTCCTTGAAACGAGTGGCCTACAGGTTCAGAAAAAAGAATAGAATCAATGGACTTTTTAACAGCCAAATACCGAGGATACGTATAAAAAAAAGTAATCAAGTTATTTGTACCAACATACCGCCAATTTGTCAAGATGAGCCTTGTCACCCTTATGCCTCCCCTCCAAAGAGTCCAACACATATAACCTCTTTTTTCCCCGATTGAAAGCATAGCACCACCAGTGATGATCAAACACAATAGGCGCAAACACCTTTACCAACAACGTAGAAAATATCATTAGCCTATAACCATGACTCATAAAATGGACTGACAGAAAGGATGAAATTGAATACCAGGTTGCTAGAGGCAATGACAGATTGAAGGTCCCCAAAACTAGTCGGTAGAGTGTCCCATGGTTGATGGCGACGTCTTCTGAAGGCTTCCAACCCATGTGCAACCTTCTCCTACATTCAGAGAAACAAACATAAGCACACCGAATGAATTATGAATTAAAATATGCATATCAAACATATCAAAGTTATTGCACATCACCATGAAATACGAAGGCAAACAATAACCGCCCTCCGCCTTTCGTCCTGCTCAGACTGGTTAAAAATAACTGCTGCAAAAGTAACAACCTGACATAACAATTGATATTAGTTACCAACTAGTTCACTTTGAGGCAAGCATGTAATTGAGACTAAAACATTGATATTAAGATTTATCATTACATAATTACTAATCCACCCCCCGGGGCCCAGTGTTCGAGCATCGTGCCGATCCAGATACTGACCGAACATGCTAACCAAATTCCTGAGTCATAAAGTAATTAGAGAAATATCATATGAAGTAAGTTAGTTCATTGCAAGTATCTAGATTGGGGCAAAAACAGTTCAAGTAAATATTCATACTCGCTTGCAACCCCAGGCTGGGTGCAGTATGTATAAAGGTCAAGTAGCATTGTCTCTTGACCTTTCCCGATCGAGTGAGAAGGGTCATCCCGAATATCTGAATGAAACCCTTCCACTTTCTTCTTCTCGTTACTAGCAGGTTCGGCCTCTTTGAAGTTTGGCAAGTTAGGGACAAAACAGTGCGCATCGTACTTGCCAGCTAGAATGGCATCATCCATGTCCTTCAGCATCTGCAAATGCGCCACAACCCAGTCCTGCACAATCTGTATATACATGATTATGTCAATGATAATAAAAAATTTGCAAGTCGACACAACCATAATAGAACATCGATAGAAATAACTGCTTTGAAAATAATTCATCAATTTTTACGAAGTAAGAATAAGCTTTGGCTCAATATCCATCCAATTCTGCACATAGCACATAATAGATGGTAGCATCCAAATCATTTGCGATGCCAGTGCTGAATCTTTAATCACTCTCACTGAATTTACCGTCTATAAAGTGCACATACTCACACAAATGCATATATTAAGAATCAACTACTATATAATACCAGTTTTGGACTTCGTAGTTGTGCAAGAAAAATCACTAACTAAATTCACAAATAAAATTAAAACAACAAATAAAATCATAATTTTAAATAAACCATGGACCTATAAAAAAGCTAATCAATTTTTTTTGGATAACATAAGGAAAATATGCTTAAATCATAAACCTTTTCAATTATTCAGCATTAGATAATCTCCATTACCTCTGTCTTGTAAGTCTTCTTTAACCACACTTCATCACATAGCTCACCTCGGCGCCGAGTGCGATACAATATACCCTATCAAAGTAATTCAACAGATGACATGAAGAAAAGCGGTGGAAAACACATAATACCAACAGCTTCGAAATTTAGTTGTCACCTTAATATCATGAAAAAAACAAGAATTACAAAACTATTTTTAACATATTGTAACTCTATTTACACGAGTTACCTGTTTTAAGTTTCTCTCATTCCGAATCCGACTTCGCACCATTTCTTCATCCCAATATGCGAGTAGCGGACCAGTGGATGTCGGATCCCCAGCAGCAAGCGGCCGACGATGAAGGTATATAATCTGTGAAATGCCAAGTCAACTCATGAAATTAGGTTACCGACATCTACGACATATATGGGCAATAGACAAGTATAGACAAGCATGATAAACTATCAAAAGAAAGGCTACAAAACAAGCTCAATTGCAACATCAAAATAATTATGCATTATATACCATCAAGAAGAAAAGGCAGCCACCGATGCTCCCCGTCTTGCGGTGGCCAGACTTGTAGCTTGTGATCTGAACTACAAGCCAGTCGAAAATGAACCGGCTCCAATTATACATTTTCACATTTTGGACATCAACAATGGCACCAAATAACTTTGGACTTGGTGCCATCTTTGATGTTGGGCAAAAGAACCCGGACATGACATACAAAATGAAGGCTCGCCTGAAGCTGTCATCAACATTGCCCTGCCGGATCATCTGCTCTAACTGACCATCGGTGACCCCCTCAAAATCCTTCAATAGAAGCTTCTGCTCTTCGGTCACGGATGTAGGAATCTCCAACCCTAAAATTGCATGGTTAGCATGCTTAGTCATCATGTGCAAAAAAATAAAAAATAATAGCAATGACAAATAGGTAGGTTGTAATACCTGAAGCCGGCAAGCCAAAAACCATGCCCACGTCATGGTATGTAAGTGGGATCAGCTCACCCTTCACAAAAATGCACATCTTGGTTATATCCAGTGCATTTACAAGCTCTAAGCATAAGACCCGCTCGATCCGGCACTTGACATCGAACACTGAGCCAAATCCCATCTCCTTCACAAGGTTGGCTTGTTGTGCCGTCAGAATTTGGCACAGCTTCTGCAATCGGAGAGGCGAACACCGCGTAGCAAAAGCAGCCTAAAATTCACACGCACTGCAATCAGTACATCTACATTCACAAAATAACTATGGATGCCCCAACAGAAAATTATCTAAATAACTGTATCACAAAGCAATACAACAAGTACGGCGTAATTTACCACTCCATGACTAGACTGGCGGGAACCTTTCTGACCAACTGACCTGCCATTCTTATGCAAACTCCCCTTCTTATCCTAACCAAAACAAGGCAAAATACTCACATAAGCCTTCATTTTAAATGCATTTATTATATTTCAAACAATTGTATCACTTAACACTTACATTTGCTTCGTTCTTCATACCGTGCTTCTTTAGCCGTCCAAGCCACACTATGATGGGACTTCTAGTGTTTGCTTTCCCTCGCCCCATTTCAGTCTGCGTATCAGTTGAAATGGAAAATAGACAAATTTCAAATCGATAATAAGCACGCATTACCAAAAGGCACTACAACTTACAAGACCTTATTAGTGTTAACCCATTTCACATATTCAACTACCCCTTAGCATAGAAACATTCATTATATATACCATCTTTTGTAGATGATCATCTTCTTTCTAAAGTGTAATAGTAAGCTGAAAAGGTCAAGAAAGATGTTAACATGCAAAGTAGAGGTTCCAAATGCTTGTATAGAAGTCTCGTATATGTGGCTAAATGCAGGACATAATGTTTCGAGCTGCTTAGTCTCACTTGTTACATGAGCACAAAGATAAATTGAAGCTAATATTCAACTAACAGAGGGACTCAACAAAATTCTAAACACACAAAACAATCAGCAATGATATTGACAAGAAAAGGAGTATAATATGGGTATATTGTCCAACAAGCAACAGATGGTGTTTCTTGATTTGAATAAGGTGAATATGAAACTATACATGTACAAGTACTATAGGCACAGCTTAAATTGTTAGCAATTTCATATAATTTATATTTAATTTAAATGGAATTTATTTATTCCCCTTAAGCCATTACAACAATCAGCAGTATTACTTGCAGATTCAAAGCATAACCAAGCCTAAAATGCCATCTATAAAAGCATATGAATGGTTAATGATTTCTGTTGACACCAAGGAAGAAGTTTTTATTCTTCTACTCATGAGAGGAATTTTGTCACTGATCAAAGCACTCATGCAGTAATGAAAAGTCATGAATAAAATGTCATGATGAACTATCCACACTGAAGACCTTGGTTATGAAATAAGCCCTCTAGAAGTCTCAGGAAGAAGTACGGACATCATCATTGTAGGTGCTGGGGTTGCTGGCGCAGCCCATGCTTTCACACTTGGCAAGGTACATGGATTTTCTCTCCTACCCATATATGAGTTTGAGTCTTTGGGAAATCAATCTTTTTGACGGTTTTCTTGAGTTATAAGCGTGCAAATAAGTTGATGTTGAGGTAAAATATTAATAATACTGGTAAAGAGTTCATGCTTGAGTGCAGCGAAAGTTTCAAGAGGTTGGAAAAGAGAAGAGTACATTTAGTGTTTAAACTATTGTTCTGAATGAAATCATATAAGTTGAACCTGGATACAAGTGTAGAACATCTATTCTGGAGATAAAGTTCCTATATTTTTATTTTCTGTCTTTGTTTTTTTTTAAAAAAATTAGGTATATTTTCCCTTCAATCAGATGTCTTGGTAATTTTTCTGTGGCATGGAGCTGTAATGGTTGCTTCGGGCTTAGTGAGAGAGATAACCTCAAAAATATGCTAGATAATATGTTTTCTTAAACTCTCTTGATTTTTTTCATGAATGAAGCATATATATATATATATATATATATATATATATATATATATGTTCTAAAGTGGTCAATGATCTAACTATGTGCTTTTTGTTTCAGGATGGAAGATGCGTGCATGTTATTGAAAGAGACTTGAATGAACCAGACAGGATTGTGGGTGAATTGTTACAACCTGGGGGTTATCTTCACTTACTAGAGTTGGGTCTTGAGGGTAAGCAAGAAATGAAAATTGAAGTATTCAATCTTAGGTATGAAATCACTCCCCTGCCTCTGCTGGTCAAATTCAAGGCTTTTAACAGATGAATGTTATGAGTTGTTGCAGATTGTGTGGATGAAATTGATGCCTAGCAAGTCTTTGGCTATGCTCTTTATAAGGATGGGAAAAACACCAAGCTTTCTTATCCCTTGGAAAAATTTGACTCAGATGTTTCTGGAAAAAGCTTTCACAATGGTCGTTTCATTCAAAGAATGCGAGCGAAGGCTTCATCTCTTCCAAAGTACAATTTTCTTATCAACTTTTCATTTTCATATTACATGAAGTTCAAAATTTATATTAAAGCTGTATTGAATCCATCCTTTACATTCTCTTATGGACTTATTCTCCTACTAATATTCTGCAATGTAAAATTAGAACAAGGATCTGTCACATCTCTACTAGAAGAAAATGGAACGGTCAGAGGGGTTCACTACAAAACCAAGAGTGGACTAGAGCTCACAGCAAAGGCTCCCCTCACCATAGTATGTGATGGTTGCTTTTCCAACTTGAGGCGTTCTCTTTGCAACCCCAAGGTCAGGGTGCAAATTTCTTGTTTCCAGAAGTAAATTTCTTGTTTCCAGGGAATTTTGGACATATAGTTAACACATTTGATGAGCACACCGGATGGGGAATCAAGCATACCAGTTGGGGAATCTTAAACACAGATGTTGCTAGCTTTTTAAGTGCCTATACCTAAAACTACATTGATTGGTCACATTCCATAATAAACATCACTATGAAGAAGCAGGAAGGTGAGTTTTCTTTCTGACATAGCCAAAAATGCCTTCCATATCTACCATCTTTCAAAACCATGTTTAATAGAACACTAGCATCCACAGCTTCAAAAGCATATATAGAAGTGTAATTAAAATTTCCAAGAAAATAAATAAATTCATTAGTTCTAAGCCACACCACATAACAAAACTGACTAAACATTCAATTCAAAAGAGCATTGATCTAAGTAGTTATTCCATTGGCTAAGCAGAAACTCCTAAAAAAATTGACCGCATAAGACAAAAGTAGCACATTAGCACATAGCCTACAGACTAGTATGCGATAGAGATAAATCATTGAAGGAGGAGTTCAAGGAAAGCAAGTCATCCCATACAAATCATGCATATCGTGGCATCAATTGCAACAATGTAGCAACTACTCCAATTTGTAAAATAGCTACTCCATACAATTGCATTTCAAGGGACCACGACCACTTTCCAAGCACAACTATAAGTATAACCAACCTCAACAGACTCAACTATGCAAGAGGCTAAACGATTTGACCTAACATAATCGAAAACAAATCAATTTACGGAAAACAAACACCCCAACCTCAAAGCACTTGATAAAATAATGTAAAGAATACAAAAGTTTAACAGATTAGTTGCTCAAACTGTCCACATGACCAACAGCCAACTCAAAATCTCTCAACAATTCCATCTATGATGTTGGTAACCCATAATTGTATTAGACCAAAAACCAATTTGAAACACAGATTAACAACCATGCACAAACAGGACAAAACACAAAGTCAAAGTCATCGTCATCAGATACCAATGTGGCAACAAATGCAAACACAATTCACATACTTCACATATATATTAACATGGGCAAAAACCAACTCAAAAAAAAACTCACCGTCTTAACTCTCTTGCAAAACTTCAAAATGGATTATTGAAATTTAAGAAAATAATAAGAAGCGAGAGGAAAAAACCACGAGTTTACCTAAAATCCAAAACCACGAGTTCACTCTCTTGCGCTGATGGGGCGGGTTCCGCAAGGCTTGCCACTACTATAACGATCTTTGCAGCGAGGCTAGAGGCACGAGCTTGCTCATTGTCACTTTCAATTGCGGTGGAAGTGGATTCCCAATAGTGTGGGTTGTGGTGGTTAGATGTGGTGGTCAGATTAGGGGATAAGCTGGTTGGGGAGGGAAACTTTGAGCAGTCCAACCGCTAGTGGGGGAGTGGGACAGAGGTTCAAAGCTCCAGAAGTGAACAATGAGAACGGATGTTCTCGGGTGAGGAGGGCGATGAAAGGTCGAGTTCTTGCGGGTGTGGGTGTGGGGCGGTGGGGGAAATGGGACAGAGGTTCAAGGCTTGACTAACTCAGCAATGGAAACGGATGTCTCATGGGTGAAGGGGAGGAAGAAAGTCGAAGGCAAACGAGGAAGAAAGGCCAGGCTCTTGCGGGTGTGGGGTGTAGGGATTTTGGGGTGGTGGGGGAAGTGGGACAGAGGTTCAAGGCTTGAGTGACTCAGCAATGGGAACCGATGTCTCACGGGTGAGGGGGGAGGAAGAAAGGTGAGGCAGCGGAGGAAGAAAGGGGAGGCAGGGGAGGAAGAAACGCCAGGCTCTCGCGGGAGGCAGGGGAGGAAGAAATGTTTTTGAATTTTTCACTTTCCTATGCGATTCCTTGTACTCCTGACCGTAGAGAGGTTCTTCTGCTGTTTGTGTTTGGGTGGGTATAGATACGGTTGACACCGTATATGTCGGTAAAAGGGATGTCAAAATAACATTTTCCTAAAGAAAATATCAAGTTGTTACAAATTGGATGTAAAGCGTTGTAGTTAAATTATGATAAACCTCTTGTGCACATTTCATTTTCCTATCTCTTTCATTGTTACTAATGATGTGATGAGTGATGCTATTCAGTATCAATAGCATGTCACAAAAATAAGTATGAAGATACTTGAGACCAATCAAAATGTGTCATTTAGCAGAAAGGCGGAATTGAGTAAAAGTAGGAGAAATTATTATTTATAATGCTGTCCGGAGTTTTGCTCGAATTCGTATTCAAACTAAATATTATTTGCCTTAAAAGTTAAAACTTAAAAGTGGGAGTGCAATTTTCACTTGTTTCTGGGTATCTACTGCTACTTTACTAACACATGTGCTGGTATTGATTAATTAGAGATTCGACGATCATTGCGAATTAACCTTTAGCAGTGGTTATACTCGTGCACGCTTCCATAGATTTTGTCTGGAAGAGACAACGCGAAAATGAAAATAACTTTGAAAGAATAAAGCATCGTTATTATTGCCATTGTTATTCAGTTGGAGGAATAAAATATTTGGTGCATGGTAACAACTGACACGCTTTTTACGGTATAATACAATTAAGATTCCATGATTAGGTGTCAATATTATATAATTTCATTATTACAATAATTTATAAAACTTATAAATGCTTTAAGACCTGGTGACTTTGAGGTCAAAAGAAAATAAAAAAAATTACTGACTATACAACGGAATAAAGAAAAAGACATCCATTTTTAAGGTTTATTTTTTCAGTAAGATCTATCTTCCTTGTTCCAGAAAAATAGGTCAAAAAGAGAGAATTGAAAGAAATGCTTGGTATTATATTATAAAAAAAAAAAGATAAAAATGTTAAAATATATTAATTGATTTTCATAACTTACATCATTTGTATCATTTTTTCATTATATCTTTAAAAAGATAGCAGGAGATGTGCTTTAAATATTAATTGTGAGCACGTATATATATATATATATATATATATATATATATATATATATATATATATATATATATATATATATATATATATATATATATATATATATATATATATATATATATATATATATCATTAACTCACTCCTAATAACTTATTAAGATTCATTGGTGAGTGGATGGAAGTTTAAAACTAAAATTGATTTTAAATTCGTATATTGTTAAACAAATCTTTAATCGCACCAATCAACATTTTTTATAGGGAAATGGCTTTTGCACCATGTTCTACTTGACACTTCTTATAGAGAAATGTTTGATAAACGCACAGAATTGCAACACATACATAACGCATATAGAAAAATGACATAATGCTTGGATGATGAATCCTACATATTCATTGTTTCTTTTATCCAGGTTCTTTTTATTCAAAAGCATATTGTATAAAGTTATTAGTGTTTTCAGCATGGTTACCAGTATATTGGGTAAAATTACCAGCATGTTGTATAAAGTTACTTACTAGCATAACGCTGGTAAATGTAACTTACCAACATTTAGAACACTCTATAGTTATGCTGGTAAGTAACTTACCAACGTTTAGAACTTTATATAGAATAATGCTGGAAACTAACTTATCAATATTTTCAGCAAAATACTAATAATTAACTTTATACAATATGCTGGTAACTTTGTCAAAAACGCTGCTAAAAATGCTAGTAACTCTATACAATATGCTGGTAACTTTTTGGACCAAAAAAATCTAACAAAAAGAACAATGATCATGGCCACCCAAGCATTTTTATCACTTTTCTCGCTTTTTTCATATGTATCATGGCCACCCAAGTAACTCTTTCTTAGATACCCTAGTTAGATTTTTAGGAAAAAGGTGAAAAAAATTTAATTTAAATATACTAACAGTGTAAAATAATTTTACCCTGTCAGTCAATAGAAATAATGGAAAGTGCCAACTCATACAAATAACTACCCATTATAATGAGAGACCGACCATAATTTCTCACTTTTCCCTATTTCTATTGGTTGGTAGTATAAAATTATTTTACACTATCAATACATATTACTTAAACTAAAAAAAAAACTCAAAATAAAAAAATAATAATATATTGAAAAGTGTATTGAGTCATTTGTGTTCTGATAAAACTGCCCCTTTTGATGGGGTAAAGATTGTTTAAAGAGAAATAAATAAATAAAAGAGTTTAATTGGTATGCACTGACAGTGTAAAATAGTTTTACACTGTCAACCAATAGAAATAAAGGAAAGTGAGAATTCATGGTGGGTCCCTCATTATAATGGGTAGTTACTTAGATGAGTTGCATTTTCACTATTTTTTATTGGTTGACAAACAGAAACTATTTTATACTGTCAGTGTATTTAAATTAAATTCTAAATAAAATTCGTGAGGTGAAAGGCATGAGACAGGAGCACATGACGAGCACGTGAAAACAGGCACGCTCCTGAGAAAATTTCTTGGCGGGTAATCCATTAAGGTTAACTGCCAACCACATCGCATTCCGAACTGCAACTAACCCTTATCACTTCGGTGGCAACCGTTGCAGCAGCCACCACCGCACCACTACCTCCGCTAACAATGCTTCTTTCTTCACTGTCCCCTCCTCCTCCTCCTTCTGCTTCTGCTTCTTCTTCTTGCTCCATTCTTCACTTTCTTCCCACTTCCTCCGACCCTCCCTACACTCTCCTCCAACACCACCCGTCCCTCACACTCCTCTCCCAATGCGACAACATCCACACCCTCAAGCAAGTCCATTCCCAAATCGTCAAAACCGGCCTCCACAACACCCTCTTCGCCCTCAGCAAGCTCATCGAGTTCTGCGCCCTCTCCCCCTCCGGCGACCTCTCCTACGCCCTCTCCCTCTTCCGCTCCGCCCCACACCAACCCAACCCCTTCATCTGGAACACCGTAATTCGCGGCCACTCCCTCACCCCTTCTCCTCTTTCCTCAATTGAAGCCTTTTCTGGCATGTTGGCTTCAGGGGTGCAACCCAATTCCCACACCTTCCCCTCCATCTTCAAGTCCTGCGCAAAATCCAAGGCTGCCCACGAAGGGAAACAGGTCCACGCGCACGTGATCAAGATCGGGCTTCAATCCGACGCGCACGTGCACACCTCGATTATCACTATGTACGCTAAAGTTGGTGAATTGGGTGATGCAAGGAAGGTGTTTGATAAAAGTTCTCTGAGAGATGCCGTGTCTTTCACGGCTTTGGTTACTGGGTATGTCTCGGAGGGTCGTTTGGATGACGCTAGAAGCATTTTTGAGGAGATTCCCACCAAAGATGTTGTGTCATGGAATGCCATCATTGCAGGCTATGTGCAGTGTGGTAGATTTGAAGATGCCTTGGCTTGCTTTAACGAGATGAAGGAGGCAGGTGTTGAGCCTGATCAGAGCACGATGGTAACTTTGCTTTCTGCTTGTGGCCATCTGGGGAAGCTTGAGTTGGGGGAGTGGATCGGTTCTTGGGTTAGAGAGCACGGGCTTGGCTCAAATCTTCAGCTTACTAATGCACTCGTTGTTATGTATTCCAAGTGTGGTGAGGTTGATAAGGCTCGTGGGTTGTTTGATGGGATAAAGGAAAGGGATGTGATTTCGTGGAATACTATGATTGGTGGTTATTCTCACGTGAGTTTCTATGAGGAAGCCTTGGCACTCTTTGACCTCATGCTTAGATCAAATGTGAAGCCTAATGATGTGACCTTTTTGGCAATTCTTCCAGCTTGCGCTTGCCTCGGTGCTCTTGACCTTGGCAAGTGGATTCATGCCTATGTTGATAGGAACCTGAAGAGCACGTGCAATGCTTCTCTTTGGACAAGTCTCATCGACATGTATGCAAAATGTGGATGCATTGAGGTGGCGGAACAATTGTTTAGAAGCATGAGTTGTAGAAGCTTGGCTTCTTGGAATGCCATGATATCAGGGTTGGCAATGCACGGGCATGCAGAGAGGGCTCTCGAGCTTTTCTCAGAAATGGCCAATGAGGAGTTCCAACCCGATGACATCACATTTGTTGGGGTATTATCTGCTTGTACTCAAGCTGGTTTGGTAGATCTTGGACACCAGTATTTCAGTTCAATGATTCAAGATTACAAAATCTCACCAAAATTGCAGCACTATGGTTGCATGATAGACCTCCTATCTAGAGCTGGAAAGTTTGAAGAAGCAAAGATTATGATGAGAAATATGGAAATGGAGCCAGATGGAGCTATTTGGGGTTCTCTGCTTAATGCTTGTAAGGTTCATGGACACGTTGAGTTTGGTGAATATGTTGCAGAACGCCTCTTTCAATTGGAGCCGGAAAATCCAGGGGCATACGTGCTTTTGTCAAACATATATGCAGGAGCTGGAAGATGGGATGATGTAGCAAGGATTAGAACCAGGTTAAATGACAAAGGAATGAAGAAAGTTCCTGGTTGCACCTCTATAGAGATTGATGGTGTTGTTCATGAGTTCCTTGTAGGTGATAAGTTCCATCCCCAGAGTGAAAATATTAATAGAATGTTGGATGAGGTAGATAGGCTCTTGTGGGAGGCTGGGTTTGTGCCTGATACCTCTGAGGTACTCTATGATATGGATGAGGAGTGGAAGGAAGGAGCTTTGAGTCAACACAGTGAGAAGTTGGCTATTGCTTTTGGTTTGATAAGCACAAAACCGGGGACTACAATTAGGATCGTGAAGAATCTTCGTGTTTGTGGAAACTGCCATTTAGCTACCAAGCTAATATCCAAGATCTTCAATAGGGAAATAATTGCAAGAGATAGAAACCGTTTCCACCATTTTAAAGATGGGTTTTGCTCATGTAATGACTGCTGGTGAAACTTATTTATCTGTCTATTCAACGGAATAACATGTGCAGAAAGAAAAAAGCGAATAATTTGCATTCAGAATCTCAGATAATTAAATGATAATCGGTACATATATGCTCTCTCGCGCTTGAAACTCTTCTTTATATATTCATACATATTTGATGAATTGAAGATTGGTAGACGCTATATAATAGTCTACTGTAATGCAACCGAATCCAATATCCTAGTTATCCACTGGGAAATCATACATTGGATTGTGGCTTGAAGGAGTTCCTTCTTGCAGTTGCCAAAACGGTCTTGTCAGCTACTATGAAATATGCTGCTCCCGCCACTGCAAAATAATATGGTAGTTAGATGATTGAATCTAACAATGATTGTAATGATTATAAGGAGATCATCGCGGCTATAAGGATGAGTAGGCTAACCTGTAGAAATTATGAGAGCTTGAGCAGTGTGGTTGAGGTTGGCTTTTGCCCATGGCAGCATCCTTACACTAGCCAGCTGCATTTCAATTATCAAGCATGACACCCAATTAGGTATTTAACAAGACTCTCTCTTAGAATATTGAAAGCTGGTTATTTAAAATGTAAATTTGATCATGAGGAGAACTGTCAAAAATAGTAGAATCAATGAAAGAAAAATAGAATAGGTGGAAGGAATACTTACAGTTGGAATGGCAGTGGCAATAACAGCCACAACAGCTGCTTTAGCTCCTGCCATCACACCCTCTGTTTACAAATGAAATGAAAAAAGTATAGTCAGGTAATTTTCAAATGTTGGGAAATTTGCAAAGTTAATCAATGATCATAATTCTGAAACCATATATATGGTCCACAACTTTATTACAAGAAATTTGCCCAACTAGTGAAGGCATTGATAAAAGCCTCGGATGGGGGAGAAATGATTTACACTGGAATTAAAAAAAATAAATAAATAAAAAAGATTTTGGGATCATGAGTCTGGTCTCTAGCACCAGAGCCATAGAAAATTTAGTGGGGAATGTTATCTATCAGTTTAGTGGCAAGTGTAAAAGAATAACCAAATCTGATCTTCTGATTATATGTTCTTCTAAATTCAAAGTGTGTTATGCTTCAACATTATGGAGTTCCACATAACAATTAATTCGAAGATTACAGATATCATCTGTTGGAATCAAATACAATGCTAAGCTGGTAAACCCCATGCATTTTCAAGTTTATTGCCAGATAAACCAAAAGAAAAAAAAAAAATGGTGGCATTTACACCCTGTCGATAAGTATGCATTACCATGAGAACAGCGCTTGGCCATGGCCAACTTGTGATCCAGAGAAGCCAAGCTAGTCCTCTCAATAGGAGAGTTAGCAGCAACATTTCCCTTGGCCATCTTCACAGATATTTGATTGAACAAAAGGCTAATAATGAAAGTATTTTCAGTAAACAAAGGATTAGCTGTGTAGCTTTGAATGAAGAGGGGTTAAGTTGCTGCCATTTTTATATTGAGTTAGTGATGAGAAAGAAAACCATTAACTATTATTTATTTTTATTCTCCCCACAGAGAGAGAAGGGATGCACCGTACGTGGCAGGTGGAGTTTGATGGTTTCGTCGGAAATCCACCGTCTCAGGCAGTTGTTTTCACTTGGGTTTCTTTTTCTAGTCGGTGGATTCTTTTTCTGTTCCCAAAATGCCACTGCTTTCAAAAGGTTGCAAATGAAATTAATGTTATTTATATATATAAGATTAAAATATAATTTTGCTCCTCGTTTATGTTGTTGATTTTGAATTTGGTCTTCATATAAAAAAAAATTTTAAATCAGCCCTTAAACATTTAATTATTTGTAAAGAAGTTCATATTTCAACTGGAGTTATAATTTCATGAGTTCTGACAGAATATAAATTAGATTTAATACGTGTTCTATTACCTAATATTTGTCATATAATAGTCAACTTAAGTAAAATAGTCAAATTATATTTTATTAGCAATGTAAGATTTACAAAATTATAATTCTATTGATAATAGGGACTTCTTTATAAACAATTGTATATATGTAGGACTGATTTAAAAAAAATTTTGCGTAAAGATTAAATTCAAAATTGATGACAAGTATAAGGACTAAAATTATATTTTATTTAATTTTTATATATTAATAATATAAAATAACTTTATATTGTTAGCTAATATAATTTTAAAAAAATATCATATCATAATGAGTAACTATCCATTATTATAACTATCTGTCATAATTTATCATTTTTTTCATATTTTGTTAATTAATAGTGTAAAATTATTTTATATTATCAATATATAAAAATTAATATCTACTTTTTTAGTTTAAAAATATATTTTATTATTTAAAAGAAAGGAAATATAAAAAATAATAAAATTGACATAAAATAAATGTCATCCAATTTTCCGATGATTTTAGCTTCAAGAAATAATATTTTGTACATAATAATTAGATATCTTGGAAAAATAATTAAAGAGCAAAAAATACTAATGATTAGGTAGAGATACATGAATAATTTTATATTTTAACATGCTCCCTTACACAAGAGTCTCTTTAGACTTGAAACATGAACAATATACAGACCCACTCTATATTATGCTGAAATTTAACTTTTTTTATTTAAAATAATAGAGGCAAATGAGAATCGAATTCTAGATCTCCTAATCGTAGAGGCTTTGATACCATAAAAACATTTTGAATGAAAGGCATGTTAATATCAAGTATGAGTCATATTAGAAAATTTATTATATAGATAAAATAGTTATAAAAATAACAATAAAATAGGAAATAAATCAACAGATAACAAAAAAATGAAGATAAACCTATAATTAAAAATAAAATAAAATAACTAAATCAAAATTACGTTAAGTGAATCAACTAAAGATAAAATAACACTACTCAAAATTAATATTAAGGTGCAAAAACTGTGAATATAATCTCAACTATTGATATTTTTAAATAAAATCTAATTATAAATATTGAATGATCTATCATACACTCAAATATTATGTCTCAGGTTAAAAAAGCCCCTTATTTTTAAGATATTCTATTTAATAATCATTATATATAGAATCATATACTATTTGAAGATTTGTGCTCGCGGAGAAAAGAAAAAGATTTGTGTATTTTTCATATAAATCACACTATTTAACAACACCTTTTTTAATAAAATTCACATTAAAGGAGAGACTTGTTCCTGTCTAAGATTAACGCATGTTCTAAATTTAGTGAACACCTATAGAAATATTTATAAATAATGCACTAATAAAAAAAACTGGAAGCCAAACTTAAAAGTATATTAAGGCACTAAGAGAATGAGTGTTTGATATATTGTATTAAATATAATAAAATAAATTGATATAATACATTATAATTTTATCAATTATTTAATATAAAAATTATATTATATAAACTTATCTATTAAAACAGTATTATAAATTAAAGGGGTAGATAACTTAAATTTAATCAAGTCTAATTACATAAAATTTTGAGTATTTTTTAATGTGTAAAAACTCCTTGATGTTTTATTTTCTAATATCTTATTCAAATAAAAATTAATTTAAATTATATAAATAAATAAACATACATATTTTTAATAAAAAATAAATTCCCGGACGCACCTCTATAGAGATTGATGGTATTGTTCATGATTTACTTGCAGGTGATACGTTCCATCCCTGTAGGATAAAATGATTTATAGAATGTTGGACTGTGAAAAAAATTCTATATCCGGGTTAGGGGATAACTTTTATCATTAATAAAAAAGTTAGATTGAGTATGAGACCAAAAAACAAAATAAAATTAATTAATAGTAAAGATTAAGACGTTATCAAGCCATATAAAATTTTTTATATAGGAGGACGGGTTTTGCTCATGTAACGACTGCTGGCGAAACTTAATCTGTCTATTCAAAGGAACAACACGTGAAGCACGAAAAGCGAATAATTTGCATTCAGATAATTAAATGATGATCAGTACATATATGCTCTCTGGCACTTGAAATGCAAACTACTCTTTATTTATTAATACATACTAGACATATGAGTCCAAGCTTGGGCAGATGCTATAATAGTCTAATGTGAAGCTAGCAACCGAATCCAATATCCAAGTTATCCCCTGGGAAACCATGCATTGGATGGTCGCTTGAAAGAGTTCCGTCTTGCAATCCAATGGGAAATCATGGATTGGAGGGTGGCTTGAAGGAGTTCTTTCTTGCAGTTGCCAAGACAGTCTTGTCAGCTACTATGAAATATGCTGCTCCCGCCACTGCAAACATAATAATATGGTAGAATTAGATGATTGAATCTAACAAGGATTGTAATGATGGGATGAGTAAGCTAATTAACCTGTAGAAATTATGAGAGCTTGGGCAGAGTGGTTGAGGTTGGCCTTTGCCCATGGCAGCATCCTTACGCTGGCCAGCTGCATATCAATTATCAAGCATGACCCCAGTTAGGGATTAACCAAGAATCTCTCTTGGAATATTAAAATGTGGTTATTAATTTTAAATGTAGATTTGATCATGAAGGAAGATTGAATAGGTGGAAGGAATACTTACAGTTGGAATGGCAGTGGCAATACCAGCCACAACCGCTGCCTTAGCTCCTGCCATCACACCCTCTGTTTACAGAAAAAAGTGTTTGTCAAAATTTTCAGATGTTGGGAAATTTACAAAGTTAATCAATAATCACAATTCTGATATGGTCCAAAACTCATAAGAAATTTGCCAGATTAGAAATTGTTTACTGTGGAATTAAATAAAATTAAAGGAAATATTGGGATCATGAGTTTGGTCTCTAGCACCAGAGCCATAGAAAATTCAGTCATCTATCAGTTAAGTGGCAACTCTAAAAGAATTACCAAATCATGATCCTATGATTAATGTTCTCTATACATGTTTTTCTAAATTCAAAGTGTATTATGCTTCAACATTATGGATTTTCCACATAGCAATTAATTCCAAGATTACAGACATCATTTGCTGGATTCAAATACGACGCTAGCTACTACGTTGGTAAACCCCATGCATGTTCAAGATTATTGCCAGATGAATCAAAAAGAAAAGAAACGGAATCTTTCACATCCATGGATAAGTATGCATTACCACGAGAGCAGCGCTTGGCCATGGCCAACTTTTGATCCAAAGAAGCCAAGCTAGTCCTCTCAATAGGAGAGTTAGCAGCAACATTTCCCTTGGCCATATTTAGAGATATCTAGTTTAATTGAACAAAAGGCTAATAATACTGGAAGTTGATTTAGTAAACAGAGGAACAACCGAGTAGCTTTGAATGAAGATGGGTTAAGTTGCTGCCACATTTATAACTGAGTTAGTGAGAAAGAAAACCATTAACTAGCTATTATTTTTTCTCCCCACAAAGAGAGAAGCGTTACACCGTACGTGGCAGGTGGAGTTTGATGGTTTCGTCCGAAATCCACCGTCTCAGGCAGTTGTTTTAGGTTTCTGTTGTTGTCGGTCGATTCTTTTGTTGTTCCCAAAATAGCACTACTTTCTAAAATCTAGATGTTGCAAATAAAATTAGTCTTATTTAATTGAGCAATATTATTTATTATTTAGAATTTAATTTATATATATTGACAGTATAAAATAGTTTTATATTGTCAACTAATAGAAATGATAGAAAGTGCCAACTCATCCAAATAACCACCCATTATAATGAGGGGTATACCATGAATTCTTGTTTTTCCCTATTTCTATTGGTTGACAGTGTAAAATTATTTTACACTGTCAGTGCATATTAATTAAACTCTATTATTTATATTTAAAAATAGAATTTAATTTAAATATAGTAAAACAGTTTTACACTGTCAGCCAATAGAAATAGTAGAAACTACCAACTCACATAAATAACTACCTATTATAATGAAGGACCCACTATAATTTCTCACTTTTCCCCTATTTCTATTGGTTGATAGTGTAAATAGTTTTACACTGTCAGTACATACCAATTAAACTCTTAAAAATATGAGTTTAATTAGTATGCATTTACAGTGTAAAATAATTTTACACTGTCAACCAATAGAAATAGGGAAAAGTGAGAAATTATGGTGAATTCTTTATTATAATAGATAATTATTTACATGAGTTGACACTTTTTACTATTTTTATTGGTTGATAGTATAAAATTATTTTATACTGTCAATACATTTAAATTAAATTCTAAAAATATTTCATCACTTTTATGTTTTTATTTTAAAAGAAGATGGGTGTATTAAGATTATATATAATTTTATTATTTAAAAGAAACGGAATATAAAAGCAATATATAGTAAAAATGAACGTTATCCAGTATGCCAGTGATTTTAGCTTCACATTAACTGGGGATGCTACAAACCCGGATCCCATAATAATAGCGGAAACAATGAGTGGATTAAAATTTGAATATATGTACTTACGTTATCCACTCGTGT
The DNA here is from genome assembly GCA_031439595.1 of Pterocarpus santalinus. Lineage (NCBI taxonomy): Eukaryota > Viridiplantae > Streptophyta > Magnoliopsida > Fabales > Fabaceae > Pterocarpus > Pterocarpus santalinus. The sequence goes on from CM062525.1 coordinate 9,920,207, forward strand.
CTAAAACCAGCACAAAAAGCCATAATATAAACTGTTTTTCTTTTCTTTTCTTTTTTTAATTTCTTGATCGCGTACCCCTTTGTTTGCTTGAGTCGAAGAAAGCAACCTTTTTCGCACTGGCAACTGTAGAAGCTGGCGGTTTAAGCCCAGAGATGGCGAAAAACCATGGGCACTGGTCAGTGTAACTGGCTCACTGGTCATCCCAGTGACCAAAAACATTAAAAGAGAATAAAAAGGAAGCGTGAGAAGCATATGGGAGTCAATATCATAGTAATACTATTGATTAATGTGGGTGGGTGGGGCTAGCCCCCTTATTCTTAAGGTGCATTAGATCTAACATGAGAGCACCCTCTACATTGGTTAGATTTGCAACACGTGCCCCCAAATTCACGTGCAGCACGCAGGCAATCGATCGCACTCAAAGAAACAATGACTCAGACATGTTTGGCGGGCTAAGTTTGTGTGGTAAAGTGATGAAGCCATGGTTTTTGGGCAAAGTGGTTGGCCACTAGCAAATGCCCAGTGGCAAAGGTCGAAGCGTTGTGTAAGTCCATATCTTATGTAACCTGAGTTGCTCTTAATTTCTTCTGCTTATTCCGTAATAATCTGTCAACACAAAAACATCATGATTTGATTCTCCCTAACGCACACCGCCACGTTTCAATATTTTGGTTTACAATGGGCGGAGAATGCACTTGAGCGGAGTTGATATTTTATCATATTTAAGCAGTTCAAGTCACCAAATAATTCAATAACCATGCCAGTTTAATGTTACTTATATTTTTAAGTTTACGTATATAACTTCAATAAAAAAAAAAGAGTTTACCTATCTACCTTTAAATAATTAATTTATTCAGAATTGAAACAAGAGCAATATTACATAATTAGAAAAATATAGTTAAAATTTTTTATAAAAATTATAATAATTATTGCATAAAATGAGGTAATATGATTCATTTATATATCCGAGTATCAATAATCAAGTCACGTTATTTTAATAACCAAGTTCTTGCCAAATTTGTAGTTCTCTATTATTTTTCGTGAAATTGATTCAACATATTTTGAACGGTTACTTATTCTTCTGAGATTATGTATGAAATAACTATGAGCTATTTCATGTAGATAAATTTTAGAGCAAATAAATTTTTTAATCATAACATTTTAAAATTGATATCAATTTGGTCTTGAAAAAAATTCTAAAATAAATTTAGTTCTAATACTTTGAAGTTGACATTAATTTAGATTTGAAGAAAATTTTGATATTAATTTAGTCTTAAAATTTTAAATTTTGACATCAATTTAGTCCTAACAAATTTTTATAAAATCAAATTTTTTTATTAAATCATCATGTAGTACAAAATTAATGTTAAAATTTAAAATATTAGGACTAAATTGATGTTTATTTTTTTTTTTACTTTTTGATAATTAATTAAATTAACATAATATCACTTATTGGTTAATATATCTTTTGATTTTCAAAACCAAATAAGACATATATCTTATTTTAGTTATAAATGAAGTGCCTAAATATTGACGAGGTAGGAAGTGTCTATCAAATAATTTCTCATCGTGAGAAACACTTTTTGTTTAAGATAGAAATAAATGATAAGAAAAAATGATATAATTTCAATTTTTGAAAGCCTAATTTCAATGCTGAAAATCTAATAATTAATAAGAAGAATAATACAATCTTCAAAATTATTAAAAGCACATAATTTTAGTTCTTTAAAGCGCGTAATCCAAAATCATAAACAAATATACAAATTTTTATTATTAGCTACCTTTCTAAATATGCTACTGTTAATGTTAGGCGATGTTGGAAATAGTTGAAATAGCTGATAGGAGTATCACTATGATTATAATTCTTGGCAAATTTATCAAAGATGAAAATGATGTGCGGCATTATTTGATGTGGGAAAGTAATGTGACATGACACTAGGGTTAATTAATTCTTATAGATGAAGTTTTCAATCATGTACCAGGCACAAACGCACCTCTACAATTATTTTAATGCCAGTAAAAAAACAAAAACGTGGCAACTTCAAACCAAATTAAACCAAGAAGAAATAAATTAAGAAATAGGTGGGGTCAAATGAAAAATTGTAGCCAGCAACGGCAACAGGAAGGTAGCTACTGCTATCCCACAGTTTTGACTGATCATAACATGGAAACGTTGAAAGAAACAAACAATGAACGGAATTCAGTGAAGGAGTTAATCAGACGTTGATATTGGGCTTCGCTCATTGGCTTTTCTTCAATAAGGGTCAATTGGCTCTTAAGTCATGGGCTCTCTTTTTTTGGTTTTTCATACTATTTCTTCATTGGATAGATATATGAGAAATTAATCTTCTAAAGTATGATTGAATGTTTAAATAAAAACTTTTCTCAGCAATATATTATTTATATATATAAATCTTGGGATCAAATTTAAAATTTAGTATGTAAGAGATGGAACTCTTTCCACTCGATCCAATACTTTATTGATAAATCATGTATTCTCTTTATTTCATGGGGATGCAGGCATTAATTAATTGACATCAATGCTCACATATCCCTTGCTATTGCTATCTACCGATTATTTTGGATTCCTGTAAGTTCTGGTAGGAGCCTAATATTAGAATAAAGAGAAACATTAAGTAAAATAAGAAGTTTGAGTTGGTTGATTAAAATTCGAATTATTGCCCATGTCAGTGAATACTGAATAGTGACTAATCCTGTGCAAAGACTTAGACGCATAGGCTCTTTATTACGCAATTTTAACGCCAAACTCCAAATTCTAGACTTTAGGACAATGGAAATCAGGGATGGTGGATAGCGATATCTCTCCCATCCGGCCTACTATGATAAATTAAAAAAGAAAGTAGAGAGAGCGGCGATAGTGAAAGAGGGACAAAGGGGGAAGATAGATGAGAGCTATACATTGTTATAAAATCCTTAGAAACATTGAATGTGAGTTATAGAGTAATTGCCATCATTTCCAATTTAATTATTTGATAAATTACATTGATATTCTTTAAGATTAGGTAATATTATATAATACTCCTCAATTTATAGAAATATACAATAACAATAAGAGAAATCAATGTAATTTCATTTAACTTTCTTTAATACATATCATAGTTAATGCAAAGATTAATGCATAAACTATTTAAATGGTTAAACTCTGAAAAATAGTAATTTACATAATTAATATAATATACAAATAGTCTTAAGGAAGTACCAGATGAAGTGAGAACGATATTTTTTTACGAGATGTAAAAAAAATAAATTTTGATCATTAAATTATCTATGTGGACTAGATAAAAAAATTAGATATATAAATAATCAAAATTAAAATTGATTTAAATGTCACATTATGATTTAAATTTTTTTATAACTTCATATTTTAATTTTAAATATTTAATTAAATTTAATCAAAAAAATTTATTCTTCATACTCTCATCACAATTAACCATTTTTATCGCTTACTCATTAGCTAAAAAATATCGTAAAGGCAATCTCAATGATGTGATGTGCCACATACAAATAACCTTGCCTGGTTCTAGTTAAATATATGTTACATTAGGGCAGATCACATGATGACATCATATCCCCTAGCTATATTAATGTCTCCCTTTAAACAATAACAAAAAAGGCATTTAGATTTAAATGTAAACGAAGGAATTCAAAAATGGTTGAAAACAAATTTGCTTGAAATATAAACAAATATTTTTATTTGATACTAATTTAATATCAGTGACTCGAAGGAAACAGCCCATAGAGATCACATTCACTGTAGGGAGGCCACACTTTATGAGATGCCTAATAAACATTCCTCGTCAAAATGTAGACTGAAGCTAGAATGTGTAAAAAGTACACTATAAAAATCCAAAGCAAATAAAACGACAACAATTTCCAGATATTAAGGAAAAGAAACGTCTTTTTTTTTTCTGAACAAATTATTATTTAGTAGATCAATGTTTTAATTTCCTATCTTCCCCATAAAAATATATCTTAAGTGAAAATGAGAAAATATAAGCGAAAAAAAAAAAACAGAATGAATAGGAAACATAAATTGTAAGGTGCAGTTATTAAAATCGTTTATACTTTTTCCGGTGATAGAACTATTTATTATTTTTTGAGTCTTTAGTTAAGATAATCTTATTTACATTATTATGACACTAACCTATCAAATGAATCATGAAGTCTCTAACTCCCTAATTAAAATATGACTTACCTATCATTATATTTATTGGTACTGTTTATACTATTTCAATTATTTAAGATAGTACTATTTATAAATAATATTCAAACAGAAAAAAATCACAGAAAACAAATATTCTATAAAGTTATTTTTGATTGAATACACTAGAAACCATGTTAGTGTTATACAAAAAAGAAATAATTTATATTATTATATAATGGATTTAATTAGATACACTTGCTAGAAACCATGTGAGTGTAATTTTTTTTACAGTTATTTAATTATATATTAATATATTATTAAAAATATTTAACTTTTTATAATTATTTTGTAAATTATATAAAAGATAAAATATGATTGATTAATGATATAAAATACTTTATATATATATATATATATCAAAATTAATCATAAAAATTTGCGTGAAATTTGTGTTTGCATTAAATATTATTTTCGTACAGTAGGAGATTAAGCGGACAAAGGGAAAATAAGTTATGGAGAAATCAAATCCCTTGGCTTGAGCACTAAGCTATATATATTATCAATATACTATCACCGCAATGTTAACATAAGTCCTTGGATTGACTTCTTTAACAGAATGTTCATTTGCCAGCGATAATCGTCAACAATCTACACAAGCAAAGTCAGTTCCCGCATTTTGTTAGAGTTATATTATTTGTATATCTAAATTTGTTGGTTTATACAAATATTTTTTTATTGGACATAATTTTTTTTGTGTACTGTTAGACATTTAAATTTAAGCAACTCTCTTACATAAAATTTGAATTATTGTTCACCACGTAATGGGAACTAACTCTTTATCACCAAACCAAACTTTATTTGATTTGTATATTAAAATTTGATGCTAAATACAACATCTTATTTACATAAACATATAAGATATCAGTATGGATTCGAAAAACATTTGTGTACTCATTATCCCGACTAACAATCACCAATTACCATTTGGTACAATTTAACTTTTTCAAAAGCACATGATGCAGTTTTAAACGAGATTATAGCTCATTTTAGTAATTTACAATTTAAGCATTATATGAAAAAAAAAAAAGAAAAAAAAATCAACCTACATATTGCGTTCCTTAACCTAATTAGTAACTACTCTTTCTTGTTAGCGTGTGGTTTATCCTTGAAAGTTGAAAGACATCAATGCCCACTGAGTTTTGCCTTTTCGTGCAGCAAAGTCAGCCGCAAGTTTGGTCACTTGAAAGTTTCAACTTTGTCCTAGGATTCTTTTATTCAACCATACTCGAATTGCGTAACGTATGGAATTCTTACCTTAATTCAATAAACCTCTATCATACCTACACCGGTCCTCGTTAAGATTTTTCTTTCTTGGTTTCTACCTATCTCTGCTATAAGAAAAAAGTTTAGATCAAGTTTCTTGTATCCATTTCATCTAATTATTAAATTAAATAATGACAAGTGTATATTTTTTTTGAAAAAGGTATATACTTTTAAGTTTTAAATTATTTATTCAAAAAAATTCATATATTATTATTTTATTTAATAAATGATTGAAATGAATATAAAAAATTTGATCTCTATAAATCCCTACACATTTTTAATTGAACTTGAATATTGAAAGGCTAAAACCTCAAATTAAACATGGCAAGCATTAGATAACCTTGAAAACTAGGAGGGTCTCATTCCTTAGCTGAGAATTAAATAAAATTATTTGTCAATGCATACGTCACCGAATCGTTCTAAGTTCTAACTTATATATTTTAATTTTGAAGGGAAAACAAGGAAAATCTCCAGTGTATTGATATAGGGGATATGGTTGTTCAAGAAAGTGAAGGTGATAGGCCTACCGTGGAAGAGACCGCAGCTAATGAGGGAGATCCAACAAAGAAAAAAGAACTATCAAATCATATATTCCATTGCTCGGGTTGGATTGCTATGATGGCTTCGACATAATTAAGCTTTTTCACACAAATTGTGCAACGCATCTGATATAGACTTTAGAAGCATAATTACTTTTCTTCTTGCTAATTATTTGATGAAAGTTTCAGAATTTCTGTTCTGTGCTGAAGGGGAGGGGGCATGGTATGTGTGTCTGTGCAGTTTGGATATTGTAACTCGGGGGGGGCATGCGTCTGCAAACATATGCGAGATCTAAGAAAGGTATTAATCCAAAATTCTATTAATGGAAAATGGGGGGTTGTTTAAGTATCTTCTTTTATTCAGGTTACTGATATCTTAATTATTTATAGAATATTTGTTATAATTATTTGTCTAATCTTTATAGTCAATCCCACCTAATTCAACAAAGCTTAGCTATTGTTGTTGTCATAATTGCTGATTATTATACTGTAAAATAATCCAGAGATTTATTCTTAACACTAGTAACCAATAAATGTTTCACTAGCAACAAGGATACTGATTTAAACAAAAAATCAGATTATCATATATAGCAACTCTATATATCATGAAATGAAATTGGCCGGCCAATTTTGCCTCTGACCTTCATATTGCCGTTACTCAGCAAACCTCAGAGTCACAAGCACAAAGCATGATTCAATATCAACCATTTGCTGTCACCAACACACCACCCACATAAAATCCTGAGTCTCAGAAAAAGAAAGAAAACAAAAGCAAAAAGAAAATCAGAAAAAGTCATTTGAGTACTTGACTACTTGGGCACATACATCTTACAGCTCATTCTTGTTTAAAGAACTGTATGTAAGTCATGATAAAAGCTGATCCTTGCCTATTAATGCTGTACGCCATTAGAATGCAAATCTAATGGTGAGTTATTCTGTCTTCCTTTTAGAGATATATGACAAAAGTTGCCACTTAAATGACAGAGATGAGGTTCAAATTAGAAACCTCTCCTTTATGGAGAGAGAAAGTGACAATGCCATGTATACTTGAGTTAAAGGGGTGGTTCTATTTTCCATCATGTTTCTGTTCTTCTAATCTCTGTATATTATGACTTTTTTCCCCATCCCACTTACCAGAATGTGAAACTATTGAACTAGTCTTCTGAGACGTGACTGATAAAATTCACTCACACAAAACAAAATTCAGAATGCCAACTAAATCACAAGTGATTGTATATATTATAATTCAGAATTATAATTAGACTAGTTCTCTCTATATACTTATATATTACCTTAGTATGTTATGTACTGTTGTTATCATCGTGTGCAAATGGAAACGATGCTCATTGGGTTTAGGAAATTAGCCATTTTTTTATGATAAGGGATCCTAAATACTACCTAATTAAAGACTGTTCATTGTTATGCGGGCTGGCATGGAAGAGAGTACCAGAACTTGAACTTTGGGTTGTCATCCATATGCACAGACTCACAATAGATGTGTGATTTTTTGATAGATACTTTAGGTAAGAGAAGGATTCCTTTTGGATTTTGATTGGTTTCTTTGGTTTTGATGTTAAAATCTAAATTATTGCTATCATTTTATACTGCATTTAAAATGGTCCACACAGCCTACACTCCTTTTGTTCCCTTCTCTTACCTCATCATTACTGTTAGCAACACAATTCCCAAATCTCCTCCATCTTTATTAATTATTAACTAATTCCTAGATATTCATTACCCTTGATTTGAGAAAGGGCGCTGTTTATATACATTTCCCAACCGTAAAATATGAGCAATCATAAACCCCAAATGAGCTTTTAGAATCTTAATATATTATAATGCCTAATAGATAAATACCATAGTTTGCATTTTACATTTTACCAAAAAGAATGAGATAAAGGAGCTCAGGAAACACGTCCTTTCTGTTTCTTTCCTTCGTTCGGTGAAAAGGACATACGAATGCGCAGATATGAACATAGCCATATGAGAGAAAAAGTATACAATGTTGTAAAGTATTGTTAAAATAAAGTGTTTTCTCCCCTTTTTTTCCTGCAATTTTATCATCAATGAGAAGTGTAATTATTGTCATCACATGACTTCATAAGCTTTCATGGGAGTCACATTAGGACAATTATGGGATCCCACTTTTCTTTTGGGTACATATGGGATCACACTTTTTTATACCTACAAGTCCTCAACTACTGATAATTTATTGGTGGAGGCATAGCAATTATTATTATAATGAGCAAATAAACTGTGTAAGTTCAATGCATAGTGCCCTTGGTCATTCATACAATAATTAATTTCTAATTCTTTCTCTCGACAGCACAGAAAAAATAATAATAATAATAATAATAAGAAAGAAAGAAAACAAGGGGGAAAGACCCTTAATTTCTTTTATGACAAACACATATTTGCGGGAAAACCTGTTTTTTAACTCCTAAACTATGTACATTTTTAGAAGTATTCAAAATGATGACTAAGCTGATATGGTTGATCCCTGTCTTTCTTGCTTAGTCTTGGTAGCAAAACCCTACTCCTAATCTTGTTCATATCGTTAGGGACCTCAGGGGGCCTAACTGATCTAATCAAAGCCCAGTTTACACCCTTGAAGAACTCGTGCCTCTTGATCTCAACGGAACCCATACAGCTTCCAATCCTCTTATTTGGGTTCTTCACTAAGAGCTTGCTTATGAGGTCTTGAACCTTAACCATCTCTTCAAACTCCTTGCTGCTACTAACTGCAATTCTAGGGAAAGCCAATGGCTGCTTCAGGATGTTCATAAGTGTTTTCTCATTGTTTTCACCTTTGAAAGGTGTTCTACCATATAACATCTCATACAAGAACACCCCAAATGTCCACCAATCCACTGCACTTCCATGTCCTTGCCCCAAGATCACTTCTGGTGCCAAGTACTCATGTGTCCCCACAAATGACTTGGACCTTGCATCAATGGGCTCAGCCACAAGCTCAGGATCAAGTTCGAGGCCTTCAACATTTTCTCTTATAACTGTTGTCACGGTTGGTTTCTTTTTCTTGCTTGATGCTGAGAAGCATGATAGAACAGGCTGCATGGGGGCAGTGCAGGCAGGTGAAGATCTCTTTGTGCTCTTGACACTGCGTTCCAATCTGGTTTTGGTCCTCAAGAGCTTGGGAACAACGTCACATTTGAGAGAAAGATCAAAATCCGAGAGCATGATGTGCCCGTCCTCCCTTACCAGCACATTCTCTGGCTTCAAATCCCTGTACACTATCCCCATCATGTGGAGATACTCTAGAGCCAACAGCGTCTCAGCTGCATAAAACCTTTTTTTTTATTCATTTAACACTTCGTTAGCATCACGATATAATGGATAATTACAAAATTTACAATACATAGAAGCACTCTTTCCAATGTTTTGACTAAACTGAAGGTAATATTTGCTAGATACTAACTAATCAGACTCAAGTCAAATTGGCTTATTATGGGATAAAGTTCTATCTCACACTATCTAAAAACTTAATCTAACTAACGAAACATTTTTATATAAGATATTAAACTTGTCAAACTCTAGAATATTAACTTGAGAAAAGGTTAAACCTTAATCAAGCAAAAAGAAAAGTGGTTAGTGCTTACTTAGCGGATGCAATGCTAAAGCGCTTCCCAGGCTGGCGTTGGCGAGCAGCATACAAGTCACCACCAGGGCAAAACTCCATGACCAAGCAAGAGTAATGAGAAGCCTCAAACTCAGTGTACAAAGTTGGCAAGAAAGGGTGATCAAGCATTCCCAGAATCTCCTTCTCCATCTCCGCCCTCTGCAGCTTCTTCCTTATAGCAAGAGCTTCCCTGTCCACCACCTTCATGGCGTAGAAGCACTGCGGCAACCCCACCAAAGGGTTCCTTATCTGGCACAGGTACACGTTCCCTATGTCGCCGCTCCCCAGCCGCCGCAGGAGGCGGAACTGGTCGAGCCCCACGCTCCCCTTGTCGCTCCGGAGCCGCTGCATGGCCTCCCATGCAGCTTGGTTCGCCTTGTGTGGCTTGGCTTGAAGGGAAGTGAGGAACAAAGGGGTGTCAATGGTGGAGGAGCAAACAGAGACGGAGCTCCGGCGCCGGAGGCTGCTGAAGCTGAGGTTGCTCATCCAGCTCCGGCTTGACTCCGGCACGGTGGTGGTGGTGGTGACGGAGGAGGAGCTGCTGTCATAGTCAGGTTCATCTCTGAAGGGTGTGTTGTTGGTTATGGTGATGGCCATGGTGGGTGCAGGGTAACATATATTGTGTGTATGTTTGTGTGCGAGTTTTTAGGGTGTTGTGGGAGTGTGTGTGGGCTTCACACTGGGTTTGTGAAGTGGGGGTTTTATATGCACAAGGTTGGCTTTAATTTTGTTGGCATTGAAAGCTATAGCATCCTTTGCACATGCCGAGCGATGAAAATGAAACGTGACGTGGAACGAGGACATATTAACAAAAGTTTACAAAAGGGGTCTACTTTTGATATGTTGAATGGCTGGTTGATTAAGATAGTGTACAGTATAATGAACAGATTAAAGCCCATATTTCGGCATCAAAAAGTGACACTTTCATTTTCATATTCACATTTCATCACTTGGCCGTTCTCATCATCAATTAGTTTCTTCTTATAATGTTGTTCACAGGAAAATTGACATCTTATGTTACAAAATTAAATATAGAAAGAATCTTTTACTGGATGAGAGGCTACAAGGGCAGCAACATGTTGATCCTAGAAAAAAAATTGTCAAAAGCATAATAGTGAAGATTCCTTAAAAATTAGTATTTTATGCGGCAGGTAACGTTTTGGATTGAATGAATCTTTAGATTTTTATGCGAGCCATGGAAAATGTTTGCTAGCTGGGGTGTTTTTTATCTTTTCGAATGAAAATTTCTCTGAGAAGGAGTGGTGGGAAGAGGGCATCAGGGTATATTTTGGATCGTCCTCACGTTTCTTCTCCCGAAGGATTGTATAAAATGAGACAACAAAAAAAAGGGTGTAACTAAAAAAGCTTTTGGTGTTTTTTTTCTTTTGTTTGAGGCATGCTCTCAGTCATCAGGCCAGCTGCTGACGAACCCACTAGGTTTTGTTCTCTCAAAAGTGGTTTCCGAAAAGGAATGCCCATGAACTCTACTATATTCTATTATACTCGTATAGTATATTATGTAAATTTGAAGTTAAATATATGAATACTTATCTCTTAATTATCCTCATGTATATCTCTTTAAGTTGTGATTGAAAGGATTCTTTATTCCTTTCTCTGCAAACTTCTCCATCCAAACATATTCTATAAAGACATTCTGGGGTGCAAACGCACCGTTATTATTATTTTTACCTTTTTCTTCTTTTTTTTTTTTTTTTTGGGTTCCAGAGAAAAACCATATGAACCGGAGCCACAGTTTCAACCGTTATAAGTAAGTTGATAAAGTTAAAGAATGTTCAAACTGAAGAACTCTTCCTTTAAAAATAAATTATAGCATCATTTGTTCTATTTATGCTTATATATTTATATATTTATAGTACAGCATATCTTTACTAATGCACACACAAGATAGCTTATGAAAGCGTCATATATAGTTAATTTAATCTAAACTTTCTTCTTATTGGTAATTTACTTTAAACTTACTTGCAGGGGTTGTAATTGAACAGAAGCCACAGTTTCAACTGTTTGTAATTAATTAATTAAGTTAATAAAATTTAAAAAAGAAAAAAGAGAGGAAAAGATTAAGAAATCAAACTGAAGAACTCTTGCTAAAAATAAATTATAGCATCGATTGTTCTATATATGCTTACATATTTATAGTAACATATCTTCACCAATGCACAAATAAGATGGCTTATAAAAGCAGCATAGTTAATTTAAACTAAACTTTATTGTTATTCATAAGTTACTCTAAACTTACTTGCAGGGGTTGTAATTGTTCTAGTTATGCTTGTTTTTGCAAATAGTGATACACGCAGTCCCCAAACATATTTTATTAATGAAACAAGTCAAATATTCAAGAATCAGCTGGAAGCCAATAACTTGAAACAGTGAATGCCTCAAACTTGGGCCTTTAGCTAGAAAAAGGACAAGTATTGATGAATGATACATGAATGGAATTTCCGGGTTAAACTAGCGATCAGTATAGAGGAAGACCAGAAACAGTAACACCGATCCGAAGACAGCATGGGCAGCACCTTGTTATTATTTTGTTAACTGCTTTGTGTAAATGATTGACAAATTGATCTTATTAGTTAGATATAGATATAGATCATTACCTTAGGTCTTTTTTCTTCCTCGCCCTTCAATTATATGCAAGCCTCAATCTTAAATATTGTCATTTTTCTTGGATCCAAAGTAAAGGATAGCATGTTATATATAAATTAATCAAAGACGTTTTGTTCTTCAGTTTTTTAAAATTCTTTTTATCCCATTTTATTTTTTATTTTAAAATGAGCCTTTTAAAAGTGGATGGTCAAAAGCACCCTCTCTTTGTGTTTAAAGCTTGTGTAGCTGCAGATCAAGAATTTCTTTTTCCGAATAACAAAGCAGAAAGCGGGAGCAGCATGCAAACGACGTCGTAAACTCTGCCATGGATTATGGATGGTGCTTCTTGTCTGATCAGCCGGACTCCTCGTATATATATTGAAAAAGTTTTTTTTTTTTTTTTTTTTTTGGCCCAAATTTTCAGCAGACACAAATTAAGATGCATGAATAAAACAAAGCCAATAAATTGCTTCCCATTATTCCGTGAAAATAAATGGTACTGAGAGGAATGAGGATGCACGAAGAACCCGTGCACCAAATTGAATTCACCACCTCCATTTGAAATGGGTTGGGAAGGGAGTAAGTAACATAAATACTATAGCTTATGTGTCTGCGTATGAATGTATGTATAGTTATTAGACATACAGTACACAGCGTACTCATCTTAATTTATGATATTCTTGCCATGCATGTGAATCAATTATCAGTGTAGGGGACCTTGGGTTGGGCACTCACTTGGGTCCCTACCCGCGCCCACCTCACAAATAAGAAATATCTGTTATATACTTAGGCAAAAGTGGTGTGTGGTACAATTTGATGATGTATATTTCTAAATATTATATTCATGATTCTTAATACTCTAGCTAGAGCTGATGATCTGATGAATTGTTATGTAATGTAATGTCATGTTTCTGTGAATAATCCAAGTTTAGCTTCCAGGGAAACTTCAGTGTGATCCACATTAATTATTACGTCTCGTGTTTGCATATTGCATTATCTCTTCGTAGCTCTCACCTATTTTGCGTAGGCATATGAAGGCATCATATTCCCCGCTTTTCAAACTTTATACATTAGTCAACAAAGAGTTATACACAAGCTGTCGCGTATCCCATTTCATGATGTTGATCTTGTGGACCCGTAAATACAAGCTATTACTTTTCTTTTCTTTGTTTTCTCTCTATTAAATTAATAATCTCTATTAAATTAATAATCATTTGATCACATGACCAGGAAAGTAATTATCTATAAGAGAAATTCAAGCTCAACTTATTCATGCAAAAATTTTGAGGATATGGGTTAATTTGGATTGAATTGCATGCATGTTGGGACATCAATGCCAAACCAGATCTTGTTTCCTACTTGATGGGATTTGTGAATATACAGAATACTCTTTGAATTGTTGCTTCCTACATTTCATATAAGCCAATAATTCTAATCATTCTAGTGCGTGTATCAGGATGCACTTCAATAATTTCTTGCTCTTGTTTTCCTTTTCTTGGCTTTTATCTGCAAGATCTTGTCCTTTATCCTTTTGGTTACAATTCTGGTAGCAAACACAGCATAAATTGTAGTCATTCAGAGTGGCAAACATACAGGAAGACTCAAAGCTTCATCACTCGCTCCATAACATTCTTCTCCCCAACCCTTCAAAAGTGCCATCAACTACCCACCAACCTTTATGATGTCTATTTGTTTGTATGCTAAAAGTAAAAGAACCCACAAAGAAACTGAGACAAAAGTTAAAAACAAAACAGTAAATTAAAAATAAAAAAAGGGAAAGCTAAATAAATGTCATTCACATTGAACGGTTATGGAACCAACTCATTGATGCCATAAGAGTAAAGAAGGTTCAAAAAATCTAAAGATGACCTTATTTTTTACCCCCCCCCCCCTTTTTTTTTCCTAGATATTTTAGAGGAGGCTGCTCTAATATTTGAAGAGTGATTGTACTTAGTTTGTACATTGAAATCTGCTAGCCTCGGCAACATTGATAATGGATTGGCATTTGGCAGAATGTGGTTAATTTAATGACATGGATTGGAAAAGAGCAAACAAAGATGACGCAGAGACAGCCAGCTTCAACATATTTTCAGAGCAGTGTATCAGAGTTCCACTCCTTCAATAATTTGCAGCATGCACTGAACAAAGTGTGGCCAATCTGGCAAACCCTGCAAGATAATGTGTCAAAAACCAGAATATGAAGAAGCAGCATAAGTGAAATCGTGAAATTGCAACTTAGCAAAAATTATAATAAAATTGTTATAATCATATAATATTGGGGAAAGCATAAATTTCAGTGAAACGTGGACCAAATGTAGGACACGTGCGGATGCATTTACCGGGAAAACAGCAATGGCACTCTTATGCGATCTTGATTTGTTGTTGTCTGGGACATATCATCATGGGCATGGCAGCTTCTGTTCATGGGGTCCAAAGACAACTTATTTGTATTCGTGTTTCATATTTGTGTTTGAATTCAATGGTTTTAAATTGCATATTTCCAAATTCCATATCCAGTATGCTTGTTCCTGCAGATCAACATCAAACGTATATAATTGTAATTAGTGAAAACAGTTTAAAAAAAGTTTGAAGACCTTATTGCACGCACAAATATCCGACACATCAGCCTCCTTGAAAAACTTCAAATTGGTCTTCTAGGACTAGGTCACATTTGGCTGGAAATTCCGTAGATAAATTCTTAACAAACTACACTAGTGACAATTCTTTCTTTTTGTGTTTTTTCGTTGTATTGCAGAATTTGCTTTCGGTTGATTAACGTGGTATTAATTTATTCAACCAAAATTTACAGTGCCCTTTTCTGAGACCCACTTGCTAGTTTTAGTATCAATGAAGTAACTTCATCTTAATCAAGTTGGTTGTAAAGGCACCTTAGCCATAGCAATGCTTACCAACGCCATATTCAAAATTCGTATGAAGGGGGGGTCACACGTGGCCAGTTTGAGGTCTGTATAGCCAATTTTCACTGGGTTTAGTGTACGTTGAGTTTTTGGAAATCAACTTTCCCGAGTTTCTCAAAGTCTAAAGATCCAAATTATGTTTAAAGCATGTCGTTCGTTTGTTAGATTTTTTTTTTTTTTTTTTTATAGTAATGTTAGCCATTATATTTAACTAATGAATATTATTTTTATGAACAACATTTTTCCTCATTCAAGGAAAATGATGTTCATACATCAAAACTTCAAATGTTACCCACGCCTAGCAATACTATAAAGCTAGAATAAATTAATCAAAGTTTATGACAGAAATTAGAGTACCGGTTGAATAAAATGTATTGATAGGATTCACTTCTTTATTCAGAAGTCACTAATATTATTTCATCATTCTATCACTTAATTTTTGGCCCAAAAAAAAGAAAAAGAAAAACTCACTGTCTAGCATCCTCTAAAAAATCATGTGTTAGCGAGTGAGAATTTCAGAATCTAGTAGAAAGGTAATTATGAGTATCTGATGGTTATTTTCGCGTCTATCATTGATGCCACATGTCAATAACTGAACATTTTTATTATGTGTCATTTACTGTTGAAACTACCTGTGAATTTTTTAATGAATATCATTATTGAAAATATAATACGATGGGGCCTACTTAAATCGCCTAAACCAAAGAGAAAATGAGGCGAGAAAGGGGGCGGGAGAGAGAAAATGGAAAAGCCGAAAATCCACTTAAGGTAGAATGCCGGACAACAAACGTTTGCAGGCCTAACATCGAATCGAGGGCTTCACGGGTAACAACTATCGACCCAAAAGTAAAATTAAAGTAAGCTATTCCAGGCTCCAGCCCAATTGAGGGATTTTCTGTCTTGTTTGCTTCATTTATTTTTTTTTAATTTTTCTTACATTTATTTTATTGGTTTGATATTACAGGCAATTCGTTAAGGATTTTTCTCGAATAGCCTTGCCCTTAACCAAATTAACCAGAAAGAACGCCCCATTTGAATGTTAATGTAACATCCACCGTTTTTCGCCTAATTATTCGATTTTATCGAATAATTGAGAATAATCAAAATTCGGTTAAATAATTATTTAGAATCAATTGATTAGCAATTACTTGAGTTTAGATATGAGAGAATTAAGTTAGAAGTATAGGAGATTTCATAAAATTTTATTAAAAATTGATTTACCGATTTAAAGGGAACCGGTAAAATTACGGTATTTTAAACTGTCGGAACCGAACCAATAGAATTCTAATTCTTTTACCCTACCTTGAGTGGCTGATAACTTAGCCACTTAACCCCCAAATATGGTGCCACTTTGGCCACAATTCATGGGGAGGCTTGGCTGAATTTCAGCCACACAAGAATCCACCAATCACATGTCAAAGAAACCATCTATATATACTCCTTCAATCATATTTTTCTACCCCTTCTTCACCTATTAGACTGCGCCTCTTCTCCTCTTCTTTCAGCCCTCTTCTTCTCTTCTTCACTCACACAATTCCAGCCAACTATCTAGCCTAATCAAGTCTTGCTCATCCAAGTCTCAAAAATCAAGCAAAATCACTTATAACAAAGTAGAGGTTTAATTCTTGCATCAATTCTGTGGTCTTGGCTGGTTGAGGTTGGATTATTTTCACAATCTTTGATATGTTAAATGAATGATTATGATGATATATGACTGGTGTTAGACTGTTTGTTTGGTTAAAACCGAATTGGAAGCAAGAAAGAATAAAAATAGGAAGAGCTGATGGGTTGGAGAATCAAAAACCCTCGGTAGTCCGTACGGCGGAGTGTACGGCTCCGCCTACAGCCGATTAAATCTGATGAAACCATTTTTATATGAAACTAGACATCTAGGGCTTTCCATACATATATCATATAAGGTTTTTGGATTAGTATTGAGAAAGATATGAATTTTTGAATTTCGACCTAGGATTTTGACTCTGGTTCTCGGTAGACTGGGTTGTTCAAGGTAGAACTCGCCCGATACTACGTGAAAATGAGTGAAACTAACTTTGTTAGAAAGCTTACACATAGGAGAATGTCCCATAAAAATTTCAGAATTATATAAGGTCCCAATACTGATTTTACTGGATCCTTATGGACCGTTCGAAGTATACTGTGATACTTTTAAGAAAGGATTGGGGTGTGTATTAATGCAAAACAGAAACGTCGTGGCATATGCTTCCCGGCAATTGAAAACTCATGAAAGAAACTATCTAACGCATAACCTCGAGCTAACAGTGATAGTGTTTGCCTTGAAGATGTGGAGACATTATTTTTGTAGAGTAAAGTTTGAAGTATTTCCTGATCACAAAAGTTTGAAATATCTTTTTGATCAAAAGGAATTAAACATGAGGCAACGAAGGTGGATGGAGTTTCTTAAAGATTACGAGCTCGACCTGAAGTACCATCTAAGCAAGACAAACATGGTAGCAGATACCCTAAGCAGGAAATCTGTGGCAGTAGTATGGATGATGATCAAGGAAGCGGAACTTATAGAGAGTTTCCAAACCCTCAACTTGGGGATCTCTGTAACGCCTAGTGCCAATTGCACCAACTTAAGATAACTAGTACTTTTAAAGATCAAATCTAGCAAGCACAGCAAGGGAGTGATGACTTCCAGCATACAGTGCGACTGGTACAATTCGGCAAGCTAACAAGATTTTTCCAAGACGCAGGCAGAATATGGCGATATCATGGGAGGATATGTGCACCTAAGGAGGGCAACCTCAGGAGAAAGGTCTTGGCGGAAGCCCATAAGAGTGAGTTCACAATACATCCTGACATTAATAAGATGTACCAAGACCTCAAAAAGATGTTTTGGTAGCCAGGCCTTGAGAAAGATGTGGCCAATTTTGTGAATAAATATTTAACTTGCCAGAAAGTGAAAATAGAGCATCAGAAGTTGGCAGGGACATTACAACCCTTAGAGATTCCAGAATGGAAGTGGGAGAGCATTTTCATGGATTTCGTGATGGGTTTACCAAGGACCCCCTCAGGATATGATGCCATATGGGTCATAGTGGACAGACTAATCAAATTAGCTCACTTTTTATCCATTCGAGCGAATTCTCCTCTAGAGAAGTTGGCTCAACTGTATATCTAAAAAGTGGTACGGTTACACGGTATTCCTTCAACAATCATTTCCGATCGAGATCCAAGGTTCCTCTCACAGTTTTTGGGAGCGCTCCAGAAGGCATTCGGTACTAAATTATATCTAAGTATTGCATATCATCCGCAATTGGATGGCCACACAGAGCGGACGATTCAGACTTTGAAAGATATGTTGCGGGCATACATTTTGGAGCAACGGAAGAATTGGGATCGATACTTACTGTTAGCCGAATTTGCCTACAACAACAGTTACCATGCTAGTATCGGCATGGCTCCACATGAGGCTTTATATGGGCGAAAGTGTCAATCTCCCCTATGTTGGTATGAACCAGGAGAACAGAATTTATTAGGTCCAGAATTAGTCAGACAAACTGCAGAGCAAATCAAAAGAATCCATAACAAAATACTTGCAGTTCAAAGCCGTCAAAAGAGCTACGTGGATGTCAGGAGGAAAGTCTTGGAATTTCAATAAGGAGACCACATGTTTCCAAAAATCATGCCTACAATCGGAGTAGGTAGAGCCATTAAAGTCAAAAAGCTAAGCCCTCGCTTTATAAGTCCCTTTCAAATTTTAAAGCGAGTTGGGCCAGTGGCATATCAAGTTGCCTTACCTCCACATCTATCTAATCTTCATGATATTTTCCATATTTCGCAACTCAGAAGATACTAGTCGAATCTTGCTCACTTGTTGAAACCTGAATCAATTCAGTTAAGGGATGACTTAACTTTTCATGTAACCCCGACACGAATAGTGGACAGAAGCATCAAACATCTTCGGAACAAAACTGTACAATTGGTAAAGGTAGCATAGGGACATAAGGACTCAACGGATTGTATGTGGGAGTTAGAATCTGATATGAGGAGAGAACATCCTGAATTATTCTCAGGTACTAAATTTTGAGGATAAAATTTTTTTTTAGGAGGGTAAAAATATAACGTCCGAAAAATTTTATCGTTAACAACTGAATTGTTCGGTTTTATCGAATAAGTGAGTTTAATCAAAATCTGATCAGACATTTACTTAAAACTAATTTAAGTGTGATTTAGACAGATTAGCCTTGATGGAATTAGATTAGGAGCATGGAAAACCCCACAGAAAATTTCAAGCTAATTTACCGATTTAAGGAAAATCGGTAAGATTTCAATATTTCAAACTGTCGGAACCAAATCAGTAGAATTTTTCTATGAGTGCCCTAGAATAAATGGCTAAGATTTAGCCAAGTAACCCACCTAAGTGGCGCCTAAGGCAGCCCTTGATGGTGGAAGCAAAACCAAAATGGAAAGCCTAGAAAGATCCACCAATCACTTGCTTTTAATTCTAACTATCTCACCTTTTCTTTCCTTCTTCTTTTGTGAAATTCGGCCAGCCTCTCTCTTTAGTTGCTGAAACTTTTCTCCTTCTCTTCTCCTTATTCTCATCTCTGCTCCATTCTCACTCATTTTCAAGTCTCATCACAAATTACTTGCATCAAAGACACCAAAATTGACACAAGCTCAACTAAGTAAGGTAAGAAATTCTACTTCCCTTCTCACTTTCTCTGATTTGGGGCTGGAAGGGGATCATGAATAATCTGAGAATTTGATGTTATGTAGAGTGATGATGATGGTTTATGACTAATTTTACATGTATGTGTGATTAAAACTGAAATTGAAAGCAAATGGCTTGAAAGAGGGAGGCAAACCTAAAAGCAGGTTAGGGTTTCTCCGGTGGTCCGTACGGCAGAGTGTACGGCTCCACCTACCGCTATTTAAATTGGATGAAACCATTTTTATATGAAATTAAACATCTAGGGCTTTCCACACATATATCATATAAGGCCATTGGATTAGTGTAGCATTAGTTATGAATTTTTGAAGTTTACTCTAGAAATCTGAATTCCTATCCGAGCAGTAGCAATTGAGAAGAGTATAACTCACCCTATACAATTTCAAATTGAGTGAACTCAAATTTATTTGAAAGCTAACATGTAAAGGAATATCCCATAAAAATTTCAGAACCAAACTCATAGCCGTTTACTCCGAGTGCACCAAGGAAGTTGGCTTAAGTCTAAACCGGATTGGACCAGGGTAGTTTAGTAAGGCCAAATTTCAAGACTCATAAGCAAAAATATACCTATGCAAATGATAGGAAACTTAATTCATTTGAAAGCTTATTCTGATAGCTTTAATTTGATATAAATTTCGTATGAATGCACCTAGTTTATTTTTAGTGAATTTTTACTTAAAAGGACCCAATTCTGGCTGAGAATAGAGCAGTATGAGGTAAATTATTTATATCTAGAGTTATTCATATCAAAATGAGATAGGACTAAAAGGGTTAAAATATAGACATATGAGGGTATGACATATTCAAAAATTAGATTTAAATAAGTTGAATTGAATGAGAAGTGGGACATACCAAATTCGGGCAGAATAGAGGGGGTTAAATTGAAACTCTATTGTATTTAATTTAAAATTGTTGATTGATGCTATGAATGTATATGTATAATTGCTGGTCTATACTGAAATTGTAAGTTGTACAAATGTACTGGTTGTCTGGCACTATTCATGGGGAAGCAGACTCGATCCTTCTGCTGCCGAAATTTTGGTAAGAAGTTCATATATTGTGAAACTTTATGATAGTTTGAGTGCATTATATTCAAAGAGTCAAGCTAGATGTGCATTCATTTTATGATATTATAAAGAATTCCATATGACTTGGGCTAACCCTGGAATAAATTAAGGGAAATAGATCAGTGGGAAGGTCGGAGAAAGTAAACTCAGCCATCCTGTATAGAAACGAACTCGATCCTGAAAAGCGGATTATTACGCAGGAGTATATGGCCAAAGACTCTCAGGAGACCAAGGATGGAAATAAGTTCTAATAGGTAAAAGCCTCCAAGAATGAGATACATTCCTAATTTTCACATTCATATGCACAGTATAATGCTTATTAATTGATTGTCCTAGATACCTGTTTATTTTTCGTGATATGCTATTGCTCCTTTACAATTACTGTTTAATTGCATTAGTGTTCCTATTAATTAAAATTGAGTTTGTTTCGGTGTATGTTTCTCAATAAGTAATTAAATTAAATATCATTTTAAAAGATCGAAACAACTGGAAATGACAGTGATGACAGATGTATAGAACTAGGAATTCCTACTGAGAAATTTCTATTTCTCACCCTACTGTATATTACCGCGTCATTCTCAGACTACAGAGCACGCAGCGACAGGAGTCCTATTCATTGAGTTCCCCGAGCTTCACATCCACATCGACCCGTTTCTAGATTCTGTATATGTATCTGGCAGGTGCCAGTTTCATCTGTATTTCTTTTTTCAGAGAGGCTTCGTCGTACCACTTATGCACCCACTGTTTGACCCCGCTGTCCCGTATATTGCCATTTCCCTTCATATGGCCTATCCATTTCCACCTCCTCCAAAGCAAAGACCAAAGAACGGCCTCCTGTGGCCCCTCTTGCTTCACCACCATAGCCGATGCTTTCCGCCTCGACGTCAGGGGAGGATCCATCTGAGGCAGCGAGTTTCTTCTCGTCCCTTCCTCCCAGCGCGGGCCACCCTCCTGCAGATGCACCCTTGGTAAATAGGTTTATTTTTTTAGATTTCGGTTAGATAGTAGGTTTGCCGTAGTGATAGTAGATATACAGAATGACCCTCTTTTAGCAGTCTGGGTCATGGATAGATGAGTAGGTGTTAGGAGATATATATGAAATGTCCTATGGGGACCACTCAGGGTACTGTGCATAGAAACTGGCTGTTTCATTTTGTATTAGCAGCCTCATTTTGTTACCTTGTATCATTTTGACAAACTTTAAAATCAAATATATATGTACATATTTATGATAAATTTTGCAGTTATTCTGTCCTTATTGTATTTTTATTTATGTTATGTTATTTATAGTATATACCGATTAACTAATATTTATTCCGCTGTCACGTAGGAAATTTTGTTACGTGATTAAATATTCTTATGCGAGTAGTTAATACTAATACAGAAAATAGAACTTAACCAATATTATACATAATCACTTATCAGATAATTTATTATGACTTAAGCATAATATTTTATCTGATAAGGTGTTACATTTTTTGTATCAGTTACAGTACGCTTTGAGTCCCACCATGATGTTTTTCAAAATAGTCTAAATTTTATAATTTACATGTATACAAGATTGTCATCATTCCCTGCATTAGAAGTTCATAGGTGCCTATATTAATGAGACATTCTTATCTAAGCTATCAATTCCTGAGCAGTTTCTCTTTTAGAATGTAGACTTTCAACTTGATCAATTTGTTGCTAATTTCACCCTGCACAGGATTCAAGGCTGCTACACACTTTCTAATTGATGCTTAAGAAAGTGCAGGGTAAGTTTCATTCTTCTTTTATATTTAAATGGTCATAATTTAGTTTGACTTAGCCTGCGAGGGAAGACAAGTAAAATTTGACTAACGCCCGTCATACGCTGGGTCATACTGCAATAGATACATTGTTATTGACTTGAGCAACCACTTGAACATATCCTCAGGGACGAAAACTAGTCCCAATAATGCAGGTGCTAGTATGCATAATGGTACAAATAATCGACACACTTTCAGTATGTAACAATATTCATACTAACGTTAAAGGTTGTCCCAATCTACTCTTGAAAACAGAATGAAAAATAAACAAAGAATAAAAATCGTAAAGATAACGGCGGGAAGCAGAGCAGATAGACTTGTAAGTTAAGTACTCATTTAAAGAATTTGCACAGCAACCCATCAAAAAGGAATTTGCATAGCAAACGCAAAATATGAAGTAAATCGGAGCAATTTACTCAAAGTCGTATTTTTAAAGCAACTCCAACCGGCCAAAAAACACTAACTCACTTTCCCTTATGACATCGTGCATCCAGTCTCATATGTAAATACACATATAGAGTATATGAAACTAGGACCAAGACACTAGTAGAAAATGGATTGCGTCCCACAAAATTGGGACGGGAACTAATTCTATTTCAAGCAATAATCATGTGTCACATTACAGCTTTTGTAAAAAAAACCATTTTACCATTACTATTGCAATTGATGAAAATTAGGAGCAAAGTTGGTCTTTTATTGGAGAGAAGAGTTCCAATTTTGGACACTAATATTTTTTACGATATATTTGCTCACAACTATTGATGTGGCATGTAGTGAAACCTAAAACAGGATAAAATGTGTCCTTACCATTGAAGATGCTTTTAAGCCACCAAAAAACTCAGCTGACTTTCTTAATAGGCAGAGATTAGTTTAAACTCTTCAGCATCTCAAATAGATGAACGCATCATTCACTGTAGATGACGCACGTTTCTCTAGATTTGGCAAGCGGAGAATGGCAGAAATAACGCTTAGGCTTAGCTCTTGTATTCTATTATTCACCAAGTAAGTCAATTCAGTTTGAAGAATTTTATGACAATGAGGTGCAAGCTATGCACTGAATACACTCAAGCAAGTCGCTTACATAATCGTGATCTAAAGGAACATAAGAAATGCGGCATTTATCTCTTAACAAGTCAGTCGTAGCCTTTTCCCAGACAGTTCAGACAGCGTTGAACCCTACAAAACCATCAGCAGGTTACCAGAAAGCAACAATGACCCAACGCCAACAGTCAATGGTTGAAGTTAACTACAAGAAAGATAAATTTATAGGCACTCGCTGTAATTTCCTTGGAATTCATGACAACCCCAACAATCAAATGACCTTCCTTGTCTCAATTTTCTCAGCAAGCATAGCATACCCCAGTACTTGAAATTCATACTCAATGTCAAACTAGGCATGTCATAGCATGAAGAAGAATGAAAGAAAAAAGGATAAGGACAAACAAAAGAAGCGAACTAACCTGTTCCCCTCACAAGTAGGACAAAGGCAGGGGTTAATTGCAATAGGGTCATACATTGGCGACCATGCTATGGTGGCGTTCCCTTTGCACAGCTTGCATATGTAGAATCCCTTCCCTCTACAAGCCCTACAAGGCAACCCAATCTTTTTCTGCACAAAACACGTCCCATATATGAACTTACAGAAGAATAGGATCAAAACCCAAAGGAAAAGAAAAAGTACGTGCACTTTAATTCATATATCTTTACCCGTTTCTTCTCAGAAGCAAAGGATAGCGCTTTGAGGGTAACAGTAGAAGCCAGGTTTAAAGTGGCTATTCCACCCAGTATGACTCCAGCTCCAGTAACCAACGTTCTCAAAGGCCTTGAATTATTCATCTCTTCTCACAGAAAATTTCTCAAACAACTCAACTGCAGTTAGCATAACACAACACTCAACATTAGCCCCTCACTGCGTATCGTACGATGAGGTCACAAGATGAGACAACTCTTTGCCGTCAAGTACCTCCCCAGTTGATATAAACGACTTTGCGTTTCGTGGGCCCATCTATTACGACCTGTCGTTTTGTTACGTTAGCTTCAACCCACGTCATCGTTCTGAATCCGACGTTGCTCTGCAACAGAAGATCGCATGTGTGTACTATGTGGACTCCGCTACAACCTACGAGTGTCTACAGCAAGAACCTGCCTTTAGCAATCCCCTTCGATGAAAATCGTGATTTCCAAAAATCCCATTAATCTTGTGAACTGTACATCATCTTCTTCGCTTGTTCTCTTCCATTTCCCTTCTCGTGTTCGCAAAAGCCGCAACTTTGTTCTCAGTTGCAGCAGAAAATGGACCCTCGGCACCAAACCCCTCAGATTCTCGTCTTCTTCGATAAGAGCTTCGTGTTCTCCTAGCTCAACTGTCTATGGCGGGTGGGAAGAGGTTGCAGTCGCTGGTGAGTCCGATTCTCTGCACAGTTTTCTCGTTTCCGTTGGAATCGATGATAGGAAGAACCTTTTCGTGTTCCTTTTGGGCCTCGTTTGCGCCATGGCAATTTCTAGGGTTAGGGTTTCCTCCATCGTTGTTCTTCCAGCCTCCGTTCTAGTTTTTGCCGTTGGTTTCGCCGTAGGGTTTTTCCGAAGCGGAGCCTTCAGTGATGTAAGAGTGAGTGGGAGCAAGAGAAGGGAGAAGGAGGAGAATACGAAGCTGTGTTCGGAGAAATTGTGGAGTGTGTTGGTATTCTTCGATGAACTTGATGGTTTAGTCAATAACTTTAAGAGTGATGTAGAATGTGCAATTAGGAATAAGAAAATTGAAGAGGGTGATTTTCATGGTTATTTTGATGTCACGGATAGGATAAAGTTGAAAGCTTTGAATGCTAGGAATATTGTCAAGGCTTTAATTGATAATGAGGAAAATTCTAGTGGAGGTTTGGTTGAGAACAATAATAAGAGTGGTAGAAGAAAGAAAAATGTTGGAGAAGCTGGGTACCAGATGCTACAATCTATTGGTAGTTTGTTTGGAGAAAATTTGGTTAGCTCAAATTCTAACAAAGTCAGAGAAAATGTTAAGCAAGAGACCCCGGAGAGAGCATCAGATCAAACTCCAGGAAATGGTACTGTGCCTCCTGTTGAAGACGGGCCTTTGAATTCGGATCATCAAGGAAATGGTAAGTTGGATTCTTCTCAAGATTTATCTGCTAGCTCTGTTTTGGATATGGACCGAAATGGAAGAACAAAAAGTAGTGCCGAGAAAGACAATTTTGGATTAGGAGATGTTGGCAAGAGAACTAACAAATTCCATGATGGAAAAGAGTATAGTTACCAGAACAAAGGATTGAGGTTCACAAATAATCACAGCTTCTCTTTGAAGATGGATTCCAGCAGCATAACAGACATGTGGGAATCCCATGAGAATCTGCATGATTCTGAAAACTTGAAATTCAGAATGAAACAAATGGAAAGTGAATCTTCCTTTGTCCATGAGCAGTTGCTCAATCGAGGACACGAAACTTTCAGGTCTTCTCATGACAAGAGGGATAGTGGATCTGACAGGTCTCGGTATGAAGAGGATAGGATGAATTATGATGACCATCGCAATCTTGCTGATGACTTGTCTGCACATGAGAGTGAATTCAATACCCATTCATCTGCAAAGATTTCGGATGATGTGATATTTGATAGGTATGTTGCTGAAGCAACAGACCTTCTAAAACAAGCAAAGGAGTTTATAAAGGCTAGGCATGATGAAGAGCAGGCTGAAATCATGTTGTATAGGTCTGCAAACTTACTATCCAAAGCTGTAGAGTTGAAGCCTATGAGTTTGTTGGCTGTAGGCCAGTTAGGAAACACTTATCTTCTTCACGGAGAATTAAAGTTGAAGATCAGTCGTGAACTGAGAACTCTACTTTCAGGGAGCATCCAACCATCATCTGGAAAACATAGTAGAATACTGAAGGGACTGCGGAATAAAATCACTAGCAAAGAAGAAGTTGCACCATTGCTTATCGATGTATGTGAAGAGTGTGAAGAGCTACTGGTGGAGGCAGGCAGAAAGTATAGGCTGGCACTGTCAATTGATGCAAATGATGTGAGAGCCCTCTATAATTGGGGCCTTGCTCTCTCTTTTCGTGGGCAATTGATAGCCGATATTGGTCCGGTATGCATTACTTGACATTGTTATGTTACCTGTTTCAGTTCTTTAGTCAAATTGTTAGGGTGCTGTCTGTTCGTTAGATTACATGTTAATTTTTAAATGCTGCTTTCTTTCATCTATGTTTAGCCTCGCTGGCCTGTGTACAATTTAGTAAGCAGCTAAATTGACATAAATTCGTCTGCCAGTCTGATATGCTCAGTTTTGTTGTTTATTTATTCTGTTTGTACATTAAAGTTTTTGTTATCTTCAAATATCACAGGGTGCAGCTTTTGAGGCTGAAAGAGTATTCTTGGCTGCAATTGACAAGTTTGATGCTATGTTGCTGAAAGGCAATGTTTATGCACCAGATGGTAATATGCCTGTATTCCTGAATTTGTCATTTATAAATTTCACATACAAGCGCAACTATAAAATATTTTGCTGACAAATTCTCTGTAAACTGTGAATTATATGGCCTTCTATGGACTGTTAGAATTAATAATTGTAAAGTTGTCTTTGTAAGAAGAACTGCATTAAGGTTTAGTTCGTCAAAATTAAAACATGCACCATAGCCTGAGACACACTTGCCACTAACTTCATACAAGTTACAGTTCAGCCATGTTTGATGGCCTCATGCTGTTGTCTTGGAGAATTTCTGCTCTGGAAAAAAAAAAAAAATTTCTTGGATCCATGCAGTCTTCCACTTACTAAAAAATGGTTTTAGTTATTTTATTGTTATTGTCAAATTGTTATTGTTCTTTTTGCATATATCCTTTTCATGATGATACCATTTCCAAAGTCCTAGTGCTATGTTTAACTTGGATTTGAACATGCTGAAATGCAGCTTTGTTCAGATGGGGTGTGGCGTTGCAGCAGAGATCCCGCTTAAGGCCAGGAAGTAGTAAAGAGAAGGTGAAGTTACTTCATCAAGCTAAAAGGCTATATGAAGATGCCCTTCATATGGACTCCAATAACATGCAAGTGAAAGACGCCCTCTCCTCCTGTCTCTATGAGCTCAATTATCGGCAATTTTAGTCAATTCATTCATGCAAAGAGTTATCCAAAAGAATCAGTCTGCTTTCATTCCCTGGCTTGGATTATGTTGCATATCTATCCTGCCTTGGATCCGGCACCGGTAGCAGGTATATTTGCATAATTGGCCTGTAGTGGAAATGAGTTATGATCCCCAGTATTGTCATCATTGTATTGATTCTTCCTAGTTAGACGAAGACAGCAGAAATAATAATAATAATAATAATAATAACAATAATTATACTCCCCCCGTTCACAAATAATTATTACTTCTAACAAAATTGAAACACTCTTAAATCAATATATTTGGCACAAATAACTGTCATTTTGATAAAAGTGGTGTATTTTTAAATTAATATATTTGGATATAATTTTAGATAAATTAATTTAAAAATATACTAATTTTGTCAAAGTGATAATTTATTTTGGTTATTGTGGACGAATGGGGTAATGATAAATGAAACCCTTTTTTATTTACATTGTTTGTATCAGAACATTCCTGTCCGTGCAATTATCATGTGTTTTCATTACTAGTGTAAGAAATAATTTTTGTTGTGCACGGTGGTGGACATGGTTCACAGATGGTGTGTTGGAATGGAACACACACTTGTGTGATTAGCATTGTTCTATAATTTAGGCGCGTCCTACTCCTAGGCCATCACATCAACCAGCCTCCACTTGAAGCGATCCACTTGTTTTGTACAGCAGATGTAGGCTGATTTGTCTCTACTGTGGATGCTTCAATTACTTCATCATCAGCAATTCAGAATTTTAATATTTCAAATTATTAATTGAATTTAATAGTAACAAAAGAGTTGGATACAGTTACAAGCCCACGCGCAACTTGTCGGGTTGCCTGGCCAAAACCATTTTAATAACAAATTTATTTTATTTATTTGAATATTCTACTTATTCTTATTTAAGATAAGCAAGTAAGATTGTTAAAATAAAAAGAATTTCATTTATTTTAAACGTGATCGAAACAAAAAATGAGATACGAGTCAATTCAAATTTTACTTTTCTATAGTGAGTTTTAATAATGAGAATTCAATTTTATATTATAAATATAAATATTTTTTTTGATATATTAGTAACAATCAGATTTGCATTTAGGATCTTATGTAAATTGTCTAAATTCCTTATCATCAAACTAATTTTAGTTGCTTATAAGTATTTTCTCTTGATAGAAGATATTGTTTAAACGTAATTTTCTTGACTAGTTGTCTAATTGTCACATGTTTGACGAGTTGATATCATTATAATTTCAATACATTGTTTTGAACTCGAGAGAGCAATCTGAACTACGTTAAAAATAAATTTTCCGCAGAATGATATCAATCATAATAAGATGAATTAGAGAATAGAGATGGTTAACTCACAATTTTAGGTGTTTCATCAATCCAATTTAAAAATTAAATTTCGTTACTTATTTAATTTCAATTTGCGTAATTTGCTTTTTAATTTATTCACTTTAAACCTTTGTTGAATCATGAATTTCGATAATTAAAACCACAATTGATTGATAATTACACGATTTTCGTAAAAATGATGCTTTATTCTTTACTTCATTACTTGTTACGATCCATGCATTCGTAGAATAATTGATATACCGTGTAAAATCATAATTCCTTGTAAGATTGACATGAGTTTCAAAAAGAGTTTAAAAATAAAATTTGAAAAAAAAAACTTGAAACTTCGTCAATCGGAAAAAAAACTCTGATTTACCAAAGAGGAAGAATTATTGCCTTCATAGTTAAAAGAAAGTTTGAATCCCGTCAACGTGTCAACTTGTGGTCTTGCACAGGTGTTCAATCATCTGGATGAAATTTTTTAATACCCAATTTGATCAGATTATAGGAATGGCTTTTCTCTTGATACATTTTATGTTCGTTTAATTTAAACCTCTCAATAATTGATTACCATTTCGAAGCTAACAATCACAATTAGCTATCCTAACTTTTTGAAGATGAGTCAACCTTAGAGAAAAGGGTTCCTTAAAGAAAAGGGCCCAAAAAAAAAGACTTCATGAAAACTACGGGATTGATATGGATATACACACTTGTCAATTTACAGTTTTTATTTATGATTATGTTATAATAATTGATTCATTTACAAATTTATAAAATATAATTCATGTAATAAATCATAAATAATTGAATTTTTATATTTTTTAATTTATAATTTATGTTTATGTTTGTGTGTGATTGTTTGATAATGATAAAAAAAATTAAAATTTGAAATAATTATTCACTAAAATATGGTTAATTCTACCTAGTGAGACAAGTCTAAAGTGATGCTGTTATTATTTACTAACATCACTAAGATGGGGTTTGATACATTACCTATTAAAATTGCCAGTAATGTAGATTATCACTTAAAAAGATTGTCACTTTTTAAATTGCTGGTAATGTTAAATGTAATATTTAGTATGCATAAATAATTTAAATGGCAATTTATATTACCCTATTTAGTATATCAAAAAAATTATTAAGTAATATATACATTAAATCAATATAATAATAATAATAATGAATAGCTAATAATAATAATAATAATAATAATAATAAATAGTTTATTATTATTATTAATAAAAAGAATAAGAAAATTTAATTATTAATTATGATTATAATAGTTAATTTTATTAATAATTATTATTCAAAAATAATTAATATTATTACTAATTATTATTAAATAATAATAATAATTAATATTTAATCATAATACTAATTACAATAATTAATAATAATATTTATTTTAAATAATAATAATAATAATGAAAATATTGCCACGTTGGTGATAATCCACATTACCATATTTCAAGGAGGCAATCCGTATTATCACATTAGTGATAATTTATATTACTTTGTAAATCTAAATTGCTAGTAACGTTGACTAGCTAAACAGGATAATATTATAGGCCTAAGTAATTTAATCAAATATTATTAGTAATTTAGATGGATTATTTCATACCAAAAATCACCTACAGATATAACTCTCAATTGCTTTTAGAAAAATGTTTCTTTTATCAATGATTTAGACACCATTTAGGACACCTAAGGATCGATGTGTGAATAACTGAATATTTCAATTAAGTTTCTAGTACTAGCAAAATAGATAAAATATTTACTAACATATAATTCCTCATATTTTCTTACATATAAATTTATTAATAATGTAACTGAAATCTTGCCCTAGGTATTCCAATGTTGTCTAAAATAAATACTAGTGTCCAAATAACACTATAATTTTGCTTTTAAAAATGCATTGTGATAAGAACATGAGTAATTATTGAAAGTATATTTATAAATTTATCCATATAAAAAAAATTAGATACCAAAAGAGTTATCCTGTTATTGATAATATATAATAGATAATATTACAAATAAATAAATAAATAAAATAAAAAAGTTGACTGAAGAGAAAGTAATTAATTCAGATTGTAGCCTTTATCATGATAATAATAATAATAAAAAAAAACTAGTTTCATCAATTCATCCACATAGGACAAGTGTTGCATTTTAATAAATCCCTCACTTCTTTCTTTGTGCATATCATCGGTATTTGGTTCAGTACATTTTTCACACGAGATGAATTAGTGTTTGAAATTGGACATTCTTATTATGGTTT
Source organism: Pterocarpus santalinus (assembly GCA_031439595.1). NCBI lineage: Eukaryota > Viridiplantae > Streptophyta > Magnoliopsida > Fabales > Fabaceae > Pterocarpus > Pterocarpus santalinus. The sequence continues at coordinate 9,951,683 of CM062525.1, forward strand.
GAGGAGTTGCTGGAGTGATGAGGTTTGTGCAAATGAGTTGCAGAACTGATCAAGACAGTGTGAGTGGTGAAAGCTAGCTAGTGTTGCACATGTATAAGGGCAGCGTCCCTTCTCAAGGGATCATGAACACATGAGGATTGAGGAGAACAGCATTGTTTGGTGAGGGTGCTCCATGCAGATCGCTGGACTACTCTAGCTTCTTCCCATTCTTTAACATTTAACTTTCCTCAAATCAAACCAAACCCTGAAACGGAGTTTTATGAGCAGACCTTCTGACACTACTAGAGCTGCTCGGTCGGATAAGGTGATTTTTTGCTGTTATCATGTGACAAAGACCTATCTCTTCTGTCTTGTGCCATTTTGAATTTTCAATATTTTTTTGAAAATACACTAAAAGTCTCCACCACCCATGCGACCAACCAAACCGACCTGGAGCTACATGTGAAAAAACATCATCATGAGAAATTAAGCAAAATAGAATTTGGCATCATTGAAAGTGTGTTGGTAGAACTGATGATGGACACAACACACACCAGATCAAAATTTAATCTGATAAGATATCCAAGTGAAAAACAACAGAACCTAATAATTAGACATGGACAGACAAATTTCATTTCCAAAACTCAATGTAAATCTAATAAGAAGGAATAGTTATCATTAACATAAATCCATAGGAGGGCTCAGATTATGAAGAAAAATAATCCTTTCTATATATATACCAAAAGTATTTTCCTACCGAAGATAATATTACTAGAGCTGAATAAGACCATTTGGGCGGCAAAGCTCTCCCTTCCAAATTTTAACACAACTGCATACTCAGAGATCAAATCCAAAACCTCTTATTAAATTAGAAAAATTCTCTACTAATTGATCTATGCATTTGTTAGTATGAAGAAAAATAATTCATTAAGCAAACTACTGCACCCTAAAACATCTATTTTAATTTTGTGACGAGGTAAAGCGTCTTATATTTTGCACATTATTCATATTTTTTTCATAATAAATAAAAAAATAAATTACATTCTCTTCTTCTAAGAAATACACTTTTTATATACAATCATTTATTTTGTTTTTAAAATATACATTCCCTTCCCTTCACACATAAAAATGTGTTATTCTTTAATTCATTTTTATATTTATTTTGTTAAAATTTTATTAGGTATTTCTTTTTTTTTTTTGCAAAATAATCACCACAAATTATTGTAAATAATTATTAAATTTTTATTCTATTAATTCAATAATAATATAAAAATCAAGAAAATAAAATAAAAAAATTATTAGATAAAGAAACAAATTGTTATATATATACATTTACGTCAAGTTTATGAAGTCTAACCAACCAATGAAAAAGACCAACTGAATAAATAATATAGTAAAAATTTTAGGTGCTATAGGTTAGACTATAACATATCTTGATAATTGAGAGGCGAGAGACTTATAGGGACCGATCAATAAGTTTGTGTAATTGTTTGGTAGCATAACTAACTAGAAGCAACTTATAAGGAACAACGCAACCACTTAACAAGTAATTATAAGAGAGTTTAATGTGTTCTTTAGCATCGATCAGTTATATGATGTTTAGTATTTGAGGGAGAGAACCTTTAGTCTATGCTAGAGACTCGATCGAAGGGGTCTAAAAGCCCATTCGGTCCAATTTTCTTTAATTATTATTAGACTACAAATAAATTAATAATAGTTTGTGATAATTATCTTTAAAAGGTAAGAACTATATAACATAATTTTTAAAAAAATATAAAATTAACTAGAAGCAGAAAAAAGTATATATTTTTTAAAAAAAGCAGGTCATATAATCTCATTAGAAGGAATGTAATATATCTTAAATAAAATTAGATATGGGAAATATCTTTTGAATTTAATTGGGATGTACTAATAGTGAAAAAGTTTTTTACATTGTCATTCAATCATAACCTTCCATTTGTATGACCATTCAAATAGTGGGTGATTATCAAAGACTTTTACTGATGTGGTAATAAATAATTAGATATCTGTGTAAAAAATTTTTATACTGATAATATATTTAAATTAAATCCATATCTTTTATTAAAATAGCATAAAAGAAAAAAATTAATTATATTCTTAAAAAAAAATCACAGTAAAAATCACCATTTGAAGTCACGGTGGGTGGTAGGAGAGCGTAGATGCACGCTCCAAGGAGACAGAGCACAGGTAAGGTGAACGGTGAGTGGGTCAATCTCTCTTCCAAGACAAAAACAAAAACGGCGCCGACTCAAAATCAAAAGGAAAAAGAAAAAAATCAATACATAAAATAAAAAATTCCGGGAAAATTGTTCGGAATTTCGGAAGAAGAGAAATTTACAAAAAGCCACTGCCACGTCAGCACCGTGCTCCTTCATATGATTCTTTCTCCCCCTCCTGCCCCTATATTTACCACATCTGCCTTCTGTTCATTTCTTCTTTTCCCCTGTTTTTCTCTCCTCTTCACCCTTCTCTCTCTAGCTTCAGGAGCAGCTCCAGCAGCTCCTTCTCTCTCTCTCTCTCTTCTTTGCTCCGCGAGCTAGAGACTTGTTCCACCGGAGCCGAATCGCATCAAGCCGAGTTTGATCCTCCTGAACCCCCAAGATTCCCCCTTTTTGGTAAACTAACCCAATCCCTAATTTTGTTTTCTCTAACCTAATCGATTGCCGCTGCTTGGGGTCTTGCACCCAAAGTTCTAATCTTTTTTAGGTTTTGCATCTGGGTTTCGATCGGCTTCAGTAATTGTGGGATGGCCAAGTGGGAATTTTGATTTGTGTGTTCTGAAGTTGTGTGATAAGGGAATTTTGTAGTTTGTTCTGCTCTTAGTGGGGGAGGGGGGTTTATGCGTTTTGTTTTGTGTAAATGTTTTTTGTGTGCTGTTTGTCTTGGGCGGCTATAGTGGTAGTCGAGGGTTTGTGTGGTTGTCGTTTTTCATGTTTTTTCAGAATGCTCCGAGAGCTGGATTGTTGTGCTCCTAGCTCTCTTGATGTTGTTTTTTATGTCGGCGATGTATGTTTGAATGCTTTCATGGACACCGACATAATCTAATATGCAGTATTAAGCTCATCTGATGATTTAGTTTGTTTCAGTGAATTCAAATATATTAATATTGTGAAACTAACCCTGTGTTATATCAACTGGTAGTCTATTTTTCTTCTTAAGCTATGTATCATGGATGAAAAATTTGCAAGTCATGTTGAATACATTTGATTCTGCATTTTGTATTGTGGATTTAGTGTCAGTATTGCTTTATATTAGTTTCCGACATATTGTATAACAGAATTGAATGGACAGATATTAGACATCCATCCGTAGTTTGGTTGTTCTATATTCTCAAGTTGATATACATTCTTCTACACTGACAATATTGCTATGTGGAAAAACTTCTTTTTCGAATACGATTATCTGCATCTCCTATCTCTTCTTCTTCTTATGGGCCGGGGAAGGAGTCCTGCTTATTCTGCTGGAAAATCTAACCCAAATACAAGTTGGTAAATTCATGGAATGTAATCTGACATATCCTTAATTATTCAATAAAGTTCCTGAACTGAAAGGTTGTTCAGTATTTGGTGAATGGACTTGTGAAACGATCTAAATTCTGATGTATTACAAGGTTGCAGGAACATGCCAATTATGCAGATTGCATGGTGGATAATGGAGGAATGTAAGGCAATAAGGGAGAAAGTGATAATCAAGATGTATTCTTTGTGTTCTAGGGCTGAATTATGTAATCTGGAGGCTCCAATAGAATGGGTTGGATGATTGCTTCTGCTATTGACCTTTCTGAAATGCTATTTTCTGTAGTTATAACGTAAAAGATTACAGTAGCTGGAAGGATAGACCTGATGCTAATCATTTGGTGCATATATTTTGAGGGTGTAGTGTGCTTAACTGATTATATTTCTTCATAATCTGAGCCCTCTTGTGCATTTGTCTTAATGATAATTATTCCTACTTATTTGATCTACATTGAGTTTTGCAAAAGAAATATGTCTGTTCATGTCTAATGATTATGCATGGCATGTTGATTGTCTTTTAGGCTCTGTTGTTTCGCTCTTGGATATCTTATAACAGATTTAGTTTTGCTCTAATTTGTGTTCTGTTCATCAGTTTTACCAACAACATTTTTGGTGTTGCCAAATTCATTTTTGCTTAATTTCTCATGTTGATGCTATCTGTTTGTAGCTCCAAGTTCATTTGATTGTTCGCGTGGGTGGTGGAGACTTTAGACTATTTCTAAATATTGAAAATTCAGAATGCCAAAGGAGAGAAGAGATAGGTCTTTGTCACATGATAGTAGCAGAACATCACCTTATCCAAGCAGTTCTAGTCGAGTCAGAAGATCTGCTCATAAAACTAGTTTAGGTGCTGAGGAAAATGTTAAAGAATGGGAAGAAGCTAGGTGTCCGGTCTGCATGGAGCACCCTCACAATGCTGTTCTCCTCATATGTTCATCACATGAGAAGGGGTGCCGCCCTTACATGTGCAACACTAGCTATCGCCACTCGAATTGTCTTGATCAGTTCTGCAAGTCCTTTGCAGAAACCTCATCAGTGACTCCTCAAGCAGAACCTCAATTAGAAAGTCAAATTTCAGGCACTAACTCATCTCATGTCCAAAGTTCTGAAGCATCTCATGTCCAAAGTTCTGAAGCAAATACCGATGATATGCAGGAAGAAAGAAGTGAGGGATTTGTTACAATGCAACCCTTAGATGAGGTAAAACCAAGGCTAGTATGCCCTCTGTGTAGAGGGCAAATAAAAGAGTGGAAAGTGGTGGAGGCCGCTCGTCATTTCATGAATGAAAAATCAAGGAGCTGTTCTTGTGAGACTTGTAACTTTAGCGGCACATATACAGATCTCAGAAAGCATGCAAGGCTTGAACATCCTCTTGTGCGTCCATCTGCAGTCGACCCAGAGCGTCAACGTAGCTGGAGGAGGTTGGAGCGACAGAGGGATCTTGGGGACCTGCTTAGCACACTTCAGACCTCCTTCGGGGAAAATAGGGTTGATGATGGCCTCCCTTCCATTGATGATGGTGGTTTGCTAGCTGTGTTTTTCCTCATTCTTCAACCTGCATCTGTTTCTAGGGGTACCACAGGAACCAGACTCCAAATGCGAATAAGGAGACCTAGTAGGCTTTGGGGGGAAAACTATGAAGGGGAATCTGGAGCTGCTTCTAGAGATGATGCAAATGAGTCTTCAGATGGAGGGTCTGATAATAGAAGGCGCCGAGTTCGAAGACGGATAGCACCTGAGGATCATCAATGACTTGGAAAATCAAATGAGTGCATTTGAACTACTGCAAAATGTTCCCAAGTGAGTATTCTCTCTGATACCTTTCACTTTGCTGCTCTTTCAATCTCAGGTGATCATGAATAGATGTTGGTCATTAAGTTGTATATGTTTGTTACAGGTAACAGGTGGGACAAAAGGAGAAGAGGGGAGTTTTCGGCTTTTATCTTCGAATATGCTTCCATGAGTGTGCAACAGTTCTGGGTTTTCATTGCTGATCGACAAAGGATGAAGGAAAAAAAAAAGATGTTATTCGTTTAGAACCCCATGATCTGTATATTTAACATTTTTATCCTTCCCCATCTTTGCTGCAATTTCTCGAGGATTTTGAACTATTGAGCTTGAAATAAAATTTACTGCTGTTGTCTTCTTATATCAGTGATTGTCTTCATTGGCTTGCTGCTCGCGTTTGCTGCTTGCTACATGTAAGGAGACAAAAGTGAAAAATTATCCCATGTGCTGTAATTGAACCTGGATTCTTGAGGTTGAGTGGGGAATCACTTGTTATTCAACGGCTTCCCAGAGTATCTCAACAGAATGGGAGTTCAAGCGTTTATTTTCAAAAAATTTTAGAATAACGATAGAGTTTTATGTCGAATGCTTGATTTTTATTTTTTTTTCAGTGTAAAATAAATTAATGATAATGTTTCTGTAAAGTTTTGTTCTCAACAAACTGATCAATTACGAGTGACAACTTCTATTTAGAACGTAAAGGAATTTTTTTTTTTTTTAATTTATTGCGTAAGGGGGCGGAATGGAAGCGAACTGTGAGCACGTGACTACTCTAACTCCTTCTGTCCTAAAAAAATACATAAGGTTAAAAGAACAAAATAGGACGTCTAGAAAAATAGCGTTTGGAAAATTCGGTTTGGATGGAACGAAAAAACAGTGAAATGGTTTAAACAAACATCATGGTGATGGTTGCGTTTGTTTCTAAAAGCAAGAGAAAAGCACTAAAGAGAAAAGTTTTTCTAAACAGTGTGTTTAGGACGTTGGTTTATATCATTTTCAAACATATAACTGTGATTCAAACAAAATAGTCTTCATACGTTAACAAATTTTTTGTTCTAGCCCTTTTTTGCCCCTCTCACCCACCTTTCTTACCACATTGACGGTATTTATTTTGATCTATACCCTTCTATTTTTGTGTAAATGCCTCGATTTACGAACATAGTCCTTGGTGCGGGGTGTGGACTAAAATTGACCCTATAAAATAGAAGTAAATGAAAATTCTTTTAAAAGTAGTTTAAAAAAGCGAGGAAGAAATAACGGGTACTAGCATAAGCGAACCGGAGAGGCCGAAATAAAATCAAACCGAACGAGGTCGCATCGCAATAATAGCCAAGAGCCAGTTCCGTCTCTTTACTCTCTCTCAAGCTACCAGCATCTCCATCTCAGAACGAACCGGGAAAAAAAAAAAAAAAGTCGTCTGAGGTTAAGGTTAAGGTTAAGGCTGTGTTTGTTTGAGGTTCCTGTCTCTGTGACAGGGACAGGAGGTGGATCTGTAGTTCTGTGTTGTTTGAGGTTCATCTCTTGTTCCTCCATCTCCATCTCCACGTCCAGGGACAACCTTGTTCTGTAATAGTTACTTTACTTTACTTTTTTAGTGATTCCTTTCATTTGTAAGGTTTCCCTGTCTCTCTGTCCGTCGTCTCCCCCGCTGTGATTCGTAGAGATATCATATCGGTTTAGTTGAAGAGGAAGATGGGGATGGAGAAGGAGAAGGAGAAGGCCTCCAACTCCAATTCAACTTCTCAAGGCGGTGATGGCTCCCTTGTGGTGTTGAATGTCTACGATCTCACTCCTATCAACAATTACATGTATTGGTTTGGATTTGGGATCTTCCACTCCGGCATTGAAGGTGAACCTTCTATTCTCTCTCTCTCTCTCTCTCTCTCTCCCCCCCCCCCCATCATGCTTTAGTTTCATGCTTGTGCCTTGATCTGTGTACAGCTGCTTTTGCTTTTCTTTTTTTTCCCAATCTTTATATTGCTTTAAGAAGGCTCCTATTTCAAAGTTTGATCTATGCTGCATCGTTAAATGTGTTCTCTTTTAGATTGGAATTACGACATTATGGGCCTACAGCCTGGTTGAGAGTGCAACTTTTCTCCATAAAGGGGGAGAAGCTAATTTAAGCCTGGTTATAGGATAATATATTTTGATTCTAAACCAGAACATTGATGCCAAAGGACACAAACAGTTTACTAGTTTGTAACTGATAAGATAAGACTTATAAATCAGAGAGCAAACTGTTTAAACAGGCAAAAATTAACATTCCAATTCACTGAGTGGCAAGTATGTAAACTAACTCAACAGGAAGGCATGGCATGTATTAAGTGTAAACTACTTAAGTAAAGCAATAGAAGTGCGAATGTGCTGTATAATAAGAGTTTGGAGCTGAGAATGTGACATAATTACTTAGAGTGATTTGGATTAAAACCATCTATTCCTGCACCCTCTCTCCAGGTAAACTTAGGAGTTTTTCCATTATAACCAGTCAAGACTACGACAAACCAGCAGTTGCAAGTGTCCAAACCTTTGACCGAATGCCTGTGGGTTGTGCCTTTTGTAAATTCAGATAGCCTCCAGTCTGTTGGAGCTCATTTCATGTTGAGGATCCCAGTCAACAGCCATCCAACAGCTCTTTTCACAGTCCACATAAAAGAGTTCCCTCAGTGTCAAAATCCTTGCTCTCAGGTTTTAGATCTATATTTTGCAATCGTATTCATGTTTGGCTTTGCCAGTCCACTTTATCCTGTATAAGACTTACACAAGCCTAATCCAAGTATTCCAAAGTTTTTTATGCACCAAAGGTTTCTAACTTACATAATACAATAATGCGTTTGTACTTAAGCTTTCTAGCATTCATTGTAATAAGAGCTAGGATTTTAACATCAAGTTTAACCCACCATACAAATCCTACATGAATCTTCAGCATCATAAACAACTTGTTATTAGTTATTATCAAAATCATTTTATAATAGATAATTGACACCTTGGCATTCGTCAAAAGTCATCCTTTTAGGAGAGTTAATGTGTAGTTTGTGTGAGTGCTAGATGCCATTTGTCTAAATTTGGTTTCCTGGTTGATTGAGAACCTGTGTTCAATAAATAAATAAATAAATAAATAAAAGAAGAATGGACATCTATGAACTTATAAATTTTATCTGTTTGATATACTATTTTTGACGGTTTATTAGTTCTTCCGAATAAGCATGCCATATTTGTATTATTGTTCGGAACACTTATTAATGCATCATCAGAATTGTTCTGAAGATTCTTAGATTCTATTGCTGCAGAAAATTTTCCTTCCTTTTGTGATTTATGCTGATCTTCTATGTTGTTGTTACTTTTATGATGCTTTTCCTTTCCCTTCTTTTCATGTTTCTTTCTCTCTCAAATAGTGCATGGTAAGGAGTATGGATTTGGAGCCCATGACTTCCCAGCTAGTGGTGTTTTTGAAGTGGAACCAAGGAAGTGCCCTGGATTTATATATAGATGTTCGATCACTTTGGGCCGAACATATATGAATCCTTCTGAGTTCCGGACATTTATTGAGAACATGGCTTGTGAGTATCATGGGGATACCTATCACCTTATATCTAAGAACTGCAATCATTTTACAGATGATGTTTCGATGAGATTGATTGGGAAATCAATCCCAAGATGGGTGAATCGGCTTGCTAAGCTAGGTAAGGCCATAAGAGGAACTTCTCTAGTAAGCTTTTTTTTTTCATAGATCTATGTTTACGCCATATTTATCTTCTCGATTCTTGTTACGAACAGGATAGTAGTTGCTTTCAGCTTTGTCTTCCATCTCTTTAGCAAGTGAGGGAAACATCTAACATCAATCTTCTGTCTACCCAACATTGTTGGTTTATGATGTTTGTGGTCATTACAGGAAACTTTCCTGAAAATTGACTCGAAATAGGAAGGGAAAGAAAAATCTTTCTATAAAAATATTGTGTCACAAAAATAAAGCTTTTATTGTAATTACATCATTACAAGATATTTGAATTGAGTTTGTGTCAGTTGTAGAAAATAGAATCTGACAGTCGTATCATGTTTTGGTAATGTTTAAGGTCCGTACGATGTGCTTTATTCAAGTTACGTTCAGGGAAGAAAATTGCTTCCTCTGAACATATCAATACAGTTATTGTGTCCTTCTCGGGAAAAAATCAGGAAAGAAAAACTAGTCATTAATTTCATCATCCGAGAATGGCACCATTTTTTGGGTGATGGATCTAATCCAACCCATCTTTTTCGCTTCTAGTTTTATTCTGTACTTTTCACATCATATCCTCCCTATTCCTGCACAGTACACAGGCATACATAAACACAATGAGCATAATTCTAAGCTCAGTCTTTTGGTAAAAAAATTTCAGGTGCTGTGTGCAGCTGTCTACTTCCTGAAAGCCTTCAACTAACTGGTGTTAAACAGCTACCTGAATACCATGAATGCTCAGGTGTGTATATTTTCTTATTCATTAATTTTTCCCAACCAACTTGTATCCTGATGCGTAGAAATTTTCGAACTGGTTAATGTAACCTTTGGTGCTGCCCTTTTTGGTGAATGTTTGCAGATGATGAATTTGTTGAATCCGTCTCAACTGCCACACCTCGTGAGTCAACAGAAATAGATGATGAACAAGAAAAGCACCTTCTGTCACCATCAGCTAGAACCGAGGATGTTACTTTCATTAAAGAGACCCTAGTAAAATGATGATGTTGTGTTTGAGGTTAAAAACCGCCTGGTTAATAGAGGATGTCTTCGCTTGAATATTTGTCCACTTGATTTGCAGTGATTCTTTCTCCCAAAGTTTTCTCTCTCTTCCATGGCTTTCTGCATTCTATTTGGTTCATTCATTGTAACTGAAGAATCCAAACTAAGTAGTGCTGTGTTGAATTTTGTGTATAAAGGTTTTTGTATGGGGCTTATTTGTGTATTATACTGTTTTTTTTTTTTCCCCTTCTTTCTTTTTTGTTTTGTGGGAAGAGGGAGTGAGGGGATTGTTGGGGCTCTCAACTCTCGAGTCTTCGTAATGTAAATGACTTCCACTTTTGGAAACTGTATGATTTATGAAATATATTCTGAGTAGATAAGCCAGTTTGTTTGATGGATTTATGTAAAAAATCTTCAAGCTCAAATACCAGTGCTTTCCTGCACAACAGTAAAAGAATAAACTGTCCTCGCAGCATGTTTGGGTCAGAAAACTTATATTCCTTCAAGAATTTTCTGTTATATAAGGGTGGTGAATAACACCGAGTTTTCATACCATCTTTGGAGGAAACTCGAGAGGGTGACATGGGAAATTCGGATGGCAGTTTTTCTCCCCCGTTTATGTTTTTCTGGGGAAAGATGGTTACAACATACAAATCGGTGGATGTCAAGTTTCAATATGGTAAGTATTGCTTCTGGATATAACTAAATGCGAGATATCTTAAATTTAGGAAGCTATAATTGTGATGCAATATTGTCTTTTATGATCATCATTAATTTTTTATTAAGTTCAATCTCCGAGATCAACCAATCTCTCCTAATAATATAAGTTATTAGGTAGAGGTAGATGAATAGTATATCTTAACACGTACACATTGAGTTTAACAGTATCCACTAGAGAAGAGTGTTAAATGATAGGTCAAACCTAGAAACGAATGTTTCTACGCTTTCAACACCTAAAAATGTTTTAAATGTTATTTAAAAGTGAAATCAAGTAAAAGCGAAATGTTTACGCTTTAAAGCATTAAAAACGATAAAAGCTCGATTCCAACCGTAAAAAGTAGAATTTTGTGTTTACACCTTGGATCATACATATGAGGATTCAATCACATTTTTTGATGGATTTATGGTTTGACTTATTTTAGATCAAAACCCGATTTGAGTTTGAGATGTCATTCTAATCTCTAATCTATTGTTGTCCTAATCTCTACGACCGTCGTTGCAACCTACAGTTGCTCGTCTAGAAGGCTTCATCTTGCATCACGAATTCATATGATGCATCTATAGGTTAGTTTGCATCACATGGCGTTGGAGAGGAAGGGGCTATATCACGTCACTTAAAAAAATGTTCTTTCTATTACTTGGGAATTGTGACTATATTAAGCTAAGAATTTTGAGTGACTTTCGGAGTCATATTTGACTTAAAATACGTACATATAAGTAAAAATAAGTACATGTATTACTTTTAAATCATATTCTTTATAGTACATAATATTTGCGCTTTTATGCTTTATTTTTACGCTTTGCTTTTACAAGGCCCCAAGCTTTTTTTAGTGCAATTTTGTTTTTCACAATCTTGCTTCCGACCCTCATAATTGACCTTTGAAGATAAGAAAGATGTATATTCCTAGCTAGTTTGAATGATGTTGCAAAAAACATGTTGCCAACTCCATTTTGTATCATCAAAAATGACATTCAATCTCCACCACTACACCCACCAAATACTAGCCAAGAACAAGCTAGGGTTATTTTGTAGAATAATCATTTATTAGAATTAAGTGAGTCTAATTTAATCTTAAAAACTAACTTATGAAATGAGAGTTGTCCAAAGATTTATAAAGGCTATCTTGATCATATTTTTAAGCAATTTGTGATTCTTGACACATCTCCTTCACGCTCAAGACTAGACATCTGAATTGTGAAGTATGTAGGATTGGTCATCTATAAATAGTCCCATAACATCCACAAAATATGATTTGATACCATATTAGAATTGAGTGGAGCCACTCAATTCTAATATCAATGTTAACCACCTACCCACATCATTCCAAAATATTTGCACCATGTAGCCCCAATTTCTTCCAAATCATAAAGGAAAAAGAACAATCTCTCTTATGTTACTATATGTTGGATTTTGCTGAATGAAAATAATTACAATTTGTACGTTGGTGGTTTGTTTTTAGTAATTATTATTCGCTATGAAATCGTGCTACTTAATACAATTGGTACTTGATTTGATAGTAATTATTTTATTGGCAAAAGATAAAAGTTAACTCAAAACAAACGATCCTAATCAATACATGTGATCCTTGAGGTTGTGACCGTAGAGGTCGGGGCTGGTTGTCACAGCTTAATGAGGTGGAGTACATGGATCCTTGTCAGATTTGGATCCAAGGTGGAGTGACCTCTGGCAGTGTTACCAGCAACAACTCGAGAAATTTATCAATTTGGATTTCGCTTTCTAAGCATAAGTAAATATAGATGTTTTATATTTCGGAGCAGTCAACCTGCACACTTCCCCGACCAGAAAGTTTGTTTTTTTTTTTTTTTTTAACAGGTAGAGGGTGGATGAATAGGAGTCAAATACAGAACATTTTAGGCCCAATAAAATATATAGAAGATAATTATTAGACTATAAATTCAATTGCATAAAGTGCCTATTTTTATCTTCTTTTTTTTTCATGTTTATATGTTGTATTCCCAAGCCAAAATTTATTCCTCAAAAAAAGTTTTGACTTTTGATAAATAACACTTGCGAGACTTGAAAATTCACATTTTCAAGAGTTAGTTCATTATCTTTTAAACTTGGGAAGAAAAATTCAAGAATTGATTTTTCATATAATTTTTTTTTCATTTTCTCTTTATACCGAACTTGTCCTTAGATTTCTCATCGTGCATTTCAAAGCATATCTTGTCTCAAAGCAAATAGATCCATGAGAACTAATCAGGATTTGGGCACGGTAGTAAGGGAATTATGCTCTTAAGGAAAATGATCAAATTCTAAACCTTAAAAAAGGTAATATCATGGCTAGAAAAATCTACTAGAAAGACTTTAATTGCATAATTGAAAGAAAATAGTAAATTGATCATGCAAATGTCATCAAAAGCGATAAAATATACAAAATCTTAAAATATGATACGTAAAATAGTTTGTTAGTAAATAAATTAATTTTTTTTTATCTGAAGTAAATAAATTAATATTATTCCGAGCAAACTTAGTACAAAAAATAACGTTTGAAATTTCACATGGACTGTTAGTAAACGAGAACGAATGAATGAATGAGCACCAGGTGGAATTCTTCTCCTAAAATAAATTGAAAAAAAAAAAAAACAAGTGGAATGTCTGTTGTACCCCCTTCTCTGCTGATTTTTAGTCGTATCTTTGCAAGAATGGACTGGTTGACTTGACCGGTTCTATCCATTTCACTTGTATTATGTTTGCAAGAAAAGACGGTTTCTGTAATAAATTTAAGACACTGTCAGCACAAGATTTAGTCAAACGAACCTGTAAATCATTTACAGAATAACAATGCCAGAACTGACTTATGAACATTGTATTCCATAGAAGCAGGCAATGTTTCAGAAGACCCAGAAAACGGGTAATCATCAATAAAAAAGATAAACTACATATATCATTTCCTCACTTAAAGATTTAATACTAAGCTTCAATTTATACAATCAAAGTAAACTAAGTAATAAGAACCAAAAATAGGAAGGCCCTCAAGTTTCAACTGTGTTTGGACCTCTAATCCCCAAAGCATTGCAGCTTATAACTATCTACCAGATAGGATAGTGGTTGTTCCCATTGAGTAGGTAGATGAACATTCCTCATGGCTTGACATAGAGGTCAATAATCTTGCCAAATGATTCTGATCTACAGGGTCTTCATCTGCAGTCAGCAAATCAACAAGAACCATTCTGGTATCTGGGGGCTCATCAACCCTCACACGCCCTTCAAGCATGTCAACAACTTGTGCCATACTAGGCCTCAACCTTGGCCTCTCTTGTATGCACCACAAAGCAACATACAGCAACTTAATCACCTCACTCTCAGCAACACCCCCACGCTCCCTTACCCTATGATCAACAATTTCCATAAACTTCCCTTCCCTCACTTTCTCATTCACAATTTTGGGAAAGAACTGCAACTTCTTCTTAGACTTGTCCTTAGGATCTTCCACCTTGGAAACATTCCTTCTCCCTCCAATTGTCTCCAAGAGAACCATCCCATAACTATAGATGTCAGTTTTCTCCGAAACCCCCCTCTCCAAGAGCCACTCAGGTGCTAAGTACCCTCTTGTTCCCCTCATTGTTGTCATAACTTGGCTCACATCTTTGCCAATAAGCTTAGAGAGACCAAAATCTGAAACAACCGCTCTATAATTCTCATCTAAGAGTATATTCTCTGGCTTCACATCAAGGTGCAAGATCCTTGATCTGCAATCATGGTGAAGGTAACTAAGTCCCTTGGCAATATCAATGGCAACTTTGTACCTCAAATGCCATGGCAGGCACCCACCACGACGCCTATTAGTATCCCTTGATGGAAAAATCCAACAATCCAAAGAACCATTTGGAATATACTCGTAAACAAGGTACCTCGGAGCACTGGGGGCATTGCAATATCCAAATAGCCTCACTAGGTTCACATGTTGAACACTTGCAATGGCTGCAACTTCCGATCTGAACTCCCTCTCCCCTCTTTCCTCTCCATGGATTCTCTTCACAGCAACCGAAGTTCCATCATTTAGAATGCCTTTGAAGACCGAAGCTGAAGACCCTTTTCCCAGAAGTGCTTGGAAACCATCCGTTGCTTCCTCAAGCTCCTTGTACCTAAACTTTGTTGGGACCCCAGCAACTTTCCTCAAGAAACTGTACTCTATTCGAAGCTCTCTACCTTCTGATTTCAACTGCGACTCCAACAACCTCCTTCTTCGGCTGTAACGGTTTCTGATAAGCACACAAGAGAAGACGGCAAGGATCACAGCAACATCGGCTCCACATATGAGGAAGAAAGCCCTTGAGAGCTTCAAGGTGGCACGAGCAACGATGATGACTATGATCAGTGCTATCACTGATACAACAGCGATTGTGTTCACTTTCCTGTCCTCCATATCAAAGCTTCATTGTTTTTTGTTTTGAAGGCTAAAGATGCGAGCAGAAGAGAGAAAAGGTCCTCTTTGTTATAGTTTAGTTTAATTTTAGTTTGTGATTGCAGAAAATCGGTCATACTTGCATTTAAATATTTGGTTAGTTTCAATGATGGGGACAATTTTTCACGTTCAAAGAAGCATTGGGTGGGCTTTACAATATTTAATTATTTATATAGATTAGAAGTAACCAAGAAATTGAAACCTAACATGCTCTCAGTAGAGGGCAAAGACCAAAAAGTGCCCCGCGCTTGTACCGCTCAGACCAGAGAACTCTGACAAACGTGTGCTTTTATTTGGTCAATAAATGAGTTCTCCACTGATACCGAAGAAGGGGAATTTTGTGTTATATGAGTAGAACGTGGGCGGGCTTTTATTAATTTGGTCAAAAGTGGAGTCCCGAATGCCCAGTCCACCGTAGTGAGTCTAGCTTATTTATTCACATAAAAAAAAAAAAAAAAAGAGTTACTTATTTACTTTATGAACACGTTTACTTTAGACGATTATCTTTATTAAGGGATGCCACCCATTTGACTTCTTAATTCAGTCTTGACTGTCAGACTTAAGCATAGCCACACTAGCTTTTGTATTGAAATTGCATAGATAGTTTTCTTCGATAAAAAACACAACTCAATTTTGAAATGTTACAAGAATTTTAATATAAAATAAATAAAATATTGAAAACAATAAAATAAGAAAATATATAAAAAATTTTAATATAACTCGTCCAAATTTCTGTATCAAAAAAAGTATATATGACTCATCCAATTTTTTTATAAATAATTTATTAATGTAGTATTTTTTATTTGTGTACCACAAGATTTTTATTAATTTATATTCTTATGAATTGTTTCCTTTTGACGGGGCCTATAATTTTTTCTTAAATAAAGACAAGTGTACCAGAAATATATTCACATTAAGTGAAATCCACTGTAAAGAGGACTCGCCTCAGATAAGTATACCTAAGATACACTAATCTATGTATCAAAAAAAAAAGAAAAGAAGAAAGATACACTAATCTACATACCTGAATTTCTCTGTCTCTATCATTGATTTTTATTTTTTTTTTGACGTATCTACCTATATATCATTGATGCTTGATAGGGTAGGGAGACCTATATTTCTTTTGACGTGTATACCTGTCAATTTTCTCGTGAGGCACTCTTTTAACTTCAATTAAAGTTTATGTTTGAAAGAGGAAAATTTTATTTTTCTTTTATTGTCTTTTGACATAGCATGCATATTGGAGTGCAGTGCCTTTCTTTGTGTCTAAACTTTCACTTTGAATTATCTTTTATAATAAAATAATTACAGTTACAGATTTTTATATTATTATATTATTGCGTTAATATTTTTATAACAAATAATAACAAAACAATTAATATTCATAATAGAAAATAAGCATCATTTTGTCATGATAATTATTTTATGAGATTAATTAGTCAAATGATCATTTTAAAAAACAAAAAACATCGTATTAGACATCGAAGAAGATTCGTAGAATATAGTTTGAGAATTAACACCAAAGTATAAATTTTGAAAAAACCTAAATTCTGACCAACAAACAGGAACAGTACTAAGGAGGAAAGCGAATGCATACATACATGTTGACATTTTCAGACCCACTTGTTAATTGTTATAGTGTTTTTGTCAAAACCATGATGCTAAGGATAAGCTCATCTCTTCAGGCATACGATTTTGCAGATGGTTAAAATATACCACGTCCATTTCTAGGAAGAATTGGCCCATGATATTACAAGATGGGGTAGCCAGCATTTGTTAATGATCAGGGCTTTGAGATTCTCTCAGAAAACAACTAAGATTACATTCATGTTCTGCTGCTGCACTTACTTATATTCTAGGAAGATAAAACGTTTTGCTTGCTCTTAGATTGGGTGCATAGACAAACTGGGAAAGGGATGTGACTTTGTTTGTCTTCATGCATGCTCAATTACAACAATTCTTGCCTTCTCTTATTTCTAATATCGTCGTCATTTAGACTCCGATTTTTTTTTTTTTCCTTTTACCCTTTCTTTTAATTGTTTTTTTTTAAAGTGATCACTGTCAAAAGAACAGTTTACCTTTTTTTTTTAATAATTTCCAAGCACTTTTTTATTTCATGATTCATACGGTTTAGACTTTAGATTACTTCCCGATCAGTGTAACATTATATTAAGAAAAATGTAGTTATCAAGATTTAGTAACTGCAGAAACACAGAAGCTTCTTATATGTGCGCTTATGTGTACAATTACAAGTGGTTGCGAGACAGTTTACAAAGAACAAATTCTTAGATACTCCCAAAAAAAAAAAAAATTGTGCTCTATACTATTAATAATTTAATATATTAAAAATACAATAAAAATAGGAGATAGTAATGATTTACAAAATTTAGATGATGGGATATACATGATATCGAACGTAGTTTTCTTTCTTAATCTGAAATCATAATTTCCCGTTTACAAAGTGGTAGTTTCAGACATTTAATTCATAGCAAAGAAATTAACGTTGATTTGTCAGTTCAGATCTGATTGAATACATCAATGTCTAATAACGCGAAAGAGTCTAAGCAGAGTAAAGAAAAAAATTTAAAATTGAAAGATTGCTTGTTCTCCGATATATGTCAATTATAACATTCAATGTAGTATTATGTGGTGTTCAATGCAATATCAGAGCTCTTCTACCAATAAAATAGTAGGGTTAATGTTGTTTCTAATTTTAATTATATGTAAGTGTACTTAATAATTTTGTGATTCACACTAGTTAATTAAAATAAGTAATAATTTTAATTAATTGAAATAATAATTAATTTAATGTGGTTAATTGATGGGTAGAGCCATAGTTATACGCAACATTCATGTCATATTTTTTTTGGTTTATCGAGAGTATCCTCCTTTCTATTACCAGTGAAGAAGGTTAATCCCTTTCGGACATGATTGAACTTGCACTGCCAATTGGCATTTTTTCTAAGAATTGAATCGAGCCCTTCTCTCGGGTTATAGCATGTCTCTACCATTACGCCAACACCCTTATAGATATATTCATATCATATTTATGTTTGAATGAAAATTATCCTTAAATAAATAAATTAGCGAATAAACTACTCTAGAAGTGTTTATTAATTTAAAAAATTATTTATATCATAATGTTGTTATTAGTGGATCTTAATATCTATTTTTTCTTTTCACCTCATGAGGTTTGGAATTCGCTGCTTCCTCGTGCTGTTTGCCTGTCGGAGTCGCGGTGACCCATGAAGTCGTAGTCTTATAGTTGCTTTATTAGTTATGGGCCTCGGCCCATCTAACATACCGAAACAGCAACGTACTGTTTTGAGTTGAAAGTTGACCCAAAAACATTGTTTTGGGTTGACAACAATAATAGTAGGAAAAAAAAAATGGTGGTTAAAAAATAGTGTTTAATTTTGATGTAGTGATATACTAAAATCTAATCATGTTTGACTTTTATATCTACTACTTCAAAAATCATCCATATGAAAGAATTTAATTGAATGACAATATAAAAAATTTTTACATTAATAGTACATCAAAATTGAATCATAAAATATGAAGGTCATGCTTTGTGGACATAGTAATTTAATATGTTTTAGGGATACCCCATCAAGTACAAGTTCAAAAACACTTATGATTTTTCGTTAGAAATTTTTTTATTACATCTATCACTCATTAAGTCATGGATGTCCCATAGGTGTCCCCTTTAGTACAACAATCATTTCTCTATTATATATGCATATTAAATTGCCAATAGTTAACTTTCAAAATTAAATATAAATCCCAAAATCTTGTTTGATTGGTTAAAACAAAGTGCTACGCAAGCCGAGTAGGTTTGTTCTGCATAGCTTATTCAAGTTTACTCTTTAACAGAATAGGCAAGTCTCAAACTCAGTTGTCACTAGGAAATAGTGCTAGATCCTTGTACAAATGAACATTCAAGTATTCTGTACCTTGACCCAAAAGAACATGCAATGCATTTCAAAGATCCACTTTGATCTGCGGTTTCAAATTAGAACCTTTCGAAATTTCTGCTCTGATCCTATTGTAATATTCTATTCTTTTGTTGATTCCATGATATATACTACCTTGTTTCTAAAGGGTAATACGTAGGTTGTCTTAAGTCGTAAATCACCGTACTGTTTCTGCACATTACCAAACATGATATAATATTTACATAGATAAATAAATGATTTAGTTTTTACATCCTGAGGTAGCTGTTTGTCATGAAAGTGACATGGTTAGGATTATGAGTTCTGATTGCTATGTGCATAGTTTATGTGTGATTCTTCGGTGGTTTTAGACTTTAGATGTTATAGTTGCTATTGTTGAATTAACTGACTTCAGTTGAAAATGCAGTGTGTGTGAATGATTCTGTTGTGGTCTTAGCCGTTTGCTATTGGTGAATTAACTGACTTTAGTTTTGTAGGTGTGCTAGTCATGCTCGCATGTGGAATGGTACCTATCAGGACTGTCATAGGAGCTCACAAAATGGGTGATTACCAGTCTGCTTTGGATGATTGGCACAATTTTGTTGAAGAAACAAAAGACTAACCTGGTTTTGATATGAGTACTCTAACAAAAAATCACGCATACTTGTATACTCCATGCACCTTAAAGGTAATACTAATGTTACATTTTTAATTAAATAAAAGTTTGATAGTTATTAGGAATCTGTCAGCTCTTGTAATCAACTTGGTATCTATATGACTATATCTGTTTTAAACCAGTGAAGTATGTATAAAGTTGAGTTCAGTATTGTTAATTCACGCTAAGGAATTGCGTAAGTTAAATTCTGCTTGTTAAATGATGAGTTTGAACTGGTGTTGCTTTTTGATTAGTAAATTCTTACATAAATAAATGTCGCAGGTTCATACTGGCTTCTGTAGGCTATATCAGTGCCCGAAGATAATTATTATAGAAGGGATATTGCCTTAAAGCAGTTTGTTGCAGGTTTATTGGATATGAAACCAATTTATGCTACTTATTGCCTTAAAACTGCATTCCTGATTTCTGTAGACGTCAATGTGGAACAACCTAGGAACAGCTAGCTATGTGAATTTGGAGGTGGTTTGATGTGCATTTTTTGGGTATGCTATGTGTACCTTTTAAAGGCATTAGAGCTCTCAGATATCATAAATCTAGTTGTTTCTTGCATTTGTAAATCCCAACTGAACAGAAGATTGAGTTAACTATAGCTATTAATGTAGACTACATCACACACCAGGGCCAACAGGTTTGTGTTGCCTCAATTTGTTGGTGGCTTATCTGCCCCTGACAATACTTGTTATTGTCAAGTTGCTTGATTTAGATTCAGAAATTTGGGAACAGAAACATCAATGAAGTTAGACTTGAACTTAATAATTTTGTTTAAATATTTAGTTAAAACTTAAAAGACAATGAGAAAAATGAAATTAAGTACTGCTATATATATTGTACCAAAACAAAGGTACTGCTCCTAAATGTTTTTGTTATTATCTATTCTTTTTTGAAATATATATATATATAACAAACAAGTCAAAATTTTTTACTGATTGAGTTGCTAAGAAATCGAGCAGTTAGCAGGTTTAATCAAGTTGCAGTCTTACCCAAAGCCATCACATCTTAAAAGCCACACACACACAAAAAAAAAAAAAAAGAGAGAGAGAGAGAGAGAGAGAGAGAGAATTTAGGGGGAAATAAAAATTGATACTACCTTGCGCGCAGCCTTTGGATGATGATAGTGTGATAGCATAGCACAGATCCTGCAAGAAAAATAACGAAAATAATACAAGATTGGCATGGAGGAGCAAATCAAGCACTCAACCTCGGTAACAGAACTTCGTGCGAATTTTTATAATCTTTCAAGTCAAACCAATTTATTGAACTCGAAGAATTAGTAAAAAGACAATTGCTTACTTTAAGTCATTCTCACCAAAGTTATTTTGGTCTTGACTTTCTAGTTTATAATCCTCCGTTCATTTTCTTTTTCTTGTCCTAAGAATTAATGATCAATTGGAAAGCCATGTTTTGCTTGAGCCTAAACAATGACTCAAGGTTTGTAGTCTCCTATGAGGGGGGTTTTGCTCCTTCCAATTGCATGCACATGCACATGTACATGCACATGCAGTGCCTTTAATTACTCTACAAGCTGCTTTTAGGCCAAGCTTCAACCTCTAGTTTGTTGACTTCTGAAATCCAATTTACGTTTGACTTTAGACTTCATTGGCAAGTTGTAACCACAGCTAAGCACCAAGTGAATCACACCCTCGAAATAAACCTCTTCTAAAGCAAAGGTGCAATCCCTGAAACAGTATATAAAATAACACTTCATCACTTCGGTTTATGTATATATATTTCTTTTGCTACTCTTTCATCTGAAAAACAATGCAAAGGTCTTCCAGTATCTCAAGAGCATCCGGCGAGTTCTTCGTTGACATGTCAACCACAGCTTTGGCTTCCTCATCTCTGCAGATGGCAGCTTCAGTTGGGTTGCCAATGCATCACTCTATATCTGATGTTACCAAGAAGGAAATCCCTCTCCATGGTAAGTCACAAGGAGAAAAGGCCATTCATCTCATACCTGTTGTGATTTTCCTTTGTGGTTTAGTTCTTTGGATTTTCTCTCGTCAATTAACTGTACTGGGAAAATAAAATATACATGAATCATGAAACCAGTTCAATTTTTCTTCAATCTTCTTAACTTTTTTCTGTTTTTCGATGCCTACAATTTGTATTTTCGGGATAAAATCGCGGTCATGTATGCGATACATTGTATGATGAAGGAAGGAAATGCTTAATTGATTTTTCATCAACGTTATGATTTATATCATTGTCTTAGTAGAAAACTTGCCATCCAAAAATGAAATAATAATGGGAAAAAGAAAAGCCGAAGGTAGGTTCATATATATCTAATAATATATTATCATATCAATTAAAATATTTGATTTAACTATTTATTATTTTAAAAATTTTATAAATAAAAATATCTTATTAGATAATAATATAAAAAAATTTTATATTGATAATATATTAAAATTAATCTCTTATTTATTTATTTGCGTATGATGTTTTCACAAATTTTTAACTTATATATAATACTTACATATAGTCTTAGACTCTTGTAATCATTTAATACATGTGTTCCCTGTTTGGCAACCAACGTGGTTGTTGTTCGATATATTAATGAAAAATGCTCATATCGTCTCCGTTTCACTCCAAAACTTAGCATTCTGTGAATAGAGTTTTAGATGAAATAGATGGAAGAAAATGCATTGAGAATTTAAACTTTCAACTATTAAAGTGATAAAACTAATAAGGGTCAATTTCATATATAAGGATAAAAAGAATTAATATGTTTTATGTTATGAAAAATATAAGGAGAAAAATAGAGGTAAAAAATTTATCGATATGTGCAAAATTAGATTAGAAATTAGTTACATTAATACTTTTAATCTCTTTTTCACTTCCCTACCAGATTGACTTCAAAACTTGAAATTAATGTTGTATAGATTAGTAAAGGACGAAAGAAAGTTTTACTCTACATTTTTTAGGGAAATTGAAACCTGAGTGCATTGTTTTTTTTTTTTAATCTTTTTGGTCAACGCATTGGGTTTGTTCTTCTATGCGGGTAAGATTTGAGATTGTCCAACTCGCAAACCAAACCAATTCAGCCTCTACAAGTTGGTTGAGTTAAGATCCAACCTAATCCACAAACTGAAACTAGCCCGCCATTTCTGAGTTTGAGTTAAATGGAATTGTTCAAGTTGGCCAGTGGACCAAATCCTCGACAGCCCCACACGGACATTTTGTGGCTACGTCTAATAGCACATGACATGCGCCTTTCAGTAACAAACCAACATGCAACATGAGGGTTAAACTTTAACTTAAATCGTACGAAATAATTGTCTGGAAACTAATGATCTTTAGATTTTAGTTTGCACATCTCAAATTATGATTTGAAAGACGTAAATTGAATTTTAATTCATTTTAACGTGTTTAATAAAATTATATTGAATTATAACTCAACATGATTTTTAGTCTCAATCATAAGTTGAGCAGAAGTGAAAAAATTTCTTTTCTATTAAACCAAACCATAATTTAGATACTATAAAACCAACATACCCCCAAATGTTAAAAGCATTCCAACCTCTGAGCCTAAAAATGACATTCTGCTAAAATTATAGAAGTTTGTTACTATTGCTCAAAATACATAAAAAATAAAATATTTCTGTTAGACTATTTTTATTATCAATTAATAGTCAAACTCTTTCAACATACTAATAGAACAATGTAATAATAACTAATATATTAAGTAATGAATAGTACAAAGCAAAATTTTTCTCTCATTCTAAAAGCATCCAAGAATTCCTTGACAAATTACATCCCAATAGTATTATTTGCATCACCAAGTTGCCTTCCTCCGCTAATGCCCTTATTCCAACCGAAGCATTGGCGTGGCTCCAAAGTCCTGCATGGACCTGATTCATGGATTTCCCAAGGCTGAAAATGACCTAGAGGTTGGTCTCGCTCTTGATCATAAATGTCAAACCAGTGATCTCCTCCTGCCCAACCAATGTGGCAAAAGTATAATGTTACCAGGACAATGGGATTAGGCCTGAAACTAAAACTCCATTTTTGATCTACTGCAAGTATTTGGGACCCAAGATCATGACTCTTGTCTTTGCAATGAACAATGATCTGCAGATTAGGCAATTTGTTGGTAATCTCAACTGTTGCTTTGGAGAATGGTCCACTCTCACAACCATTGAACTGCAAAGCAACAAGCATGGTTAATAGCAGAGAAATTGATGATGCGACTTTGGAGATTGGAATCATTTTTTCTTTGCACAATGGGTTGATAGGCTTATTTCTATTTGTATATATAATTGGCATTAAGGATTTGGAAGGTAAAGAAAATGGAAATAATTTGATTTGAAAATCAAAGTGTTTGGATATTTTAAAAATAAGAAATGAATTGATTTATAATTCTCATGGGATTTAATTCTTTTATATTTGAAATCTTATCAAAATTAAAAAGATTTGATAGAAATTAATTTGATTTTATAGTTTAAGTATAAATCAAATCAAATTAATTCCATTTTTAATTATTTCAAACACAATATAGTAGAAAATAATACAAAAGTTTTATGTCAAAATTCTTTAGTAACGGATCAACATATAATTGTTTAACAATATAAAAGGTAAATATTTAAATTAATTTTTGACATGTATGCCGCAAATTGATTTACAAATGAAAGAATTATCATTTTGATCATTAAAAGATCAATACACTGATAAAATCGTCCTTAAAAGATATTTAATTAGTTCATGGTACCTCAATAATCAATTTGTTGAAAAATTAGTCCCTAAAAGATCAACACATTGATAGAATAGTATCTAAAATACTAATATAATGATAGATTAATATCTAAAATATCTTTTATTAACACTAACAAAGCCCATTAGTAATAATGAAATTTTCATCAAAGTGCCACAGACTAATAAAATATTTTACAAGGACAAATTTGTTAACGAATTGATATTTTTTTTAGGGCAAAAATAGTGATTCTTCATTTTACAAATTTTTCACATTAATTTGATTCTTATTGTATAAAGTATTTATCAATTTCAAGACTAAATTAATGTTTTAAATTTATAGAGGACAAATCTAATATCATATTAATTTTTGGTAGATTAATTTACCGATTTACTCTAATATAAAATATCGGCCTAAATATATTGTTAGTACGTATAAATATTAGCCATTTTGATTTTTATTTCTTTAAAATTTTTGTTTTGATTTTGATCAATCTTTTCTTTCATTTTTTGTTTTTGAGTGTGAGACAACTCTCTCTAAAGAACTCGGCAAAATGGCCCCATAACTTCGGGAAAAGGGGTGCCCCTCAAAAAGGGGGTAGCAGTGACCAGGTCCGAGTGACTGTTTACCAAAAACACGTCTCTACAAAGTCGTACTCATTTTAAATTTTGATCTTTATAAATATTTTAGAATATATATTTAGTTCTAGAAAATTTATTTTTATCCTTATAATTATTTTAAGAATCTTCTTTTAATCCTTAAATTTATCATCACTTAATACAAGTTATAAACGACACAGACCAAAAATCTAATAAGTGATGGATTCAAAAAATTTATGTAATGGAGGCGAGAATAAAAAAATAGATTAATTTCCTTTATTTACATTTTTTTATCATGGTGTAGAGTTAAATTTAATAAATAATGGGGGCAAAAATATATATAGATCTATATACTTTTAAAAGAATTCTAAATTTTAACATAGATCCGCCCCTGAATTTAATGATGAAAAAAAGAAAGAATCAAAATTAAAATATCCTAATTAAAACACATTTAAGCCTAAAATATTTTATACGGGTGAATCCATCATCGTCTTGGTTTTCCATCCAAGACGGTGATGAGATTTTCTTTGTCCCATTTGCAGTTGAAACTGGACAGGAAAGGAAAAGGCTTAATTCTGAGGGGAATCAGATTGCTATCTTAGGCGTAGACCTGTTGGGATGTGAATATGATTGAGGCAAGTGATGGGATTGGAAAGCTGGGAAGCATACTCTTTAAAATGGATAAGCCAGGAAACCTTATCAGATTGATCCACAATAGAATATTTTTGACGGTCTTTTTTGTTTGAATTAGGAATCTACAGATATACTGCTGCTGTTTTTTGGTTTTTCCTTCCTATTACACTCACATCACACCAAAGCAATGTTGTCAAACACGAAATCATTTTCAATCTCTGTTTCTCCTCACAAGCTAGAACCGCTTTTATGTTTTTTTCTCGAGAAAAAATAAAAAAGGCATCGCTTGGGTTAAGACATTCACTTTAGTAAAATAGTTAAAAATCGTTACAAATATATCTTTTATATAAATTATCCCTCCTAAAATCTTTTAATAAACTTCCTTTTACAAAAACTTCTTTTGGGGCTTAAAACATGAAATAAATTCACCTTATCTTATGTTAAAATTCAATTTTTATGCAGAAAAATGGGGGACAAAAAAGAATCAAATTCTAAATTATTAAATTATAAAAATTCTAATATTATGTTATAAATTATCTTTCTCCAAAAATTAAGTTATTTGATATATAAAGGCATATAAATAATTTTATGTCTTAATAAAAATATTGACATTACATAAGATGTGATCCTTTTGATGCTCACGCATTTTTTATTCTTTTATTACCTCGAAGGCATCTTACGCGTGAAGGTATAAAATGTACAAACCAAACTTATCCTAAATGCAAATGAATTACATTATAATAAAAAAACAACTGGTAGGGTTGGCTCAAATGCTAAGCAGATTTAAATCCAGTACTTGAGTCGTCTTTATAATGTCAACAGTTTTAAGCTAGCGAAAAAACACTTGTTAGAAGGAGCCAACCTTGTACTAAGATATTTGTCCCACAATTTGGTCATCTAATGATCATAGTTTTCAATCATCGCATAATATTAATTTATTTTCAGCAGACAGTAATTTTAAAACTATTTAAGTGTTCAAAAAAATAATTCAAAAGGCTGCACTATACGCAAAAATTTTCCATTTCGAATTGATAATTTAAAAAATGGAAATAAAATGAAAATAAAAATGATAAACACATTGATGTAATGGTTGTTTGTTTATATGAGTTACAACACCTTTGTGAACTTGGCGCTTATTTGCTTCTAAAGCCCTTGTTCCATTATATCATAATCAAAATTTTTAATAAGTTTAATTTTGATATATTGTCAGAAAAAAGATATATTATTTTAAATATAATTTTGAAAATAAATATTTTTAACAATATGACAATATATATTTGATTCATTGTGTAAAAATTTTATATTAAAAATACATTAAATTAAATCCTTTCTATTATCAATAAAGATAGTTTATTAATTTTTTTTTGTTTCAAGTTAAAAAACTATATCAATAAATCAGTTTAATTTTGATACATTATTAATACAAAAATATTTACATTATCAATCTATCATATGTTAGCATATATATAACTTTTTTTATCAGTCTTGATAGAGCCACTGATATCCAAACTCTATTACCAAGAATACGATTAATCTGGCTTGACCCATTGGAGGTTCCTAAAGGGGATAGGGATTTTTCAACAAAGATTTTTTCATTCTCAATACTTGAACTCAAGATCTTTAATTAAAGAGTCAATACATCTACTACCTTAATCAGTCTTACGTTCGTAGCATATACATAACTTTTGAGATGATTATTATGAGAATAAAATATTTCAATAATTTGACAAAGTATGGTTAATACTGTAACTTTTTTTTTACATTAACAATTTATTAAAATTAAATCAATAACATATACACAAAACTAAAAATTCAATTAAATAATTAAAGTAAAAAATATTATTCTAAATAATTATACTAACAAAATATTGTTTGAGTGGAAGGGACTCGAATTCATTAAACATATAGTTTTGAGTTTCATCCCAGAACTCATGTATACAAAACAAAACAAAAAATTGTAGTTGGGAAGGATCCCTATTTAAGTGCTTGGCCATATTTTGGGAGATTACTTTCTCACTTGTCTGGTGAGGGATACTCTAGAGATTCATAAAAATAATTATAATATATTTTTTAAAACTTTTATTTTATTTCTCTTATTCTTTTTCTACTTTATTATTTTACCTTTTTTTTTAAATTACTCACAGCTTTTACGTTTATTTCACTTCTGATAGAAAGGAAGACAACTATTGCATCTGTTACATATCCAAACTTTTATTCCTTATATACACAAATTTGAAACTTGCCGCAAAGAAATTCATTCCAAGCTTTATTTGTCCCAATTGCAAGGTACACCGACCTCGATCTAGCTAGATCAATAAGATATTCGGCTTGATCAGTATTAAAATTATATATAGATATTCTTTTGTCAGTAACTCAGCATTTCCTTATAAATGTGGTTATTGAAAAAAAAAAAAAAAGTTCATAAGCCGGATTATGGAGGAAGAAATGCGGTGGAGCTAAGCAACAACAACGGGTTTGGTCATCTTACTTTACAAGTTGGGTGGTTTGATTGTGATATCGGCCAACCACAAAATAATAAACATGATTAGCAAACTAACCAAATTTTCTTAGTTTGCAAAGGTGTTTGGTTTAAAATTTAAACATAATACTTTGTGAAAAATATATTATTCTTAATTAATTACTCATTATTTATCTTAAATTGCCTAAGGTGCTTTCATCCCTGCTCACATTCCTAATGTTTCAAATTTGATATTGTGAAAGGACTAGTTGCTTAAAGAAAATTCACATTTCAATTGAACAAATTTGAAGTAAACAGAACAAACGAAGAGTTTAGTTTTCATATACATAAAATTTTTTTCAAAGGTTTATCTTCATCGATTTTTGGTACGGAGAGATTCTTAGGTGGGATAAGAGGATAGGCTTTTGAAGTTATTACCGACCTCAAATGTTCGGAGAGAATAATAAGAGAATGAATTGTACAATGTGTGGCAGGGACATGTATTTGGCTCGTGAATGGTGGGGACTGGACAGGAAGAAATCTGTGGATTGAGTGTAACAGTACCTCAAAAATAGATGCAATAATTAAGAACCTTTTGGTTGAGAAGCATCTCTTCATTCTCCTCCATGCTCAAACAGCAATTATTTTTCTCACATATTTACGCAAATTTCTCTTTCAGAATTGAATGATTGGCTCAAAAAAATGCATAGTCACATCTGAAAACTAGTTTGATAAATAGCGAGTACCATTAAATATTCCAATATATTGTTTTCAACCTCGATTTAAATTACTTTTGTCATGTGAATTGACAATGATATAATATAATTAATAATATAATAAATATACTCCTTTTATTTCTTTTTATCTGTTACTTTTAGAAAAAAATATTTTATTTATAATATCTGTCATTTTCATATATTAATGAAATATTTATATTTGATTTTCTAATTTACCCTTTATAATATTTTTAAAACACCAATAATTGAGAAATATAGAGAGATATTAATAGAATGAATTAATTAAATATTAAAAATTGAGAAAGGATATTTTATAATTAAACCTTGTGATTTTTATTCAATAATTATTGTGCATATGACTAAAATGTTAGACCAAAAGGAGTGGAATGAATACTAATTAATATATTTAAATCATTAAATGAATCGACTTAGTAATAATTTACAACAGAAATTGATAAATGCATTGATCTTGCTTTCGGTTATTTTTTTGTGTAATTTAATTCTCAATGTGAATTTTAATTAGATAACAAAATGTGTTATTAATTATCGTTGTATAAAAAATCAGGCTCGTTCTCGTTTCTATTTTGTTTTATATTATATTTTTTTAGGTTTTTCCGTACGTACACGTATTTAATGTAGCATATTGGGCCTATGATCAGGGTTGATGATCTTAAAATAAACACGCATCAATTTTTTTAGTTAAATACCATGAAGTGTTTCTATATCATTTCACAGTGGGACTGATTTGGACATCGATTAAAATACTTTTATTTGGGTTCAACCATCATATATAAAATATGCATATATAAAATTTAATTTGCCAAATGAACTACATCTTTTCACATCGTTCATTTTCCTCTCTGTTCTTCTGTTCTTCAAATTGCTTACCAATGAACTTAGCTGATCACTTATAAAATATTTGTTCTCATTATTAAAGTCTATGAATGTGGGAAAATTAATTCTCACTTCCTTCATGGAAGAAAATTTTCCCATATTCCACTTTTTCTGTCCATCATTAATTTTTTTTCCCTCTTCTCTTTTTTTTTAATTTAATTTGAATATACTGATAATCAGCCAATAAAAATAATAAAAATTACCAATTTATATAAATAATTATCTATTATAATGAGAGATCTACTATAATTTCTTACTTTCTCCTATTTTTATTGATTGATAATATAAAATTATTTTATAATATCAATGTATATCAATTAAATTTTTTTTTGTATTTTTTAAAATCAAAAGTTAAGATTATTCCATAAAATAGGAAAATTTTATTTTATGAAAAACATAGGAATGTCTCATAAATATCCGCGTTGACAGTTTCTAAAGTCTGCGCGCTCCAGCCCGTTGGTTGGTAAGCCTCCAGTCAATAGCTTTATTTTTTTCCCCTCCCCTCCTCCTGTTAAATGGAGTTTTCATGCACGAGTAAAGACAATATTTATTAGAGTGGAAAAAAATTAAACATGTTTATTCTGTTTTACTTTTTTTTTTCTTTTGCAAAAAATCTTAACTAGAAAATATGATCGCTATTGTTTGGTATTATTGGCGTGCCATAGTAACAGTTATCCTAAAATATTATACTCGAATCATATATTTTGTGAAGAAAGGACTTTCAGGTTGTTTTTGGGGAATTTAAGAACAGCGCGAAAAAAAAGTAATTAATTGACTGGACCATGGATCTCAAGTCAAGAGTCTCTCAAAAAGAAGGGTATTACTTCCTTCGTTTCCTTTTCACCTGGCACTCAAAAAAATAAATAAATAAAAAGATAAAAAATCTTAATCTATTATAATATTTAGCATGCCAATGAAGCATTCGTCGTGAAATTTTCAAGTTTATTCTTCATAATATTTTAAATATATCAATAATTAATAAATATAGAATGACAGTAATAAAATGAATTAATTGGATGTTAAAAATTAAGTAAGGATATTTTGATAAAAATATTTCTATTATCAAACCTTGATTTTGAGTTTTTTTAGCTTCGTTTGGTTTGTATTTTTATTTTTTATTTTTTATTTTAATTACAAAAATACCATGCTATTTTTAATTTATTTCTTATTTTTAGGATTTTATAAAAAAATAATGAAAATAAAATTTTGATGGCCCAAATAGACCCTTAATTTCCATGCATATTGCTAAAATGATAGGTAAAGCAAAACAGAAATAGTACAATATAATTGTAAAAATAGATATAAGGGACTCTTTGGGTTGATAAATATTTACATGACTATAAATTTACATTTTTTTCTGCTGTCAGTATGCAAAATTATTTATATCATATTAATATTTTATATATCATAATAATTAGTAAACTCTTTTATATAGATATCTAATTATATATTGTTATATCAGTAAAAGTGTTTGGCTCAACCCTCCATTGTGTTAAAAATCTTACAAATAAAAATATCTAATTAGATGGCAGTATAAAACTCTTTTACACTGTTAGTATATCAAAATTAATCTCTTGATATATTGTTGGTGTAAAATACTTTTCACTATCAACCAATCAAATTTTATTAATAATATACCTTTAGTAGTTGTGATAAAAATTAAGTAGATATAATAATATGGCTACACATAATTAAATGATTATATATAAAAAAAATCTTATACTAATAATGTATTGAAATTAAATCATAGTGTTTATATCATATAGCTAAATGAAAATTAACTTCATAGTTGATTTATATATGTCAAAATTACTCAATAATGGACTGATCAAACTCGAGTCAAATTATACTCACTGCAAGATAAAAATAAAATAAAAATAAAAAAGTGGATGTATCAAAATACTCTATGAGCACCGCATCTATATTTAACTGCAACTTACTAGTTCCAAAATTGTGAGTTGTATATATGCAACAATATACACCGGCATAATTAGGTGCTCAATAATTATTCTTTTACAATATCATTTTTATTCTATTATATATTTATTTATAAATATAAATAAAAAAATAAAATATATTTATAATTTTATTTTAAATAAGTAAATAAATAATAAGGTATATTTATAATTTTATTACTTTTACATTTATCTTTTAAGTGTATTTAAGTAATTAATCATAACAGTTTAAAAATAAAAATTAAACACTAAAATTTACAATTTCCTTTTTTTTTGACGTGATAAAATTTTCTTTATATAGTCATATGGATAATAAAGAAATATTATTGTTAATTTATATAGTATTCACTATGAAAACATGTATCCACTTTATTAGATGGGTACGCAATTAGATTTGCGCACGAAACATTTAAAAAAGGACGGAAATAATAAAATATGCGTGATTAATTAATTAATTCATATTGAAAGTGTGAATATTTTCATAATAAGGAATATTTTTCTGGCTGACAAATGATACTTTATTTATTCCTTTCAACACAATATGAACGTAGTAGTAAGTAGCATCTATTTTCTTCCCAAAATTTTTTTCCATAACAAGTAAATTTTATCACGTTTCAATTCTTATGCCCTTATTTTTAGCACCTAAAAAACTCCGCTAATAAATTCACGTAGAGAATATTAATATAGATAGAGATAGAGTTAGGCATTAATTTGAAAGTTTTATTAAAAATTAAGGGATATTTTTATTTATTTGTTTATTTTTTCACTAGTTTTTGGATTTAATTTTAATATAATTTCAGTGTAAACATTTTTTACATAATCATACAATTATAATTTATTATATAAAAAATACTCTTTAACTATAATAATAAATATTTCAAAAGTCATGTATATATTAGTATTTAATTATATCATTAAAGTATTGATTTGGATCCCTTAAATATGTGATTTTGGATTCGATTTTACAATTTATGTGTATGAAAAAATATATTGGGAGGGGTATGTGCTTAGACGCCCAACTGTGACACGAGAGCTTAGTCTTTTACCTATTAGGTTAAAAGATACTATAAGAAAAAAAACAAAAACTTAACTTATTATTGATAGAACACTAATAAATATTAAAATTAATCTCTAAGTTTTTTTTTGTATTTTTTATTATATAATATAAATAGAAGTTACCACTCAAATAGATTATACAGTCAGTTATTAATTTGAAATATTTTTTTCAAGAAATTTAAGTGATAAGTTTTATAAAAGAATTTTTTTCCTTAGATTAACCAAGTTTTATGGATATCTCCATATTTTAAGCAACACAGCCAAGAAAAAGAGGAGACAGAGGACACAAGGAATGTTCACAATAAGATGCAACAGTTAATTCCCACCTCAACAAGCTATTCTTGGGCAGTTGGCAGCTCGGCAAAGAAAATTCAGCTTTGTAAATTAAGCTCCAACCTTTTTTTATTTTTTTTCTCGAATTTTAAACAAATAAACCATTTTTTTGGTTTAAATAAAAATTAGTAGGAAACAACACACAAGGAATATGATAATTACTCAAATACAAACAAAAAGGGGAAAAAAATAAAAAATAAAAATTGCTACAACAACCGCAATCACGACAACAACAACACGGAAGAGAGTGAAAAATCACAGAGACGAAAAGATCGTCTTCTGAATCGGAACAACGAGGTCAGTGAATTTTCTTCTCTTCCCCTTCTCACAATTTTCCAGCTGCCCCCTCCCTCTCATGTACTAATTTACTTTCTCTCTCCTCTATATTAATCATTTAATTTTTACTTTTATATATTTAATTTTATTTTTGTCAATGAGCTTTCAATTTCAAATTTGTGAATGTTTCTGTTGATGTTGTTTCTTCTTGGCTCTTTGTTTGGATTCTGGGAAAATTGGAAGGAACAGAGTCAGAATTCTTCTCTCTGTTTCTATTATTACCTGATTTTGTAATAATGAGCTTTTTGTTTTTTTTTTTTTTTGGTCCTTGAAATATTGTACAGAATATAATTCACAGAAAAAACGCAAGCCAAAATTTTAAAATATAATGAAAAAAAAAAGAAAGAACCTTGAAACTCAGCGAATCAGTGGCGTGAAGCACAGTGGATCGTGTTTAGCATTTGAAAAGTGATGAAATTGGTTTAATGGCGTTCGTTATTGTTATGATCAATAGCACTTTGATATCACTGATTGGTGCGTCTTCGTCTCTGTTTGTGTCTTTGCGTTTTTAATTTGAAATTATGCTGTTATGTATTCGTCATATACTTTGAACATTAACTTGCTACGAGATTTGTGTATTTAATTTTGTTTGGTTCTCTGCTTGTATTTTTCTCATGAAAAATTTCTACTTTATGATTGCTTCTAAATTAGTGTTTTTTTTCCTGGTCTTATAAGTCAAGATCTAAATTAATTCAATGCAAGGGTTTCAGAGTAATGTTTGTGTTATTGCCGTTACCTGTTATCTGGCTTCTCTTCAGTTTATATGATCATCATCATTCTATGGCTTCTACATGTTGACAAATTTTTTTGTTTTTTCTAAATTCTTTTTTCTTATTCTTTTTCTGAGTAGCAGATAACAATCTGCATAAAAGTTTATAAACTTTTCTTTGTTTCTTATTTTGATTTTGTTGTTTGAACAACAGGTGTTCGGATTTAAATTTTGCAGCAATATAGTAGCAATTATGAGATTCAAGAAAGGAACTAAGGTTGAAGTGCTGAGCAAAGCAGAGGTGCCTTCTGGCTCCTGGCTGTGTGCAGAGATCATCTGTGGGAATGGTCACTACTACACTGTTAGATATGATGGATATCAAGATACTGCTGGTGACGCGATTGTGGAGCGGGTATCGAGGAAGTCGATAAGGCCATTTCCACCTGCACTTGGACTTGCAGAGAATTGGAGTCCAGGTGATGTTGTTGAGGTTTTCCAGAACTTCTCTTGGAAGATGGCTACAGTTTTGAAGGTTTTGGGGAAAAAGTATGTTTTGGTCAGGCTACTCGGATCTTCTTTGGAATTTCAAGTGAGCAAATTTGACATCCGGGTGAGACAGTCTTGGCAAGATGACAAGTGGATTTTGGTTGGAAAGGTACATTTATTTTCGCTTCTGAATCTTTTTGTTGCTGTTGTCTTAGCAACTGCCAGCTGTCATATGCTGTACATATGTGGTTGGTTTTGACTGAGCTTTCGAAGTTGTGTTTATTCAATATGTTCTGTTTGCTAAAAAGTAACTGATCAAAATTTAGAGAGTTGGCTATTTGCTTAGGTTGTTTGCCTTGTTATTTCAAGATTGCCAGTTTCTTGGTTCTCCCATTTTCTTTTTATGCAAGGTAGCTTTTGTGAGTTTTCCTTTGTATTATTGTTTCTGAATCCTCCATCCTGTTTTATGGTTGAATAATTATGTATCCTTCTCCCTCTTCAGGGTTCTGGCAGCTGTGAGAAAGGAAAATGTGATAATGCACTCATTCCAAGGCAGAATTTAATTTTTAGTGCCCAAATTCAGAAAACAAATACAAAGACAAAACTGTCAGTTTCAAATGACTATCATTCTGAAAAGAAAGAACTGAATATTCTGGAATCCCATCTTGTTTCTTTTAGGACATTGAAACGAGGAAGCCATTCACGAGTTGAGGCATATGTTGAACCTCCCCCGAAGTTTAGAGCAATTGAGAATGAAGGCTGCTGTCACAGAGCAAGGGTTAGAAATCCACCCACACCACTCAAACAGGTACATGGTGTTGGTTTTCCAAGAGATGTGATCGCTGAAGAATGTATACCTGCTTCTGTAAACAACAGAAAAACTGTGATTTCTGATATGGACATTGAGAGGAGGAAACAAATTGGAGCTGTTGGTTGTTCATTTGGAGAAAACTTAGAATCAAATGATGCTGATAGCGTTACATGCTCTGTTGGTAGTTGTAGCATCACTAGCAGGAATTCCTATAAATTGCAGTTTACTGTATCTGCAGGTCCTTTTGAAGATGTAGATGGACCATTTAGTGATGCTGAATCTGTCTGCCAGAGGGGATATGAAGAAGGGAATTGTTCCCCTCCTACACAAGAAGAATTGGCAGCAGAAATCCATAGGTTAGAGTTGCATGCCTATCGTTGTACAATAGAGGCATTGCATGCGTCAGGACCCTTAAGTTGGGAACAAGAAGCATTAATGACAAACCTCCGTCTTTCACTCCATATATCAAATGATGAACATTTAATGGAGCTAAGAAACTTGATTTCCTCTGAAAACAGTCTTCCTTTCAGATGACAGGAATTTTTTCTCTTCAATTTAATACTTCTTCCTCAATGAGTTTCATGACAGTTTGTTCTTAGCCTCATTCAACTGTATCAAGCAAGATGAAGTATGTCTGACATTTATGTTTTATGACGTAGATGATGTAGTTTGATGTGAATGTATATGCTAAACTTCATGAATAAGTAATCATCTCTGATTCTCTGGTTAATCTGTTCATTTATCATCTTAATTCTTGTTGGCCTTGTTCTGTTAGACGTACTTCACCATGATCCTTCTGCATCCTTTACAACATTCTAGATTTTGCAGACACTTGGCAGACATGATCTGACTACTGATATTTGAATTAAGTGGTATCTTAAAAATGCTGATTTATCACTGAGTCTCAAATGACTGATACGCTTTATGGGACTTATTTTCATATATTTTCTTTATGTTTCATGCAAAGTTGAGTTTAACAGATTGTTTTGCATGAACTTCGGACCTCTTTAATTAGAAAGGAGTTTTTATTTGCTTGCTAAATTCTTACATACAATTATGAGACATCTTGTGTAATAGTTATTTGTCTCTGTTACTCCATAAGTTGGAAGTATAAACAATATCATTTGCAGATACTAGTAATGCTTCCCCTGCATTTTCCAGGGCTGAGTTGGAGGCATATAGGTGATGCTTCCAGATGTCTACAGATGATATTGGTGCTTGCCACCTTTCTCTTGCTCTAGACAAGGGCTGGCTTTTCTAGTATTGGCTCTTGATGAGCCAACACTTCCATTGACTTGCGAAGTTCTCGCATTCTTCCATTTCAGGCCACCTGTGAGCCTTATATATCTGTTTTGCAGAAGGATTCATGCTCAGAGTCTTGTGGCTACCATGGGCTGACCTGATGTGTGAATGTTTGATTGGTTTCCTCAAGCTTTCACCTCAGCTTATCCAGTTATGGTATCTCTTGCATGTTGATGCATGTTTCACTATCGATGGGTTGCAAATGAAATGATCACTGCTGTGTCCTTCACGCATACACACACGAGATTGTTGCATGTCGAACCCTAGTTAATGGTTAAAAGGTTATGAGTGCACAACCTTGGAATGTTAATTTAATTGCGACTGGAGTAGAAAAACCTTGCAAGAGACATAATTATAGTGGATATCTTGTGTATTACCAAACAGGCTGATAATCACATATATAAACTGATAGTAACATAATTAAGTTGTCTCAAGGAGTAAAGAAGTAGCAGTTTTCCTGAAAAAATTGAAACTTGGAAAAAAAAAAAAGAAACGGGAAAACCTCAATACCAAGATGTGGCAGTTGCGGTAGAATTGAAAGCTGAAAGGGTTTAACTTCTGATGTGGACTCCTCACCATGGCAACTTTTCAGTTTCTTTCAAATTATTTGCAAATTCCTTATATCAATTTTCTTTGTCTGATATTGATTGAGCAATTGGATTATCCTTCAATTCATCTAGTACCTGCCATGGTTGCTTTGAGCAAAACCGTTCCTGTACTTGTACAGTACATGTTCTACTTTTCAGGTAACATGTTCTTTTTATGGTTGTAAGCTTACACATGAAAGTTGTCATTGGTTTCTGGCCAGTGCATCACTGTTCAGCAATGATCAATTAGCATATGGTCCAAATGGTTCTTGGAAGAACACGGCACATTAAAGCAATGACACAAGGTATGATTATGCGCAAATACCTTACTGGGCTAGGTGGAATATACGTTTTAAGTATATATTCCCCAATTCTGAGCAATGGTACATATATAACTCAGATTTTATGTTCTCTATCGTTTTCTAGTTGGAAAGTCCATATTTGTCGTTACTTCCACTGTCATCGGTATCCCTCTACATCACTGTGTTGCCGGGCACTCTATCCTACATTTCCTAGGAGACCTTAGATTTTAGTTTTTGCTGACCTAATATTTTTCGCTAGGGCACAGATATCTGCATTTTCTTTCCGAATTATTTTGGCTTCAACTTGATGTTTACGGATCTGAAATCAGAGCACATTTTGAAACATTTACCTTACTTCTTAAAACCCTGGACGATCTAGGTCATTATCACTTTTTGCTTTTGAGTATGCTGGCTTCTCTAATATATAATTTCCTGTTTTGTCATTTTTAACTGTCTTCATATTAAGTTTAGAATGCTAGTATTTCATAATGCAAATGCAAATGAATCAAAAATAGAAACTAATAAACAACGAGGATAAGTATTTACTTCCCCATTCTACAATGATAGTCGGGTTTAAGGTAGCAGCACAACGATTAAGGAAATAACTTAATAGCTTTGATTTTGGAAGAAAGTACTATGAAAGATTAAATTGCTCTTTGACATTTTGAAAGGTCACACTATATGATAGACTGATAGGGAAGATGATAAGAGAGGGTGAAACTATTGCAATTAAAAAAATAGGGGTAAAACTGGTATAAAATAATGGATACTTTGTTAGAATTTTAAAACGACAAATAATATGAAATAATTTTTTTTTTTGTGAAGTGACCATTATTTTGGAATGGAGAGAGTATTATATAAAAAATTAATTTTTTGGTACATAAATAATTAACAAATTATTTAATTTTTAACAAATTAAAATAAGTAAGAAATGTTATTTTTATTTCTGAATATGTGCCCTTAACAAAATCCATTGAAAAAATGGTTCGTGCTTTTGCCTGTGGATGAAGATTCTTGATATGCCTTTGACAGCCAGTTTGTTCTGAACTCCAAATATGCTATTACTTCTTCCAGCGTAAATTTATGCTGCCCGGAAGAATATCAAAATTTGCTTTCAAATACCCAGCATTTTCGAATGTTTATGGTGTTTTATTAAATCTGATAAGGCACTATTCGAAGGCAGAGAGTATGCTAGTCAGCTACATCTATTATGATCCTCTCATCAAAACCATGTTCCATTGCATGTTTATTTTCTATTATTATTTATTACTGTTCTTTTTTCTTTCTTTTCCCCATTTTTTGGGGTCAAATTACTGTTCTAGTTGTCTTCCTGCTGAGACTATCGGAGAGAAGCAAGCCAAACATAACAGGGTACCAGCTTTTTGTTTGTCGGTCATGGCATTACACTTCAAAGAGGAAAGGGTCCCAGCCCAACAACAGAAAAGGTTGCAGAAAGTTACTTGGCTCGATCAATCTCCAATGAAGAAGCGCTTGTGGCTTTAAATCAAGCCTATTGTAGAAGTCCAGGACTGTATTCTGCGTCTTTTTTGTGGCCCTGGTGGGACCTTGGGCCTGAAATTAGTTGGATCTCTTATTTCAAATAATAGTCTGTTTTGACCAAAAAAAGACCTCCTTCTGTTTGTAGTTGATCTTTTTCATTGGCTTTTTTTTTTTTTTTAGCATTGACCATTCATTTACGTGGTTACTTTAAGTTGTAATCATTTCATACGGAGGCACTCCCAAAACGAATCACATATTTGAGAGACAATTCATTTTAGTGCCTTAAAAGTACAGTGGGAGGGTTGGTGCGAAATGATTTTGGAGGTTAAATGGTCATTGTTAATTGTCAAACCCAAAATAAATTTTGGGTCTCAGAAGTAACAAAATTAATTTCTTCGAAACCTATCTCAACATAATTATGCAAGATAATAGTTACCTTAAAAATTCACTTAAATATTTATAATAAGTTTTGGATGAAAACTGAGACAAGAAATAATTGTGTAATTTTTTAAAAAAAAATCTTTTAAAATGTACTTTACTTAAATGATTCAATTACATCTACTCCAAGTACTACGTTTGCACCTCAAATTATTAATTCTGACTCGTAATTTCAAATATGAATTTAATTAAAAAAAACTTTTGTAGCAGAAATTTTTATTTTGAATATTTCTATCTTTTGTATATACTTTTCTCTTTCTTTTGTTTCTTATAATTAACATCCCAAATTCCTATTTAACTTATTAAACTATCATTATACTACCTCTGATTCACTTTATGATCATTTTGAATAAATTTTTTTTGCCTATTTTATTTGTTATTCTCATATATTAATAAAATATTTATTATTTTTTTTTTCAATTTTATCCTTCACACAATTTTAAGCACACCATTAATTAAGAAATATAGTGTGAGATTAACTGAGGACCTTTTAGCAAATATGCATCATAATTAAGCCTTGATTTTAATTTCCTTAATTTTTGTGTATATGGCTAAATTGTGACAGTATAGTTAAGTTTTAGGAAATGATTTGGTTAGTAGGGCATTTTACACGATATTATGTTTTAATGAAATTAGAGATAAACAAATTTGATGAGCAAATTGGAAGGAAACTATAGTCAAACTTTGATAATGATGAGTTTTAATTTTCCACATATGGGCATTTAAATTTTTTGCTGAATTGTATGAAATATTTGATTAGTAGTAATGTTGGGTGTATCATCTGTACTTGTCCCAAGTGATTTAACACTTGACGTGAACTGTTACCATATAATCAATCATAGCAGAAGCGACATATTTCGGCCTAGAAAATAGGGATAAAAAGGGCTACTTTGGTGAGAATAGCATGTATGTTTGGGAAATGACTAAAACCAAACCGTTGCTAAAACTCTTGGAGTTTTGTAATCTGTTTGTGGCTGAGCTTCGGTGGGTGCTAGTGGGTATAGACTATAGTTGTTTGCTTGAATAATTGGACTATACTGTGTATCTGATAACGTTGGTTGGAAGTGCTTATCAAACTTTTTCGTGGTACAGGAAGTGATAACTCACAAGATAGGCAGATTATTAGAAGGATTAGAAAATGGTCGTCCCAAGATAGGCAATTAATTCCTTCAAGCATCCCTTGAGGGATTAGTTAATTATAATTTGTCCCTTTTGTTTTTCGAAAAGTTGTTGTAAAGATAAGAGTTTTGTAAGTTCGGTAGTCAAAATTTGTTTTGTACAATGAAC
Source organism: Pterocarpus santalinus (assembly GCA_031439595.1). Lineage (NCBI taxonomy): Eukaryota > Viridiplantae > Streptophyta > Magnoliopsida > Fabales > Fabaceae > Pterocarpus > Pterocarpus santalinus. The sequence goes on from CM062525.1 coordinate 9,992,571, forward strand.
ATTGCATAAAATTTATTTTTGCAACCACCCCCCCCAAAAAAAAAATAAAAAAATAAAAAAAAAAAACAAAGAAACTGAATCACATTGTACGTTGTAATTGTTTCATATAGTTTTCTTAATTAGTTTAAATCGCATGTATTGTACACATAGCTCACAAATATGTGCTACTAGGTATTTTCAACAAAGTTGGGCAAAGCGAAAACTAACACAAACACACACACAATACTAAGACGAATCATCAGTCCCCTTTTGAGAAATGGGATTTATGATTTTAGGTAGTAAAAATAAATTACTTCTATTCATTATAATTTATAGCTGTACTCGCAAAACTAAACTTTAAAATAAGCATTATAAAATACTTCATAAAATTCCATTTCTATCCTGATTCCGCAAATTTAATAATCTATATTAAACGTCCGATAAGATAATAGAAACATAAATTATTTATTTTACTAATTATTGCTGTTTTTATATCAATAGTTAAAATTCTCTAGGAGATCCTAATATGATTAGCTAAAATGCATTTGATTAACGGGTATTATAACGGTAGTTAAATTAACATTTATTTAGTCTATATTAGGGTCTTTTAGTGTGTGTGTGTTGCCTATAGGCAGTATATAAATTACTATAGGTTATAGCACAAGTGGGTTTGTGTTTGTCACCACTATCACCAACAAGTTGCATTTGAAGCTGCCGTTCCTCAGGCAGTGGCATTTTAGGAGTTTATTACAGCAAGTAAACCGGTACTCATATGTGTTCTCTATTGGATGTCAATTGAATTTTAGATATTTTGGCAAAGACAAAACGATTAAAGTAAAAAACAGAAATTAGAAAATAAGAGAATGAGTTCCACATTGCTTCTAAGAACCTTACAAAAAGAGTTGACGGATAGGAAACCTACAAATGAGTTGTGCATTAATGTGGCTCCACCAAATCCTCTACCATTGTCTCATTTGCTTCCTTCATGATTGGTACTCCCATGTGATGCTGCCTCTCTCTCACTAGGGGAGATAGAGAAAGAGAAAACCTACAAGTTTTGAGTAAGCATTTAAGGTCACTCTCAACCTCTACATCTGCACATCACATGAAAATGTTAGTGAACAGGAGAAGTAAATTGTGAGAAATAATATGGGACAGGTCTTTTCAAAAATTGGTCCTATCTCCAAATATACATCCCTATTTCAAAGATGCTGTTGAGCTTGTGCAATTTTGAGTACATATACCATCTTGCCCTTGCTTCTTGTGTCATGCTGTTACCCCTAGCTATTGCATTCCTATTTCTGTTCTTATTCCAATTCTTAACAGAAAATGAAAGAATATGAAAAGGGAAGTGAATTAATCACATCTGTGATTGTATTTCTAATATTGTTCACCACTCACGTGCCAATAATTAAGTTTTGTATCTATTCTTGTGATATCTCTTTGTTTTTTTTCAGAGATTATCGTGGAATGAGAGCTTATATCAAGATTTAAATGACATATAACATACAAAAGAATAGTTTTAATTAATAGACCACTCTGAAATTTATTGTGCCCCTTTTTTATTTTTTGACTAAAGGTCCAACTAAATTGACATCTTATTCCCATTACAGCATAAAAAAACAAGCATGTCTTTTCTCTCTCTATTTTGGATTTATGGCCGGCAGATCTACCTAATCCACGAATATTGAAATGGAATTCTTGGTTCCCATTACTCATTTCCTAGTAGCCTGTAACTGGCAAAATTGATCATATGGGACTGAGATCTCTCTGCACAACTGACACTGAGATATTATTGATCCAAATTCCTAAGGCAGAGGTTTAATGGTGAAGAGGTGGCATGCTCATGAGACATAAATTTTATGGCAATCATGCTAAAGAAAGAAGGCCCCTTATTGTAGTATTTGGTATACATGGCAGACCGACAAGGTCTAATTAAACAAGGGCAGACATTAGCCAGCTCAATTGCTTTGGCATGAGTGCCTAATTAGGAGACATTCAAGATTAATTTAAACTCAGTTTTCCCTTATTATTGCACAAATACTGTGCTTACCAGTGCCCATAGATCTCGCGCATTTACTTGGGATTTTAAAAATATTCTCTTAATTTTTCGCAGAGAAACATAATAGTACTAGTAAGAAACACTAGGTTAGGTTTTCTAAAATAACATGAGCTGTCCATTCATAGTCATAAAAGAATTGTATTATTGTGAGGGCCACCTGATATTAGTAACCCCATTAAGAACACACAATTGATTCAGAGTTTTTTTTCTTTTTTTTTCGGGGAAGGGGAGTGTGGGGTATTGAAGACAGGCATTAATTTAAGTGCAAATTTCGATACATATAAAATTAGAAAGTGAAAGTAGAAACATAAATTTCAAGCTAAAATCTAATTGGAATGTAGATTTTGTCATTTAGCTAGCCACAGGGGGACACCGCTTAGATGTTAACGCAAAAGAATGCTCAGACAAAGCGCAAACGAACAGAAGTCTCTAGTATTATTAAACCAATTAAACTCTAAAATTAGGACGTGCATTACTAGGGACTATTTACGAGAGAGATGCGAAATAATTAGTTAAAAATATTGGATAATAAAAAATATTAGTACGCGAAACTTTATGTTCTTGTTTTATGTGATTGGTATGCCCAAGGCGTAATCTGCGATTCCCATGATTCACAGCAAAAGCATACTTGAATTATCATCGACCGTATCACAGTAACACACAGAATGCCAAATCATATAAAAATAATAATAAGAACAATCACAATGACAAATAATAATAGAATAATATCATTAGCTGTATGGTACTAATTATATTTACACAATTTTCAAGATTAGGAATAAATGACTCACAATCACTACTAGGATTGTAGGTGTACAATTTTGCAATTGAAAATTTAGGACATACAAGGTAATTATGGAATGGGGCCACATGCTGCATGGCATGCTTCGGTTCCCTTTAATAAAAGCTAAAAAGAAAAACTAGAATTAGAAGACAAGAAGATCTCCCCCTAACCACATGCACCTTGGGGACCAGCAAAATACAGAGAAATTAGAGCTTTCCCCCCACTCCCCGGAAGGGCATGAGAAGATCCCAAAAAGCAGTACACAAGGGTGTTGCTCTAAATCTTACTTCTTACTAAATTACAGCTCAAATGCCGCAAATCCCATAAAAGAGAACCACTAAACAATGTGCTGCATGCTGAATTATGGTCCCCTTTGCTTCGAAAGAACATTTTATGTCTTAAAGGTATTATTCTTGCTTTAAATCCTTCAAGTAACAGAAATCTTACTCGTCTACATGGCCCTGCAAACAGGACGATATAATAAATACTAGCAAGCTACTAGGGAGGCAACTATTTTCCGCTATTCAATATGATAAAGAAAAATGCTGAACAATAAAAAATATTTATTAGAATTGAATTGTAATGATTTGATATGTTTTAAACTTTTGAATGAATAAATATCTCCTACTATTTTATTTCATCTAACTGCTCTCATAATTTTTATTAAGAATTCAACTTAAAAGTTTTTGATTGAGTAACATTTTTTAAAGAAAATCAAAATATCAAAATACGTCATTTTCCTATTTGTTCATTATGCTTCATGTTAGATTACTTCTGTTTTTCTCCTTCTTTCTCCTCATTTCAAAGCTCACACTTGAAATTTTAAAAAATTATCTTTTTTAAAAAATGTGTGTTTAAATCAATAAATCTAAGCCAACATAATTACGGAGGACATGTACGAACTTATGGTGAATGCTTGGTGCTGGAAATCAGGGGTTGCACAGATCACAAGTGTAAACCGAATAAATAATGTCACAAGAAGGAACTTAGAAACCCAACAACTATGGGGTTTCGCAATCTTACCTGTATGCCAATAGCACTCTTAATTCAAGAAAGCTTAAAACTGCTACCATGCATTAAGAAAGGGATATTATGACATGTCTTTCTTGGAAAGTGAAGGACAGTAGAGTTCAGTCGCTAACTAGTTACAAATGCTTTGGTACTCATGATTTTTGTTCTAGAAGTCGGCAACTGCATCTATGGAGATCACAAAAGTGCAGTGACATTGAAAAGTTAATAATTCTCCATCATGGAGGGTGAAATTATGAAATAAAATTAAATCTTGACCAATGCTTCTTCTTTGGGGACAACCAATGATAAAAGATTCGTGGGTCGTAGAACTTATGTTTGAATGTATCTTCATCTACTGCCTAGTTTTCTACCATAATTTTTCTTCCTCCTCCTCGTTGCCTCTTTGAAATCACCCCCAGTTAATAGTGTATTTGGTTTTGCATTTGAGTAATTCAAACGGAAGCGTACAATCACAAAGTTAAGTTTGCTGATTTTGCTGGCTTATTTTATTTAGTTCTTTCTTAAACAGGATTGAACTTTTAGTATTGAATCTCACCCTAAGGGTATATTTGATATAGGATAAAAATAGAGGAAAAATTTTTATAAATGAATTCTATATATATATATATCGAATTTATCCATAAAATTTTTCCTATCATTTTTACCCTCTTACCACATACATACTAAGTAATATTGAGTTGCTTTTCAAGTTAGTTTATTAGATTTTGTTAACATTATTTTTCAAATAAAAATATTAAATATAAACTACTTTACTTTAAAATTAATTTTAGCATAATCAAGATAGTTTAAAATCAAGTTTACAAGTGCACGACCAAACACATGCTAAATCCTTGTCCAGAAGTAAAAAGAAAAAATTAAAAAGAAGCTTTTAATCAAATACATAATCTAGATTAAGTTCCCTTTCACGAGTCAGGTGCTAGATAACATTTGTTGGGCACGAGGTGCAAATAACTATCTTCATTTGTCTTGTGTGCAAAATTACTATAAGGTGGTTTTGTTACAGAGCTCGCAGATTTTTATACCACTACCCCCTTGCTTGTGTTTATCAGCAGCAGTTACCAGTTACACATACTACCCTGTATCAAATTACGTTGTTCTTCTTAAGGTGCGTTAAGCCGATAGATTGCGATTCAAATATTCAATTTTAGTGAAGCAAACACAGAGAAAGAGACAGATACAGAGGAGGTGTGGAGAGACAGAAGAGGATTAAATAATAACAGGACAACCAATGGTTACAGTGCCAAAAGACAATCAAAGAGCCAAAAATGCATTACAAAATTACAAATCTCTGTAAAAAAAAAAAAAGGAAAATGAAAAATATACACAAGATACACAAGTCAAGTACCTCTCTAGCAAATTGTTAGCCACCTATTAGTTTACTCCTATGACTCACACTACTAGCTACATTTCAATTGGCAAAAGACACTTGGCCAGGAACCAAACCTCACATGCTAGAGTCAGTATGTCCTAGAGAGGGAAAAAAAAAAAAAAGGAAAAAAAGACAAAAAAAGAAGTACGGAGAAACCGGATAAATAGCCACGGACAAAGGGGAGGGCACCACCGTAAATTTGCTCACCACACATCTCTCTTAATTCCTACACTTTTTTTTTTATTTTAGTCTGAAATTCACCGTTCCCAAATTCTATTACTAGAAATTCGATTAATGATGGAGATCTCCTAAACATATATATATATTTTTTAAAGCTTTTAAGAAAAAGCCATAAGGGAGGGGTAATTTGGTCCCTAAGTTCAAGCACATTATACACTCTACACAAAGTTGCACACAGCGGATGATTGGGCATACACAACATGGAAATCCAACACCCAATCAGGGCCGTTGATCAGGATCATCCGCTCTTGACAAACGTTGGAAGATGATTGGGGCACCATACTGAGGATAGAGTAGCATCAGGACCGTTGGTGCGTGCTGATAACTAGGGGCCAACCTGAAACTAAAACGCTGCAGTATGATAGCAAGGGCCAGTTTGGTTTGCAGCACCGCGAGGTTTTGTCCGATGCATGTGCGCACACCGAGACCAAACGGTATGAACGCCACAGGATGCTTTGCGGCGCGGGCCACACCCTCGGAGAAACGGCCAGGATTGAATTCGTTGGCATCATTGCCCCATATGGCTTGATCATGATGGACGGCCAGGATTGGAATCAAGAGCTCTGTACCGCGCGGTATCTTGTAGCCCCCTAACTCCACGTCCGTTTTTGCCCGTCTAATCGTGGCGATTGTGGGTGGGTACAGCCTTAGGGACTCGTTCACAATCATGCTCAGCTGCACCGGATCATACCCCCCAAAAGATTAGAATTAGATTATTAAGACATTGAAAGAATAGGACAAAATCTCTATTCTTAAATGATTTAATAAGTTAAAACCATAGTCCGTTTTAAATTAAACTCAAATAAGATATATTCTTATTTTCTTACTTTTGAAAGTAAACTTATTTTATAGAATTTTATAGATTTAATTTTTATCTATTGAAAGATAATAGAATTTGAGAAAAGTAATAAATTATGACAAATAATTTCTCCATCATAATAATTATCTATCATAATTTATCAAAATCAATACATAGAATTAATCTTTTATTTTTCTAATGATGATAATGAAATATATATATATATATATATATATATATATATATATATATATATTGGAAGACAGAATTGACACTTGGGGGGTAGTAGATGACCGAGGTTCCACTACATGTTCCCTTGACAAGGGGTAAGAGGAAGCGAAAGGTGGCAGCATGGTTTTTGCGAGGAAACAGACACAAACACAAGGCTAAGAGACAAAACATGATTTTTTGTCCAAATCCTAATCTCTATTTGATAGCATGGAGCTGGGGTTGAGGGGGTTAGGGGGTGGGGGAGGGGTTGCTTGCTTGCTTTGCTTACCGTCTTGAGCTTTACAACATGGTCCTTGGTGGGGAGGTCACGTGCTCCACACATCTTGAGGACCTCGTCACGTGCCTGCACCTGCCAGTGTGGGTGCATAGCTAGGAGGATGATCGTCCACGTCAGCAGGTTGGATGTGGTCTGTTTGCCCGCAAAGAAGAAGCTCTTGCACTCTTCCACGATGTCATCCACTGTGACATTGGACGAGCAATTCGCGTTCGAGGCCTGAATCATTAGCCCCAGCAAATCCTTTGGCCCTTTCTCATTCCCACACCACGAGTTCTCTTTCCTCCTCTCGATCAGCTTCACCAACGATTTCTTGATCTCCTTCTCCAATTTCCAAGATTTTATATTCCTCCTTGTGGGAAAGAATCTGAAAAAAAAAAAAAAAATAACAATATTTTACCACCCACAAAATAATAATAATAACAAGTCAGCATGACAATAAAAATCAATAATACTTAATAACTCGTTGATAATTCCATAATTAGCAGCCGACAGAAAGAATTAGTAGTACGAGTAGCACAGTACCACATCGTGGGATAATGAAATATGATTAGTTAATTAATTAGAGGATTAATTATTATTATTATTATTGTTATTATTATTATTTTATTATAATAAGGATTGAGTTTATATATGTATATATATACCTGTAACCCGGAATAAATACTTTTTGGAAAGCATCGGCAGCTAGGACCATTTGTTGGGCTTGTAGCCGGAAAATGGCTTTGCCATCTTCGTAGCTGCTTCCAAATGCAGTCCTCGTAATGACATCTTCTGTTAATGTTTGAAACCACTCGGAAACTTCGATTTCCACCTCACCCTTCTCCCCCATTGCCGACCACTTCTCCAACATCTCAATCACACTTGTTGCCATCACCGGTATCAACAGCTGGACACATATAAAATCTTATTTATTCCACTGATTATTATAAAAAACTAAAATTGCATGGAGAAGATTCATGTGAAAAAATTAAATATATGTAAGGTTTACTGTATATATAGATATAATAAATGGGTAGGAATTAATTACTTTGAGATTTTCCATGTGAAAAGTGGGAGAGATGATTCTACGGTGGTGAGCCCATTTCTCGCCTTTCAGGCTAAGGAGTCCATCACCTTCTAGCTGCTTCACAAGTGGGGGAGCTTCGTTTTTCTCATACAATTCTGACTTGGATGTGAAGATTTCACGGATAAGGTCAGGATCAGACACGGTGAGACGAACGGTGGGTCCAAACCAAACTAGGAATGTTGCACCTGTATGTATGAATACAGTGACAGATTAATTAATTATAATTAATTAACTAATAATAAGCAATATTACGATTAATTGATTAGTTTATCATTATATATAGAAAGAAGCGTTAAAGATACATAAACAATGAGGTAAAATGAGGCTTCTTTGTGTGTTTTTTTTTTTTTTTTTAACACAAAGTTGGAACTACCGCAGTCCCTCAAGTAGTAAGTGTGAAGTTTGCAAAAGAGGGAAGGAGCAGGAAACATTGACAGCCATTAGTTTTTTCAGAGGAAGGCATGGATAGTGTAGTGTAGACCCTACAGCACAGAGACATTGAGAGAGAGAGAGAGAGAGAGAGAGAGAGAGAGAGAGATGGCAAAAACAGAAGGAGGTGGGAAGAAGACAAGTCAATTTTGAAACGGTTACCAAACATATACAAATACATTGTGAAAATTCAATTCCTCCCCATACAAAAACAAAAGAGTGAGAGGACATGGAAAAGAGAGCAAAAGCAGATGACAACTCCACAATGCCAACAAAGTGCACTTGCATATCACAAAAATTATGGCTGTATATGCAAGGTGCTTAATAATAATAAGCTGGATATTTTTTTATTTTTTTTAGGTAAAGGAAATTAAGAATATGGACAAGATTTGTACCACTGACATCCTTACAGAGAAGTCAGTAGGAAACAAATGTCTGATTACATATCAAACTGAAGCCTTGTTGTATTTTCATGCTAGAAGAGAGTTGAGGACTCTATTGAAGAGAGAAAGAAATTAAGGAGCACAGGGGAAAAATGGGAAAAAGAGAGAACCAGGTGGAGCTACGGTCCAAACTTGGAACTTCAACATCATGCATCAAACAGCTAGGAGCAGCAGCTAGCTCAGAAAAAGAAAAGCCTGAAAAGTTGCAAAAAAGAAGCACCCTAACTCCGGAATAATATTGAGTCCCCTCTTGGAGGCTTGAAAAAGTCTCAAATTCTGAAAGGAAGAATCATAAAACTAGCAAAAGAAACATCACCCACACAGCAATGATCATCATCATGACACTGAGGAAACGCCAACTTTAATGATGATGAGTAGGACTGCGTTGTTTCGGACTAGAGATAAGATCGCTTATAGGAAACCACCCCCATCAATATAGCTTTAAAAATATTCGTAAAATCAAATGCATTTCTTCATTTTTGAAATTGAAAACAAAAAATAAGAAGTAAGAAGACGAGAGAAAAAAAACCGAATACCAAACCCAGTTGTCCAAAACTATGTGAAGACTGAAAAGGTGGAAGAAAATGTAAATGTATCTACGAGGGGAGAGAAAGAAAGAGAAAAATTTTAAGCAAACAAGAAGAAGAAGAAGAAAAAGAAGTACCATAAATTTTCTTCCAGTGATGGTAGAAGGAGAGGACTCGAGGAAGAATGTTGTGAGAGAATGGCATGGGTTGAGAGGAAGCCTTGAGCATCATGCCAACAAGTTCTTTCACGTTTCCAATGAAGAAACGATAAGGGGGTCCTCTGATTCCTTGCTTGGAGAAATGGCCTTCAATCCTTCTAGGTCTCCACCATAGCAGCACTGCAACCCTGAGCACGAAGAGCACGAGCACGAAAGAGAAAGAGAAAAGCTTAAGCCAGTACAAGAGCTCCTCCATGTGTGTTGTTGTTGCTAGAGAACACGCAAGATGTTTTCTCTTGCTTCTCCTCCTAAGTGTGGACAGTGATGCAGAGCAGGCTTTGCTTTGGCTTTGGCTTTGGGTTGCTTCTTATCTATCTGCTTTGGTCGTGTTATGTTGGTTGTTAGTGTTAGTCGCTTGGCTTTTTAATACTACTAAGGACATCGACAAAGAGAGAGAGAGAGGGGTTAACCAAGGCCAACGGCGTAGGGGCCGCCATTGGAATTCTAAGGGTCAACCAATGGCACCGCTTTCCC